>JARHVA010003524.1:667500-1335000 GCA_037957365.1 Torreya grandis
TTTTTAGCATTATTCCTATTGTTGAAGTTTGGCATTGATGTTGTCATTGATGTCAAAGGTTCTTAAGAAAGGTGTTCATGAGGTCATTAAAGAATGTTCTTGTTTGATAAAATCATTAAGAGGTATTAAATTATATAAGGATATTTTAAGAGATATTATAAAGGTATAAGAGCATCAATAAGTGTTTCAAGATCAAATTTTAAGTTTCAAGAGCTTGAGAAATCTAGTCATGACATTGGTAATTGCATGAAGAGACCTTGTGAGAAGGTATGAGATTGGTGGTCTAGTGAGATGGATGTACAGAGGCACAAGAGGATATATAAGTCCATTTGAGCATGAATATGAGGCATTGGAGCACTCATGAGAGTCTTAAAGTGAGCCTATATGGGTAGGACTTGTAGACCTGGTATTCAACTAGACTACCTTTAGACCCTACTTGGCCTAATAAGGCATCATGATCTATTTTCAAGGCATATTAAGGATGTTTGACATTGTTTTATCATGTGATATTTTGTGTGATCATGTAAGTGAGGATTAGAGTGAATTAAAAGAGGCTTGAAGGTCATTTTCAAAGCCTAATGTGGTTTGTAGGTCAAGGTCCAAGCAAGTGAAGAGAGAGATGGTGGCCAAATGAGGTATGAGATTTATATTTCAAGATAATAATGATCATGTGATAATTTTTAGTGGTGTGATATGTTTTTATAAGTGTTTTAACCATGTTTTAGGTTAAAGTTTTTAAGAAAAGGCATGAAAAGTGGTTTTGAGGTTTCTCAAGTGCACAAAATGAAGGGTTCTCCACTTGAGGACTTTCAAGTGTTCATTGGAAAATGTAACCTATTAATGGGAACCTATGTTGAGGATATATGGTCAATTTTAATATCTAATATCTCCAATCATTTTTTTTGGAAATAATAGACAGTCTTTTATGAATAATCATTAACACCACAAATAGCATTAACCCTGGATAAAACCCTAACACTGACCCAATGTGAAATATCTTGTTCAAAACAGACCAAAATGGTCTCAAATGAATATAAAAACTATTATATCATGTATTAAACTCTCATATTAATATCTAGGTGTGATTTTTTTGTTAAGTGAGTAAGTGGACCCTATAAGAAAGGTCTTATTTATTAAAACTTTATTGTAGTAGTCAGATTTGACCAAGTCAAATTTGATAAATGGATGGAAGAAAAATATTAAGAATTATATTTTATGTCCATTATATTTTATAAGTATTTTATATTCCTTAGGTGTGATAAAATGGTCATCCAAGTTGACCAGTCTCTAACAAACCTAATGGTGCAAATAGTGAGAAAACTAGGCAAAAGTGAGAAATTGATTAGGGATATGTTATCATAGATTAGGTATGAATAAAAGTACATGGATAAGTTTTTAAATATATTTAACACATTTTCATGTGGGATATATATTTTTGAGATTAGTAAATATGATGAAAATGTTGCTAATAAGTTGAGTTATCTAGTTCAGATGGGACAGTAAGGTAGAAGACTATGAGATTAGTCTGCAAGATGAGTATTGCCTTTTGAAAATATTATATATCTATATAATAATGATAAAATTACCTAATATAATCATATAAATTCATTTAAAGTATCTAAAAGTGATTATATATGTGTTTTAGGTCATTGTTTCCATGATTGTGTTTTGAGGCTAGTTGACAATTCTAAGTGGGCTACTTACAGAGAAGGGTTTGAGTCATTTTGCATTGTGTAATGAATTATAATTAACTTGGTGAGTTTTTTGAGGTATTTAAATTATTTTTTTCCATGTTTTTTTTTTAAAATTGTGTTTTTTCTTTAGTTGTTCAAGACATACTTTTTGGGTATGCACATGCCTAATTATGAACAATGCTAATGGCGTGCTTCAAGTTGTGATTGGAGATAAAATGCATATTGGAAATCATATGATATTTTTATTGGTATATTTTAGTTAAATAATATATTTTATTTCCATGTGATAAGTTTTAAAGTGTTCCAAGGAGTTTAAGGGTTATGTGTGCCAATGAAAGCCTAATTGAATTAGGTCTCCTTAAGACCTACAAGAGGTTTTTGGTCCTATATGCTATGACTGACCTATTTTAATGTTTTATTCATGTTTTTTGAATTTAATAAGTCCTATTTTATGGTAAATATATATTTAAAAGTGTATATGGCTGAGAAAGGGATGTATGAACAATAACTTAATATAAGAACAAAGCCTAATAGGCCAAATTGACTAGTTAGAGAATGAGAGAGTTGAAGCAGAAGACATAGTAATATAAAGAGATAAATAATTTATTTTAGACTATAATTAGGGTGAAAATAAACTATCATGAATATATAATATATTTATTGTAGATGAATATCAAGTTTAAATGACCTAATCTATCTTGAAGAGACCTAGATGAGCAAAGGAGCCTAGAAGGCAGTTTGAGAGGGATAAGAATGTGAAGAGATGAAGAAGTGGTCATAATTAGTTGGTTAAGAAAAAATGTGTACTTATGGTGACCAATTAAATCAAGTGGTTGAGTTGGTTATGAGTTATCTAGGGGTTTGGTGACTCCTTATAAGTAGGGGCTTACTAAAGCCTAGTCAAGTGGGTGCTTGGCTAGTTGGGGTTGGTGCTGCAAGTGAAGTTCATGATTCATTAAATATTGATGTTTGTATTATCATATTTTAGTCCATTTACATAATTAGTGGGTTTTATTCCCCTTGTTTTTTTCTAACTCAAATAAGTGTTTTATGTTTTATTCTCTTGTCTCATGTTCATGGCTCATAATGTGTTGCTAGTTCACTATATTATTTTGATAGTTCATGGATGATAAAGTAAAGATATAAAAGTTTTTGATTACTGATTCACCCGCCCCTCTCAGTCATTTTTATTCCAAAAATAAAGTAAACAAAAAAATCAAAACAATTAAATAATCTAAAGCGAAGAAAAATGCAAGAAATAAACTAATCTAAACACACAAAAATAAACAAATAAGGCTAAACAAATAACAATACAAAAAGAATGGTTAATCACAATGATAATACAAAAAGGAATTAAATTTCTTGTGCATGTGTAATAAAGGTGTTACTCTTAGAGATAGGGTGACCCCTAATCTAGGTAGTAATGACATTGGTAAAATAACTCAGAAACAAAATATTAATGGTTTCCCCTAGGCTATAGGGAAACAACAACACAAATAAGATGACAAAATTACTCCTAGGCTATAGGAGATAATGAAACACAAAATAAACAAAATTGGGGGAATATAAGAAAATTAAGGGGTAGTTGAGTTGACTCTAGATGCATTAAGCAAGTGGACACTATCTACGAAGTTTCATGGGCAAAAGATCTAATATGAACTGTAGGTTGAATGTAGTTCTCAAAAGATATGGGATAGAATAAAATAGATGATATGAAAACATGATTTAATTTTAGATGAAAATAGGTTTGGTCTCAAAAAATGGCAATTGCATGAGAAAATAGGAGATGATGGTTCACATTCATGAACAATTCAACACAAATAAATCACATAATTGTGAGAGTATGGTTTAGGCTAAAACCACACTAAAAGTCTAGGGATGAGTATCCACTAATGAATTAAAGTGTTAATTCATAGTGTCTACTACATCTAAGGCTTGGAATGAGAAGGAGTTCATAAAATGATGAAAGTGCTTTAAATGGTCATTCAAAAAATGGTGAGAGCATAAGAAAATCCAAGTGGTCATTAGTGTATCAAATTTGAATATATAATTCTCATAAACTAAATTCAAAAAATGGAAAGAACATATGACTTTGGCTAATGAGGATGGGGAAATTAAATGAAAATTAGTAACTCATGAAATGGTTAGGAGTACAAAGATCCTTAAGTAAAGAATTGGTTAAAAAATAAAGGAAGATGTAACCAAGGTATCTTGTGATACCCCATGTATCCAAGGGTTGCCTACATAGTTCGTGTGGACATCAGGTCAATGCAGTCCACATAAAATGGGAGGAAAAAGACCAAGGTGGTCTAGAAATAAAAATAAATAGATAAGAATGCTATACCATAAAAATTTGATGGATTTATATCTCGTGTGGAAATTCTAAGCCAATTTTCATGATTGTGTGATTTTTGTGATTTTTTATATCATTGAAAATGTTTAGAGGTTTTGAAACTATTAAAAATGTCTTTGTAATTTTTTAGGCATCTCAACTCAATTGAGAATTACAAGAAAAATAATGGTCCAACTCATAAAATGGTGAGAGCGTGGCTTAGGTTACTCATAAAATGGTGAGAGCATTCAACTTAAAATGCTTGTAAACTATTAAGAGTGTGATAAAGGGGTGATCAAGCTGACCTCAACATGATTGAATAATTACTTACATAGTCTCATAAGACCTCAAGTCACTATAGTCTCACCTACATAAAATTCATCTAATTAGGTACCAACAAGTTTAGGTAAAAAGCAAATTGTAAGGTAAGTGATAATAGTAATGACAAGGTGATGTGAAAATACATGGTAAAAATGTTGCTCCTAATTTATTCATAGGTAGTTATAATTAGGAAATAATGACAAAGGGTCAGTGACACTAATTTACCCATAGGTGGTTATAATTAGTAACATAAGGTGGGAACATAACAATGAATGAAGGACGTAATTACTAGGACTATTGTCATAGTACTGTCATAAACTACCATTTGAACATGTAATTCTAAAATAATTATTGGAACTAAAACTAATTTCAACCACTAAAATTACCTAAATTAAAATTGAATTAGAACCAAGGATAAATGTGATAGGTGGGGTTAGGTGGAAATAATTAATTAGCGAAGGGTTAAAGTGTATGGTAGAAGAGAAAGGGGTATAGTATAAAGAATAGGTATAATGTGGAATAAATTAGACTATCCTTGTAGACAATAATTTGAATCCCTCAAGCATAGAAACTTTTAAGGTGCATTATGTTCATTGGTTCATCAAGTTCATTTCCCTCTGGTGTAGTGAGCATGTATTCTCTAGAACTATAGTTGGAAACAACTACATAAGGCCTTAAATAGTTTGGTTATAACTTTCCCTTTTTCTTGGACTTACTATTGTCATCAAAATCAAATTAATGATGTTTAATATGCCTATTGTATTTTACTTTGAGTCAGTTTTGATAATCTTTAATATTATTTAGGGTGGATAATTTTCTACCATCAAGTAGCTCTATCTCCTACAAGTAAGCCATTATGTAGTCTTTGTCATTGATGATATGCTGCAATGAAATTAATAGACAAGGCAACTTAACCTCAAATGCAATAATGGATTAAATACCATAATAAGTGAATAGGGTGTTGGAGTAAAAAATGTGGTATGGTATGCCCAAAGGGTGTTAAATATCTGTAAGCATCAATTATGACCAATGCCATTAATTTTTTTTTATAGAATATTAACAATGGTTTTATTAGAACCCTTAGCTTGGATATTGCCTTATGGATAATAGATGATAGATAAATTTTGTTTGATTTGGTATTAAGAACAAAAGTGTTTTCATATCTTTATTCTTGAATGATCTGCCATTATCAAATATAATGTCGGAGGGGATGCCATAAAAGCAAATGAGATGATTGAATATGAACTTGGATATATGATTACCATTGATGTAAGTGAGGGGAATGGATTCCACCCAATTAGTGAAGTATTTAATAGATTTCAAGATGTGTTTATGGTCATATAAATATGTTGGATTGATCTTATCGATAAGGTTGAGTCCCCATATTGAGAATGACCATGGTGTTGTTAATGGTTTGAGTGTTTTGGCTAGAAAATGAACTAGATTGGCATGCTTTTAACACTTGACACACCTCTTCACATATGTATCTATATCAACTTCTATAATTGTCTAGTAATAACTAGTACACAACAAATTTTTACCAAAGATTTTCCTATTGGTATGGGCTCTACTCACCCCTTCATGGACTTCCCTCAACACTAGTTTAGATTCTACTGAAGGTAAAAAATGAAGTAGAGTTCCATCATAACTTCTATGATATAAGGTTGGTCTGAGTAGGGTATAGAAAGAGGATTTATGGGAAAAGGATTTTTGTGTATTACATGATAAATTGGGAGGCATGGTTCAATCTTAAAGATAGGCATATATGTCTAAGTATTAGGGATACATGAGAATAATAATGTATGAACCATCTCGATAGCTAATTATTCATGTGATGGTGCTAAGATATGTTAAAAAATAAATTGATAATCCTTGACTATATTGGGGATATGGAACAAGGAACCAATAGTGGCCATAGAATCAACTATTTTGTTATTGGCCCAAAGTATTCTCTCAAATTAGATGTTGGTAAACTATTGCTTGACAATATTGACCATCTCTTTATAGGGTACCAACTTCTCATCCTTGGTCTAGTATTGATCTATGGCCTAATTAATGATTAATTGAGAATCACCATACACTAATAAATATTGAATGTTCCACTATACTAATTAATGAATCCCTGTAATGAGCACTTTTTATTCATCCATGTTGTTGGTATAGGTAAATACAATATGAAAGGGATTGAGAATGATATCCCCTTGTGGTTTACTAGACAATATTCTAACCCATGATCCATGAGCCATGAATGATCCATCAAATTAAATATTTCACCATTCAACTTCAGGAGATGCATAGGCTTCTTCAATAGTCATGATGGCCTCATATGGAAATATAAATGTAAGAGGTTAAGTATCTTGAAGAGGATCTTTAACAAGTTGATCTATGATTACTTTCCCCTTAATGGATTTTTGGTTGGTATACTCAATTTCAAAATTTCTCAATAACATGATACATTTTTCCATATGGACATGTAGATTTGATTTGGAAAGTAGATACTTGAGTGGATCTACTTTAGAGATAAAAATGGTCTTGTTGTTTAGTATATAATGACATAATTTTTGGACTATGAATACCATTGCTAAATAAGCCTTTTAAATTAGTGTATAGTTATGTTCATACATAATCAATGTTTGGATCAGATAATATGTGGAATTCTCATTTCATTGCTCATCATGTTGTGCCAAAATTTCCCCTAGGGTATTTTTGGTTGTTGACAGGTAAAGAAGTAATGGCTTGTTTGGCATTGGTGGTCAGAAAAAAAGTGGGTTGGTGAGATATTATATAAGCTTATCAAATGTTTTTTAGCACACTTCATTCCAAGAGAATGTAATGCCTTTCTTTAGCAAGTGCGTAAATAGATGGCATTTATTGACTAATTATGGGATGAAACATCTGATAGATTGAATCTTGCCTTACAAACTATGGAGCTACTTCAAGGTATTTGCTAGTGGCATTTCTATAATTAAATGGATTTTAGCTATATTGAATTCAATCCCACTATGAGAGACAATGAAACCTAAAAGTTTACTAGAAGTGACACCAAATAGACATATCTTTAGATTAAGCCTGACATTGTACTCACTAAGTCTCTTAAAGATTCTTCATAACAAAGATGTGTGATCGAAATAGGTCTTTGATTTACCTAAGATATCATACACATAGTCCTCAACAATGTCATGTATCATGTCATGAAAAATCACTGTCATAGATCTTTGGTAAGTGGCTCTGGCATTTTAAGTCCAAATGGCATTACCTGATAACAAAACATTCCCCATGGTGTAGTGAACATTGTCTTGTGCTAGTCTTTTGATGTTATCTTGATTTGATTATACCCTAAAAATACATCCATTAGATAGATATTTTAATAGCCAATCATTAAGTTGAATATCATGTCAACATTAAGTAAAGTCATATTTTAGGCAAGCTTTGTTGATATCTATGAAATCAGTGTAGATCCTAATGCCTTCTAGTTTATTACTTACTAGCATAATGTTTAAAATCCACTCTGAATACTCAATTGTCTTGATGCATTTCATGTCTAAGATTTTTTCCAACTCTTTATTTAATAATACAATAATGTGAGGATGCATCTTACGTAATGTTTATTTAATAGGGTTGGTATTAGGATTTACAACAAGATGGTGTACAACCAAGGCAAGGTCAAAACCTAGCATGTATGAATAGGCTCATGAAAATATGTCCACAAGTTCCCTTAAAAGGGTTGTAAAATGTTCACATTCCTCCTTAGTGAGGGATGTGCTAAGTTTAATCCACTTTGGGTTCTTTAGAGTTCCAATATTCACCTTTGAAGTGTCTTCCACTAGAAGTGTAGAACCATCAGCTAGAATAGTTGGTAAGTAATTGAAATGATTAGTAATGGAAAATACCTCTAGATGGATTGTCTCATCTAATTCTCCTAAATATGATGAATCAAAATCTCCTAATGCTAGCATTGGCCATGATACAAATACCTCATGACACTCTTGAAAAATTTGTGTAAAAGCCTACTGCTCCTTACTAATGATATATGATCTATAAATAGTCTATGGGATAAATGTATCCTATACTTAATAGGAAGAGGGGTGAACATCCCCATCTAATGGCATCAAAAACCAATTTTCACCAAGATGCTTTCCTTTCTCTTTAATTTTTCCTTGGTTAGAAAGTGCCCCAAAGAAGTTTTCATTTTTAGACCTCAATGCTTGATTTTATTTTATTTTTTGGCTAGGGAAGTTCACCCACTCTCTAAAGTAGGCATAAGGATCCAATCTAATAGTAAATCCTTGCTTATGGTCTCCAATAAGAATGTGACTCCTTAATCCCAAAAGTTCATATATGGCCTCATCATTTTTGAACTCATCTAATGGCATTATAGATTCTTACCAGTCCCATTTTATCAATTGTGGATGGTAAAGGGTTAAATGTGAAGGTTGATAAACATGGATAACATTGCAAATGGCATGAGAGATAAACACGTTTATAGTGGCAAGGTCATTGTATATGATGTAATCAAACTATGCATCATTATCAACATCATCATTGCTAGTTATTGGTGATGAAACGTAAATAATGTATCTAGGGCCACACCCCCGATAGTTTAAATTTGATATCATGGGTTCCCTTATACTTATTCATTGAGACTAGTTCAATGTTATTTTGTTGATGTAGCATGAGGCCTATACCTTCATAAGCTATGTTGGGGATCAACCAACAATAGATTACACTTATGAAAGCAATAAACGTGGAATTAAATCAGATAGACAAGTAACTAGAATGATAAATAGCAAGAATAAGAGATACAAGAAACCACCCTGAAAACTTTTATTAAACTCTTTACAGAAGGAATACAATTGAAGAAACTTCTTTCTTCCACACCTCTCTCAGATGTATAGATCTCTCACTAGATCTTTATCCCTCAAGAGCTCTCTCTCTCTCTCAAGAACAATCAACTCCAACAACCTGGATTGATTCAACTCTGTACTGTTCTTCAACATACCATTACAATAAGCTAAGAAGATCTAATTCTACATATAGAATTAGGAGACTTGAACATGCACTTACAACCAACAGTTAAGCCTCTTGAATAAGGGCTCTAAAAATAATCTTACTAATAATAGAGACACGGACTTAAGACTACAACTTAAACTCATCATGCAAACACTCGGTTTTGTCCTCAGAAATAGCATTTTGGACGCACAGGTAACCGACACCGGTTCCTGCCTGCTTGCCTGTGGCCAACGTCAGTCAATCCACTACTGACACCGGTGTCTCTTCAAATGCACCTAACTGACGTCGGTCGCTCCTGACCAATGCTGGTGACTGTGTAGACTCGAAACTGTCAAATGTGCTCATATGTGAAGATTTTAGGCTCCACACCTTAACAATCTCCCACTTGGAGATAAACACCTGCACCAGTACCTATACAACAACATCTTCTAGCTCCTCCATCTTCAACTCAATCATGAAGACCAACAGAAGTTGAATGAAGATTCAAATTCTCCTTTGTAACTGGCTTGGTTAACATATTAGCATGATTCCTATCTGTATGGATCTTCTCCAGCTTCAACTCACCATCTTCCAATACCTGTCATATGAAATGGTACCTTAGCTGTATGTGCTTTGTTCTTGAATGAAAGGCTGAATTCTTGGCCAAATGGATTGCACTCTGATTGTCACTATACAATCTGCAACTCTCATGCTCCCTACCAAGCTCATCCATGAACCGTGTCATCCATATCATCTCTTTGCTAGCTTCTGTGGCTGCAATATACTCTGCTTCTGTAGTTGACAAGGCAACAACCTTCTGTAACTTTGATATCCAACTAACCATCATTCCACCTACAGTGAAAACATATCCTGTAGTGCTCCTCCTGCCATCCAAATCACCTGCCATATCTGAATCTACATAACCATGTAGAGAAGTATCTGAACCTCCATAGCACAAGTGCCTACTACTGGTTCCTCTCAAATATCTAAGGATCCACTGAACTGCTTTCCAATGTTCCTTACTTGAATTGGCCATATACTTACTTACCACTCCCACTGCTTGGGCAATATCCGGTCTAGTACACACCATTGCATACATCAAACTCCCTACTGCGGAAGAATATGGAACTTTACTCATGTACTCTACCTCATCATGTGAATTAGGACATTGTTCTTTACTCAACTTAAAATGTCCAGCCAAAGGTGTGCTTACCGGTTTAGCATCCTGCATATTGAACCGTTTCAACACCTTGTCCACATAATCCTCTTGAGACAATATCAACTTGTGATTTTTCCTGTCTCTCTTAATGCCCATGCCAAGGATTTTCTTTACTGCTCCCAAATCCTTCATAGCAAACATTTGAGCTAATTTCACCTTAAGCTTAGAGATATCCTGCATGTGTGATCCTGTAACCAGCATATCATCTACATACAACAATAGAATAATATATCTACCATTATCCAATCTCTTAAAATACACATAATGGTTAGATTGACACCTACTGTAGCCATGCTCAGTCATAAACCTGTCAAATTTTAAATACCATTGCCTAGGAGCTTGCTTGAGGCCATATAAGCTTTTCTTCAATCTGCACACAAACTTCTCCTTACCCTTGACCTCAAATCCTTCCATCTGTTCCATATAAATTTCCTCATCCAAATCTCCATGAAGAAACGCTATCTTAACATCTAGCTGCTCAAGATGCAAATCCTCAATAGCAACCAAAGACAATACAATCCATATAGAAGTCATTTTAACAATAGGAGAAAAAATCTCCCCAAAATCAATACCTAGCTTTTGTGCAAATCCTTTCACTACCAATCTGGCCTTATATCTCATCTGTCCATTCTCACCTTCTTTTAACCTGTAGGTCCATCTATTCTTCAATGTCCTCTTACTTGCTGGCAACTCAACCAAATCCCATGTTTGGTTCTCTCTTAAGGACTCCATCTCCTCAACCATGCCATGCTCCCACTGACTCTTGGACTCCACCCGTATTGCTTCTTCAAAACTCTCTGGTTCTCCACCATCAGTTAGCAATAAATAAAATAATGAAGGAGAATATCTAATTGGAGGCTTACTCACCCTTTCTGACCTCTTGATGGGTGTCTGAGACTCGTTCACAACACGCTGTCCACCCAAATTCTCTGATAGTGACCGACCTCGATCACTTCCAGACCTGTTACTGGCCGATGTCAGTTCTGCCTGACCGACATCGGTGCTGGTCCTACCGATGTCAGTCTCTGTATGGCTGACGCTGATTTCTGTCTTGCCGACGTTGGTTCCTACCCTATCGACGTTGGTCTTTGTGTTTTCCTGCAAGTGATTATTTCTTTTTCCCGTGAGCTCATTTTGGACCGTCACCTCGTCCAATTCACCATTGCTTTACCCAGATTGATTCAACTTCCTCAACTGATCACAATACATCACTCTTTCATTGAAAACAACATCACGGCTCCTAATTACCTTGTTAGTTTCTAGATTCCAAAGTCTGAAACCAAAATCATCTGAGTCATAGGCAATAAATGTGCACCTCATAGACTTAGCATCCAGTTTTTTTCTATTTTCTTTATCTATGTGCACAAAGGCTTCACAACCAAAAACTTTGAGATATGAGAGATCTACCTTTTTACCTGTCCATGCCTCTTCTGGAATTCCACCATCTAGAGCTGTAGAGGGTCCTCTATTAATCAGGTACACTACAGTGTCAACATCTTGTGCCCAAAACTGTAAGGGCAAACCAGCATGCAATCTCATACACCTTGCATGCTCCATTATTGTCCTGTTCATCCTTTCAGCAATTCCATTCTGCTAAGGTGTCCTTGGAACCATCCTTTGCCTATGGATTCCATGCATATAACAATAATCTCTGAACTTATAACTGCATAACTCACCGCCATTATCAGATCTCAGGCACTTCAATCTTTTACCTGTTTCATTCTCAACCATAGCTTTCCAAATCTTAAAAGTCTCAAATACATCAGATTTCTTCCTAATACAATAGACCCATACCTTCCTTGTAGCATCATCTATGAATGAAACATAGTACTATGATCCTCTAATGGAAGCAACCCGAGCCGGTCCCCACACGTCTGTGTGAACAAGCTGCAACTTATGCTTCTTAGTAGACCCAGTCTTGAGAAAACTAACCCTTTTCTATTTTCCAAATACACAGTGCTCACAAAACTCTAGATCTATGCCTTTTAAATCTGAAAGCATACCTTTGGACTTAAAAATTGACATCCCCTTCTCACTCATGTGGCCAAGCCTTGAGTGCCACAATTTAGCATCCACATATAAATTAGATAATACAGAAGGAGAATTGTTAGTAACACAATTACACAAATAGAGAGTACCTACTCTCTTACCGCTGGCCATAACAAGTGCACCCTTGGTCACCTTCCAAGATTCTGCTGTGAGAGTTACTGTACAACCCTCATCCCCTAACTTTCCTACAGAAATCAAATTTCTCTTCAAGCTAGGAACATGCATCACATCTCTCAACACCCATGTGTTGCCATTCTGCATCTTCAGCTGCACTTTACCTTTGCCAATTATTTTACAAGGCTCATCATCCCCTAGATACACTATTACAAAATCTCCATGGATATAGTCACTAAAATATTCCTTATTAGGGGTAGCATGAAAAGATGCACCAAAATCTAACACCCAAGATTCTATATTATTATGGAGAGAGAATATTAAAGCATCTTGTGCAATACCTGCAACCTTGGCTTCTTCCTTTCCTAAGTGCTGATTGTCCTCCTTAGGCTTTGACCAGCAATCTCTGCTTATGTGCCCAATCTTTCCACAATTCCAGCATTGTGGCTTCCTGCCATTCCTAGATTTGGATCTTCCTCTCACCTTAGACTTAGATCTTGATCTCCTCTTGCTCTTATCTTTCTGCCTTCCCATGCTCTCAAAACTTAAAGCATTCCCAGATGTCTCTTCTGTGCTTTTCCTATGAATTTCCTCATTCAAGATAACACTAACAACATCCTCTACTTTCAAAATATTTGATGCAGATGCAGTATTACTAACTGCCATTACTAAGCCATGCCAGCTTTCAGGCAAAGAACATAATATTAAAAGAGCTTTTATTTCATCATCAAACACTATATTTACTAAACTTAATTGATTCACAATTCCATTGAAATCATTCAGATGAGTAGAAACAGATCCACCTTCATTCATATGCAAATTAAATAACTGCTTCATAAGATATACCTTATTAGAAGCTGAGGGTTTTTCATACAAATTTGCTAAAGTAGTCATCAACTCTATTGTAGACTTTGCCTGTGATAAATTAGATATCACAGTAGATGCTAGACTCAGTCTTATAGACCCCAGAGCCTTTCTGTCAAGAACTTCCCATTCTTCATCATCCATGTCTTTGGGCTTCTTTGCAACCCTGCCTAACGGTAAGTAGAGATCTTTCTGATATAGATAATCCTCTATCTGCATTCTCCAATGTTGATAATTTTTGCCATTGAACTTCTCCATTCTCAGTTTACTTTCATTTGCCATTGTTTCTCACACTCAAATAGAAATCCCTGCAAAAACCCCTGTGAGAACCTGTAATCAATACGCACTACACAGATCTGAACCACCTATTAGTGAACCTGATCTCTGATACCACTTTTTGGGGATCAACCAACAATAGATTACGCTTATGAAAGCAATAAACATGGAATTAAATTAGATAGACAAGTAACTAGAATGATAAATAGCAAGAACAAGAGATACAAGAAACCACCCTGAAAACTTGTATTAAACTCTTTACAGAAGGAATACAATTGAAGAAACTTCTTTCTTCCACACCTCTCTCAGATGTATAGATCTCTCACTAGATCTCTATCCCTCATGAGCTCTCTCTCTCTCAAGAACAATCAACTCCAACAACCTGGATTGATTCAACTCTGTACTGTTCTTCAACATACCAATACAATAAGCTAAGAAGATCTAATTCTAAATATAGAATTAGGAGACTTGAGCATGCACTTACAACCAACAGTTAAGCCTCTTGAACAAGGGCTCTAAAAATAATCTTACTAATAATAAAGATGTGAACTTAAGACTACAACTTAAACTCATCATGCAAACACTCGGTTCTGTCCTCAGAAATAGCATTTTGGATGCACAGGTAACCGACGCCGATTCTTGCCTGCTTGCCTGTGACCGACGTCAGCCGATCCACTACGGATGCCGGTGTCTCTTCAACTGCACCTGACTGACGTTGGTCGCTCCTGACTGATGTCGGTGACTGTGTAGACCTGAAACTGTCAAATGTGCTCATATGTGAAGCTTTTAGGCTCCACACCTTAACAAGCTAGGTGATCCATAATCCAATCTAGATTATGATACTTCACACTTTGGTAACATTTGGCTAATACATCAATGTAGAAACACAAATGATCTTCTACTAAGGGGTTTTTTTCTAGGCTAGAAGTTAGTTTAAAGACAATGGGCTTGTTCAACTGAGATATTCCTTTGGTTTCCCATGCCATATGAATAGTCTTGGCCTAAGGTCTCTCGTAAGCTTTAGGATTTTTAGGAAATTTAGCAATATGAAATGCATTATGGGTGTTGTATTCTTTAAGACCTTTGTCATTAATATATAAATGGTTGGAAATTTCTAGTGGAGGCATGGATAAGGTGGAGGCGAAGATGTCTAGGTCAATGTAGTTAGCTTATGGGCCTAATTCAATAGTCGTTCCCTTTTCAAAATTTTCTCCTTCTAATTTAGGTATAAGATTCATACCAAACTAATAATTTTAAATTTTTATACTTGCCCTCAAGGTGTTTACAATACTGATATGGCTGAAAATTAGTAAATATATTCACTTCAATAGGTATATGCAATGTAGAAGGTATAACCCTAATTTCATGGATCTATGGTCATCCCAATAACAAATTTTAAGATAGTTCCAGGTCTAAAACATGTCATAAAATATCATGAGTCAATGGCCCAATGACCAATGGTAGGTTAAAGGTACCTTGGGATTCATGTTCTTCATTATCATATAAATTTATAATAATGGCATCTAGTTTCAAGTCAGCTACTATATATCTAAAATGTTTGGCCAAATTTAGAGATAAAATGTTGAGACTTGAACCATTATCTATAAAAACATGTTTAACTCTATGGTTCATTATACCAAATTTAATGTACAATAGGTTATTATGTATAGGATGAAAATAAGATATATCACTTTGGTCAAAGGTGAGATGTTAGCCAGGGGCCAAGTGTCTTACCATGACTTAAAATTTGTCTAGAGTGATATCATTTGGCATAAGGGATTGGTTCAAATACTCATTCAAGATGGATTTATGGATGGAAAACATGTGTAATAAACCCATGATGAGATGTGTGCAGGTGTCTTTTTTAGTTGTTCCACATATCAAAGGCCTTCCCTTTAGTTTTTTTCATTGGTTTATTTCTAATAGGTATAGAAGGTTAATTAGGATTGTTTCTAGTATTTGTCTATGATCATTTGATGGTGACCTTGGCTTATCAAGTTACAATTGTGAAATATCAATTTGGAACTTAGTTTTGGTAGGTAATTAGGTAGGGAACCTTAGAATGATGCTTCTCAGATGGTATGGTGCATGATTATCAACATGGACCGTAGAAGATCATCAACATAGGGATTTGGTTGGTATTATCCAAAAAATAGGCATTATTATATGAAGTTCTAGGTCTATTTTTAGTTAGTCTAGGGCTAATAGTGATGGTGGAAACATGACTACCTAAAACATGTCCTAAAATATTTTTATATGTATACACAACAACATGATAACCTCCTTAGTTGGTTTAATCATTTACCCTTGGTTCCAACCTTTATGTTGTTGTTGTTGTGGCTGGCATTTTTATTACTAATTTATGGTGTTCTTTGCCACTATTGTTAATATTGCTACTGATTTTTGTTATTGTTAAGTTAGGGAAATGGATTTTGATAGATACCCAAGTTGTGATTATTCATAGGAGCATGGGTGTCTCTTTATATCTCTCCATTTTCCAACATGTTCTCAATCAGATGTCTAAGTTGGATACACCTTCTTATGAAATGTCCTCTAACATAATGGTACTAATAAAATTCATGTTTCTTGTACCAATTAGGAAAATGAATCCCTTAAAGAAATAGATTCAGTATTAGCCAACTGATCATATTTACTTGAACTAATATTTAGAACACAAACTCAATAGGATCACCAATGTCATTGAATTATTAGGTAATGAGTGGTCTTCTCCTCAAAAGAGGGGCTTGTAAATGGTTTTGATTTTATGGTAGTTGGTTTTGTGGAGGTCTTGGTTGAATGTATGAAGGAAGTGGCTATTGAGTGGGTGGATATAAATGGACAACTAATGTTTTCACTATCTAAACATGGTGTGATTTAGTAACCCCAATGCTAAAAATATTATTATTGCAGTTGTAGGGTTTAGGTCTTTCATTGTTATTGGATTGAGGTGGCATTGAAGCTGGTATTTGAGTTTGGTTATGATTATGGTTTTGGCCTTGATTTTATTTTTTGTTTTGATTGGAAGAAGATATCTTGAGTATGCCTTTATTGACAAGGGATTTTTTGATCTATATTCCTTTCACTATGACCTCTTCAAATGTATGAGCACACTATAGATCAAGATAATAGGATACCTCACTAGGTAATCTCCTAGTAAATATTGCAACTAAATGTTTATTTGGTATATTATGAGTATAGTGGCTTGTTAAGGCTCTCCAATGTTGTAAATATGTAGTAAAACTCTCACTAGTCTTATGTTTAGCTTGGCTTAGATCCAAAATAGTAATATCATGCTTGAGATTATATAAGAAGTGCTATATAAACTTATTTGAGATATAATCAAAGTTGGGTACAAATTTCTTTGGTAATTTCAATAACCATTCTAAGGCTTGTCCAGCTAGACTCCTTGGGAAGAGGAGAAACAAGTATATATTGTTACAAGACATTGGATGGAAAGCAAAAAATAATTCCTTAAAATTCTCTCTAGGGTCACCTTTGCCTTTGTATTTATCAAATTTAGGTGTCTCATAACCTGGTAAAAATGGTATTTGTAGATACTCTATGTTGAATGGATAAGAGCATATCTCCTTTAGTTTGAATTTATTCATTTGTTTTCGAACTTGTATTGCTTGAATTTCATCTTTCATTTATTACAATTCTTTGGCAAGGAAATCATAAGGAGTGACATATTGTTGTTGAGGTTGTGTGGTCAAAGGTGGGTTAATTTGACTAGGATAGGTATATTATAGGATGTTGGATGAATTGGCTAGATGACTAGGTATGTGTATTTGTGTATTAGGGTTATTATATTATGGGTATAAAATATGTTATTGTTGAAGCACATTTTGGTTTGGGTTGGTTACATAACCCTGGATATTGAATTATATTTGGGGTAATGGAATTTGGCTCTGCAAAATATGTTGGTATTACTGGGCTTGGAAGGGAACTTATTGCCTACTTGTTGAACCCTATTGGATATAAGGAACACATTATTGAATAGATCCTTATGGTTAAAGGTGTTGGTATTGGATCCTTGTTGCACATATGATACTCGTTAGGTGAAAGGAAAAATTTGTTGAGCACCTAGTACCTACTAAGGAAAATAACATTGTTTTTGGCTAAACACCTATTATCAGATTAGTACTTACTATTGAAGTGTCACTTGGTGTTGGTTTGGAAACTATTAGTAGTTTAGCATTTGTTAGTTTGGTATTTTTTTGCGGTTTTATATTTGTTGTTGTTAACAAACTAAAACTTTTAACCAATGTTAATACATTGTTGGTTAGGAAATGTCTATGATTGATAAAGCACATTGGTTTGTGCTTATTTTAGTAGAACATTCATTGTCACCTATTGAGGTGGCATAGTGTTTTGCACTTGTTATGGTGTTAAGTTGGTTTATTGTTGTCTTGTTTCCCCTATTGCACATTCAAGGAAGTAGATAGTTGAGGAGTGGATATTGTTTGTTGATTTTTTGAAATAGGAATACCTATTCCCTACTATTGAAATCCACTAATGGAATTATTTAGAGGAACCCACTATGTATTTTTAGGTGGTAAATTAGACCCACATTGGTTTAGATTAGACTACACTTGTGTGTTATCCAAAACATTTTGAGTGTGGTCTAGTGCTTGAGGAACATCATTCTCCATAAAAATATGAACATTATACATATCACCAACCAATGTGATTTGGTTAAATGGGTATATTATTTAGCTTTCATAGCCCAAATCATCTATTTGTTTCCTTATTGATGGAGTTATCTTAATAGGTAGTGTGATAGAAATAATCCTTGCATTACGGTTACAAACTAGGTTGAGATAGGTTTGGTACACCTATTATACTTATTCCATTCGTTCATACATATTACCTTTCCCTTTTGCAAGTGTATTTTGGTCTTGTTGTGGTATTTGACTAGAGATTGACTATAACTAGTGGATGCATATTCAAATGGTTGAATTCATAGTGCATTACTAGGAGTTCTATTCAAACTACTCAGATTTTCTTGTGGGAAGTTTAGAAGAAACCATGGCCCCTACTTTGAGAACTCTAACTAGAATTTCATCTTTATTTTCTAATAAATTATGCTCAAATAAATATGAATCATAGTTAGTTTTCATTGGCATTATAACATAGTAGGGATCTTGTTGTTGGTTTTATTCAATGTTAAGAATCATTTGAATAAGGTATTGTGCCATTTGCTCTGACTCTTGATCTAAATAAGGAGGCACAATTACCAAATATTATGCTAAAGGGTCACACCTTTATTTAACATATTGGATGTGTAGACACTATAATTTCATGTACTATATATGATTTGTTAAGTGTAATAGGCCCTTATTTTTATCTTACTCTCTTAAAATACCTATCCTAAGGTTTAGTATATTTACTATCAATAACCCAATAATTTACTATTAAAAATTACCTTTCTACCCCCTAACCACCTAAATATATTAACAGCCTAAGGAATTCACATTTTAACCACTTTACCCTAGTATAACCTTGTTTTCAACAACCTCACATTGACAAAGCCTAATTTTACCCATTGTTGGAATAAACTAACCAATTTTGGTAAATCAGTGTTGATTCTCTAGATCAACATCGATCCATATATACCTAGCTAACCTTCGACTTTGAGACTAGAAAATCTGAACCTTAAACTATTGCTTAGATTTGGGGAAAATTAAGGAATCCCTTAACATCACTCTGTTGGAATTCTATTGCATACAATTTGCAACCATCATCACAAGCCTGGAAAATTACTTACATTTATGAGGAGGAATTTATTTTGTTTGAAACTAGGTTCAAGGTAAGTTTTCATATTATTTATTTCATTTTTTTATCAATCTCTTTACTCTTGTATACTTATCCAACCTTTATAATAAATCTATATCCCTCTAAATCTATTTATTAGCCTCTATAATCCAATTTAGGGTTTGTTTTAACTATGCATAGTTTTAGAGAGGATAGATACCAATTCATTTTAATTTGACATTGATTTTACAAGATCATCACTGATATTATAGGATTAACATTGACCCACTATGTTTAGTTTTCAAAACCTGAGACTTTAGTCTTAGATCCCTATCTTTAATCTTTACTAATTTTCTATCATTTTAAATATGGATTTGTTATGTAAATGAATCTACAAGGAATTGTGAATGACATAATTAATATCACTAATATGTTTATAGTATCCTAACCCCTTTTGCTGATTAGAGTAACATAGCCTTCAAACTAGCACTTTATGTAATTATTTACTCTCCCACTTTTGAAGCCACATCAAACCAACTTGATGTTATATAAGAGGATGTGAATGTTGTTATGGCTTATTAGGATGAATAATTTTCTTACATTGATATCTTAAACAAATATTAAATAATAATCATTATTTTTGTCATATCTTTATCTATTTTAATTTCAATTGTTGTTTATCCACTTAATTATGTAAATAATTGAGCTAACATCCACTTGAGGAAGTTCACAACTTCTCAGACTAGTTCTTAACTAGGTAGCTCACCCATTTATCTATTAATCTATTTTTTAAAAGTATTTTATATGTGTGCAGGTTATTCTTCCCAACGAAAAAGAAGTTTTCTTAGTCACTAGATTCAAACGGTGTGTAACCATTTCGTAATCTCTAGGTATTCATCATAAACCTTGATTTCATTGAGTTTTTAGTAAGTTAATTTAATTCAATAAAAAATGAAAAACTAATATAACATTCTAGCATGCTTGGTGGGATCCCTAAGGTTTCATTTTTATTATTATAATTCATTGTGAAGTTATCCATCTTTTTATCCTTTTCTCTTGATTATTGTCTTCATTCAAAGGAAAATCCAAAAAAATGTTTTTTTTCATTTCTAAATGTTAAAAATAACTTCATCCATTTTTTATTTCTTAGGTAATTCATATAAATAATCTAGGTCAATTAAATTATCATATCATTCATTGCTTACACACACATACCAAACCATTTACATAATACATCCATCAAACATTGACATAAGGGAATTGATTGGGATTTCATCACCTAGCAGTAACCTTCTTCCTAACTATCCTACTTGGATTTCATCACCAAAGGGAGAACCACATTAGTATGCTTACCAAGTATAAACCTTGGTTATTCTATATATATTGGCTAAGCACCTGACACCCTTACACTCTAGTGTGTGAAGTGAGGGGGTAGGCCCCAATTCCAGGCCAAGTATTGATTCCAGTACAGAGATATTTTTGAGCCTAAATAAACCTAAAACTATCCCTCGATTATCACTTATTAGGACCTTATATAACATTTTATTTTATTTATCACACTTTAAAGTTAAAATTAATTTTTTTTAGGTATGAATTTAGTATGTGTGCCTTTTTTTTCACTAAATATGAGATAATCAAAAATAATTTTGTGTGCTTTTTTATTTTATTTATTTCTTTTTCCTTTATCACTACATGGTTTTTACATGATAATAGTCACTAAAGTATACTAAACCCCCAGCTTCATCATCATCCATGGATAATTCTCCTAGTCCTCCTACTTCCCTTGAGTCCATAGGGGAAGGTATTTCTTAGTATTATACTTAGGGTGATCCTAAAATTTCCACCATATTAGATAGTAATCCAATCATTATTAACAATTATCTTATCGCTTAAGCTACACACATCCCACTTTCCTCCATTCATAGTTTTTTAGCAATGCTTATGGAATGCCTCTAGAGGAAGGTAAAGGGTTTACCATTACTATGGTATATTCCCATAAAAATCCACCCCCAACCGATTATGACACTAATAATACGTAACCTTTAGCCAATCTACCTTTGATAATGTCTAGTGTTCCATCCCCAACTAGTACCCAAGATCATAATGTCACAATACCTCAACCTATGTCTACTTTTCCTCTTACCACAATACTTCAGAACCTAGTTATCTCAATCTTAATAATCCCTCCACCTATCCAAACTAGTGTACCTTTAAATTACCAAACTCATCCTTTACAACAAGCCCTCATAAGTCAACCTCCTCAATAATATATCCCATTGAACACCTAATATAGAACACATATGCAAGCTATTGGGTCTACTTATATCCCCTTATAATCCCCATAATATGTGGTGGCATCCCAACCAATCATGACCACCTCCATTGGTTATCCTTTATCCCATCCCTTCTCTAATAAAATTATTACCTATCAACTCCCACAATAGAATGTCTTAGGGAGAATCCCTCAATACAATACCCAATTAGACATTATGATCATCCTTATTAATAGGATGGCAAATTTGGAGTCCTCTACTTCTAGGCATAAAAATATTCTTACTTATGAATAAATTTTTAATTAACCTTTTAACCCAACTATCCCCATTAGAACTTACCCTCCATAGTGGGATATTTTAAATTTCACCAAATTTCAAAATAAAGAAGATCCTTAGCAACACCTTCAAGTGTTTAGGCATGCTTACTATCTTATAGCTCATGATGATTCTCTTATTCTTAGGACCTTTTTTGTGTCACTAACTAGACTAACCTTAGACTATTACAATTTAATTCCTTAGCATTCCCTATTCTCTTTTGGGTAGTTAGGCCAAATTTTCTTATAACACATTTCTATCAACATCACAAGAAAAGTAACTATCACTTACCTATATGCCATCTGATAGTATAATGATGAACCTATCACTAATTTCATGTCTTGATGGAGGAATCTCATATACCAACTCACCTTTTCCCATTTTCAGCCTAAAATAATTGAATTATTTATGAGAGCATGTGTCAAACATATCTCAATCGATGTTATGGGTGCAATCCTTCAAAACCTTTAATGATGCCTTTTTCATGCCCCACAAATTTGAAATTAGAGTTGTGAAATAAGGGAAAGTGAAATTGTGGAGTAAAAAATTCAAACCTAATCCCTCTAAAGGGACTAAAAAAAAAATAAAACCAAAGGATCTACTAATGCCATAGTTGTAAATTCAACACCACTGCAAATAAAAGATCAATCTAAGCCCTCTACCTCTCAAACACAATCTTAAAAACCTTTGACACATTTTACTCAATGATAGTATACACCTTTAGGAGAGTCTTATGCATCTATCTTAGATAAACTCTTAAAGTAATATCTCATCAAACTTCCTTTGATGAGACCTTTTGATGATTCTCTCCCTAAGCCTAGCTGGTTTAAGGAAAGTGACTTTTGCAACTTCCACCATGTAATAGGTCATGACATCAGTAGGTGTTACCATTTCAAGGGTCTAGTACAAAACCTTATTGATCAAGGGGAATTACAACTAGATAACCTTAACACACCCCCTAATTAGTCTATAGACATCTTTAGGTAGTCATTCCCTAATCATGATTCTACATATAATTCTATGTAGGCTAATTCAAGATCCACCTCAAACCATGAAACTCATGTAATTAGTACAATCCATGATCAACTTCTACCTAAATTAGTTGATAGTAATTCTATTATTTATCTCCTTATAAGAGATGACTTCGAACCATCTGAACTAAGTGAAGTCATCTTGAAAACTCACTCAATCTTTCTAGATTTCATTATTTGGGATTTGCTTGAGGAAATAGTATCTAAAAACATTGAAGATGATCAATTAAAAATAAAATAAGAAAATACTATCGAATAAGAGGCTTACTTAGACATTATTCAAGATAACCATTCCTCACATCATCTCAATACCTACGTCCAACATACCCATCCCCTCTAGCTTACTACCCACTAAGGAAACTATCATGTAACCTCAAACCAGCTCAAGACCAGTTCCCTCCATCACTCGGGAGGAGTTAAATCTTAGAGAAATCAAGGGAAACATTATAGATATCAAAAACAAAAATCTCAAGGCCCCAAGAGGAAAATCTTTACAACATCCTCCCTTTATGATTGAACTCCCTAAAGAGGATATCTCCACTACCCCTGATCAAATTCAAAAAGGGAAGGAACCTCTACCACCTATTCAAACAAAAGCATCCATATTGGGACCCTATCTTTCATTAAGACTAAAATCCACCATCATAGAATCCTCTATTAAACAACATGTATCATCACATAGGGATCTTCCTACTATGATAATGCTAATACACAACCCTTTAAACCCCTACTATCCACAAGGTTTAGGTGTAAGGGCTTATCCTAAGCATAAAGTACCTACTATAGGGAATATTCAAACAACTATTTCCAAAGGTCAAATTTTGAAGTCACATATTTCTTCCCTACCAATGCCTGAGAAGATTAAAAACCTAGTCAAGATCTATTAAAGGCATCTTATTTTAAGATCCTCAATTAGATTCTCTAAACGTCCCTTATCAATATATCACCCATAAAACCCATTAACCCTCATATTCAGAAACTATTGTGGTATTGAGAAAACATGAATTGAGTATAGCATCGAATAGTAGGTCATGATATAGAAAGTTGTAATGTGCTAAATGTTGTGGTTTAAAACTTATTAAAGAATATGATATTTTAAAGTAATATTTAGATCATGACCATCCCCATAGTCAAATTGCTAGGGTCACATCCACCTCAAGAAGTAACATATTACCAATAGTATCATAATGAGTTGTAAAAAGTGATCAAACCTTTGATAAAACTCAGTGTCAACCCATCTTAAACCATTAGATGTGGATGAGTATGAGAACACAACAAATCCCCCTTTATTTTAGATAGATATAGTTCACATAACTACATGATCTCAAAATTAGGGTCATAAAACCCACAATCATGGTAAATCCAAAGTGATTATTGCCAAAGCCGTAATTCCTACCACAAATAATCAAACAATGCCTGCTCTAAAACCTAATATTTATATTTTAGGAAAAACACAAAATAATAATGCTTCAAAATTAATACATATATTTATTCTAAAGTAGCTTCATCAACTCTTGATCAAAATGTCTCTATATGAACTCATCCAAAATTTTCCACAACATCAAAAGGCTATGATAGAAACCTTGTGGGCCACCAAGATACAAGCTAATGAACCCCAAACTTTATCAACTTTCATCACATCACTTCAAAATCCATTATCCATAACATTTCATGATTTATAAATACCACCCTTAAAACCTAATGAGCAAGATCCCACACTATTTATCACTATCCAAATTGATCTAACTCGAATCAAATGAGTACTGGTTGATAATGGTGCTTATATAAATATCATCTCCTCTCATGCATTTAAACAACTATAGTTACCTAAAACTATTGTATCCCCATCCCTAGTCATGTTATGATCATTTAACGATATTGTCACCCTTGAATTAGGAATGGTCATCTTTCACATTCAAGTAGGCATGCATATTCTACTTGAATTGTTTTACATAATAGAAGGGGATTTTCAGTACAACATCCTATTAGGTCATCCCTAAATATGTTCTATGCATTGTATCCCCTCCACCATAATGTATTAAATTTGAACACAAAGGTAAAATCCACAATGTCTTGACTAATCCCCATCCATTCAAAACATGCAACCTTACCTTTCAACTCAATGATGTTTTAATTCCATTTCAAAGCACTACCCCATCATCATCCAATGAGGCATAAAATAGTGTGATAATTCATGCATTGTGGATTGGAAAGGAGTCCATTGAGTCCATGTTTTAGTAGCTATTGATTGGAGAGTATCAATTATTGACACTAAATATTCTCTCCACTCCTCAAAAATATGGACATCCAAATAAACATGTTTATTGTCCAAATTTATGAGAAATTATTCCCTTCAGTCCACCTTTCCTCTATACCCATTTGATTTATGGGTGAATCAATCATCATTTTTCAAGCCTTTCCAACCAAACCCATGATAAACCATTTACCTCAAACTTTTTGTTCCTTGATAAGCCTCATTTTGCAAAGACATACCTATAATGGTGTGCTTGGAAGGGTTTTGGCATAGGACATTATGAACAAGGTCCACACAAGGTTTCATTGGGATATTTTATGAAAACCCATGAAAATCATGGAATTAATTTTAAAAAAAATCCCAAAACTATCGTGGAGGTTATTCTCCTTCTTATCCTTGAAGAGGACATGCCATCCTCATTATCTAGCACCCCTTCTTTGACAGATGACATCAATCCATTCTCCTAATTTTTTTTTATTCAATGCAATTACTGTAGAAACTATCATCTATCATTATGATGGGGAGGTCAAAACCATTCCTCTATCCTACCAAAACATGATAGGGTAGGATTTTACCACCATCCCTATTCTTTAGTACCAATATTATGACTCAATCTTAACTCATTTAGGCATAAAAAACTTCCATCTACATAAATACCTTTCATCTAAAACCTCTAATCTACTAAATGAGGCTATCATTGACATTAACATAGGACCTCATGAGACTCCATGAATAGTTAAGGTTGGTAAATCTTTAGATCCCTAGGAACACCAAGATTTCACTACATTTATAATAGATCATAATGAAGCATTCACCATTTGATTTTTCCTATAGTGACATGCCTGGTATCAACCCCACTATTATTATCCATAACATTGTCACATTCCCTAATGCCAAACCTATAAAGCAAAATATCTAAAAGATGCATCCTCACATTGTGCTCTTAGTCAAAGAGGAGTTATAACATATCTTATCTATCAACTTTATCCAACCTATTGATTACCCTTAATGGGTATCTAATTCATCCCTATCATAAACCCTATAGGGGGACTATGCCTTTGTATTAAATTTCATGTAATTAACTTGCTTGTCCTACGGATAATTTCCCTCTCCTTAATAATGAGCAATTAGTGGATTTAATGATTGGGCATGAAATGTTATCACTTATATATGGTTTCTATGGATACAATCAAATCCTTATCACACTAGAAGACCAACATAAGACTTAATTTATTAATCATGAGAGACCTTATACTATTAAGTTATGCCTTTCAACCTAAAGAACATAAAATCCACCTATCAAAGAGCCATGACTTATATATTCCATGATATCATCCATAAAATTGTTGAGGATTATATGGATGATCTCCTCAGTAAGTCAAAATTATGAAAATACCACCTTTCAGTCCTAAAGGTAATCTTTACTCGCTTAATCTATTTTTCATGTCCATCTAAATTCCAAGAGATGTATTTTTTGAGTATTGATGGGTAAGATTTTAGGATTTATTATCTCCATTTGAGGGATATAAGTTGACCCTGTTAAGCATGAAATATACTAAGAGCGGGGGTGAATCAGTATATTAAATATATTTTTATTTAATCAAACTCCTTTTCTTTAACCACTTAACCACACATTCAAGATATGCAATAAAATTAAAAAAAATAATATGCACCAAATGAGAGAGAGAGAGAGAGAGAGAGAGAGAGAGAGAGAGAGAGAGAGAGAGAGAGAGAGAGAGAGAGAGAATAGATTTTTATGTAAAAACCCAAAGTGGGAAAAACCATGGAGAATAATCTCAAGTATATGAATGAGCACCAACTAAAATTACAAATTTTTCAAGAACCAACTTACAGGAGCATCAACCCCTTTTCTATGCACCAACACAGAAACTATTTGTGAGCACTAATACACATGAGCACCAACCCATATTATGTATAAAACACAACTATCTCTCAATGTTGCTTACTCAACAAATGATAGAACTCTACAATATCTCCTACTTTTTTCTTTTCAAAAATAAATACAAACCATGCACTCTCTTGCATATTACAAATGAATTATCAAGCCTTTATTTATATCTTTCCAAATGACCTTTGGAATTCACCCTTTGTGATCCTTCAATCCTCATGGAAAATGACACCAAAATTTCATGACCCTTTGTATCCTTGCATTTGAAAAGTCATATAGTGACCCTTCATAAGAAAATACATCATTTCCTCTTTTATCTTTATCTTGGTGACTTTTCAAATTCTTCAAAGTGTCCCTTCATGAAAAAATGCACCATACACTCTTTTGTCTTTACATGGTGACTCTTGGAATTCCTCAAGATGACTCTTCATGAGAAAATACATCCCATTCCTCTTTTGTCTTTACCCCATGACTCTTTAACTTCTCCATGGGCCCTCTTTTGACTTATATGCAACCAAAAATATATTCATTAATATTAAATAAATATTAGAACACATTAGCCAAGATATGAATATTAAAAACACCTCTAAATGCTATGGGGCCTTTATCACCAATAATGCTAGACCTTTGACATCAAGGACAATATTTATAATAGTCTCCCCTTTTGTCATTGATGGAAACCTCAAACTAAAATTACCACATCTTGAAACCTATACTACACATGTCAACCTACATATAATACCATTTAAAAAGCATAAAGTAACTCCCCCTTACTGAAGCAACATGTACATGTTCCCTATACCTATTCTCTATACCTAGTTTTGCACTTGTACTTGTACTTGTTCTTCTCCCCCTTTGACATCAATGGAAAAGGGCCTACCTAGAGCTAACACTTAGCTCCCCTTAAACTAATGTTGATTCTCAATGGTAGGAAGTAAAATAAATTACTCCCAACTTCTCTTTCAGAAACTCAAATGTGTCTTTTGGTGGTGCCTTTGTGAAAATATCTACAATCTGCTTTATAGTACTGATATATTCCATCTTAACATGTTGATCTATAAATTTTTATCTCAAGAAGTGATATCTAATGGGAATATGTTTTGTTATTGAATGCATCATTAGATTCTTTGAAATATTAATAGCACTTGTGTTGTCACAAAAAATAGAAATAGGTTCATCATATTTTACCTTGATATCTTCCAAAGTTTGCTTCATCCAAAGCACTTGAGTACAACACAATACCACTACAATATATTATAATTTAGCTATAGAAAGTGATACTAAATTATTATTTTTGCTTAGCCATGATACTAAGCTATCACCAAGGAAGAAAGCTCCTCCACTTGTACTCATTTTATCATCCAAGCAACTTGCCCAGTCTGAATCTATATAATCAACCAAAGTGAAATCTCTATCTATGGGATACCACAATCCATAATCCAATATTCCCCTGATATATATAAATATTCTCTTCACCAACTAAGCATGAATATCTTATGGAGATAATTGATATCTTGCAACCATACCGACTACATGCATGATGTCTAGCCTCAATGCTATCAAATATAAAAGACTACAAATCATAGATATATACAAAGATTGATCTATAATAGGTGAATCTTCATCCTTTCTCACATTATTTCTTGTACTCATTGATGTATCAACTGGTACAAAATACTCAAAACCAAATTTATTCAACATTTCCTTGGCATATTTACTTTGAGATATGAAAATTATTTTATCTGATTGAAATATTTGTAACCTTAAGAAAAATAAAAATTCTCTAAGCATAGACATCTCAAATTATTTTTGCATATTATCAAAAAATTATTTTGTCATCTTTTCAATGTTTCCTCAAAAATGATGTCATCAACATATACCACAACAATCAATTGATGCTCACCTTCTATTTTTATGTAACGATTACTGTCAGCAAATCCTCTCTTGAAACCTTGATCTTGTAGATACTTATCAAGTCTTGCATACAAATATCTAGGAGTTTGTTTCAATCCATACAATGCTTTCTTTAATCTGTATACATGGATACTAATATTTGAGAGAATAAATCCATTAGGCTACTCAATGTAGACCTCTTCTTCTAGATTCTTATTTAGGAAGGTAGATTTGACATCCATCTGAAACAGTTTAAAAATTTTAAATATTGCACACGCAAGAAACATTCTAATAGCCTCTAGCCTTATTATTAGTGAAAAAGTTTTTTTGAAATCTATTCCCTCAATATGAGCATATCCTTTACATACTAATCTTTCTTTATTCTTGGTCACTTCTCTATTTTCATTCAACTTATTTCTGTAAACCCATTTTGTTCCTATCACATTTTGATCTTTTGGTCTATGAATTAATTCCCAAGTATCATTCTTTTATATCTAATTTAATTCTTCATCCATTGCCTTAACCCAATGCTTATCATGTCTAGCTTCTGAACAAGTTCTAGGCTAAATTTTGGATAACAGAGAAAAATTAACTTGCTTAGATTCAATTACCATCATTTTTCTGGTGTGAATTCCTTCATTTATGTCCCTAATGATGTCACTTTCATTATGATTTATATGAATATATTTGGATGGAGTTTTTGTGTCTTTTTTCTCCTTCTTCTCATCTTCATCTGATTCTTCAAATCTTCTTCTTCAATAATTTTAGGAATATCTATTGGATCACTGATTCTTTGGGTTCCATCTTCTTCTATTCTGACACTTGCACTTTCAACAATTTTCTTGGTTCTTTTTTAATAATATTTATAAGCTTTACTTTTTCAAGAATAACCAAGAAATATACCTTCATCTGCTATAGGTTCAAAATTACCAAGTTTTTCATCAGTTCTCTTTATGAATCGTCTGCTACCAAAAACTCTAAAATAATAAACTATTGTTGGTTTATCTTTCCATAGCTCATAAGGAGTCTTATCACTATTGACTCTCAATAATGCTCTATTCTAAATATGCACTGTTGTAGTAACTGTCTCTCTCCAATATTTATCTAGTATCTTGGATTCATTTAGCATTATCCTTACCATCTCTTGAACTATTTTGTTTCTCTGTTTAACTACTCCATTTTACTATGGATTTTTGGCTGTAGACTAATGTCCCTTTATTCCATGGTCTTCAAAAAACTTAATAAACTAGTCTGACATGAATTCTCCTCCTCAATCTAATCTTAGACACTTAATACTCAAACTAGTTTCATTCTCAACTAATGCTTTGAAATGTTTGAAAGCTTCTAATTTTTTCTTTAAAAATATTACCCAAGTCATACATAAAAAATCATCAATAAACAAAATGAAATATTTCTCACCTTGAGTACTTTGAGTTCTCATAGGTCCACATAGATTAGTGTGAACAAGCTCTAACATTTGAGTGGTTGAGTACTATTTTGTTTTGAACCTCCTTCTGTCCTACTTCCTATGTTGACAAAGTTCACAAAGCATGTCAGATGGCTTTATAATATTTGGAAGATTTTTGATTTCTTGTTTCTTATTGATGTTGAAAAGATTATCAAAATCTATGTGTCCCATTCTCCTATGCCATATCCAAATTCATTCAATCTGACTTAAACAATATTTTTGACTTTTGATGTCTAATAACATATACAAATTATTTCCTATTCTCTGAGTACCTGCAATAACACATTTAAATCTTTTCTTCTAGTTTCAAAACCTTCTACATAAAAATTTAGTGTGTACCTTTGATCACATGTTTGACATACACTCAAAAGATTATGCTTAAGACCTTCTACATACAAAACATTTTTAGTTTTAGTTCTACCATTATCCAAACTTAGTGTACCTTTTTCAACAAATTAGACAATAGTATTATCTCTAAATTTCACTATGCCACCATTTATCTTCTTCAAGGTTATGAACTTGATTTTATCTCTTATCATGTGCCTCAAACATCCAATGTCAATGAACTATGGCTTTTCTTTATTTCTTACATGTAAAGTTGTTTGTACCAACATATATTTTTTAGGTTGTTTCTTTTTCCATGAACCTATTTGAACTTTCTTCTTGATGAATGGAGCCTTAAAAATCTATTACTTCTTGATTGATTCAAACATGATTATATAGTACCAAGCTATGTGTCTAATTTTTTTGCACTTGTAATATATTATGGCCTCTTAATTAAAGATTGGTTTAGGAGCAAAAGATTTGTGGCTTCTGCTTGACTCTGCATGACTTTCCTTCTCCTTATTTTTGAAATTGTTATCCCTTTTTTGACATTCTATTTTTTTATGACCATATCCATTACAATAAAAATAGTAACCATAAAAATAGGACCTGTTTGTGTATCTCTAACCTAATTACCTTTATTAGCTCTATTCCTTCTAGCCTTCTTTGTTTGAGATGTTCTCTGTATTCTTAACTTCTTCCCTTTTTATTTCCTTATTTATAAGAGCTTCAACATAGCTCTTTCCTTTTTTCTTGTCTATAAAAGTAGTGGCCTCCCCTTTTTCTTCTTCAAATCTGATACCTATCTTATCTGACATTGGTCTTTGACTTTATAATATCTTATTCAACATATTAATGCTATTCTCAAATTTTGAATCATTGGCTACTCTATCATTGATTGCTTTATTTATTTCATCAAGATCTATTTTTAAAGAAGAAATTTTAATAACATACCTTTCACATTCTTTACTTACCTTTTGCAATTGTGCCATTAGATCTTCTTCATTCTTCATGGCTTCTTCAAAGTGTTCTTGTAGATATTCAATTATTTCCTTTGACTCTTTTTTATTTTTCTCGATATGGAGCTTTAATCTTTGATTATTCTTCTCAAGAGCTTTTAACTCTTCTAAGACACAAATGAGTTCTCCTTCTAGATTTACTTTGACTTCATCATGTTCTTCTTCTTGATCATCTACACTTTTGCTTATGGAGGTATCTTCATGTATGGCCATGAATAGAATCTCTTCTTCCTCTAAATCACTGACTCCACTATCTTCAATTGAGTTAGGATATTCAGAATATAAACTCTTCTTCTCAAATCCCTTCTTGACTTTTTCTTTGAAATTATTCTTAAATGTAGACTTTCCTTCTTCATTGTCACCATTACCCTTATCTAGGCACTTAGCTACAAAATGTCCAATATTTTCACAATTAAAACATTTAAAAGGTAATTTTATTTGATATTTACCTGATCCCTTTTTCATCTTGTGAATGAATATAGATCCATTGTCATCTTCATCATCACTAGAAATGTCCATTGATTCTTGAATCTTAGCCTTCTCTTTCTTTGATGTCTTGAAAGTAGCTTCTCTCTTTGAGGGTTTCTCTTGTTTGATCTACATCTCATATGCTATAAGAATACCATGTAGTTCATCCATCTTTATCTTAGCTAAATTATTCATCTCTTCAATTGCCAAAAATTTTGTATCATATCTCAATGGTAGAGATCTCAAAATTTTTTGAACCATAATTGATTCTTCTAACTTTTCTCCAAGACCTTGAATCTATTTATATATTTGATCAACCTACAAAAGATAACTTGCTATATTTTCTTTCTCTTCTATCTTCAAACTCTCAAACTATCTTCTAAAAGTCTAAAGCTTAGCTTGCTAACCCTTTCCATCACCTTTGTAAATATTCTCAAGTTTTACCCAAGTTTCATGAGAAAATTTACATTTCATAACTTTAACAAATTTTGATTCACATAAACCACATAAAATAACATGTAAAGCTTTAGCATTATTTTTACTTGCCTTCTTTTCTACCAGAGTAGTTACAAGTGTCTATGGATCTTCATATTCCTCCACCACTGCTTACCAAATGTTAAATCTAAGGGCCATCAAATAATTCTTCATCATTATGATCTAAAAATCATAATTTGTCCCATCAAACATAGGTGCCTTATTTTTATAAAACCCTTCATGTGATCCAGCCATTATGCTTTCCCAATCTACCTTCAAACTGTAACACTTTTTTCAAAGGAACCTACTCTAATACCAATTATTAAGTATGAAATATACTGAGAGGGGAGATGGATCAATATATTATATGTCTTTTTACTTAATAAAATTCCTTTTATTTAACCACTTAACCATACATTCAAGATATGTAATAAAATTAAAACAATAATATGCACGACAAAAGAGAAAGAGAGAGACACCAATTTTTACATAAAAACCTAAAGTGAGAAAAACCATAGAGAATAATATCAAGTATATGAATGATCACCAACTCAAATTACAAAGTTCACAAGCACCAACTTGTAGGAGTACTAACCCCTTTTTGTGTACCAATACAATAATTATTTGTGAGAACCAACCCATAAGAGCAACAACCCCTTGAAAATATTTGTGAGTACTAACCCACAAGAGCACCAACCCCTCTTGTGTATAAAACACAAATATTTCTCAATGTTGCTTACTCAATAAATGATAAAACTCTACAATATCTCCTTCTTTTCTCTCTTTTAAAACAAATACAAACCATACACACTCTTGCATATTAAAAATGGATTCTCAAGCCTTTATTTATAGCTTTCCAATTGACCTTTGGCATTCACCCTTTGTGACCCTTCAATCCTCATGGAAAATGGTGACAAACTTGCATGACCCTTCATATCCTTGCATTTGAAAAGTCATATGGTGACCCTTCACAAACAAATGCATCCTTTCCTCTTTTTTATTTATCTTGGTGACTTTTCATATTCTTCAAAGTGTCCCTTCATGGAAAAATACACCATACCCTCTTTTGTCTTCACATGGTGACTCTTGGAATTCCTCAAGATGACTCTTCATGAGAAAATGCATCCTATTCCTCTTTTGTCTTTACCCTATGACTCTTTGAATTCTCCATGGGCCCTATTTTGACTTATATGCAACAAAAAATATATTCATTAGTATTAAATAAATATTAACACACATTAACCATGATATGAATATTAAAAACACCATTAAATGCTATGGGGCCTTTATCACTAATAATGCTAGACCTTTGACATCAATGAAAATATTTCCAATAGACCCCAATACAATAAAATCCATTTTATAAATGCAACCCCCATCTAATCTTAATCAGCTCCATAGTTTATAAGGAAAATTGTAGTCTATTCATCATTTTATTTCATAGCTAGCTAATTGATGTCAACCATTGCATCACATTTTAAGGAAGGATATCCATTTTAATTTGGACTCTATTTATTAGGAGGATTTCAATGCTCTTAAGAGTTAACTTCTTTCACTACCAGTTTTCACTCCCTCAAAGGAAGGACAACTATTTTTCTTGTATATTTCCACTATGGATCATGCCCTTTGGGTCATGCTTGCCCATCATGATGAGCAATGTAATGTTCAGGTGGTTTACTATATCAGTTGCACACTTGTTGAATATGAGATGTGTTATTCTCACATAAATAAGTTATGCCTATATCTGGTCTTTGTAGCTTTCAAGCTTCACCATTATCTGCTCAATCACAAAACCTATATGGTCATGAACATTGATCTCCTAAAATTGATGCATTCAAAGCCTTATTAGAATCAATGAATGGCCAAATGGATCATTATTTTAGTGGAATTTGATCTTGATTTTATCCATCAAAAATTAAATAAAGTTTAAATAATTGTTAATTAGCTTGTTGAGGCACCTCTTACTGATAATCAACTAGTTAATTATGAGTTCCTAGACAAATTCATAGCCTCCACATCTCAAATAGATATTCAATATCAAATGACTCTATTATTTGATGGATAAAAATGTGATCATGGTGGGGGAGATGGAATTATCATAATACCTCCTAAGGGACACGTATACCTCTATCTTTTAATCTTGATTTTGACTGCACCAATAATATGGTAGAATATGAGGCTTTAATCATAGGTCTCCAAATTGCTTTAGCCTTGGGCATTAAAATGCTTAATATCTATGGTGATTCTCATCTTATTGTTAATAAAATTAAGGGGCATATATCAATGTAATAATGATACCCTTCAAAAATACAAGACCTTAGCTAATTAGTTACTAACTACTTTTGAGCATTATATTATCTGAGCCACTCCTCAATCAACTAACAAGTTTATAAATATTATGGATTCATCAACCTACTTTATCCCATATTAATATTAGTAATCTAAGTTATTTATCCTCATCCATAGGATTAATCAATCTTCTTTTACCAAAATTGACCTTCTTTCCATCCATAGTGTGGAGTAAAATCCATCAGATCTCTGGTATGCATAGATATTTGATTACCTATCAAGGGGGATTATTCCTCTAGATCTATATACAAATATAAAGTGAGATTTCCATCATTGTGTCACATGTTTTTTCATACTAATAAGTTTTATTTATAAGTGTGATTTTGATGGTATCCTTCTTTGTTGTCTCTAGAATCATGAAGCTACTGTTGTTATCAAAGAAGCTCATGATGGGTCATGTGGTGGATATTTTAGTGGCTGCACCATCACTAAGAGAATATTAAAATTGGGATATTATTATCCCAATTTAAATTAGGATTTTTATGAATATGTTATGAAATGCATGAAGTGTTAGCAACATACCAACCTATCCCATATCCCTAGTTAAGCATTATAGGTAGCACAAACTTTTGGCCTTTTTCCTAGTGGGGGATCAATTTTATAGGTTAGATCAATCCTAAATATTCCTATCATCATGGATTTATCATTACCTCAATTTATTATTTTACTAAGTGGGTAGAGGCTATCCCCCTTATCTCAATCAAAGTAGAGAAAATTATTGAATTCATTAGTCAACATATTATTTTTTACTTTGGTGTTTTCTCATAAGATCATCATGGATAATGGAAAATATTTTGAAAATAAAAAGGTTCAATATCTATGTGATTATTTTAAAATAAATCTCATCTTCACCTCACCTTACTATCCTCAAGCCAATGGACAAGCTGAGGCATATAATAAAATTCTTGTCAAAATCTAAGTTGTTAATGAAGTAGGAAAGAAATGACACCTTCATGTTCTGTTTACCTTATGGGATTATCAAATTAGTATTTGAACCCCTACAAGAGCTACTCCTTTCTCTCTAGTCTATGGCACTAAATTTAAACTTCCTCTTAAGGTTTAGATTCATTCCTTTCACATCTCCCTTAAATATATCATTTCTAAGGATGAATTCCATCAGGAGTGATTAGCCCAACTCAAACTCTTAAAAGAACATTGATCAACTTCCCTTGACCATCTATATGTATATCAGGAATGAATAAAGTGTGCCTATAATAAGCATCTAAAAGAATGTGAATTTAATATTGGTGACCTTGTCTTAAAGGAAAATCAACATGTCACTAATATGTAAAAAAGTAAAAGGGGGAAATTTTCTCCAAATTGACCCAGACCATATATTATCACCCATAAGTATGGATTTGGGGCATATCACTTGGCCTCTCTTGATGAAAAATTATAATGAAAACCTCTTGTTGTATTTCATTTGTATCCTTTCTACTATTAATTAATCTTAATCACCATGCTCCACATAGTGCCTTTTCTTTTGGTTTGATTTTGACAAAATCATATCCCTATTATTCTTATACCAAATAAAGATGTGTAGATACATGTGGTTATTTGGTAGAATTACCTATTTATAACCTTGAATATGAATACCCCAACTCTATTTATAATATTCTCTAATTAGTTAAGCTTCACCTAAAATGGTAAGGAGTTCCAAATCATTATTCCCTGAAATCCTTCCCTATCACTAATTCATTTTGAGAATAAGTGTACTATCTTATGTAAACAAAAATTTGGGAAATTATCCTAGGATACCTAGACCAATCCATAAATAAATAATAACATTGGGATCAAAAGTGAAGAAAAACATCTACAAAACAAGAAAAATAATAGACTAGTCCCTTGAAGGATATCTATGAAATATACAAAGTCTACAAAAATATATAAATATCAAAAGTGAAAACTAATCCCTTGAAGGATAGCTACTATGAAAAGCATATCTAAAAATATATACCACTCCCTTGAAGGATGGATATCATGCATAAAACATCCTAAGAAAGCTTCTCGTATTGATCAGCTTTATTTAATTTAGTAGACTTCCTGTATTGATCAGTCTACATGGATTGGCACAAAAGGATTCTAGGGTTGATCTTAGTTTTAGGTATTCAAGATTCAAACATCTTCTTATTAAAAATGCATTCTCTATCAAATCCTAAAATAAATCCTTAGAACTATCCATCTCAAATCAATAAGATCCCAAACTTCATTGACCTAAAGTTGTTAGGATATTTATTAGCAGTTGGTTAAGGATGCACATGATTTCATTTCAAGATGATTTCTTGGGTCATGGTATGAGCTGATAATGAGAAATAAAACCCTTTGTAAATTAAATTTTTACTAATTAATTATGGATTTTACCACATATATCAATGAATATCTTAATCTATTAATTCAAAAATCTATAAACATGAAATCTATAATATATAGATTGCATCCATAATAATCATGATCCATGCACATAAAATCCTTAATCAATAATCTAATTCATACCCATAATAGCATAATTATAATTTATCATCATTTTAATATTTCATAAAGTATTAAATCCATAATCCATAATCACATCGCATAAAATATATAATCCATAATCAATAATCTAATGTACATCCATAATACATAATTTTTTTTACATAAAATCTAATAATCCATAATTTAATCAAACTAATAATTATTAATTATATAATCATATAATCAAAGTCACATCCATATTACTTTAATCATGAACATTTTAGAATCACATAATTCTATAATTACATCCATAATAACATAATCATGATCCATAATTTTTTTAAATATTTTATAAACATTTAAATTCATCAAATCCATAATCTAAACCCATAAAAATATCATGTAAAATCCTTAATATATGATCTAATACACATCCATAGTATCCATAATCTATAAACATTTTAAATATAAATCCATCACATGTAACAATCATAATTTATCACATCATCTAATAAGCTAAATATATAATCACATGATCTAAATGCAAGCATCCATGATAAAATAATCCATAAACATCCATAATCTATAAATAAAATCTACATGAACATCATAAACTCATATTCATGAATATATAATCAAAGTGTACATCACAAATATCCATATACATGTCTCTAGCTCTTTGTCAAGTATAATGAATAAATACCATAATAAAAGAGCTACTCTATAAAATGTATCCTTCTCAAATGGATACTCCCTAGGACTCCACCACCATCTCTACTCCCATCCCCTCCCCCATCTCATCCTATGTCCCTATATCTCCTTTAATCCCTCTTGAGGGATACACTCCCCATGCTCACTGATCTCATACAAGTATGCCTAGAAGACCTACCCTATGTTATTAGATGGAAATCATAGCAAAGAATCTCTAGATGTAGATCTGGTATGATTTTCTCATAGTAGTGCATTTCCATCACTAGCTCCCTATACATATGAATGTTCATTATACATGCCCACCCTATGATAGGCCCAACCACCCCTATAACTATCTACACTAATGAGTCTCCCTCCCCCCATGTCAAGCTATCTCTCTTCACTTTATATCGATCCCAAACCTCTATTGTTAGGTCATGACTAAGTTATAATGAGTCAAACTCCACCCATAGTGTATCCAATCTGATCTACAAGGTTTCTTACTCAATATACACTATGGTAAGATCCCCTTATGTTGTGACCACCTATCCTTATAGGGAAATATATTGGGCCCTTAGTGTATCCTTTTTTGTAATGATCTCAATAATGTGAATCTCCTCTTGTCCCCCATCCTCTTGCCTCTCCCCATTATCTCCCATCTCCTCCTCTCCTCCTCCATCCTCCTCAGCCTCCTTCATCTCCTCATCCACTCCTTCTTGGTGTGGATGCACCACCCTCTCCTAACTCATTTCCCACTATCTTTCCCACCAAGCTAAAAATGTTGGAGTACACCCTACATCATCTAAATTTAATCCTACTACCTCCTTCTCCTCCTCTACCAAGACATCTATAGTGTTTGGCCCTAGGATCTCTTTCTCTATCTCATCCTACTTATATACACATAGTGCCCATGGGATGTCTTATACCAATATAAACTATCACTTTAATCAACCAAAATGGAGGTACTTCATGTACTCCATCCTCCTCCTAGTCACCCACCTCTACCTCTAGATACCTGTAATCTTTGCCTCTACCTTGGGCCATGCAATAAATATGAGATAAGGTCACAAAATGATATCTACATCTCTTAACCCCTCCAGGACCCCTCAATAGTACTCTAGGTCCTAGATAATTCCATCTATGAAGTCTCAAGCTATATCTACCTTCCATCATAGGAAGGCCATGTTGTACTTAATATCGTACCACCATATCCATGGAATACCAATGGGATGTACCAACTTGATTTGCTCATATGCCTAGCACTATGACCACAACCAACTAATATCTCCTCTAGGTCCTCTAACCCCATAGTTGATCTATTTATATAGCTCAACCCCTTTTTGATGATTAGAGTGACATAACCTTTGAGCTAGTGCTTTACATAATTGTTTACTTTCCCTCTTTTGAAGCCATTACCAACCAACTTGATGTTATACAAGAGGATGTGAATTAAACTATGGATTATTCAGATGAATACTTTTCTTACATTGATATCTTGAATGAATATTAAATCATAATTATTATTGTTATCATATCTTTATCTATTGTAATTTTAATTTTTGTTTATCCACTTAATTATGTAAACAAGTGAGATGACATCCACTTGAGGAAGTTCATAACTTCCCAGGACTAGTTATTAACTAGGTAGCTCACCCGTTTATCTATTACTCTATTTTTGTCCAAATTATTTATAAGTATGTAGGTTATTCTTCCTAGCCAAAAATAAGTTCTCTCCATTATTGGATTCAAGTGGTGCACAACCATTTCCTAATCTCCAGGTATTCATCTTAAACCATGATTTTTATTGAGTTTTTAGTAAGTTAATTTAATTAAAGAAAAAAAAATACTATGATAGGATGTTATGCTATGGATAAGGATTTGTCTCATAAGCTACATCATCATATGACTCTTGAAAAAAATGATCTTTGATCACAAAGTTCCTATATTCAAGATTATACATAGTCCTACTACATGTGTAATGAGGCAAGTTTAGATCCATGGATAGGTCACATAAAAAATAAAGGGTATAAAGGTAATAAATAACCGAGGTCTAAAAACAAAGGACCTTTAGCTCTATAAAAGAGGCACAAAGGGATAAACAACTAAACTAGGTAAAGGTAGGACTAAACAAATGTGAGACCGGTCTAAAAAAGCTGACACTAATTTACCCAAAGGTGGTTATAATTAGTGGTAAATGTAACACAAAGGCTAAAACTTGTTGATGGATAGAGTACCAATTTTCCTAAAGGCAGTTATAATTAGTGATAAGAGTGTCTAAATTAAGTAGAAAAATTGTGAACTAGGATAAAAAAGATATCAATAATTTTCTAAAAGGCAATTATAACCATATTAAAAATAAGACTAGCTTAGAAACAAAAAACCAAATTAAAACTTATAAACAAACTAAATTAAGGTAATTGTCTTAGATGACACTTAGTGATTGGCTCACTAAGACTCAATATTTGAGTCATGAGAGACTAATGGAGTAACAAAACTAAGACAGTCAAAATTTGGCACAAAATACTTCAAACAGAGTACATGGCAATAACTTGCTTAAAAGGATGTGCTAAACAAGTTAAAAAATGAACAATAATCACTAGTTCTAGGAAAAGGGGTCTTTTAGATCAAATAGAAAATCAACCCAAGTAACACAATCCAAACACAAAAGGCAGACAACCTAAGCCAAAATTAGATGAGGCTTTGGCATGAACCTAATTAGTTTAGGATTTGCACTTTGAAAGGTTGAGTTTTATCTTTAATGTGAAAATACTTAAATGTTATAAGGAAAAAGAGCTAGACCAAAATGGGTAGCATAACCACATGTTTTAAATAAGATAGGAGGTAAAAAAAAGTTTATAACTTGGTTTTAAATACGATGAGAAATTTGGAACAAATTAGGTTGCAAAACAACACTCCTTCAAACAAATGATATGGAAAATGGTTTTGGACTATAATATCCAAGGCAAAAGAGTGGGATAAAATGGGCAGCATAATGATGTGTCATTTAAACAAGTAACATACAAGTGGTTCTAGAATAAATCTCTAAGGTGACAAGTGTGACACAAATGAAAATAGTAACACCTGTTAGGCTAAAGGGGTGTAAGAATAATGTTATTTTTTGGACTTGTTTTGATCTGATAGCACAAACAAATACTTTTATTCTAAAAACATACATGTAAATCAAAGAAAATAAAAGTAACACTAATTGCTCATCCTATATCTAAAACTGACATGGGTGTGTGTAACTTCTATGAAATATTTCATTGATATACCAATTCTTGTGAGGAATTAAGTGTTAATCTAAAAATTAAATTATATGTTTAATAGAATTTTTACACCCCCCTCTATCTCTCAAGCATTGATACATGACACAAACTTAGAATGAGGAGCACTCAAAATTTGGCAATAAATTATGTGGCAAGTAGGGCTTTGACTAAAATCTATAAATCTTGAAGGCACTAAATGGTCCCAAGTATGACTAACATAAGGGCATGATCACGTCATTTGAATCCAAACAACATAGGTTAATTTACAAGGATATATTCCTTTGTATAATGACTCTAGTTGTGTACTACTTAATACACTCTAATGTTTGGATTTTGTATGGCTCAGGTACCCATTGGGATGGTCAAGCTAACTACTCACCATTATCCCATCCAATGAATTGCCTAATTTGTATACCCCACCTTGGAGTGGGTTTGGTATGATGTTAGGAGATGAAACCCTAGGTTAATGCACCCATAAAGATCTTTTAGGGAGGTGATGAACTCCCACCTATAAGATAAATACATAAAAATAAATAAATGAAAAAATGGAAAGACATTAGAGTTCATTTTTTAGTCACCCAAGTCACTCGAAGCTTAGGGAGAACATATGCCAAATTATTTCTAACACAAATTTTCAAATAAAAAAAATAAATGAAGTGATTTTGGTCACCTGAGTTCCCTAAAAGGGATAGGGGAGAACATACACTAAATATTTTCTAATTTGCCACAAACAATGAAAATAGTCTAATGAACTTTGAAAAGTAGCTAATAATGAAAAACAAACATAAAGTGAAAATGCTCTTAAGATCTTTAACTAAAATCTATGTTCCTTTTAATAGCCCTAAATTGAATTGTGTTTGAAATTTTGGCCCTTTGGATATAGCTTCAAAAATAACTAAAATATAGATATAACTAAGTGGATTTTAAGCACCAAACAAAATATATGTGAGATTTTAATAATGCTTAAGCCTTTCTCTCTCCACATTAGGTCTTGAAAAATGTTAGCGGCTTTGACTACTTAGAATCCCAAAAATAATTGAATAAACAATAATTTATTTTGAGCTCTCAAGTTTCTATTTTTATCTCAGATAAATTGTCATTGATTATAATAGAGATCGATGTTGATTCCTAAAATCAACGTCAATTTATTCAAATCATCGATGATTATTGCAACCACATAAAAAATGTTTTGAAATAAAAATGGTTGATAAATAAGTTTAAAAAACTCAAACTTCTCATGACTCTTTAAGTAAAAGACTACAAAGGCAATAAAGAGGTTGTTAAGTATAAAAATGAAATAAATAAAAATCAATTTACATTATGTTCTCAACTTGCTCTATTTTGACACAAAGATTGTCATTGATCCCTAAAATCAATGATGATTCTCCACAATTATCATCAATCCATTCAACCTTATTAAAAAATACTTTAAATTCAAAGCCAAAACTCTAAATTTGAAGATTTAAATGCATCTATTAGAAAAATTGATCTATAAATAGGCAGTGTCCAAAACCACATCAATTGCTCTATTTTTATGGATGCTTTATAAATTCTAAATTTATCATTAATTAACTTAAAATTAGCATAATAATTAAAATCAACATTTAAAACTGATAATAAACCTAAAGCATGAGCCATAAATATAATATGCAAACTAGGGTTGATAATGGAGTTCACTCAATCTAGGCTATGTCTCCAGTTCCTGATCAAAGGTAGAATTTATTGATTATTAATGAAAAATACCTTTATAAATTATTTATCCCTATTAGGGGTTCTCAATATACAAATAAATGTTTTGACATCCTCTAGCTCTAGCTACCATCTCTGGATCTAGCTCTGGCTACTAGCTTTGGCTCTCACTCTGGCTACTAGTTTTGGCTCTCACTTTGGCTATTGGCTCTGGCTATTGGCTTTGGATATGGATTTGGCTCTTATTTTGATGTAATGTCTCTAGAAAAAGAGTTCTATGAAATAACTCTAGGCCTGTAATTGCTACTCTAATAGTGAAGACATATAAACTTACTTATTATGCAAAAGGCTAAGCTTCAAGATTTCTTACTCTTTGTGCAAAGGGATAATCTTTGAGCTTTCTTACTCTTTTTGAAAAGGGATAAGATTAAATCTTTCTTTTCTTTTTTTACAAATATATCTCTCACTAAATTCTTCTGATGATCTCTCAATCAAAACCCATTTTCCTAATGGATGGATGCTTGGCTCCAAAGCCTTGGAATGGAAAAGTTATAATGCAAGTGAGAGCTTGTTTCTTAAATACTTGCATTGTAATTGAGATCTTGGATTGATCTTGGAATTATATTATAATTGTCTTGGAATGATTTTACAAATGAGGCTCATAGGTTTATATAGTTTTTCAAAACCCACCAATTATGGATTTGTTCATTATCCATCCCCATGTGCAAGCCTTTATATAAGCTTCTTAGGCTTATTTGCCAGAATGGAGTGTGGAAAGGTGATTAGGGTCAATGGGTTGAACCATACTTCATATCTTACTATTTTGATAAACCTCTAATGCATTTCTATGGGAGATATCCTAATTCCTATGGGAAATATCCCACATTTGTGGAGAAAGAGATATTCATGGAATTAATCCCATCTTTCAAGCCTTAGGAAGTGGGATTTGTCTAAAATCTTGGAGAATATTTTGGAGCTATTGTGGACACTTAAAATTTGAGGATTTCATTGGTTCACATGTCAAGAATCTATTACACCACGTACATTTCTAGTCACCATACTTGCACATTTTCCCCTATTACTTGAAAACTTCAATAGGCCATAACTTCTGCATATAGAGTCTATTTTTCACTATGTAGATATTTGATGGAAAATTTGAGACCATATAGTTTGGTCACTATTGGAAATCCTCCCAGATCACACCTCCCTAATGAAGAAATTTTGGTCCATCAAAAGTCTACTTCTTTAAGTGAATGTATCACTTATTCACCCTTCTGGTTTCTATTTGTGCTTGTCTTGGATGCATTTATCCTCTAGAGGTTAATTTTTGTAATCTCCTTGTTGTTCAATATTAACACAATAATATAAAACTATGTTTCATGTTAAGTGATGTTATAATAGGTCATCACTTTTACATTTTCCCCCTTCTTTATGTCTTACATATAACAGATGTGTTCCAAACATTTCCCTCCTTGGGGTCTTATATGTAACATACATGTTTACAAACATTGAAATCAAACATTTACCTTTTTGGGTATTTTAAAAATGTGTATACAATTATATATATATATATATATATATATATATATATATATATATACACACACACACACATAAAAATAACACACTTCAAAAATATATGTCCACATACATCCATAAACAATAGTGATTTAATTGAGTGCTACTCACCATGAAAGTAACTTTCATGTTAATGCCACTTTGTATCCCTATTATAAGTACACCTCAACTCATGGGCATTCCAATTATTCCTATCAACATGTCTATTATTGTCCTACTCCAAATATCTTGTGTTGGGCTACTCATGCATGCTTCTCAACTTGGATGGTTACTCCATATTCACTCTCAATGAGTGATCTACCTCCACACTTGCTCATATAAATGGTTAGTTTCCTTAATGCTTATAAAAAATAGAAACCAAATAAGTGATTTTAAAGTGTTTTTAATCATGCTAAGTAAAAATTAGATATGAAAAAATTCTATCCATTTCTTACTGATCTAATCTAGTGGATGTTCCCTCTTGATGGATTCTTCTTTGGATAGGTGGGCTTCTTCATGGGCTGCCTATGAATTAACAACTTCATTATTTGTTACATTTTTAATATAAGAATAATTCATATTATTCTTACCATATTTAGGATGGCATGATGGATGAAGTTTCCAACAAGTTTCAACCATGTTCCCACTCCTACGATAATGAGTGCAATAGTTCTTTTTATCCTACTTTTTAGATGAAAAATATATTTGTCATTTCTCACTTCTGGATTATGAGATTGATCTTTAGTGCCTAACTTATTTTTCATAAAAGGAAACAAATTATTCATAAAATATTTTCTCTTCCAACAATTAACCACATAATTATTAATTAAGCCATAAAAATTACATGGAAAAACATTCCACATTTTGTGTGTCATAACCATATTGTTTAAACTGAAAGAGAAGATCAGAAGTTTTAAAATTACCATTATGTTTAGTGATTTGATTTGTGTAAGTAAAAGGAGGTGGCATTATATTACCTCTTTTCTCTTCTATATTACACACTTTCTCATCAATCCATGATTGTGTCACATTCCTTTGCATGAAAGAATTCTACAAAGCTAATGACATGAACACTTAGCTTTTGGAAGCTTGTCTTCCTTTAGTAGTTCTGGAACACTCTCCAATTTCCATCTCCATACTAGCATAACCCAAACCTTAAAATGAGGATGATCCTCTACCTATATTATGTTAATCAAACCTTGTCCATTCTTAACAAGGTCTTTTCCATAATATCTCATTTTAAATAGTAATCGAGATCTAATGCCTTTAGTATGTTTTTCAAACGAACCAAAAGCATCATTACCTAAATCTAAATCCAAATGCAAGGAAAAATAATTATGTGGCAAATAACTTATAGTTCACTCATCATTCATGGTTTCTATATTTGAAGTGGAAGGTAAATTCTTCTTCGGCTCACCATACTAAAATCAGATCAAGAGTTCATCCTTGCATTCGAGCTCAAATCTTAAACATGTAATTAATTCTTTGAGGGAATAAAGCTTGCATCTCAGGAAAGAATTATCTTTTTGATTTTTATTGTTGATAATTTTAATCTCTTTCAGCCTATTTTTCTTCAAGGTTTTCCCCATGGTTTCTTTCAAATAACCTATACTTCTAACATAATTACAAACTGTAAATGGAAGATCAAAACAAGCTAACAAGTCTACAAATAACCTAATGGAATAAAATACTGAAACTAATTTCAAAACTCTATTGAAGAGTATATTATGCAATCAAAATCAAGTCCATCATTCTAACTACTCTAATACCAAACTTGATCTATAAATAGGTAGTGTCCAAAACTACACCAATTGCATAATAATAATTAATAGGCAGTGATCTATAAATTCTCAATTTCCCATTAATTAACTTAAAATTGGCATAATAATTAAAATCAACATTCAAAAATGATAATAAACTAAAAACATGAAACATAAATATAATATGCAAACCAAGGTTTATAACAGAGTTCACCTAATCTAGGCTACGTCTTCGGGTCCTACTCAAAGGTGAAACCAATTGATTATTGATGTAAAATCACTTTGTACATTAGTTATCCCTAGTAAGGGTTATCAATATAAAAATAAATGTTTTGACATCCTCTGGCTCTGACTACTAGCTCTGGCTCTATCTTTGGCTACTGGCTTTGGCTTTGGCTCTAGCTCTAGCTATGGTTCTTGCTTTGATGTAATGTCTCTACCAAAAGAGGTCTATGCAATAACTCTAGGCTTGTAATTACTGTTGGGATTTAGTTTTACAATGGGTCAATTTTTATGGGTTATTTACCTTATGGTAAATAAATATTTACTAGTATCATATAGTAAAATATAAACACAATTATATGTTTTGTTATATAACCAAAGCATGTTATTGTTGTGAATAACAACAATAGTCATGAATAAGTTATTTGGTTATATGGTTGAGGGTTTGTAGGGATTGATAACTCCTAGATTATAGGATAATTTCTTATATATATATATATATATATGTAATGGTGTTTGAAGGAAAAATGTAACAAAATAATATATTATGTGTTTAAATTATTTATCTATATTTTGGTTTGGCTCTTCTACATGTATTAAATATTGGTGTAAACTAATCCAATACCTATCATTGGTATCAGATTAGGTTGGGATAATATGTTTTTTTAATAATTACTCATGGATTAGCCCTCTCATTCATGATTTCCCTAATTTATGCAGAGAGATATCTGAGATTGCAAGTTTAGTTTATTGTCTCCATTGCCCATGACCTGTCAATGTTCATGCTTAACAAGATATGTGTGTCAACATACATATTTTGGAAGATCAGATTTGAATATATACTCATGAATTTAACATGGTCAATTCTACATTAGCTTTGAAATTAGATCAATAGTATTTACATTTGAAGACTCAATGACTATGGATATATTTAAATAGGTTCAACATTTCCTATAGACTGTAAATATTCCCATTTACATTGAATTTGTTACTTGGTGACTTGACATCCAAGAGAGATTTAGAGTTAGCACAAGTTACTGGTCTATTTAGGAAAGTGTTCATTGCATGCAATCTCATCATCGTACCAGTCTCATTTCCAGTGATGCCTCAATTTTATTCTCTAGCTCTGTACATAGACTTGTGTATATTCTAAACTTGATAATATATAATCATGGCACCTAGTTTAATCCACAGCTTGCTAATTTTCCATGGCATCAATAGACCACATCGTTACCAACATTGACATATTTTTAGAAGTATTTTATGCTTTCCTCATTCACCTTAACCCTAACAAAATTGATGGATCTATCATTAGATTTGTTTTTGGTCGGTGGTTGCATCTAATTCAAGCTCTTTTTGGAGTCTTAGAACATTTTCCATGCATGCACAATTATTTATAGTGAGTTATCAAAATCCCTTTCAGTCTTCATATGCCTATTACATCTACCATTGTACATGCAAAAGGTTCATGTGTTGGTTAGTTTTTTAGCTTTTTTGTCAAAGTCTATTAGTGTCATAATAATAGTTGTTTAAGTATATAAAATTATCTTGTAGTTTTAAGTCTTTAGGTTTGAATAAGTGCCTTAAAAGGTTTTTTGTGTTTTATTAATTGCATAGCATTTTAAGTTTTTATATTAAATATGACATTTCGTCCAAACAAGTAATTAGGGTCATTTATTATTGTTTAGTTATGTTATGTCAAGTTTAAAGTCCATAGTTATTTTGACTTTTTATTTTTAATTTTGGTCTATAGAATTAAAATAAATAGATTTGTAACTAAAATTATTATTACAAATCTAATTTAATTTTTGTCTTATTGACAATGTAGTGTCAATAATATGTATTTGTGTCTTTTATTTAATAAAGTTATTAAAGAGTTTAGAGTCATAGTTTTTTGGTTGTCATTTTCAAAAATTTGTCCATCTAAAATATAAAGTGTCAAAGAGTTAGTATTTTTAAAAAAATTGTAAAAATAAAAAAATTTGCCTTATGGATGTGTTTTTGCTTATACACGATGTCTGCATTATGGGGAGGATTTATCCTTAAAAACTTCTTAAAATTGAGCTACATCAACATAATAGATAAGTAAAGAGCTTCACCAACTGAAGGATGGAGGCTACATAGAGGAAGTAGGTCTTTCAATGACCTCTTGTCATTCACCAATGATGGGGCCACACCAATGATGTGGTGACATAGTGTGGTGTGTATTTCATTTTATGTTGTGTATATTTTCAATAAGAATAGAAGAATATACCTATTCATTATATGTAATTGTGTGAAATTACAAACATGATTCCTTGAGGTGAAGACATTGTAAAAAGATAGAAAGCACCAATGTAAGTCAGTTCATGGATGTTGAAAGGGTTTGTGGTAGAGATCTAAGAAACCACATGAGGTGAAATTTGATGGGTCTTGTTCATGTCAAGGTTTGTGGTAAACTTGTAAAACCATGGGAGGAGTGAGGCTCTCTTTATATCGAGGTCATGAGATAAATAGGGCATGCTACAAGAGGTGAGCATATTTTAGATAAGAGTGTGAATGTTTTTGCACCATGTAAAAATTATGGGGGGAATGTTAGGATATAGTTTTACATTGGGTAAATTTGTTATGCATTATTTACCTTGTGATAAATAAATATTTACTAGTGTTGTATAGTAAAATATGAATACAGTGATATGATTTGTTATTTAACCAAAGCATGTTATTGTTGTGAATAATAACAATAGTCATGAATATGTTATTTGGTTATATGGTTGAGGGTTTGTAGGAATTGATAACTCCTAGATTATAAGATGACTTCCTATATATATGTAATGGTATTCGAAGGAGAAATGTAACAAAATAATATACTATTTATTTAAATTATTTGTCTACATTCTAGTTTACCTCTTTTACATGTATTAAATTTGGTGTAAACTCCTCTAATACCTATCAATTGTTAATCTAGTAGTGAAGACATACAAACTTGCTTTCTATGCAAAGGGATAAGATTAAAGATTTCTTACTCTTTATGAAAAGGGATAAGTTATATGATTTCTTACTCTTTTACAAATGGCTAAGCTTCAATCTTTCTTTCTCTTTCTTACAAATAGAGATCTTACCAAATTCTTCTGAAGAGCTCTCAATCAAAACCCTTTCTCCTCCTAGATGGATGCTTGTCTCCAAAACCTTGGAATGGAAGATTTAAAATGAAAGTGAGAGCTTACTTCTCAAATACTTGAAATGTAAGTGAGAGTTTGGAGTTCTCTTGGAATTCTCTTGGAATGAGATTACAAATGAGGTTCATGGGTTTATATAGTTTTTTAAAACCCACCAATTATGGATTTCTACATTATCCATCCCCATGTACAAGCCTTTATTTAATATTCTTAGCCTTATATCCCAAAATGGGGCATACAAAGTTGATGAGGGTTAATAAGTTGAACCACCATTCATATCTTTCTCTTTGGATAAACCTCCCATGCATTTCTATGGGAGATATCTTAATTTCTATGGTAAATATCCCACATTTATGGGGAAAGAGATATTCATAGAGCTAATCCCATTTATCAAGCCTTAAGAAGTGGGATTTGTCTAAAATATTAGAGAATATTTTGGAGATATTGTGGACACTACAAATGTGAGGATTTTATTATTGGACCATGTGCATGTCTAGTCACTGTACCTGCACATTTTTTCCCTATTACCTGATAACTTCAATAGGTCATAACTTTTGCATACAGAGTCTATTTTTCAAATCATAAAATGTGTTGGAAATATCTTGATTAGATATTCACTATGAATATATTTTATATAAAATTTGAGACCATATATTTTGGTCACTATTGGAAATACTCCTAGATCAAAAACTAAAGTTAACATATCTATCTCCTTGGCCATATAGGATGCTTGGTCCCATCGAGCATGCCATTATGTACCTTAGGTGATCAAAGAGTAAATTATATATATATATATATATATATATATATATATATATATATATATATATATATATATATATATATATATATATATATATATATATATATATATATATATATATATATATATATATATATATATTAGTCCCTTGTTATTCCAAATGAGAAAACATCAAACATAACAATAAACTAGGACTAAACAGTCTTGCCTAAGAACTAGGGGAGCATAACATAATAAGAAATATCACCAAATAGAGATAAAGATAATTATAGTATTTTATTAATGTTCTTCCATGGTGGTAACATCTCTCCAATAGTCACTTGTGGCTTAGTATGAATCTTGGCATAAATTGGGCATTATAATGCTACTCTCAAAGGCTTCAAGAAGGTATTCTAGTAAAATAACCTTACACATAAAATCTTGTTTAAAATGGTGTGGGAACTTGTATTTAATCTTTAAGACCTAAATCTAACCCTAGGTAGGTTAGGTTAAATTCTAACTTGGGTTGAGTCCAAATTAACCTAGGTTGAGTCGGTCTAACTCTGAGTGGGGTTAAGGTACTCATGAAATCTTGACACCTCAATTTTAGATATTTGTGAGACATGACAACTCAATTTAGATATTTGTGAAGCATGACTCATATTTTGAATATTTTAGAGATAATAAATCAAGTATTCATTATCTCATTTAACCTTTGAATTCATATTTGGCTGAAAATTCCTCTTTTGGTAAATGAAATTCTCTAATTTAATTTGGATTTTTTTTAGTCAAGTTAATTAATATTTACAATGTAATTAATCTTTCTTAGTGCTTTTTGGATTTTGCCAATTATTTTAAATGTCATGAATTAATAGCTTAACATGCCAAAAATGTCAGATTACTAGGTCATAATTTGATTAGGGTTATAAATAAACTAGGTTAGTGATGCATACATGGTTATACACCAAATAATCTAGCCTGATCATGTTTATAGGTAATTAAATCCCTCACATAGATGAATTTGGGTAATTCAACTAATTTCTAGACTTAAAGTGTGTCATTTGTTGGAAATTGAACTAAATGCCAGTTTAGGCATGAAAGTGGCCAAAACTAAGTGTCTAAAACTCCAAGAATCTTGTCATCATGGAAAGTGTTCTAAAAATAAATACATGGACAAGGATATACTTTTTAGCATAGAGCATGTAAGTTCATTAATTAAAAATCAAGTTTGTTTCTACATATGGGACCTAGGTGATATTTTATTCAAAGGGAATACAAAAAGGGTAGATAATTTTACTAAAGTTTAAAGTTATTTATGCATGAATTTATGAGACCCTAGTTCTTTATCCAAAGAACTAAAAAGGGAAGACATTCAAAAACACCTTAATGCTGAAATTTCTTCATGGGACAGAAAGTGATGATTTTTGTGTTGATGGGACGGGAAAAATTGACATGATTATGGATGTAGAAGGTTTACATTCTATTGATGAGTTATTATAGATTCAAAAATATAAGGAAGTTGAGTTTACATTTGAAGGATAAAATTTGGTGTTTAAAGGTGTCTCTGAGGTAAATTTGGGAGCAGTCTCAAAAAAGAGGACTCCTTACAAGGAAAAATTATTATGGGTAGTAAGTTTTTTGGTGATGAAGAACAAACAAATTATTTTATTATCTCGTGAGTAACATAGTCCTTTTTATATTATTCAACTACTTCCAAATCAACAAATAATGGTCTTCATAAATATGTTCCTAGGATCATTATTAGAAAGGAGATTTCAGCATGCCATATAATTTAAAATGGGTTGTGAACATACTAATTTTGATCCAAATTTATTAAAGACTTATTTAGCTACAATATTCTATTATATATCTATTTTCAATCAGATTATGTGTATAATAACATTCAAATGCTTTATTGAACACACGTAGTTCAAGGTCTTATCTTATAGTTTGACTTTTCAATTGATGGTGAATCAGGTAATAAATTTTGAATTATTCTATGTTGATAACATTTTGTGTCTCATAAAGACTTGGATATATATTTGGGAGCATTTGGAAATATTTATAGGTGTAATTCAACAACATGATCTATTTGGCAAAGTATCTATATGGGAGATTGATATAACTTACTTGGGTCAAGTTATGAGTACTCAAGGCATACATGAGGTTGCAACATAGGAAACATTGAAGGGATTTGTTAAGGTAGTCAACTCATGTCATTTACTTATCATTTAATATTTCTCACAAGAATTTTATATAAGGTGTGATGATTTAGGAAAGGAAGTTGTTGTGGGTACAACCAAAGGTGTAAACCCATGAAAATTGATAGCATGTAATTTAAAGATCCAAAAGAGAGCTTCTCTAGGTATGATGAGATATTTTCTATCATTTATGCTTTGAAATAATTTAGACATCATCTGGTTTATGTTAAACATGTGATGGAGATAGATTACATTGGATGGAAGTTCTTTTGGGGTTAATATGATTGGAGTGATGAGCCACCTAAATGGATAATTGGCAATATGGTTGAAGATGACTTTTTTAGAATGATTAATTCATGGTATCTACTTATCAATCATGGAGATCAGAGTGTTCCAACCATTGTAGATAATTTTATAATTATATTTACCATATTCATTTTTGAAATTGTGTTAGGTGGTGAATATGTGTTAATGGTTGGACACTGAGAGTAAACTATTTTTTTATTATCAAAATGACTTATTATATATAGTTTTGGTACCCAAAGTGTTATAGTGTGAATTTTAATACTAAAGAGTAATAATTATTGTTACTCTATTTTATTCATGTTATCCTAGAATAGTCTATGAAGATGAAATTAGCATCTCTCAAGTTGAGGTAAAGTTTGGGTTTATTAGTGTGTATTTTAGAAATGTGTATTTCAACCTTGTGTCATTATCCTACATATCAAATAATAAAAAATACTTTGGTTATATTCATTTTCTTGATTCAATTCAAGAATGGAAAGGTTTAATCATGCATTGTATTGTATATTTCTTTCTGAATTATGCCTATGATTTGGTAAATATTGCACATTTATTTGATATATATTCTCATGAGAGCAATTTATTCTTCAAAGAGGTGGTTAAACAATATGGCTTGTACCATACTGCTATGGATAATAGATAGAATAGATTATGTAGTGCACTTTGGTAGGAAATGTCTAACTTGACATATATAATATTTATACTCTATGGATAATATGGTTTGAATCATCACATTGGCATGGTGATTCTTGAGCAACTTAGGTTGCAATTACTTGAGGAAAAATAATTTTAGGAGAGTTAGACTTGTCATGCCCCAATTTTAATTGATTTAATTTTGTTGTAAAAATTTCCATTCCAATATTTTACATGGAATAAGGAAGGAGCTGGGAAAATAATTTATTTAATATTTTAGACCTAGAATTATTTTATATTTTTAAGTTGTTTAGATAGGTCTAATTAAATATTAAATATATTTTAATATTAATGGGAATTGATAAGTTAAATGTCTAAAAGTAAACTTATCAATTGAGATACAAATTTAAAGGAGGATATAATGATGAGCTTCCAAGGAAACTTTCTAATTTTCTCTTGATTTCTTATATTCAAGATAAGTGGGTCAAATTTAAGAAAGTTTGGGAAATGAAAACAAAGGAGAAAGAGGCATGATCTAAATGTTTTATAGGTAAGAGGATAAAGATAGATTTATTTGACTTTTATAACTCAGGTCATCTTATAAAATCAATGATATTGGTATTTTGGCACCAAATTTGGGGCCTAATGTGTATTTATATGCCAATATTTCCTTTTGGGATATATTTTGCCAATTCAACAAATTATTGGACTTTGCAGTTCAAATTTGCATCTAAGAATGAAAAACTTTAGGTGAGGATATTTATGGACAAAATCCATTGATTTAAAGATTCATAATATGTATCTCCTTTGATTTAGTGAGGTGATATCATCTAGAGATTACATTGGAGCTGATTAGTATTGTTTATACAGATTTTGGTGAGTTGTTTGCATATTTATAGGTGTTTTTTTAGTGTGGTTTGATTTCCATATTTTTGATGTTGTGTTGGTTATTTTTATAAGGGTTTTATATAATTTTTTTTATGTATTTTAATTTTATAATATTTCACCTTTCAGATTTTTAGGAAGATTGATGTAATTTTGTGCCAAAATTTACAAATTTGGGGTATTGGAAGCATCCTATTTGTTACTATTGCTTGGAGTTATGGATTTCAATTTGTAGGCATGCATTGTGGTGGTTATATTGGATATGTATCATTAATTTAATAATCATAAATCTATCAAGGTTAGCTACATAAATTTTGGAATTTGTATTTTATTCGAAGTAGAATATAGTCATTACTATGGTGTTTTTTGAGAGTTTCTTGTGAGGAATAGTTCAAAGTTAGTTTCATTTTATGTTTTTTATTATATATAATATTTTTTCCTAAATATTTTCCATTTTAATAATATCTTACATGTCTAAAAATCATACTTAATTAATATAAAAATATTCAAAAATGTTTTTGCAAAAATTGTCAAATTCGGGTTCTAACTTGTGAAGAAATTGTTAATTCTATGTGATTATCTAGTTATATTATCCCAAATTATGTGGAAATGGTTTGAAAATTAATGTTATTATTAAAATTTTATATATTAGAGATAAAATTTCAAAATATTTATTTTGGTGACATGACAATATTCTTATAACCATAACTCTTCAATTTGGTTTTAAAGGTTATTTTAAATTGATCTAATTCCTAAAAAAATTAATTTGTTGTACCCTAATTATCCATCTAAGAGAGAAAACCTTTCAAATTCATCTATTGTTTGAAGGATTTTTTATATGTATATAAGAGGATAATGGTCCTTGAGAGATGCTCTATTTAGGTATCTAAAATCTACATATAGTCTAATATCTCCATTCTTCTTCCTAACTAGAACTAGAATAGCCACCCAAGAGGAATGTTTGATTGGGAAAATGATGTGTGCCTCTATGATCTTGGATATATATTTATTAATTAAGGGTTAAATATTAATATTTATTGGCATTTGTTTTTGCCTAATGGGATTTGCATTGGGATCCAACTCATTTGTATGTTGGGCTAAGCCTAAGTTAATACCTCTAAGATCCTCATTAATCCATGAAAATACATCATCATACTCTCTGTAAATGTTAATGAAATCTTATATTTATGATTTAGTACATCAATTTCCAATCTTGAAGATATTGTGATATGAGATGGATACTTTTTCATAGTTTTCCTCTTTGGTAGTCATATTCATCCTTTCATTCTTGAGCTAATCATTTAAGTTAAAGATGCTCTCCAAGGTGACCAATAATTTTGAAAACTTATTTTTATTCATCTAGATGATCTAGTCTATAATATTCTCTTGTAACTTTGACTTATTTATAATATAATATTTTACTTCTTACAAAAAAATGATAACTTACTTGTCACTATCAAACACTTTCCAGTTAGTTGCATTATCTAGAACCATTTGTCCAACCACAAGCTTAACATACTGGTTAAAATCTTTCATGATGTTTGAGGAACATTATATTGAGATCCAACTATTGAAATCCTATCAACATATTTGTTTTTCACTCTTGGTACCTCCTATATGTTGAAAGCATTAAAGTCTTTAACTAGGTCACAAACTCTATGTTTGTACCCTTTTAACAAGTTGTTCTTTGTTGCACTTTGAGCTCTAACCTGATGTATGATGATATAAATATCTAAAAACACCTATAATACTTTGATTCCCATATATATTTTTAATTGAATACTTTGGATCAATGATTCATATTTAGTTATATTATTGGTATAGCTAAATTTAAGCCTAAATGAAAAGAAGTGACTCTCTTTTTTAGGAGAGACCATCATTACACTAGCACCAAAACCATTATTACTTATTGAGACATCAAATAAAAGGTAACATTCTACCTAAATATATTCTTTTTATTTCATAAGGTTAGGTATAATATAATATTCCTCATGTATGCAATAAAAACCCAACCTTGTTTCTTCCATACAGTCATATGGATCAGATTCATAGTGTTTATTTGCCTAATCATCAATAAAAATGTTTAAAAATTCACCCAAGTATGTGTCAACCTCATGAATAACACCATATTATTTTGGGTCATGCATGGCATAATTCATGTTAATAATAATAGGCATATATGGGTCAATATGATCTTTGGAGATAGATTCATAGTTGATAGTTACCCTTGTCCCCTATCTAGTCCTAAGAAGCATATGTGAGCAATATAAGGACAAATATACCCCCACCCATTTTTTAAATAAAGTCTCTAAAAAGGCATATGGAAAAATAAGAAGGGAGATTAATAACTAAAATATATTTCAAGATGGAAAGACTTGGACATGTATGAAGGGTAATATTTAGATTCTTAATTATTCATATTTTATTAACAACAGTGCCATATAGTTCGATAATTACTTTGGTGATTGGTGTGTACTCTATTCCTATAAAAATAGCAATTTTCTTAGGCATAATAAAACTACCAGCTCCAAAATTTATCATATAATTATGCACAAGATGTTTAACAATGATTAGGGATATGTAGAAGGAAGGTGATTTGTTGGTCTTACTTGTTTCTCCTTCCTTTGGTTGGCATAAACTTATAAGAGAATCTTATGTACCCTTTGCTAGCTCATTTGTGTGATAGAAATGATTCAAAGCTTCTTAAAATAAATTTCTTTGTGATGGAATAGAGAGTGCTTCCCACATAGTCACATTTATATTGGTTCTTTATATTTGCTCCACTATAGTAAATGTATATGACCAACCTTTTATTGAACCTTAGTAGCAAAAACATCTTCTCCTGATTATTGACTAATTGGGGGCTAATTTTTTGATTGATTGTTCCTCCTAACAACCTAATTTGATTGTAGTTATAAAGATTTAGTATTTGTACCTTTTTTTGTAGCCTCTTGTTGTGTTTGAGAAGTAAATGCTTGACCAACCAAGGAAGATGTTTCTCTTTCCATTTCTCTCTTATTATACCTTGTATTATATGCAATTGGACTACCTCCCTTATTTACTACTTTATTTTGATTTACACCTCAAAAATTATTCTCTTACTAGCTCAATAAAGTAGAATAACTTGTCACATGTTCTTGAGCTCATTCCATTTCAGAGCTAATTCTAATTGTTATTCCTAAATCACTAATACACTTTTAACCATTATAACTTGGCTAAGAATCCTATTTAGACAAGTATTTTTCTTATGAGACTAATTCTACAAGTAACACCATAAATAATCTTGAACTAAGTTGTTTTGAATAGGAAAAATAACCTTGGAATAATTTACAATAGTTTATTTTTGGGTGTTCAAGGGCCTAATATAACCTATTTGGCCTTATCCTTAGGTATTACCTTGATAATTCTACTTATTGGATTGATATGCTTGATTAAACATTTATAAGGTCTATTATGCTTGGATTGCTAACTTTTTAAAGCCACTAACTCATTCCCAAAACTTTGTACCAAAATTTTGACTTCATATAATTAATTAGAAGGGGTAATAGGTGGAGTTAGTTGATAAATTATTGTATGGAGAGGTGACAAAGTGGCTTGATTACATGGTGGCTCAAGAAAAAGAGGCATTAGGGGTCTATGGGTTATGACTTAGATTAGGAAATTTGTAGCTCATATAACTACCTCATAAGCATCAAGTAAAATGGTTCCCCCATGTATTAAATCATAACATCCACATCACTGTTAAAGGCTCTCAAATAATACATAAATTTAGTGTTTGAAAAAGTCTTGACTAGAGGTGGAATCCTATCCCAGGTCTTATGAAGTCTAAAATTGAAGTCTACCATGATTTTAAAAGGAGATATTTTAATAATGGTAAGTTACTCCATTAAGGATAAATTATCACTTTCATCCTCAAACTATTTACAAATCTTCTCTCCTAGTTCATCTTAGTTATGTATTGAATTGGGATATAACACTCTATATCATTGAAGTGATTTTCCTTTGAGGGAAATGGAAATGATTCTCAAAACTACATTGTCTACTAGAATGTCATGAATTGAGAATATGTCAAAAATGTCATAAATTCATTATATGGGGGTAGTGGCATTTTCACTAGTGAAATAAGGTATATTTTAAAGGGTTGATACTATAATTTCATCACGTTGAGTAAGGTTAGGAGGATTTCCTCCATTTAAGGTGACAAAATTTTGATTTATTTGATCCATTTATGGAATAAGAAATAACCTTTCTATTGGCTTAAGAAACCTACCAAAAGGAGGTGTTAATCGAGATAGTGAAGGAGGTGACTTAGATATTTAAGTTATCCTTCTTTATGAAGACAAATTTAATTTAGAAAAATGATAAACCTTATCTCTTGAATAAACTCTTGTCTCCACTCTTGGCATAAAATGATAATACTAATTTGAAACCAATAATTTGTGGAGTCGTTAGGTGCTTATAAAATGTATTCAAAATTGAAAATTGTTAATGTTGGATCATTATCAATGATGTCATAGTGATGTAATGGAGGTGTCTATGTGAGTGGATGATGTGTCTTGATAGCCTAAGTACAATGAAAAAGTGTGTAGTGTGCTTGTTCAAAGTATGCTTTAAGGAGGATTGGTTAATCTTTAGTTTTGGCATGGCTAGAGGTATTAAGGGATGAATATATAGTATTGAGCATGTGTAATGGGTACTATAAGAGGTTTTATATGATTTGAGTATTTATGTGCATGAGTGTATTTCATCTAGTTGATCATTATTTTCATCTAGAAATTTTAAGTCTAGTGGCATAAAATCTAAGTAGGTAGTTTACTGACATCACCATTACCATGTGTGGATGAGTCAGGGGGAGTTGGTCATATGATTATGAATTTTTTTTTACCTAGTTACTTTGTGATAAGTTGGCTCTATGGCAGAAAGAAATCTGAGTGAGAAAATTAATGGAGTTATATCTCACATGAGCAAAGGTTTTAAGATAATTTTGACACATGGTTGGATTCTCCTATATGAGGATATAATATAGTAAAAATTTGAGATCATGTGAGTGATCAAGGTTAAAGATATGACTATGTAAAGTTGGCCTTCTAGGCAGATAAGCGATGGTCCCCATAGTCATTTTTGTACGTTGTTAAAGATCAAGACAAGATGAAGATCTAACAGTTCATGGGAGTTCATACATACATACATACATACATATATATGTATGTATATATATATATATATATATATATATATATATATATATATATATATATATATATATATATATATATATGTATATGTGTGTGTGTGTGTTTGTGTGTGTGTGTGTGTGTGTGTGTGTGTGTGTGTGTGTGTGTGTGTGTGTGTGTGTGTGTGTGTGTGTGTGTGTGTGTGTGTGTGTATTGTATAGTACGGAAAATGGGTCAAAGAATTTGTGTTTAAACTAAGTAAAGATAATTATCCTTACAAAAATATTGATAGAGCATGTTTATTCCAAGATGTCAGGATGTAACAAGATGATGCCAAGTGTTCGATGTTTAGCACTGAGCAAAGATAAAGATTGAGATTATTTAAAGGATAAATGGTGAGTGGGTATTCATAATGATTGAGATAAATAGTTCACATTAAATTAAAGAGGTCAAAATTATTTCTATTTATCATTACTAAAAATTGAGTTATGTACAGGAGATTGACGGTGTGCATTGAGTCAAAGTTATAAGATTGCATGAGATGAGGTCAAATGTTCAAAGTTTAACATTTGTGAATTGGTGAACTATGTGTTAAAGTTAGGATAATATTGATGGTAAAAATTTAATTTTAATATGTGAGAGAATGAGATGCAAGAAAAGTGATCGAGGTTTAACTATGACCGTTTGAATTCAAATATTTGAATTTAACAAAGGAAATACCAGTGTCTAGTTTTTGGGCCATATATTTTGATCTATATAAAATTTTATCATAGTGTTAAAATAATTTTTTTAGATTAATAAAATGTGAATATATAAATATAAAATTTAATGTCTTAATGTATGTACAGACAAATATATTAAGCTCTAAAGTTGACTATGTGTTTGACTATGTTCTACAAGAAACCTGAGAAGAGTAATTGAGCTCGTTTTGATGTTGTTTCGATGTTTAATGATGAATTAGACATTGGAGAATATTATATAGTACATGGGGATAATTTATGTGTATTATGAAGGTTTGAAAAATAATATTTAGTATGAAAAAATATTTATAAGTCAACTATGTATTCATTCATGGTGACTATGTGCACAGAGTGTTATTTGAGCAAATTTTACTTTAGTAGAAGAGTGTTTTGGTGACTATGATATTTTTAGGATGTCAAATGTGACATTTGGAATGGGTACATGCATTTTTAATTGGTATTATGTTATTAATTTTCTCAAAGAAGTGTCAAATAAGTGAATGGGTCTTCATAGGACCTAACAAGTGGCTTAGGCTTATTTGAAAGAGAATTGTGCTTAAGTGTGACCCATGTAAGAATATTTAAGAGTGAAGGCATGTGTTGTGGACAAAAATAAAGATTTTTAATTATTAATTAATGAATTATATATAAATAGTGAAACCAAATATGATGTTTTATAGACTTGTGGAAGATTAAAAATGACTTTGGGAGATGAGTGCAAGGTGTATGTGATAATTGTGGAGCGAAGGAGAGGTAGAGTGCCCAGTTGATGATTTAATGAGTAAAAAATAGTAAGGACTATGTTTATGAATTATAGGTCATATTTATGATGTCTAAATAGTTTTATTTTAGTTTAAGGATATGTAAATATATCTGAGTGTGCGTATGAGGATAGTTTGAGTGAAGAAGAAGAGAGATTGTGGCATGCCTATGTGATAGGCCTGTATGAGATAGAAAGGGAGTTTGTGAAAGGGTTAGATAATCAAAGATCCATCATTAGTTTTTGAATACATTAGTAATAATGTGGAGGTGTCCACTTCAATGAGGTTCTAAAAGAGTTTATCTTCTAGTTTTGAAGACATTAGTAATAAGGTGGAGGTGTCCACTTCAATGAGGTTCTAAAGGAGTTGATCTTCCTTAGGGGAAGTTACTCCTTGTGAAATAGGTGTTTCACTAAAGTCCTTTGGTCAGGAGGATTTGATCAAGATTTTTTGGTCTAAATGAGTTGACTAGTATCTTGTTTGTAATTTATTATAGGACAAGTAGTCCATATATTTCAATTTTGAGAGTGGGTTTTATTCCCCATGAGGGTTTCCCATAGGAACCATGTGTTGTGTGTTTGATCTTATGTATGTATTAATTGAATGAGCTCTCTTTTTAATGTTGTTTTATCAAGTTGTTATTTATTGATTGTTTAATAAGTTTGAAAAGATTGGAATTAAAATTGAAATATCTGGGCTCACTGATTCACCCCCCCTCTTAGTGATTGTACCTCTAATAATTGGAATTAGAGTAGGTCCTTTTGTAAAGTATTGATAAATTGAAGGTGATATGAGATATAATATGGGTAGTCATCAAGGAGGTTTCTCTACTAAGCAAGAACTAATGTTCAATGAATCTAATTATGATTTTTGGAGTGCAAGGATGAGGACTTACATCATGTCCCTAGGGTTTGATGTATGGAAATTTATTCTAGATGGTTATGTTGTTCCTACTACTCCTCCATCTAGTGCTAAAAATAATAAATTATTTGAGAAAAATTCCAAATAAATGATTGCTATCACTTTTGGTCTCTTAGAGATTGAATACAACAAGGTAATCCATTGTAAATATACTAAAGTGATATGGGATAAAATGCAGATCATTTATGAAAGAGATTCAAAGGTCAAGCTTGCTAAGATGCAAACTCATAGAAGGCAATTTAAAAGTATCAAAATGAAAGAAGAATATTCTATGGCATCCTTTCTACAAAGATTTGATGATATTGTGAACATCATCAGAGGTCTTGGAGAGAACCTTGAAGGGGGTACTATTGCTCAAAAGGTATTAAGTTCTCTACTCTCAAGTTTGATCTAAAAGTATCTGACATAGAAGAAAGTCATGATCTTACCTAGTTTAAGATGGATCAATTTCATGGCACCCTTACTACCTATGAGATGAGGAAGAATGATGATATACCACTAAAGAAGGAAGTAACATTCAAGATAGAGATGAAGCCAAATAAGAAGTTCCAAGGTAACAAACCCAAGGAAGATGAACTAATTGCTTTAATTTTAAGGAAATTAAAAATAGGTTCAGACAAGTATAAGGGTAAATTATCCCTTAAATGCTTCAATTATGAAGAGGTAAGAGATTTTTCTAATAAGTTCCCTCAGAAGTATAATAAGGATAATGATGAAGATCATGATTGTTGGTTGAATATTTTGTCGATCAGCATACTGATAAACAAAATAGGTCTGATCATCCAATGTAGGAAGATTAGTCATCCAAATGTGTAGGTTTACCACATCAGAAGGGGACTGATCTCTCCTCTCATCAAGGGGAGGTTCCCTATATATATATATATATATAAACAAAAAATAATACTCAAGGGTAGGACAAATCATCCATCTCTCTTTCTTTAGAGATGATGCATGTAGATCAAAGGAAAAACTCAAGGAAAATGACAGAAAGCACTCCTCTTCTTTTAGAAGTACTATTCAACAAGCCATAAGAATACTCTAGGTAGTAATAGCAAAATGTAGCAAAAGATGTAATAACCATCAAATCAAGATGCAACACAAAGTCTCCACCTAAATTTCTCAAGAGTAAGATACGAAGGACAATGAGGGCACAAAGTCATCCCAAGGTCCTTTACATAGAAATGAAAAGAAAACACACTAAAGGCAATTATGGGGGCACAAAGTCTCTCCAAAGTTAACTCTTTAGGACACCTTCCTGACTGCTATCACTAATTCTACTTGTTGAATTAAAGGAACAAAAGATATATTAAGGAAAAAGACGTAGGAACAATTTCTTCAACAACAAAGATATCACAACACAAAGTCTGAAAAATCACTTGCTTTCTTATTCCAATAACAAAATATGATAAAAAAACTAAGCTTAAAGTCTCAGAATGCCTTTTGATTTGGGTAGAGTTTCATTCTAATTATCAAAAAGAGATATCCATTTACAATAAAAGAGAGTCCCTTATATAGCTTCTTCAAGAAGGACTCGAGAACAGTAACACATCATGTTGCATTGGAATCTGTTAAGAAGATAGGCTGGAATTTAGGGGCATCTACCCATTTGTTTTTCTCAATGTAGAGAAACAAGTCACGCTATTGAAAGTTTGCAAATTTCAATGTCTACCTAGTGATTTGATCCTTCTTCATCATTTCTCCTTTTCTGGTTAATTGAATCAGGTCCTAGATTCAATTTTCTATTTTGTTCCTACCTTGCTTTCTGCTAGTCTTAGGCTTAAAGCCTGTGAATGCATTTGGGTTTGTAGATTCAAAGGATCAATGGATATTTTATGAGCTTTAAAATTGACGTTTGCATGCTCGTCACTATGTTTTCAACGACTAGTTCACTGTCTTAAATTTGATGTCTTCAGGTGCATCACCCCTTGGTCCTTCTTCGGATTTTCTGTTTGGCACTTTCTTAAAAAGAACCTTCCCTTTTAGGCCTTAATAAATTATCCACTTTGGGTCAGGAAGAGCCCCCTGCAAGGGTATCTGCCCTTCGAGCGGTCTTCAAATGGCCTTCGGGCTTCTTTATTCTAGCAGTTAGCTAAGTTCTTCCTTCATATTTCTTGTTTCATGTCTTCTCAAAGGGAAGATGACCTTTCAGCTTTAGGGAAGTGTCCTTCAATTTGGTAGCTAAGAGTTCCCTACAAGGGCACCTACCCTTCGGGGTCCTTTGGTAGCCTTTTCCTTAGAGTCTTCGTGGACATTCCTGCAGACTTTTTCTCAGGATTTTCCCATAGACAATTCTCGCGAGCATTTTACTGTGGATAAAAAGTCTACAAAAATTTCCTGTGGACAAAAAGTCCATGGAATTGTTGCATTTGTCTTCTTGTAAATTTCTTTAGGCTTTCTGCCTGTAGCTACTTTCCCAAATTCCTTCAAACTTTTTGTCTAAAGGAATTCATTCAAACAAAAAGTCTAAAGGAATTATGCCTCTATCTGCCTTAGTCTTTTTTTAATTCCTTAAACAAAAATTTGAAAGAATTACCTTTGCGGCCTTCTTTGAAAATGACCCTTTCAAAGGGTATTTTTGTCGACCAAGTGCCCTCCGTAAGGGTACTTGTCCTTCAGGAGGCTTCTTTGATCTTTTGCATTTGAATTGCTCCTTTGAACCATTTGAGTGAACCACTTGGTTGAACCAAGAAGTTAAACCATTCCATTGAACCAAGTCAATGAACTACTCCATTGAACCACTTCATTGAACCAAGGTAATGAACCAATTGGTGATGAATTAAAGTCAATGAACTACTTGGTTAAACCAAACATTGAACCAAGATTTGAACCAAAATGGTTCAAGCTGATGGTTCAATTGAATGACCCTGCCTTTGAACCATTTGTTTGAACCAACTATTGAACCAAGTTTTGGTTTAATGGTTCAAACGAAGCCTTAAACTGACTGACGAACCATTTGATTGAACCAAAGGATGAACCAAAGCATTGAAATAAAGTAGATGAACCACCTGAGTGAAACAAAGCATTGAACCGATTGGTTGAACTTTGAACTCATTGAACCTTTGAACCAAAGTGGTTCAATGGTTCAACAGTTCAAGCCTTCTTTGCTTAGATGTTTGCCGATGGAGATTTTTAATTGAACCAAGGCACTGAACCAATCCTGTAGAGTCCATAGAAACCAAGTCTATAGAAATCAACCTATGAAGTCCTTTGAACTTGGTCAACAGAGTCCATAGATTTTCTCTTCCTGCTGAGTCCGTAGATTCAAGCTTGCAGAGTCCATAAATTTAAGCCTACAGGGTCTGCAGATTTATGAGAAGCTTGAAAAATGAGGAATTTGAATGCCCAGGACAAATTTTGAAAAGGGAAGAGACAATTTTGGTCTATAGGAACAAAATAGTTCAAATGTTGTCCCAAAAATGAGTGATATTTTTTGGGGGACAACAGCTGGCTCCAATTGGGGAACTTCTATCAATTGTAAAATGAATTAAAGGGAGTCGAATCCAAAATCTCTAGTGTCTTCATGTGTACCATTGGACTCTGGAGTCATGCTACCCAAAAATGAAAGGCATCAAAAAAGGAAACAAATGAAGCAAAATAGAATTAATAACTATACAAATATACATATGTACAAATGGAATGATCTGATACTTCAAGAATTGAAGTATTTTAGATGCTGCTTCTTGGGAGAGTGAAAATAGTGCTCTATTATGATAAACCAACAAGAAGACATTTTTTCCCCAAAAATGGTGATGGGCAAATGGAGTTCTCCACTAGAAAACCAATTTTCTACATCTTCCCCTTGGCATTTTCTTCTTCTTATCTCATGGCAGGATGTGGTCTTCAAACTGGAAACCATAACTCCTTGCTCTCTTGGTGAAGGATTCCTTTGCCTGATTTTGATTTGCAGCAGCATGGTCCATTACCATAATTGATTATTCTTCTAGTTTAGTCCAGCATATGATTGGATTGTCCACATAAAACTCCTGACAAACTATCAGCTTAGCATCTCCTTTGATGTGAAGGAGTTTGATTTCTTCATCTTGAACACTCTTCAATCCGAGCAACAGAGATTCGCATCCAACTATGTTGTTGGTGTTGCTGACTTGAAATTTGCATGAAGGAAGAATATCTCCTTAAGGAGATATCAACACAGTCCCAACTCCATCATTGGTGGAAAAATTATTTTCATTGGATTTCAAGATTGAAGCATCATCAAAAGCTGATCTCTTATTAGATTTCTCTTCATTAGAGATGGAAGATCCTTCCTTACTTGTATTTTGTCCTACCAATTCTCTTAAAGTCTTGTTTGGATCAATTCTTGGATTGTTAGCTATAGGAATTTTGTCTGTAGAAACATGAACATTCTCTATGGCAAAGAAATAATTACCCCTACCTAAAGACTCAAACATAATTTGTGTTATAGGGGCTGATGTTTGGGTGACCACATATTTTGCCTCCTTTTCAGGGAGAAATCTCTTCATTACACCTTGGATAGGGATCCTTGCTTCAGACAGGTCCATGCTTAGTTCTCCTCCCATGTCTTTGCAAAAATTTCATCCAAGAAAAATGCCATAGGATGTTGGGATGTCAGCCACCAAAAAAATCATCTTGATTCTCTTATCTAGAAAGGCTGCCAATGCAAATTGGGCATCTTTAATTTGCCAAACAATGGTACTTGCTTGTTCTCCATGGAGAAACATCTCCCAAAGGTTTTGGTCAGTGTGAGACCCAGAGACTCAGCTACTTTAGTAGGCATGACATTGTCAGATGCCCCAGAATCAATGATGCAATTATTGAGCTGATAACCATTTATTAACAAGGAAACATAGAAAGGTTCTATTTTCCCAGGGGCAGCTAGAAGAGTAAAGACAAGATTATTTGGAATGGGCATGTTCTTTGGAGAATTAAGAATTATTTTCTTAACCTCTTGTCTTGCAGGGAGGGTTTGGTTCTTGACATATTGGACTATCCTATTTAATTGATTAGGATTGGACTACAAGTATTCAAACTCAGACATTTGTATTTTAGTCTTTTTGACATGATCAATTATGTCAAATGGCTAAATTGAGCTAGGTACAGAGAAAGGTAATTCAACTTTCTAAGTTTTAGGAGGGATGGAAGGAGGGCTGGTTTGTGAGATTAAAGTAGAAGGTGAAGATGAAATTGATGTACTTATATTTTGGGTGATCACCAGATCTTTTGACTAAAAAGGTAGAATGGTTCCATGCTTAGTAATTATAATTATTAGTTGAGGTTGCTCCTCTATCTTCTTTTTATCATCTTACTGGACTGATTGGTTTTTAGACTTGGTAAACACTGCATATGATCCACCAATAGCTTCTCCTTTGCTTTCAGGTTCATCTTGGTAGTTCAAGAAACTAATGTGGGAGTCACCAGCTGATTCTTCTTGATCATCTTCAAGGAGATCAACATCATTTTCTTGATCAAACTCAGGTTAGAAAGAGAAAGCATGTATTGTTTCCAAATATCCAACTGTTGAGTTGGTTGGAGGAGCTTCAAAGGTAAGTTTCCCTTGTGGGGGAGGAAGGTGATTCTATTGCCCTTTATTCTTGGCAACATTGCCTTGATATGAATGATTTGGGAATGTCCTTCTGTATGAAAGAGCAGAAGAAATTCCTTGAGCTATTTGCTTTTTGAGAGCAAGTAACTCATTTGCCAATTTCTACAGCATTAGATCAGTGGTGCCTGTAGATGCATATTCAAAAGATGATGAAGGTCTATTTCTATTTAGATCTCTTCTTATTTTCCTTGCTAAGATGAGATCATCTTCTACCTCAGTGGCCAAAATTTGAGCTGTAGCAAGATCTATTTGACCAACACATCTCAAGAGAAAACTTACTTTAAGTAATTAAGAATTAATGAAGAAGCATTTGAGATTCTTAGCAGTAGGTCAAGTAATTATAGGAATTCTATTCCTCAATTTGTCAAATTTAGCTATGAAATCCCTCATAGGCTCATGAGGCTCTTTCTTCATCTATGTAAGTTGAGCCAAAAGTGCATGTGCATCTTCTGCAAGTTTCAAACTAGCTTCAAACTTAGCTTTGAGGGTATTCTAGTCAGTTACTGACCAAACCTATAGATGATAAAACTAATATGTAGCAGCACCTTGTAATGTTTCTAAAAATAATCTGACTGCTACATCTTCAAATTCTACTCTGATTACTCCACAAGCTATGCTGAAGGATGCAATGCGTTTATCAGGATGAATTTTTTGATCACCATAGAATTTGAGGAAATTCTTCCTTGAACTACATGGAATCTCATGTAGAGGTGGAGTAAAATTGAGAGGACCAAAATCATTACCCTAGGGGCCTTGAACTACCATTGTAGGATTATGAAAAGGAGGAATAAAAAATCTTAGAGGGGTAATTATTGGCAAAGCTTTATCCATAGCAGAAGTAGATACTTCGTCTGGCAATGGAGATCTAACTTTAGTAGGAGGAAAGCTCTTGGTTCATTGGAGATGAGATGAAACAGATCAAAATCACTTTGCTATACCAACTCGAATACAGGGTCAATGATACCTTTAACCCTTTGGCTTTGTGTATACCTTGAATCTACCAGATTGTGAAATAAAAATGGAAAAGAATTGACCTTGCTTCAGTTAAAGCTTGAGGCTTTAAACTGTGTGTTCTTTCCCAGTTAGTGTGGAAGTGAATGGATAGATTGTAAATGGATAATGGATATTATATCCCCAGTAGAGTCACCAAAAACTATTGGCTGAATATTTTGTCGATCAGCGTATTGATAAACAAAATAGGTTTGATCAGCTAAAGTAGGAAGATTAGTCATCCAAATGTGTAGGTTTACCACATCAGAAGGGGACTGATCTCTCCTCTCATCAAGGGGAGGTTCCCTATAGGTATGCTATATATATACTAACAAAACATAATACTAAAGGGTAGGACAAACCATCCATCTCTCTTTCTTCAGAGATGATGCATGCCGATCAAAGGAGAAACTCAAGGAAAATGATAGAAAGCACTCCTCTTCTTTTAGAAGTACTATTCAACAAGCCACAAGAATACTATAGGTAGTAATAGCAAAATGTAGCAAAATATGTAATAACCAGCAAATTGAGATGTAGCACAAAGTCTCCCCCTGAATTGCTCAAGAGTAAGATACGAAGGACAATGAGGGCACAAAGTCATCCCAAGGTCCTTTACATAGAAATGAAAAGAAAACACACTAAAGGCAATTATGGGGGCACAAAGTCTCTCCAAAGTTAACTCTTTAGGACACCTTCCTGACTGCTATCACTAATTCTACTTGTTGAATTAAAGGAATAAAAGATATATTAAGGAAAAAGACATAGGAACAATTTCTTCAACAACAAAGATATCACAACACGAAGTCTAAAAAATCACTTGCTTTCTTATTCCAATAACAAAATATGATAAACAAACTGAGCTCAAAGTCTCAGAAATGCCTTTCAATTTGGGCAGAGTTTTGTTATGATTGTCAAAAAGAGATATCCATTTAAAATAAAAGAGAGTCCCTTATATAGCCTCTTCAAGAAGGACTCGAGAATAGTAACACATCATGTTGCATTAGAATTTGTTAAGAAGACAGGCTAGAATTTAGGGGCATCTACCTATTTTTTTTCTTAATGCAGAGAAACAAGTCATGCTATTGAAAGTTTGTAACTTTCAATGTCTACTTGGCGATCTGATCCTTCTTCATCGTTCCTCCTTTTCTAGTTAATTAAATCGGGTCCTGGATTCAATTTGTTGTTTTGTTCCTTACTTTCTACTAGTCTTGGCCTTAAAGCCTATGAATGCATTCATGTCTATAAATTCAAAGGATCAATGGCTATTTTATGAGCTTTAAAATTGACGTTCACGTGCCCGTCACTATTTTTTCAATGGCTAGTTCGTTGTCTTGAATTTGACGTCTTTAGGCGTGTCACCCCTTGGTCCTTCTTCAGATTTTCTATTTGGCACTTTCTCAAAAAGAACCTACCCTTTTGGGCCTTAAGAAATGATCTAATTTGGGTTGAGAAGATCCCCCCACAAGGGTATCTACCCTTCAAGCAGTCTTTTAATGGCCTTTAGGCTTCTTTCTTTTGGCAGGTAGCTGAGTTCTTCCTTTAGATTTCTTGTTTCATGTCTTCTCAAAGGGAAGATGACCTTTCAGCTTTAGGGAAGTGTCCTTCAATTTGGTAGCTGAGAGTTCCCTACAAGGGCACCTGCCCTTCAGGGTCCTTCAGTGGCCTTTTCCTTAGAGTCTTTGTGGACATTCTTGTAAACTTGTTCCTAGGATTTTCCCATAGACAATTCCTGTGAGCATTTTCTCGCAGACAAAAAGTCCGCAAAAATTTCCCACAGACAAAAAGTTCACAAAATTGTTCCGTTTGTCTTCTTGTAAATTTCTTTGGGCTTTCTGCCCACAACTGGTTTCCTAAATTCCTTCAGACTTTTTGTTCAAAGGAATTCCTTCAGACAAAAAGTCCGAAGGAATTATGCCTTTGTCTGCCTTAGTCATTTTTTTAATTCCTTAAACAAAAATATGAAAGAATTACCTTTGCAGCCTTCTTTGAAAATGACCCTTCTGAAGGGTATTTTTGTCGACCAAGTGCCCTCCACAAGGGTACTTGTCCTTCAGGAGGCTTCTTTGATCTTTTGCATTTGAATCACTCCTTTGAACCATCTGAGTGAACCACTTGGTTAAACCATTTGATTGAACCGTTCCATTGAACCAAGTTGATGAACCACTCCATTGAACCACTTCGTTAAACCAAGGAAATGAACCAACCGGTGATGAATTAAAGTCAATGAATCACTTGGTTGAACCAAGCTTTAAAAGAAAATGGTTTAAGCCAATGGTTTAAGCTGATGGTTCAATTGAATGAACCTGCCTTTGAACCATTTGTTTGAACCAACCATTGAACCAAGTTTTGGTTTAATGGTTCAAATGAAGCCTTGAACTAACTGATGAACCATTTAATTGAACCAAAGCATTGAAACAAAGTAGATGAACCACCTAAGTGAAACAAAGAGTTGAACCAATTGGTTAAACTTTGAACTCGTTGAACCTTTGAACCAAATTGGTTCAATGGTTCAACGGTTCAATCCTTCTTTGTTTAGATGCTTGCCGATGGAGATTTTTGATTAAACCAAGGCACTGAACCAATCCTACAGAGTCCATAGAAACCAAGTCTATAGAAATCAACCTGTGAAGTCCTTTGAACTTGGCCTGTAGAGTCCATAGATTTTCTCTACCTACTGAGTCCGTAGATTTAAGCCTACAGAGTCCGTAGATTTTTGAGAAGCTTGAAAAATGAGGAATTTGAATGACCGGGATAAATTTTGAAAAGGGAAGAGACTATTTTGGTCTGTAGGACCAAGATAGTTCAAATTTTGTCCCAAAAATGAGTGATATTTTTTGGGGGACAACAACGATCAAGGTCACAATGATGGCAAGAGATCATTTAGGTCTGATAAAATCAAAAAAGGATTCAGAAGGTTTGACAACAAGAAGAAGTACTTCAAAGAAAAGAAGAGTATCTACACCAAAGAAGATTTTAGCTCATCAAATGAGAGTGAAGTCAATGACTCTAAGTATGATCATGAAGATGATGGTCCTAATAAAGATAGATCCCTCTTCATGGTTGAGGAAGGTAGTTTTTCACATCAAAAGGAGTCTACTTGGAGTGATTTAGATGATGATTAAGATGAGGTAGACTATGAGACTGAATTGATGAATTATCTTGAAGAACTTAAGATTAAGAAGAAAATCAATAAGAAGATGATATCTAAACTTAAAAACTATGAGGAATAATTCAGTTTCTATGAGGCAATAATAAATGAAGACACTAAGGAACATGAAGATATGGTCAAGCATCTTAGTTGTCAATTAGAAATCCTATCTACAATACTGAAAGATAAAGAAGATGAATGTTCAAGGTATGTAATTGAAAATGAGTCATTAAAATTTGAGTTAAAAAAGACATCTAGTAAGGTGAATTCATTTGTGATATTTAAAAAGAACTCAAGTGATCTAAACAATATTTTGAGTGATCAAAAGCATAAAAGTGATAGAATTGATCCTGGATACAAAGAAGAACTGGTGAATACAACTCAAAATAAGATGAAGACTAATGTGAACATGGACAATTATATTTTTAAGACAAATTAGATTAGACAACCAAATGCCATGAGGTATGCAAATTTCAATGGTTAATGCTACACTTGTAATTAGTTTGGGCATATATTTAGAGAATGTAAGAGACCTGTTAGAAATGAATTTGATTGGAACTATGATGGAGGTAATCAATCAAAATATGTGAGCAAGGTTGAGTGTTTCAATTATCTTGATAAGGGACACTTTGATAAGCATTGTCCAAATAAGGTAAGGCAAGGAGAGTCTTCTTCAAAAAGATTAGTTTGTGTCATTTGTAATAACATTGGACACATTGATAGTTTTTGTCTGAACAAGGTAAGACATGTTGAGTTTCCATCAAGGAGTATTATTTGTTACAAATATGAAAAGATTGGTCACATTACTAAATTTTGTAAGCAAAGTCCTATAAGACAAAATAGTTTTTATCAGGATCCTAGAGTGAAAGGTATAAGGTAAGTTAACTCATGGAGACCAAAGGTAGTAAGTATGAGTCATGATGAGACTACATGTCCAAGTAATTTATTTTCTATGGTGAAGAATGATAAAGAAGCTGAAGAGTGTCAAGGGCTCTCATTATTTGCTCATGTTGAGAATGAAGAGACCAAGTTCAAAAATAAGACTAAGGTACTGGTTAAGGCTAATTATAAGTTATGTATGGATCCAAGTGAACATCCTACCATTATTGAGCATGTATCATATAAATAACATCAGTTGTCAATGCCTAGTGATGAGGCTTATAATTGTAAGGTTGATTCTTCAAATAAAAAAGGTATGTCAAGATTTCATAGTTTTTCCATGTGTTGTCAATTCTATCTTAGAAGAAAAGAAGAGTGATATAGTAAAAAACTAGTTGTCATAGTTCAAACTAAGAAGAAGAAGAATAAGATAAAAAAATATTATAGCTATAAGAGGATTCTAGTGGTTACTGAGGGGATGTGGGCCACTCTTAGCTTCACTTTATTTTTGAGCATTATGGTGCATAGGATGTATCTATCTATGCTTCTTAATAAACTCCTTTTAATGGAGAAGTGAGTGTTACTGTAGTGTTCTTTAGATGGTCCTAGAAGGATAGATATGAGTGTTTTTATTTGGAGCAGGTATGTTTAAATGGAAGAGATGTTATGGTAATGTCCAAGTGATGTCATAGCTTTATATGGTTAGTCTATAGGGTTAGATTAATGATTTTCAAGGGAAAAAATAGTATTTGTGATTTTTAAAATGATCTTCTTGCATATAAATGTTTTTTAACCTTATTCGAGCATACTCTAGGTGGTTTTTTGGTTTGAAGGTATGTTGAAGATAAATTAGAGATTTTTGTTTGCTCTTGGGTTTCCAAATTTGTGCTTAAGAGTATGCAGGTCCTAAAATGAGTTATAATATGTATGGTTTAATAAATATGTGGAATCTCAAATCTTGGTCCAAAAGTGTGTAATGGTTCTCTTCAGGTGTACAAGAAGTTTCAAAGGTGGACACTTACTAGAAGGATGTTTGTTTACTCTATTTGTTTTGAAATTTTAGGGTTTTGGGCTTTGCTAGAAAAGTGGTCTGCCTTATGAATTAAGGTTTTAGGATTATTAACAGGATAAATGAGCCAAATTTATTGTCAAATCAAGCTTCACAAAGATTTGAATGTTTGTGGTTTTCAATTTATTCTTGTTTTTGTAAAGGTGGAGGCCTAATTAGTAAGTTGGTTTGTGAAGGAAGTATGTTGAAAAGGTTGAGAGAAGTGTTGAAAATTAGTTTGATTGAGTGGGCATATGAGAGTGATACATATATGAAATTTCAAGTCTTGAAGATGTGTTGAATAAAATTTATGGGCTCTATAAGTTACAAGTAGGGCTACAAGGAGTCTAGATAGACCTAGTAAGAAGAAGAGTGTTTTTTGCTCTATTTCTCCAAAAGAGTAAGCTATCTATATTTCAAGGAGAGTTTTTAGGTTGTTTTATATCATGTTTCATATTTTTTATTTCCTATTTGGTGAGTGGAATGAAGTTTTATTGATGGTCCTTGTGGTAGCTTGAGAGAAAAGACTAGTAAGCCTGGGTGATGGTTCTTCATGGTGTGTGGATATCTAAAAATGCTCAAAAAGTGAAATGGCTCAAAAATATTATGGGGAGACCATCTCAAATGATTATTGGTGAGTTCCATCATATTTTAATATTTTTTTGTGTTCTTTCTTCATTTGTTACAGTGCTTGGTTGAAGAAGAGTGTTGGCATGGAGCAAGAAGAAGTTGTCAAGGCAAGAAAAGGTAGGTTCAAGGTAAGGGGGAGTTTGTATCATCTTTATAAGGTGGTATTCTCTTGTTGGTATTATTTTCAAGTCATCAAGATTAGTTGGTTCCCACTTTATCATTATGTCAAAGGGGGAGAAAGTTCCTATTGTTGAGTGCTTGAAGAGAGAGAAGGAAGGTGCATTATATATTGTGATGAGTCCATAAAATGACTCATTATTACTATAGTTTATGGCCTTAAATATGTCAAATGGTTTATCATTATATGTAATATTGATATTTAGAACTTGTATAAGGTAGGAAATAGATTCTTTTGCTTATATAAACTCATGAAAAGTCTAAGTCTATCTTATTTGCACTTTGTTCTAACATTTTCATGTTTTAGGCTCCATATTTTGACATGTACAGGCAATAATAGTATTAATATGAGATTTGACAAGATTTATTGAAGACAAGGAGGATCCAAGATAAAGAATGAACCATCTAAGACCCAGCTACATATTCTAAAGTTTGATATGGATTTTGATAGTTAGATGTGGATTTTGACAGCCAGCTATAGATTTTGACAGTCAGTTGTGGATTTTGATAGTCAATCTATAGATTGTACTAGTTTTGCTATAGATTGACCTCATTTTATCTAGAATTGATCCTAGTACATTCTAAAGGGTTTAGATAGCTTCTCCAACCTCTTCATGATAATCAAAACTCTTTTCAACATTTCCTTTGTATGCATGTATATAAATAGATATTTATTTTTGGTTAGTCTTCCATTTTGGGAGTTGATACTCTAGGTTAAAATGATAAAGATAGAAGATATGAGTATCAATATATGTAAATATTTGATTGATATAGTTAGGCATGGAAATTGTTATATATGTACTCTTTGAATCCTTAAAGATATCATTGCAATGACTTTCTATTCTAACTATATCACTCAATCTGTCTAGAATATGTTTTGTTTTTTAATTAGTTATGTTGTTTCCTAAAATATAGGGATAACAAATTTCTTGATATAGAATAAATAGATAGATCCATGATTGGATCTATAACTTTTATGCCTGCATATAGAGATATTGTAATTTTGGTGTTTTTCTAAAATATAAAGTACTACAATAGTTTCTTTTCTCAATCTATGTGTTGAATAAATATCTTAGAGCTAAGTTAATTTGGACCTAGATCTGAGAGTGAGAAAGGGCCCACTCCTCAAGGAAATATGATATCTATTTGGTATTTATAAGTTGAATTTGTATTTATTTCAATTTAGAATTAATATAGATATATGTTTGTAGAATTCAAATTGAAAACCTGTAGGGAAGATTAAATAGTTAATCTATTATTTCTAGCTTAAGCATTTATTTAATTCTTTAAAATTATTCAAATATAGATTTATGATTGATTTTAATTAGTGAGTGAATATTTGATATTATTTTAATTCTACAAGAGTGATTTTAATAGGTTTGTTTTGCATTTGTGTGAAGCATTTGCAGAATCTACAAATTAGATTAGATTGGGTTGTTTATGTTTTCTACAAAGAGTGTTTCTTTCAAAATATTAGCTTAGATGTTAGAAGTAGACACAAATTAGCATAAAATGAAAAAACCCACAAAAATAAGTACTATTAACCTAAAATCAATAAGTACATCAATGTAAATAGCTTTAGGCACTGCCTTGGTAAGAACAGATGCCAACATACATTGGTTAAATGAAGGTGTGATAATGACACCCATCATTTTTGGCACCATTACTAGGGACTTCTAGGTGTCAATAAGGTAAAACTCAAGCTAACAATCCATAAAACATAAAAATATAAAAATAAAATAAAATAACTCTCTTGTCAAAATCAAGTATATGAATTGGTCATGGGATTCACATGGTAGATTTGTTTTAAAAGATTCTGATCCTTTATAAGAGAGAATCAAGATAGTCACAAAATAATAAACAACTTAAAAAAAGAGATAAGATAATATTTTAAAAATATCTCTAAAGGACCAGAAGAATCCTCTTCTACAACAATTAAAATTATAGACACTGAACAACCAAAATCCCTCCTCTCAATAAAACTTTATTTGACATGGGAGAAAACACAGGCTAGTTGGAGAACACTCATATGAATGCTCCTGAGAGGACCTTCTCTTATCCTATTATATTTGAAGATGATGAACAAATAATGAAAAATATTTCTCCAACTAATCTGCTAATCTTTAGAGGTTTGTTCACCGAAGACCCAAATAAATTTATTTTTAAGTTTAAAGTTCTATGTCAGACTTATGATTACACCTCAAATAGTTAAAATCTAAAACTTTTTCCTTTTACCTTGAAAGAAGGAGTAATGAGGTGGTTCATGGGCCTATGATGGAGCTTTATTCATACTTGGAGAGAAATGGTAACATCATTTTTGGATAAATATCAAGACTATTACAGGGTTAAGGATAGGAAATAAGTTTTTTTCAAAATCAGACAAAATGAAGATGAGAACCTTAAGGATTACCTAGATAGGTTTGCCTTTTCTCTCAATAGATCTAGTTATGAGTTACCTAAAGAAGTGTTTAAAAATATTTTCCTTAAGGGATTGGATGACTCTTCTAGGCATTCTTTGAATCTTATGGGAAAATGAGACATTACTAAACTAGATATCCAAGAAATCACATGATTATGCACAAACTACTATGGAACAAAACCTAGCAGTAGAAGGGAGAAAATGGGAAAATCTAGTGATGTAAACTAGATCATGGAAGAGTTAACAAAATTTAAAATAAACATATTAGTCTATTTGAATTCAACACTATACGGATTATAGGCTAAGGCTAAATCCAATATTGAACCATTGGAGATCTATTGCCCAAAATGCAGTTTGAAACATGTACTTAGAGACTGTCCTTTGGATAAAAATAAAATTTATGGAATATATGATTTTAAGGATCATAAAACAAAGAATTTTAGTCACCTCCCTAGTCTCAAGAATTAGTTTAAATAAAATGCACAAGTCATAGAAGAAATCAATTATGTTTAAAGTCAAGGAAATACCTTTCAACAAAATCAATAGTTTGGATCAAGAATTCCTTATCAATAATGGTATACACCTCCATAAATGTGGGTTATACCACCATGGGGCACCTAAAAATGGATGCCACAATAGTGGATGATGCCCTATCCTTTTCAACAAATGTGGATGCCACAAGGTCATCAACAACCATGGACAAATCAACACTAGAATTTTGGTCCAAACTATAATCAATAACACCAAAGAAGGTATCCACAACAAAAATAACTATAATAATTAATGTCTCCCCAAGGAAATCAAGCCATGCCTATAGAACAAGTAAACTAACCTCAAATACCTGCTCAGCTAGTAAAAAATACAAAAAACAACATGTTTTTGTAAATGAATAGGGTGAAATAATGGGGGTAGGAGCTATTGAATGTGTATACATTAATATTATATTAGGAAAAATAGTGAAAAAACCTCAAATCATCATCATATAAGTACCAAAAGAAAAAAACAAGTCCATAAAGTCAACCAAAAAAGGAAAAAGAGTCTAAGGAGGAAACTAGAAAAATAGAGGAAGTCATCATAACACTTCCATCTATGCCTTTTGAAAAAAGATTAAAGGAAGTAGAAAACAACAAGGAATCTAAATTGATCTAAGAACTCAAAAAGATAAACATAGATATTCCATTGTTACAATCCATTAGAGCCATGTCATAAATAAACTAGGTAATCAAAAGTATGTGTATCAAGACACCTGATAGAAAAAGACAATATCTTAAGACCATATAGGTTGATGGTAAGCTTACTAATTTATTAATAATAAAGTTGCTTTTGCCTAAATATGTATACCCAAGAATTCCTATCATTTATATAAAAAAATGGACAAAAAGAGATACTAAATGATTGGTAGACTTAGGAGCTGCTATTAATGTGATAAATATAGACACCATGCAAAATCTCTCTTTAAAAGACACACAACCAACCACCACAATCCTACAAATGGTAGATCATTCAACTACCAAAACATAAGGTGTAATTAAAGACATAATGTTGACTATAGAATCATGGGATTATCTTCTTGACTTTATTATCCTCCAACCTAAAAAAAATAGATTGGATACCCAATGATTATGGAAAAACCTTGGTTAGCAACTATAGCATCATTGATTGATTGTAGATCAGGATATATGACCATCTCAAATAATCTTAAATCAAAACATATTTATCTATATTCACCTACTCAACCATCAATCAGTACTATCAGAAAGTTATGGGTTGACTAACCTAATGAAAAACATGATAGCATCTCTTCTCTAGCTATGGTTATAATCACTGAACATGTAAAAGAAGTAGATGATGAGTTATTAAGAAGTATTAAAACTAATATATATCTTGATAGTCCAGCTATAGATCTTGACATTATAGCTGTAGATATTGATATTATAGCTATGGATGTTGATAGTCTAGTTATGGATTATAATAGACTAGCTATGGATTACAACATACTAGCTACGGATTGCAACATACTAGCTATAGATTGCAACAAATTTGCTACAAATTTGAATAGAAGACCTTTTCAAAGTAGTGCTTCTTATTATTTTAATCATTAATCCTATTCCACCTATTCAAATACATTATATGATCATAAAAACATTCAAAATAGTGTGATGCAATGGGCATATGAATGCTAAAACTTATTTCTTACAACCTTTCAATGTCCTTTAGCTGGAGTCATTCCCACAATATTTTTTTTTAGTTAAAGATGCTATTACATTTCATGCATTACTTCCACATCCTTATACTCTCAAATCATTGATGAGTTAATTAAAATAAATAAATTCTTCCCATCCAGGAACTAAACAAAGCATAGTGGTACTAGGGAAGACACTCAACATAAACAATTAGTTGATAAATGATCAAGAAATTAATATCATGATATGAAAGGAATTCATCAAAATGTATGTACACACCATATTTACATAGAGAACATTAAGCCATTAAGGTAACCTCAAAAAAGAATTAATCTTGCCTTGAGAGACATTGTGAAAACTAAAATTGAGAAGCTGCTAGAAGTAGGATTTATTTATCCCATTTATGACAGCCAATGGGTTTCTCCCTTGGTCATGTTTCCTAATAAAAATGGTAAATGTAAATTATGTGTGGACTATATAGAGATAAACAAAGCAACAATGAGAGACTACTTCCCTCTACCCTTCATTGATCAAGTACTTGACAATCTAATTGGAAAAAGATACTTTTCTTTTCTAGATGGCTTTAGTGGATACAACCAAATAAAAGTGGCACCTAAGGATCAAGACAAAACAACCTTCACTTACCCATGGAGGACATTTTATTGTAGAGTCTTGCCCTTTGGTTTATGCAATGCACCTACTGATTTCCAATGAGTTGTCCTATCCATATTTTTAGACTTGACTAATGACTGTGTCAAAGTTTATATGGATGATTTTCTTATTCATGGATAATATTTTGATGAAAGTTTAAGTAATCTTGAAAAAGTATTACAAATATGTGAGGACTACCATTTTTCTCTAAGTCATGAGAAAAATTTGATTAAGGTAGAAGAAGGCATAGTTTTAGGACATAATATTTATGCAAAAGGGATCCAAGTAGATCCAAAGAAAATTAAAGTAATTTCAAACTTGCTTATTCCTCAAAATCAGACTGACATTAAGAGTTTTCTAGGACATGTAGGGTATTACAAAAGATTCATATAAGATTTTAGCAAGATTGTTGCTCTAATGTTTTCTCTGCTCATAAAAAAAGTGAATTTATTTGCAAATCAGCGTGTCAACAAGCATTTGAAATCATCAAAGAAAAGCTCAGTACTACACTAGTCTTAAGAGGACCTAACTGGTCACATCCCTTCCATATTTATACTGATGCATATAATCATGCTATGGGAGCTATTTTGAGATAGAAAGATGAAAATGAACATATGTATGCCATATATTACACAAGCACAAACTTAACTTCAACTGAAAGAAATTATACAACCACTGAAAAAGAATTCTTTGCTATGATTTATGCCATAAACAAATTTAGACATTATATTACTAGATATAAATTTTTTGTATATAATAATCATACATCTATCCAATATTTGATGAATAAGTCAGTAGTAAGAGAAAGCGTTATCACATGGTTATTGTTACTATAGGAATTTGACACAACAATTGTTGATAAACTAGGGAAGTTCAATGTGGTTGCTAATTTTCTTTCCAGATTGCATAATGAAGATGAAGAACTTGTAGAAGACAACTTTCTAGATGAACAATTATTTGCTATTTTAGCACAAACACCTTGGTTTTTAGATATAGAAAATTTTCTAGCTATAGGGAAATTTCCTTTTCAATGTACCAAAAAGGAAAAGAAACATTTAATTAGAATAAGTTCTTCTTATAAATGGATTAATGGTATACTATTTAAAATTGGATCTGATCATTTTTTTGTGGGTGTGTGAAGGAGAATGAGATGTATGATATCATTCATGCATGCCATGATAAATCTGGAGGTGGACACTACTTAGTGAAAGAATGATACACAAAATCCTTGAAGTTGGATATTTCTAGTCAACTCTCCATAAATAGATAAAAATATGTGTTTGGCAATGTGATGCATGTCAAAGAATGGAGAAACTTACATTATCCCCTAAGATGCCTCTTCATCCATAGGTAATTTTAAAATCTTTTGAGAAGTGGGGTATGGAATTTTTTGGGCCCATAGATCTACCTTTACAAGGTAAATAATACTTTTTGGTAAGTATGAACTATGTAACCAAATGGGTTGAAGGTTAAGCTCTTTACTCTGTAAGAGAAGAGGCAGTAGCAGACTTCCTCTATTCCATGATCATGTAGCATTTTAGATCACTGAGGGAGATAGTATTATATCAAAGACCACAATTCATGTCTAATATGATAATGTAGATCTACCAAGTCAACCACCAAAAATCTTCACCAGACCATCCTCAAGCAAATGGACAAGTAGAAATCACTAATAAAGAGTTGGAGAACATCCTTACCAAGATAGTCAGTAATATCTAGAAGAATTGGGAAGCCAAACTCCCAGAAGCTGTTTGGGCATAAAACACTACATGGAAGACCACTACTATTTTTTCACCATACAAGTTAGTCTATGGTAAGAAACTTCTTTCAATTGAATTTGAAATGCAAATTTTGAGGAATATATTAGAATTAGGGATTGATTTGGATGAAGCACAAAAATAAATAATATTGTAGTTGAATGAATTGGATGAGATGAGGATAGAAGCCTTACAAAAGACAAAAATGACAGTATCAAAAAAAATAATGACATAACTTGCATATCAAAGAAAGGCTATTCAGAAAAGGAGATTGGGCACTCTTATATGATTCCAAATATCAAAATTTCAAAGGTAATCTCCAAACTAGATGGTTAGGACCATTTTAGATAGCAAAGATTTTTTATAATAGTTCAATACAGTTATTACCTATAGATGGAAATCAGAAAACTCTTCTTGTAAATGGACGTCATCTAAAACTATATCAGAAGCCTACCAATAAAGAGGAATTTATTCAATTGGTTTAAAATGAGTTTGGTGCCATGGAAGAACTTGAGTCTTCCATGGTAATTGATCTTTATATATAAAATTGGCTTGACTAAAGGAAGATAATATCTTTCTTCCCTAGAAATGTTCAAAAAAAAATGATAAAAAAAATCAACAATGAAAATCTTTTGGGATATTATTGACAACCATGTTAAAAAAACCAGCTTGTTGGTTGTTTATGCACTGAATAAAGATCCTTGACTAGAAAACCAACACAAGGCTGGTCAAGAGCAAAATACCAAAAAAAAAGAAAAATAAAAGTCAGTTAAAAAATTTAGCTAGTTCCAAAGTAATATATTTAATGTTATTATCTGTTGTACTATTTTTCAAACACTAATTCATGTAGTTTATTTGTGAAAGAATAGATAAGGAAGACTAATAAGGATAATATTAAAATTTGTAAGATAAAGTATTTATTTTTAAACTAAGTGTTAGTTTTAGATGTCTAAGAATTACATGTATGTGCTCAAACCAATTGATATAAAATTTTCTCATATGGTGATATAAGGGGATTAGAATTCATGATGTCAGCAAAAAGTCATTTCAAAAGGTTATATTTTGTAATTTAAATGCAAGTGCTATGGATTAGAGCCCTTTTGGTTATATAAATGTTTCATAATGACACATCATTGTAATTATGTGTGATTTATAAAAAGACATCAAGTAGAGGGTTAAAAGGAATTGATGGTGGACTGATTTAAAATAAAATAAAATAAAAAGTACGTCATCATAAATTTTAATTGATGTTGTCATTATTACTCAACATGATTTGAGTAATACCCACAGTCTAAACCCTTAAAGAGATATTATTTCAATTTAATCACTTTTCAAGCACAATTTAGATTCCTTTTGAAAGCAGGGTGAAGAATCAATTGTGCAAACCTAACCTAAAGGTGAAGAATTTGAAAATGGGGTTGAAGAAGAAATCAAAACCAAAGGATGCAAGTGAGCTATTAAAAAACAAATTAGTAAAATAAATATTGGTTGTAGTTGGATGGCTTGACTTCTTTCTCAAGTTCTAGGGTTATGATGAGGCATTGGTGACATAATTTTTTCTTCACTTGAAAATTAATTTATCCATAATCAAAGGTGTTCAAATACCCTTCTCCATGTAAGTACTCAAAAAATTATCAAGGATTCTAAATGAAGGATATTGAATAGCAATAAGATCCTTATTTCATGATCTTGTCAAAAAATTTAGCAGTGAAGGGAAGTCCACACTAGTTTTCATGTAAGATATCAAAGGCATAATAAAAGGGGTAAGCAAAGAGTCTCTACCTAAACCTTGGAGGCCAGTTTCCTTTTGGCTCATTAAATATTTAACATGTGAGGGACAATGTAGTGTGTTGAGTTGTATGGTGTTAATAATATTAATTCATTTAAGATATGGTATTCAATAACCTCAATACAAGATAATTTTTCCCTCATTCCTCATAAGATCTATTTAAGTTGTAGCTATGAGGTATGCCAAAAACCTTACTACCATACATCATCATGGGTTGATTCAACTAATTATTCAACACCACTTTTTATAGAAAGAAAATTGAATGGAATCTTGGGATGTCTTCCTTGAAAGAAAGAGAAAGAAAACCCCTAAAATTTCTAAACAAACTCCTGCACATATGTATGCCTCTAGTTCAAAAACCCTACCAAAAAATTATCTTAAAGAAATTGTCTCTAAATTCATTTGTAGCACAAGATCCACAACTAAGACTATTCCATTTCAAACCCTAAATCCTCCTTATATAGTCTGTATTCCTGAGCCAACAAGTAGAATATTTTGGCTCTAATCTTCCACTAGAAGCCAACAATATGTTTCCCAAGCTACTCAAGTCCAAGAACCCATTCAAATTGTTGAATAAGAGTCTTTTATAGACCCTACCTCCTAGCTAAAAACTTAGGAAACCTTGCCTATAAAGTTTCAACCCCTTCTTAAAATAAGAATAATATATATCTTAGCAGTTGATAGTAATAAGACCATTGTTATTGAGACACTAGACAATTTGAGACAAAACCCTACAACCACTACTAGTGAAGCTCACAATAGAGAAGAGAAGAAAACTTTTTTTCCACATGAAGATTTGGCTAATGGCTTTGTTGAGACTATTCATTATGAGATTCTTATTCCTCCTACACAATATATGAAGGATAAAGGAAAATCACCCATGAATGAAAAAGAGGGATAGCCTTCAAGGGAAGCAGATGATGTAGAATTCCAACATGCTCTAGCCTTGTCCCAACTAGAAGCCATTGTTAAATAAAATGCAAAGGATATAGCTGAACTAATTGCTATAGCTCAAAAAAAAGATTTTGTGATTGTTCATTTAATGAAACAAATTGAAATTTTGGAAATACAATCCCTGAAGAAAATGAATGAGGTTGAGGATGAAATTATTGATGTATGGAGTCATACTAGATCACTTGAATAAGAAAACACTTCTTTGAGGATAAATATTCTAAAAACTAAAATGGAAAATGCTAGGCTCAGAAACCAAATAGATTTTAACTCTTCTAATGTTCCTCCTAGGGCCATAGTAGAACAAGGTTGTTAGACTATTTTGTCTTTTTTAGAAGTGAAAAAATAATCGGATCAAGTTTTCTCTGAACTGGAGGGAGTGAAGATAAAAAATAATCTACTTAGGAAGGAAAATCATATTCTTAAGAAAGAAAAATAGTTCATATAGGAAGAACTAACTCAAGCCCAAAAAAAGAAGTTAAATAAACTCTTCAGTTTACCTATCAGTTAAGTAAAAAATTTTTATCTATTAGAGTCCCTTCTTCTATATATAGCCTATTTTTACATGAATAGTTTTTTAAATGGCAATTATTGTAGATATATTGTGATTTACCAAATGAGATAAACACCAATGATGACTTCATGGAAGCATTCAAAAATAGTACTCTTGATAGGTAAGATCTACTTTGTGAGTTTTATTTGTGTGACATTATTCTAGGTAATTCAAATAATTTCTTGGTAAATCTATTTTTGAGAGAAATTTAGATGAGAGCTCTATTGTCTACATATAGAAATTAAATTAATTGGCAGGAGAGATATGATGATCACACTAATATTTCAAAAAATGTTGGTTTATACATTAGGCCTAAATTTGGTAGTGCACATTATATGTTACACCAATTTCATAGGTATTACCAACAACCAAGAATTCATGATCATTATCTTTCTACCTTACATGATGGTCTTATTAACTTTGAGTTGTTTGTTCAACATAATTTTGATGATGTGGTTGTAGATTGTAGATAATAATAGCATATGCTACTATTTTCATTATATGAAGAGAAGTGTTATTACCCACTACCATTTAGTGGTCTTTGAAAGGAGCTAAATTTTTTTTGAAAATAATTTTAGATGTTTTACAAAGGGATAGAAGAAATCCATGGATAGGAATGGGGTTCAGACCTCCCTTACTACTTTCTCCTATGTCCCCTAGGTAGAATACATGACCATAGTCTTAGGAATAGTTTGATATTTGGCTTCATTTTGTACAAATGGATATGGGTTTCACTCCTCATAATAAGAGGATATTTCAAAAATATCTATATTCCATTTATGATTTGAGTCTAAAGCTGTAACAGAGAGTGCATAACTATAGAGATCAAGGATATAGTTTGCAAAAGGGACTTGTAAAAGGTAAGGAGTGGGGGAGATGATGAGTCTATAAAATGACTCATTATTACTATAGTTTATGGCCTTAAATATATTAAATGGCTGATCATTGTATATAATCTTAATATTTAGAACTTACATAAGGTAGGAAATAGATGTGTTTGCCTGTATAAACTCATGTAAAGTCTAAGTCTATATTATTTTCACTTTGTTCTAGCATTTACATGTTTTAGGCTCCATATTTTGACATGTATAGGCAATAATAGTATTAATATGCATTTTGACAAGATTTCATGAAGACAACGAGGATCTAAGATAAAGAATGAACCATCTAAGACATAGCTATAGATTCTAAATTTTGATACAGATTTTGATAGTCAACTATAGATTTTGATAGTTAGCTACAAATTTTGATTATTAGCTATGGATTTTGATATTCAAGATACAAATTTTGACAACAAGCTACAAATTATACTAGTTTTGATATGGATTGTCTAGTTTGATCCATAATTGATCCTAGTATGTTTTGAAGGGTTTAGATAGCTTCTCTAACCTCTTCATGACAATATGGAGAAATCTCTTCAACATTTCCATTTCTATGCATGTATATAAATAGATGTCTATTTCTGATTAGTCTTCTATTTTGGGAGTTACTACTCTAGGTTGCAATGATAAAGATAAAATATGTGAGTATCAAAATATGTAAATATTTGATTGATATAGTTAGGCATGTCAATTTTTATCTATGGACTCTTTGAATCCTTAAATATCTCATTTAAATGACTTTCTATTTAATCAAATTAGTTAAATTATTTCTTTGAATATAGGAATAAATAGTTTCTTGGTATAGAATAAATAGATAGATCCATGATTAGATCTATAAATTTTATGCCTACATATAGAGATATTGTAATTTTGGTGTTTTCTAAAACACAAAGTACTGCAACAGTTTCCTTTCTCAATCTATGTGTTGAAGAAATATCTTAAAGATAAGTTAATTTGGACCTCAATCCAAGGGTGAACAAGGGCCCACTCGCAAAGTAAACAAGAGATATATTTGGTATTTATAAGTTTAATTTGTATTTATTTTAATTCATAATTAATATAGATATATGTTTTTATAATTTAGATTGAAAACCTATAGGGAACATTGAATAGTTAATTTGTTATTTATATCAGAAGCAATTATTTAATTCTTTTAGATTATACAAATATAGATTTATGATTTCTTTTAATCAATGAATTTCTAGATTCTACAAATTAGATTAGATCAGGTTGTTTATGTTTTCTATAAAGAGTGTTTCTTTCCAAATAATAGATTAGAAGTTATATTTAGACATAGATTGGCATAAGATATAAAAAAACCCAAAAAACAAGTATTGTTAACTTCAAATCAATAAGTACCTCACTGTAAATAGCTTTAGGCACTGCCTTAGTAAGAACAGACACCAACATACATTGGTTAAATGAAGGGGTAATAACAACACCCATCATATTGTTATATAATTGTTGCTGACATCAATGATAAAGGGGGAGTTTTTTGGATAATTTTCAATGATGTCATGGAGATGTCCAGGTGAGTGGATGAAGTGTCTTGATAGCCTAAGTATTAATTACAAAGTGTGTAATGTGCTTGTTCAAAGTATGCTTGGTTGATCATCATTTTTGCCATGGCTAGAGGTGTTTAGGGATGAATATGGAGTATTGATCATGTGAAAGGGGTTATATAAGAATTTTTATATGTTTTTAGTGCTTGTGTACATGAGTGGATTTCATCTAGTTGATCATTGTTTTCATGTAGACATTTTAGGTCTAGTGGCAGAATATCTAAGTAGGCAGTTTGTTGATGTCACCATTGCCATGTGTGGATGAGTCAAGGGGAGTTGATCATATGATTGTGATAAATTTTTTGCCTAGTTTCTATGTGTTTAATTTTAGGTCATGCAACAAAGCACATCATAAGATATGTAAGTGCAAATTTTGGCTTCTAGGTAGTTTGATAATGTTTTTCCATAGCCAAATATGTATGAGGTAAGAAAAAGCCAAGTAAGAATTTTTATGTTGTTATATTTTACACATGTGAAAGTGAGAGGAGAAAATGATCATATGGGCTTGTTCATTTTTATGCCTAGTTTATTTGTGCTAGATTAAAGATCATGCAATAAATCACATAAAAAGCTATGCATGTGCAAAGTTGGCCTTCCAAACAATTCTTGACATAGTTGGCTCTATGGTAGAAATAAATCCAAGTGATAAAATTAATGTATTTATATATCACATGAGTGAAGGTTTTAAGAGTAGTTTGACACATGGTTAGATTATCCTATATGAGGATATCATATGTTCCAAATTTGAGATCATGTAAGTGAGCAAGGTAAAAGATATGAGTGTGCAAAGTTGGCCTTCCAGGTAGATAGATAATGGTCCCCATACTTAGTCATTTTTTTACATTGTTAAAGATGAGGACAAGATGAAGATCTAATAGTTCATGGGAGTTTGTGTATACATATATATATATATATATATATATATATATATATATATATATATATGGTGAATAATAAGATAAATGGGTCAATTTTTTTGATGTTTAAATTGAGTAAAGATCAATCTCCTTACAAAAATATCGATAGAGCATGTTTATTCCAAGATGTCAAGATGCAGTGAGATGATGCCAAGTTTTCGATATTTAACACTGAGTAGAGATAAAGATCAAGATTATTGAAAGGATCAATGGTGAGTGGGTGCTCATAATGATAGAGATAAACTATGTGAATTAAATTCAATAGGTCAAAGTGATATCTATTTAGTATTGTTAAAAACTGAGCTACATATAGGAAATCAATGATGCACATTGAGTCAAAGTTGTAAGATTGCATGAGATGAGGTCAAATGTTTGAAGTATAATGTTTGGGCATTAGTGAATTATGCATTAAATTTTAGAGAATATTGATGGTAAAAATTTAATCTTAATATGTGAGAGCACAAGATACAAGCAAAGTGACCAAGGTTTAACTGTGATCGTTTGAATTCAAATATTTGAATTTAACAAAGGAAATACTACTGTTTGGTTTTTGGGCCATATATTTTGATCTATGTGTAATTTTACCATGGTGTAAAAATAAAATTTGTAGAGGAATCTAAGGCACATCTGTAAATATGAATTTTAAAGCTTTAATGTATGTAAAAACAAAGATATTGAGGTCCAAATTTGACTATGTTATGAAAGAAACTTGAGAAGGGCAATTGAGCTCATTCTGATGTTTTTTTTATGCTTAATAAAGAATTCACTATTGGATCATGTTTTATACTCAATTAGGATAATCTATGTTCATTATTAAGGTTTGACCAATCATATTCAGTATGAAAAAAGGTTTATAAATTGATTGTGTATTCATTCATGGTGACTATATGCACAACATGTTGTTTGAGCAAATTATACTTTAGTAGAAGAGTGTTTTGGTGACTTTAATATTTTTAGGATGTCAAAGGGGACATGTGGAATGGATCCATACATTTTTAATTGGTCCTATGTTATTATTTTTCTTGTATAAGTGTCAAAGAGGTGAATGGGTCTTCATAGGACCTAAAAGGTGACTTATGCTTATTTGAAAGAGAGTTGTGCTTAAGTGTGACCCATGTAAGATTAATTATGGGTGAAGGCATGTGTCTTGGATAGTAAGGAATATTATGGAAATATTAATTCATGAATTATATATTAATAGTGAAACCAAATATGATGGCTTCTAGACTCATGAAAGACTTGAAAAAGACTTTGGTAGATGAGTGCAAGGTGTATGTGAGAATTATGGAGTGAAGGAGAGGTAGAGTGCCCAGTTGATGAGTTAATGAGTAGATAATATTGAGGACTATGTGTATGATATTTAGGTAATATTTATAATTTCTAAATAGTGATCTTGTAGTTTGAGGATATGTGAAGATGTTTGAGTGAAGAAGAAGAGAGATTATGGTATGCTTATGTGAGAGGCCTGTATGAGATAGAAAGGGAGTTTGTGAAGGGGTTAGATAATAAAATATCCATCATTAGGTTTTTAAGACATTAGTACTAAGGTGGAGGTGTTAACTTCAATGAGGGTATAAAGGAGTTAATCTTCCTTCAGGGTAGTTGCTCCTTGTGAAATAGGTGTTTCACTAAAGGCCTTTAATCAAGAAGATTTAATCAAGTTTTTTGGTATAAAGGAGTTGACCAGTATCTTGTTTGTAATTTATTATAGGAAAATTAGTCCATGTGTTGTAGGATTGAGAGTGGGTTTTATTACCCATGAGTTTATCCCATAGTAACTATGTGTTGTGTGTTTGATCTTGTGTATGCATTGATTGAATGAGATCTCTTTTTAGTGTTGCTTGATCAAGTTGATATTTGTTGATTGTTTAATAAGTTTAAAAGGATTGGAATTGAAATTGAAATATTTGACCTTACTGATTCACCCCTTCTCTTAGTGATTATACCTCTAATACTTAAGAATAACACCAACTTTCTCAGCTAAAACTCTTGACTCAATGGAATTGAACATCACACTAGGTGTGTAAAAAATTATTGTTACATGAAATATATTGCACATATTTAATTAGTAAGATGATTCAATACAATAATGGGAACCTCACTAAGTTGTTAGACCTTGGATCCTTAGGATGAATCTCTATAGAATGACAAATCTCACCTAAATTGAGTGTACCTAATGTATAATCAATTTATAGGCCTAAAAGACTACTTAATAAGGACTATTTACAACCTTAAATAAGTATTTCATCATGAAAAGGGATAAAATTAAACTAAAATTATAAAGTGGTGATACACCAATGTTTAGAGAACTCCTCAAATTGCTTTAATCAATATAATACAACCTTAAAATTTGATAGAAACTTATCCACAAAATATTCAATTCACACTCCTCTCACATATTTAATTTTTATGAACGTAAGAAGTCTACCAAAATATTAGGAGGCATCAAAATTAACCTTAACGAGGCTTAAATTATGGGAATCCACAACTAATTCTACATAAAATTGATTATACACAACATACATCCTATAAAAGAAAGTGATATACTTATTCATGAAGATAAGAAGGATTGGACAACATTATAAGGTAAAAATTGATATCCACAAATAAATATCAACAAATCCAATGTTATAGACAAGATGAAATAAATATAAAGAAAAGCAATATCAGTTCTTTATTAATGTCAAGGCTAAAAACTATGTATAATATTCAAAAGAGCAAAATTTTGTTATACCAAAGTAGAGGTCCCATTTTAAAAATCATTATACAATCATTTATAAAGAGATTACAAGTGAGTGAGATAAGAAAAAAAAAATCCTCAACTACCTCCATTTGATTAGGCATGTGTAAGAGAAGGATACCAATAAGTTGAATGCATTAAACCCTTTTAATGCTTTGGACTTGTTCCATGTAGACTTGGTTGGATGCTTGGCATAGTGTAGGATAAACCACCCTATTTTCAATCCATTTATCTCTTAGAACAATTACCTTTGATGCTATTTAACTAATTACCTAGTATTCTTGCTTGAGAGACTCCTAGAAAAGATTTGAATAATTTTCCCTTGAATCATGTGATGGTTTGGGAGAAGGAAGCAAATCTTAATTTTTTCTCCATGCTTGGATTCCTTGTTAAATATCTTAAATCAAAATAAGCCTCAACATGGCATAAATCAACCATTTAGAGCCTTTGTATATGTTTCTCATAGATTTCAACCACCTTGAGGAGGTTGCACTTCTTTAGGATCTTGTTTCTAACTAGTTTCCATCCCTATTCACCCTCTTCAAGCAAATTGAATAATTCACTATTCTAAAGATATTGTGTCTCAACCTTGGAAGCCTATTTAAGATTTTTTTTCATGCATTATATATGTTTGAGGAGGTTCAAGATAATTTCAATGCACATTTGGATTCCTTAAATTCTACTACTTGGAGGGTGTTTCATCATTGGTATTGTCCAAGACTGGGTTGGAAACATGTTTCTTATGAGTAGCTTCTTCACTACCCTACATTCCAACCTGCTTCCCTATCTCATACCTTAAAAAATTGAATTTAGCATCTCAAAAAAGGACTATAGAGACGATTTATTCATTTTTAAGAATAAGATTCAACGTTTTATCCATTACTCAATATAGAAACATGCTTGACTACCATCAAGGAAATTGTCTAAAATTCTGATGCAAAATTTTTTGAAGGTTTTGATCACACTTTATATCTTTATAAATACATTCTAAATTCTATTTTAGACCTATACATTAGTATTAACCTTAAAAACCATGTATTAGTATTATATCTTTATAAAGACATTCTAAATTCTATTTTAGACCTATATAAACTTAGATCATGGATCAAAAACCTTTGTCTTAGCCTTGCATTAGTCAAAAAACTTGGAAAATATGAACATGCATGTCTCTGCTCTTGATGGAGCTCTAAAACCTCATATTATCTTTGTATGATCATTAATGATTACTAAATTCTATTATAGATCTAGTAATGGGGTCTTGAGATCATGAAACCTCTTGTAATCTAGCTACAGACCTATAAGTTCCCTTAGAGGATGCTTGAAACCCTCTTGATTAGTCATGGAACCTTGAAAATTTCACTTGCAAACTTGGTAGTTCTAGATAAAGGTTCTATAAGATCTAAAATATTATCTTCTCACCTTAGAACTTATATGAAGGTTTTTATATGCTTGAAACCTTTTTTTCTACCTCATAGACCTATTGATGCTCTTGAGGGAGTTTGGATCATGCTTGAAACTTGTCTAAAAACTTACATCATTAGGGAAACATTAGAAACATTACTTTTGTCTTCTTGATGCTCTTGACAACTTATAGATCATGATCAGACCTGCATACCTTATGGAACCTATCTCATCATGGATATAAATTGTAATTTTAATTTCAGACCTTTAAGTGCTCTAAATCATGTTATGTAACTTTAAAACTTTGGAAACAATGTTGTAACATCATGAAAACCTTCAAACTTGGAATTATATCATTGTAAGAAAATTTCATGTTCCTATCTATAGACTTATATGGTCTTGAGAGCTTGGGTACCTCTATTTTATCATTTTATGATCATGGTCTTTAGAATCTATGTTTACAGACATGTATGAAAGTTTTAAGATCATGCCTAAAACCTTTCATTTTTTCACTTTAAAGGCTTACAATCTTCATGTTTTTTAATCTTAAAGTCATGAAAATCTTTTTTTTTGCTTTAAATTATGTCTACAAACCTTGTATACCTCTTATAGACCTGTACTCATGCTTTTGGTTGGTGAGAACTTTTATTTGAGGTCTAAAACTTGTATACATAACATTGGTAGCATGTTTGCAAACTTTATATATTTCTTTATTTTTTTTGTCAATACAGACCCTACAAGCCTTAGAATCATGCCTAGAGGCATGTTAACTAGTTTTTGTCATGAAAAATCTATTTTAAACTTTATATATCATTAAAAACTATTTACCGACCTATAATATTGCTATTACCTCTGTGTTATGACATGAGGAAGTTTGCAATATTATTCCTTGTCTCTTCAAGCCTTCAAACTATTTGTAAAGTGCATCATCATGGGTTTAGGGTTTTAGTATTCATTTAGACTATTTGTAGGGTTTTAAATGTTTTTAATTAGATAAACATGATTTATACCTTCTCATGAAGTATGGATACCACTAATATATGTATTGATACTTGTTAGGACTCTTCTAAAACCTTTCAAGCACCATGTATGAAGAGAAATATGAAAGGATGTCGACTAGTTTTAGTTGTAAACCTTATAAACATAGTATTTAGCTTGGAAATTATTTATATCCTCATTTTATTTTCTTGAATGCCTAAAAATCACCATTGATAATCCTTAGGGATTGATTTAACCTTCTCAAACTTAGTTCTTTACTCAATATCCTTGTCAGGACTTTACGAACCTAGATTTTGCCTTGTTTTATAGCCTATAGGCCTTATTTTACTTTATTGAAGACTATGTAGGTTTTAAAAATCTATTTATGATATTTTTTGGAGTCTTAAAAAAATTATCAACCTCTATTTATTTTTCTTTGGATTTGACATGGCTCTTGCAGACTTATAACATTTAATTTTCTAGTTTTTTGGCTCATGAAATCTTTGTCCAACCCTCTCAAGCTCTGTATTAGCATTGAATCCTTATGCAGACCTTATCTTCTCTATCTATAGACCTATATGAAGGTTTTTGGACCATGTAAAATTTTAATATCTATTGGTAAATTGTTGTTGTGTTTAGATTAGGGTAAATTTTAGTGATGAATATTTGTTAATTCATGAATATTCTAGTTTTTGAAATTTGTTTTTGGTGATTTTTAGGGTCACTACATAGGTTTGAATCACCTAAAATCTAGGAATGTAAATTATTTTGGGGGTTGGATCACAATTTTTTTTAAATAATTTCTTGGTTTACCATTTAACTCACCACACACACACACAGAGAGTCCATAGTATACTTTCAACAACTGCCCCATGATATTGGTACAATTCGAGAAGTCACCATGTGCATTGAAAATATAAAACAAATAGGTCATGGGATAAATGAAAAAAATTATCAAAAAATTTACAAAACCTTAATATTATTATATATTTGGATTCTTCTCGAAGAGTTATGCAATTTTAATAAAAAATAATCTAATTCAAGTCCATATGCAAAAGTTATAGACTCTAAAATTTAGTAGTTGGTTTCACCATTTGGATACAACCATTTTAAATTGAATGGATGGAACCAAATGGTGCAATCAAATTCCAACTTATAGAGTTTATAATTTTCACATACAGACTCAGATTGAGATGATTTTTTTTTGAAATTGCATGGCTATTGAAGAGTAATCCAAATATGTAATAATATTTAGGTTTTGGGAAGTTTTTGATTCATTATTTTTTATAGGTAAGATTTAAATCCATTTGGTTTAGCCTTTTGATCTATCCATTTGATAATATTATCCTACTTTGGTGTAACTAAAAGGTAGTATGAAAAAAAAAAATGAATCTTTTAAGTCCTTGTACGCCTAAATGTTGGTGGATTCACCATCATGAATATAGGATTCACCATGCCTATGAAACAATTTTCCATATATTTTCCAAATAATTCCAAGATGTTTTTCTCTAGGGGATCTTAAAATTAACCCTGGTTTAGATCTTGGATCAAAAAAATCTATGTGCTCCTGATCTTTTACAAAAATATTGGAAACTATGCTTTAGACATAATAATAGACACATGTCCATGTTTGAGTACATACATGAAGATTAAATGGCACTTTTGAAGACAAAGTAGAGTAGAATACTAATAAACCTCCATGAAAATTGTATGGAAACACCTTAAAAATAATAAAAAAATAATTTGTTTTTCTTGAACGAGAACTTGTAAAGGTGTAACAAGATTGATCACAATAATGAATGATATTTTATCACATTGTAATCTTGAAAGAATCCAAAATGATGTAGAAAGAAGGGGGAAGCTAAGTAAAATATTATATTTTAATAAGATGTATGTACTTTAATGGCTTATGAAGGAGTTTCAAACTTGTAAATGACCTTCATGTCCATTTTTAAATGTTTCACCCTTTTCATGACCTAATGAATTGATCTGAGAATCCTTTTGTTACTATTTTAAATAAAAAATCATATTTTATACCTATAGTCATCAAATAGGTTCAACAAGGGCTAATATGACATCATGACATCAAAATGATTATTAAACCTTAATGAAACATACATATGTATGGGAAAACCCAAATGATTCATGAAATACCTAATTTTAGCCTAGGGATATCAATCATGAAGTTATTACTGGTTCATGATCTTGGCCTAAAAGTCATGTTTCTAGCATGTAAGGTGAAGATTGATTAAGGAGACTTTAAAATTCAACACTTCCACTTTACATCAATGCTTAAAATCCATACACAATTCCTGATGATACATAACCTTATCAGTATTATAAGATAATGGAAGTTGAACATCACCCCCATATTTTTCCCATTATAGAATATGCCCCTAAAAAATATAAGAACATGATTCCAAATCCCAAATCAACATAAATTCATCTAAATTAAGAACATGCTTCCAAATCCCAAATAAACATACATTCATCTAAATAACCTTTCATCTACATCTAATAATCCCCATACAAAAGCATTTACACACTTCAAAATCAAATAAAAAGGTTATGGATAATATGAAATGAAAAATATTTTCCATAGTGTAAAGCTTCCATTATCCCTAAAAACTTGTATTAGGCCCAACATAGTGTGGTAAAAGGAGTTTGATTCATGCAATGCCATTCCTATTTTATTTTCTAAGAATGGTCTTCTTCGCAATGAACACTTAAAAGATCCTATAAATTCATGTATATATGGTTATGGACTAGCTTCATACTATGAAAATAAAAAATATTATTTCCCTAACAAGGTGTTAGAAATGGTAAATTACATGATTACAAGCTTGGCAACCAAGGAATAAGAAATTTTTGAGCTTATCCCATATATTTAACATGAAGGAAATAGAGGCATTATATAAAAATTACTTGGAGGGGACCCCATTAATTTTTAAAGTGATATAACTATGATGACTAATGACAAATTTCCTAATAATGACACAAATTCCTTTAATAGTATCTATGATGAACTTATCAATACTAATATTTTTTTATACCAATTCCATATTCGCCATCCATTTAGGCTTCCCTTATCCCAACCTCATATACTGGGACCAATAGGATCATGTACCTTTGGATATTTTTCATAATGATAAGTCAATTATAAAATTCTTGAAACTTAGAGATGGTTTCACACTTGGGGCCATAAGAATGGAATTAAAATTATTTTAGACCCTATTACTTACTTTGGAGAGAATGTGGATTTCCTTAGTCAAGAAAAATAAAAAAAATAATGTCCTATAGTTAAAACCCCTTTGAGGTGTTATTGGATAGTGAAAAAAGTAAAAAACAAAGATGTGTTCATTGTTAAAAATATTTTTTAGGCACTAATGAATGGGTAATTCCACTCTCTTCTTAAAAAATCATAGGTTCTTATAATTCCCCATATCATCTTCAATTCAGATGTTAATCTTAAGAAGCAACATATGATTAAATAGTTGGACCAAAAATCTCCACAAATATTCAATAAGTGGTTGTTTCTTGAAATGAATGAATCTAATTATTCTTATATGGGTGATCTCAATGAATAAATTAGGTCAAAATCATATGAATACTTTAGTTCCCTTCAATACCTACCTTATTTGAAGATGGTCCATGTTACTTATGGAATATACCATTGATGTTAACCTTAGTACATAGGATAATCCATACATCATTAAGCTCAATTCCTCTCTCATTAAAGAGGAACACAAACCCATTATTTTTATCCTCAATAAATTCATTGATATCTTTGCATGGTCTTATTTTGACATGCCTATATTAGATCCATCCTTGGTCATTCATAATCTTATAGTGTATCTAGACACCAAACCCATCAAGAAGAAATTACAAAAAATGCATCTACATATTTCCATTTTGTTCAAGAAAGAACTAAAAAAATCTTATAAGTTGAGTGCATTAGAACTATTGATTATTTAGAGTGGGTCTCCAACATTTTTCTTGTCAATAAAAAACCCTAAAAAATTGCATTTGCATCTATTTCCATGATAAAAATTAAGCTTTCCAAAAGGGAAGATGTTCCTTTTCCCAATATTGATAATGATATTCGATTCCACACCATATATGAGATGTTATCACTTATGGATGGATTTTTAGGCTACAACCAAATCAAGATAGCATATGAAGATCAACATAAGACTATATTCACTACCCCATGGGTAAAATTTTATTATCAAGTCATGATTTTTGGCCTAAAAAATGATGGTGCCACTTATTAGAGATTGATGACTATTATCTTCCATGACATGATGCATGCTATTGTGGAAGATATCCTTAGAAAGTCAAAAGCAAGAGCAAAACATCTAATAATTTTATGCATGATATTTGAATGAATTAAAGAATATAAGGTTGAATTATATCATAATAATTGTGTTTTTGGCATCACATCTAAATTTTTTTGGGATTCATTATATAAAGGTGAGGCATTTAATTGGACCTAACTAATGTTAAGGTCATAACATAAATACTTCCACCATCTAATCTAAAATAGTTGTGTAGCTTGCAAGGAAAAATTTAGGTGATTCAATGATTCATTTCACAACTTGTAGACCATCATAACCCATTCACACACCTCTTTACAAATAGAACTTCATTCCAAATGGAACAAGTGTTGTTAGGAGGAATTTTATAAAATAAAAACATATTTAGATAATCCCCTAGTGCTAGACCCTTTAACTCTAGGCAAGTTGTTATTACTTTACATATCAGCTACTTTCCATTCTTTGGGGGCACTTTTGTCTCAACACGATGAAAATGGTAAAGACATAGTAGTTTATTACTTGAGAAATACATTGGTCACTTATAAACATAATTATTCACCTCTAGAAAAGGCATGTTTAGTAGTAGTTTTTACCTCCAAAATGTTGTGACACTACATGCTCAACAATCATACTATCATCATTACAAAAGTCACCAAGTAACTTCTATCTAATACAAAATTAACAAGTTGTATGGCCAAATGTATTATTATCTTAAGTGAATTTGACATTTAATATAGTAATTAGAAAGCTATTATAGGGTAGGTCCTATTTGATCAATTAATATAATATCCATTAGTAGATACACATCCATTAACATTTGGGATTCCAAATGAGTCCATTTTTTCCATTTAAGAATCAAAATAGTAGTATCTCTATTTTGATGGGTCATTCACATCCCATGGATTGGGGCAAGTGTTTTTTTATCATACCATAAGGAGATCTTATCCCCAAAGTTTTTGACATTAGCTTCTGATGTAAAAATAACATTATAAAATATGAGGCCCTTCTTGTAGGACTTTGCATTTCCATCCAATGAGACATTCAACACTTATCAATATTTAGTGATTCTATTTAATCATAAATTAAGTAAATGATCAATATCAGAAAAAGGATTACAAATGCATTCCATAAAAAGCCATGGCAGATAGCCTTAATAAATATTTTGAACACATACAGTTTGATAAAGTACCAAGGGCCAATAATATGCTAGTATATGACATGTATACTATTTGTTCACTTCTTGAAATGTCTTTGAATATCCTTAGTATCATTTCCTTATTGAATAATTCATCATCCCTACATATGATCATCCAAAATATGAAATGGTATGTGAGTTTTTTGGTCCTAGTTCACCTTGGTATAATAATATTTACATCTACCTTCATGATCACATCCTTATAAAATACTTATCATGTAACCAACATAAATCATTAATCCATAGCACATATAATATAGCTTACTTGGTGGCACACTCTATCATAAAGGCTATGATGGAACCCTAATTCGTTTTATAAATTTAAGAGAGGTTTATTTAATCATTAAAGACATTCATGATAGGATTTGTGGTGTCCATACTAGTGTAATGGTCTTTGCTAAGAAACTCCTTTATATAGGATACTATTGGTCGACTAAGGAAAATAATGCATGTGCATATGTCAAAAACTGTGTTGCTTGCCAGAAGCATGGTAACCTAATTCACACTCCACCATAAGTATTGTGATTAATTAAAACTCCTTGTATATTTTAAACATGGGTAGTCTATAACATAGGGAATATAAAAATCACTTCATATGGTGATCATAAACACATCCTAACTACTATCAAATATTTTACAAAGTGGGTTTCGGTAATCCCTCTCACTTATGTAACTAATAATAAAATGTCCAAATTTATTTTTAATCATATCATTTTATAGTATGGCATCCCATCCAACATCATTTAGGATAATGTAAAATCCTTCAAGAATAAGGATGTTAAATCCTTCTTTTTCCAATTCCTTATCTGACATAGATGGTCCACTCCTTATTATCCATAAGGTAATGACCAAGCTGAGGCATTCAATAAAATCATCCTTAAAATTTTCAAAATTAGGGAAGATGATAATTTTTCCATGTGGTTTTGCTTGCAATTATTCTCCTAGTCAGTAGGCTTGTTTGGTTTTTTTTAATACATGAATTTTTTTTTACCAACTAAAATAAAATTTGATCAAAACCAACCAAAATCAAGATACACATTCACATGTAAAATCCACATCCAAATCATAATCCAAACATCAACTAAATCATTTACTCATCTTTCCATTCAATTTCCCACACTTATATATTGGGACCTACATAATCAAATCATCTATCATTTCTCTCATCTATGCCTATGGAATATAAAACCAATCCATATAGATGCCAATTTTAACAATACATATTTGAAAATAAAGATTATGTCTTTGTATGGTTCATAGAAAAAATTCCTTAAATACCTATATATTTCAATCCTAAAAACCTTGGCTCCATCCTAAGAATTCAAAATCTAACCTTTTCACATTAATATCAATCAAACATACCATCTACTAGTTATAATATTTAACATCACATCCCCCAACACACTAGAAAATGGAAACCTCTTTTGGAATCCCTATCCAACATCCATCCAGACCTTGAGCCATAACTTCACATCTATAATCAAGTATATCCACATCCAAATAAGACTTCAAACGGGGATAATATACTCCTATATATGAATCCATGGAAGTAGTATTCCACCAACTAGTCATTATAGACATGATCATGTACATGCATAAAAATACTTATGATGAGAATAAACCAAAACCTAAATGGTGTCATAAATTTAAATATTATATCATAGGATTCAAGGTCATTATATTAATTGATATGCAAAACTCAATAATTGAATCCAATATTTGATTGACTATAAAGACATCAAAATAAAACCAAATTCATCCATGTCTAAGGATAAACAAACAAGGATATGCGAAGATCCATTTTTAAAACATTATTATACCCATCCCCTTCCAAATCAAGGCTAAGATAACCAACCCATCTTTGAAAAAAGAATTTTTGTCAAATTACTTATCTTTGATGAGCCTCACTCTAATGAGCTTATTTTTAGTCCATCTATCTTTGATAAACCCTTATAATATGAGATCATCTCCAAATAACCCATCATTAACCAATAATATATCTTTCATCTATTGCATAAATTCCCCCATTTTTGGGAATCCCTTCATCCTAAAGCCTTAATTTCCAAATTAAAAGTGAAAATATTACATATGGATAACACAATCCAATAGGTCCTCCTTGTGGCCACATACAAATCCAAATCAACATCATTATTAGTATCAAAATCAACATCCAATTGAAAATAAACATTAGATAAACCATAAACATCACCATTATAATCAAAATCAATATCAACATCAATATTAAAATAAGAAATAGAATCAGAACCAACATCAACAACACCATCAATATCATAATCTAACACCATCAATATCAGAATCCAAATCCAAATCATAATCATTATCAAACTTAGTATATGCATCAAGTTTTATATCAATATGAGAATCAACATCAACATTATAACAAATTTACCATTAGAATCAATGTCAAAATTAGAATCATCATCTTATGACATTATCTACACACTTTCAAGAGATCCATTTAAATATATTAGTGATCCTTCCATAAATTTTGTGGAAGTTTCCTTCAAAATCGAAGAAATTTCCCTAGTAGGCTATACAAATATTGTGTATCCTTTAATCTTTCCATTAATATCATCCATATTTTTCATAGCAACCATCCTCTCCCTTATTTTGGCATCCAATCTCTAGTACCCATCAATTGAGACTGACATAATCACACATCATTGGACTTATTCCATAACAACATGTAATTTGAAGAATTTATGGGGATCAAAAACAAAATTTAATTAGAATAAAAGTCCCATAATACAAATTTATTTGAGGCACTACAGGGCAACCAAAATAAAAAAAAATAGTCCCTTAGTGAAAACCTTTTTGAGGCACTATTGGACAATCAAAATTAAAATCAACTTAATCAAGAAGACTCTATTGGCAAAAAAATATCTAAGGAAACAATGGAGAAAAAAATATTTCTTCATTACTTGATGAAGACATCATCAAATTCAATATTATAATAATTGATAATCCAAAAATAATCCAAATTGTATTAACTCTTAAGCCCAAGGAACATAAAATACTTATGGTCTTTTTTAGAGAATTTTTGGAGGACTTTAACCCCACAAAATCCAAAATCATGTCACATATATAATTAAAAAATAGTGTGTGTGACTATTAGTCTAGATTTCCCTTGGTTCCCTAACATTTATACATCCCTTCACAATCATATCCTTCATCTAAATCATGTATCCTGCCATCAAATCAAAGCCTTCATATAATTATTATTCTTATTTACTTTCCTTGATGACACTCTCTTTCATAGAAGCTATGAAGACACATTATTTAGAGGTTTAGAGGAAACATAATCAATAATAAACTTAGATAATAGTACATCAATGGATTACACATCAATAACAAAATCTTGACAGAGAATCTATTCAAATTAGGTATGGACTAGAGATCAAACATGGTCAACATTATGCATATTAAAATCCTCCAATGAATTGAGATGCTAACAAAATCCAACAAAAACAAAAACTGAAATAGAGAGAAATAATTCATATAATGGTGAAAATTATGCTTATGTCACCTTAGGAAAGTACCATGATGAAAACTAGGTTTTTGGCATCATGTGTAAATAACTTATTTTTTGCAAGTACCTTGAAACTTGGGAGTAAACCCATATAAATTGAATTCCATATAAAATAATAATCTAAACATTAATATTTATCCATCCTATCTAAATCCTAATCCTTATCCATCCTTGTCCATCCTAGCATATACATAATCCCTTCTTGACTTTGTTAAGGAAGTGGAAGAAGATTTGAGCCCTATTTTGGTAAGTATCTTGGTATATCCTCTAATGGTGTTTTGATGATTGAAGACTTGGTTACCACATGATTTAGATCCCTATTCCATTTCTTATCATCCAACATGATCCTTTAATTCTTTCCATATGCTAACATATCCCATCCCAATGCTATAATAGGTTTTCCCTTTTCTAGTGACCACTTTGTATATACTTAATCTAAAAATCCCCCAAAAATAGAAAAGGTAAAAAATACATAAAAATAAATATAAATCCAAAAAATCCAAAAACATTTGTCTTGTTCTAAATTTTTTCAGAATACTTGATCTAATCATTCCAACTTTTTGTGATATTTCATTCCCATATACACCTTGTTTGGTGCAAAATCAACAATCCAAGCTCATAGTGTTTGTAATGTTTAGGTCAAATAAAAGTATGAAACTTATTTTTGGATATTTTATTCCTAATACATCTCATTTCATGTATATTTTTTGGGGTGCACCACCTAGTTATCAATATCATCAAGCTTTGACACGTGGTTTTGGCCTGATTAATGATAAGACACTTTTTGCTACTTTTATTTTCAAGTTTGTGTCTATTTAATTTCTTGATTATTTTTTTTACTTTTATTATTGTTCCTTAATCAGTACATATTTGTGAATAGGGTCATCATGTTTTTTACATATCATGGTGATTTCTTGTGCTTGTACTTGAGTCCACCCTTCAACATACGATAACAATACCATCTTGATTTTTCCATATCATGGTGTGTTTATGTCATTTGTATTTCAAATCAAGGGTCAATACTTACACACATTTTGGAAAATTAATCATTGTGTTTTTTTTTATCATGGTACATATTTTTCTATGCCACATCAAAAATTAGGTTGTAAAGTAATGACTAGGCACACTAAAATGAAAATATATTCTCCTTGTAAAAATATATCCAAACCTTAACATCCATTTTTGAATCAAATGTACTCATCCAAATTTGAATTATAAAATTCAAACCAAAATAAATCATCATCATCCCTCCCCTTTCGAGAGAACTACATTGACCTGAGGTTCATTTAGATGAAGGTAGGCAACACTCAGTTACATGGGGTTTTTGAGGTAATCTCAACCATTATTAATTCCCATTCCCATTTAACTCATTTAATTATTAATCTATGAAATATGTTAAAACCTTACTCTATGATTGTAAATCAATTAATAAATTAATTATCCATCTAAGCTTGTAGCTTTCACCTTACTTGAGGAAAATCAATCTTATAACTCCATCATTGGGATATTTTCTCTACATCCACCCTGTTTGGGGGAAATTAAAGTGTGTAAATTATCTAAGGATGTATCCTTACAAAAATATTCCCTGCTTGGGGTAAATCCATTTATCATTAGTGGAAATCAAAGCATACAAGCATTAGCTCAAGTAAGTTAAATGCATCCAAAGATTAATATCATCATCATATCTTACACCCCAACCCCTATTTATTTAATACCCACCCATTTATTATTTCATTATATATTTAATATATTTTTCCAAGACCATATTTATCCTTCATCCCTGCATGTCCTCTTAATTGGGCATCATCCGTCACATTCTTTCATCATCATCATCATCTATTTTTTCATCCACATTTTTTGGCTTTTTATTTATTTGAAAATTCATTAAATCCATTTGTAATGTTTTTAAATGACTTATCAAAGAAGAAAAAAATTTAGACACTTAAAATTGGACACTTCATAACAAATATAAATAATCAATCTTTTATTTTTACTAATATCCCTCACCTTCACTATTCATCACCCCCTAGCCAAAAAATTCATTTCTTCCATAACCACTTCCAATCCCATAATTAAATAATAAAAATAAAAATTAGTTAAATAATCCTCACTTAATTTTATATAATTTAAATATCCATAATTATCAAAATCTAAAAATCAAATAATCCCCATATCATGACATCATCTTCTACCCCTTTCCACTTTCCAAATTTCAATGATGCCACAGGCTCTGCCTATCCCCCATCATCTAAATTTTATAATAAAAATATTCTTCCTTATAAATTTAAATAATGTCATAGGCTCCACCTATCCCCTATCATCTAAATTTTATAATCCAAGTAACCCTCTTTCTAAATTTTAATGATTTCACAGGCTTTGCTTGTCCCGATCATCTAAAGTTTATAATCTAAAGATTTCTCTCTCCAAATTTAATAATCCACCTCAATTCCCACTAAATTTAATTATCAAATTAAATGATCCTATTTAATCCTCCATGTGTCTAATGTCTTCCTTTATTTACCACTCCTAAGATTATAAATAAACAATTTAATTATCTCCCATCAATTCAATCATCCTTCACTATTGGTCTCTAATCAAGATCAATGGCTCTCATTAATCAAACCAAATATATAAATGGAGCCATTCACCTTCATTTCCACTAAGCTAAAAATATTTAATGAAGTTATATAAAAAATCCATCCATCAAAGGTTCAATAATTCAACATCCAACCAATCAAACATCAACATTGCAAGGAGAAGTGCTTTTGAATTACTGACGCACCTTAATCAAGCTTTTTCAACTACAAAAATCCATAATCATTTTTATTGACATCTAATATATAAAAGAGTAAGTGATCATATTTTATTTTTAATTTTTAATCATCCCTTCTTTACTTTATTTTTAGATAATATAAAAGGTGGCATCTTAACATGCCTAAAATTTCATCCCTTTCCTCCATAATAAACTACTCACTCCATCACTACCCATAAATACCCATCACCTCATCCATTTCAGCCTATCAATCTCTTTTAATCACCTATCTAGACTATTAATCTCTTTTAACAAGTTGATTAACAACCATCCTTTTACCACACCTCCATCTCCACCAATCATCTACTTTACCCCTCTTTTATGAACCCCTTTGACATTTTCCATTTAATCTTCATCTCCAAAGCCACCATCTAATATACCATTTGGCTCATCACTTTCCTTCCCATTAATTTTACTATCAACACTTATTTGATCATGATACCACTTGTTTCTTCACTCTCATGTAATCCTTTTTGTTTCCTTATTTGACTCTTTTGCTTGACCATTTCCCTTTTTTCCATGTTTTTCCTTATCCTTCATTTTCCTCACCAATGTATTTTTTTTTAGTGTACTTTAGACATCTTTTCACCACTTTCATTTTTGTCACATCTCTTATCATTTTGCTCCATTATAGATTCTTTCAATTCCAAAATTTGCATATTTTTCATCTCGATCCTTTTACCTAGATTTTATGCATTTTTTTCATCTCATTTAATTTTTCTCATCTTCCCTAATTTTACTTGATTTACATTCCAAGTTACATATCAGTCCTTCTTCCTAATAATAACTCTTTTAAATGTATTTATCCTTTGAGAATCATTTCATACTTTCCCTTGCATTCTTATTGGAGTAAACACTCATGCTCAACACTACCTAGTTATTCATCCTCACCATCATCTATTTATCTAATACTTCATTATCCTCTTCATCCTCTGTCATCCATCTTGTCATAAAAAATAAGGGTGTGGTAACTAGATTATAATTATTTAACATCTATGCTTACCCATGTCCTCCACTTCTTTCTCAATGCACAAAATTTTATCAAGTTCACTACCTGATAGATCTACATTTTGCATCTCCATTTTTATGCATGTTGTGCATAGGAATCTTTTTTTATTCTAATCATATTTTCCTAGTTACTCACTTAGTATCAAAGCCAAATTTTCCTTCATGTTATCCCATGGTTTGTATTATTTTTAGTGATGTTGGTCATTTTATGTATTGGGATCCATGCCTCTATGATGAATCAAGTCAATACTTGTTGTGTGAACTTGATTGTTCTATAAATCATAGATCAAGGTGGAAAAACATGATGCATATCCATTTTAACATCTTCATCATTGATTGTTGTACCTCTATTTTGATGTATCTCAATTAAGACTTTTTAACTACAATCATGATCAATCTAAGCAATATACAATCTAAAAAAAGAGTAAGTGAAGGTATACTATTTGGTATTTCATTATTTACTTCTTTACTTAATAACTCATATGAAGTAAAATCATATATATTTAGTTATTTTCCATTTTATTTTAGCTTTATAAAAATATAATAGTTTTGTTATTGTGTTACATTTAATATTATAAAATTTAGAATAAAATGCTTACTCAATAATAAGACATGTTAGTGATTCAGTAACACTTCTCCTTGAAATATTTATGTTTGGTTGAATGTATTTATGAGTTTATACTTTTATAGATAGTCTTTAGATGACACTTTATTGTATAATTCAAGCTTAGTTTAAATGGAGATGAATGGATCCATTTATATATTTGGTTTGATTAATGATAGCCATTGATCTTGGTTGGAGATCAATAATAGAGGATGATTGAATTGATGGGAGATTATTAAATTTTTTAGTGGGAATCTTATGAGTGGTAAAAAGATGGGGAAATTATACCCATAGAGTATTACAAGGGATTATTTAATTTGATAGTGGATTTTAGTGGGATTCAAGGTGGATTATTAAATTTGGAGTGAGGAATCTTTGGATTATAAAATTTAAATGATGGGGGATAAGCAAATCTTGTGACATAATTAAAATTTAGAAAGAGGGATATTTGGATTATAAAATTAAGATGATGGAGGATAGGTAAAACATGTGACCTATGATTGAATTGATGGGAGATCATGTCTTTCCACCTTGACCTATGAGTTATTAAACAAATCAAGTTCACACAAGTGTGGACTTACTTCATCATAGAGGGCATGAATCTTAGTACAAAAAATGACCAATATCACTGAGAATAACACAACCCATGGGATAACATGAAGGTAAAATTGAATTTGATGATAAGTGATTAATTTGGAAAAGATGATTGGAAGAATAAAAAGATATTAAGATGCATAACATGCATAAAAATGGAGATACAAGATATAGATGTAATAAGTAGTGAACTGATCAAATTTCATGCATTAAAGTAAGAAGTGGAGGACATGAGTAAGTATGGATGTCAAAAAAGTAAAGTACAATGAATGTACCCTTATTATTGATGATAGTATCGATGAAAGAGGATGAAAAGGATAATGAGGTTTTAGATAAGTGGATGATGGTGAGGTTGAATAGCCAAGTAGTGTTGAGTATCAGTGCTTACTTAGATTAGAAGAAAATGGAAATTATGAAGGCTTCTCAAAGGATAAATACCTTTAAAGGAGTTATTGTTGGGAATAAGGACTAATATGCAACTTGTAAAGTAAATTAATTAAAATCAGGGAAGTTAAGAAGAATAAATGAGATGAAGAAAAAATATAGAATATGGGTGTGAAAGGATGGAGATGAAAAAAGTGTAGATTTGAGAATTGAGAACATCTTTAATGGAATTTTCATTGTCATGTGGCATAATGGGATGATGAGATATGTGGAAGAAAATTAAAGTGGTGAAAATAGGTCTAAAGTAGACCAAGGATAAAATGGAATGGCGAGGAAAATTAAAGATAAGAAAAACATGGAAAAAATATAAATGGGAGAGTAAAAGAGTGAAATAACAAAGAAAAAAGGATGATAGGATAGTGAAGATGTAGGTGGTATCATGATCAACTAAGCATTGATACGAAAAGTGTTGGTAGGGATGGTGATGAGCTAAATTATAGATTAGATGGTGGCTTTGGAGATGAAAATAAAATAGAAAGTTTCAAAGGGGTTTATAAAAGAGGTGTAAAGTGGAGGATTGGTGGAGATGGATTCATGACATGAGTATGGTTGTTAATAATCTTGTTAAAAGAGATTGACATGTTGGATGGGTGATCAAACGAGATTGATAGGCTAAAATGTATGAGTAGATGGGTAACAATGGGTAGTGATAGAGTGAATAGATTATTATAGAGGAAAGGGATGAAATTATTAGGGATGATAATGGCAAATATTGGTAAAAATGTAATAAGATTGGCTAAGCTTACCTCAAAAACCCCATGTAATTGAACACTACCTACATAGTTTGAATGGACCTTAGGCTAATGTAGGTCTCCCAAAAGGGGATGGATGATAATGATAAAAATGATGATTGATGTTGATTTAAATTTTATTATTCTTAAATGGATGAACTAATTAGATTTGAAAATGGATGTAAGGCATGGATAGAATTTTTCAAGGTGAATATACTATCATTTTAAAATGCCTTTTCATATACCTTGAAACATGATTTTTGTTGTAGCATAGAATGTTATACACCATGATATGAAACACCATGATGACTTGGCCATAATGTGCATAAGGAATAACCCCTGATCCAATAGATAAATTACAAAACATATCTTGATATGGAAAAATTAGGATATCATTATTATCGTATGCCACTAGATAGACTCAAGTACAAGTGAAATAAATCACCATGATATGTAAAAAACATGATGATCCTATTGATGCATATGGACATAGTTAAGGCATAATAAGAAAATAAAACGAATAAGAAAGCAAGAAAAAACACACAAACTTGAAAACATAAGAAAAAAAGTATATTGTCATTAATCTAGTGAAAATCCTTATGTGAAATCTCAATCATATAACTAGATGATGCCCAAAGAAAAGATACATGCAAGGGATCAGACTGGAAATAATGTTCCTAATTAAGTGACTATGATCTAGTTCAAAATTGATCAAGGATTTAAGCCCAACCTAAAACAAGAGTGTTTATGGGAACTCTAGGTTTTGTGGCTTTATATCAATATTTTTGGTAATTTCTATTGTTTACTTTTTTCTTGGATTTTTTAAATAAATATATACAAAAGGGTGTCTAATATGTGTGTATATGAGCTACTGAAAAAGATAAAATTGACTCTAGCATTATATGTGGAAAGAGAAATGGGATGTGAAGTATGAATGAATAGATGCAACTAAAAAGAATTTATCCAAGGATCAAAAGATATGAAGTTTCCCCCTATGTCACTTTGATATCCTAATAAAAATATATTACCATACTCTAATCTTTCAAAGCCTATCATACCCTGTAGTAGCTATAAATAACCACTAAGGTCAAAATAGGAAATGGTTTATTAGATAATGATATGGATTATGTATACACATAATATTTTCAACTTTTATCAATTATTCACACTTTGTATCTTGTAGGAACCCATAAAATATCAATATATATGAGTGCACACCTTAAGGGGTGCACCAGGAAAGGGGTGGGTAGACCATTAGTGCTTCACAAGATTTTTGTCCCTTTTTCCACTTTTTATCAACACACTTATCTCCTAAAACCATTAAAACTAAGCTTGTTCTTATCTATTGTACCCATTATATGCATTTTCTACATTTTATCCTATTTATCCTCACCTAAATCCTATTTTTTTTAGTCAGTTTTGAAACCCTCTTTATCCTCTTTATCCCTAATACTAAGCCTGTACTATTGCCAATATAGATCCCTTTTAGCCCAAACATCTTGAAATCATCCTTAGATTTATTTATAGTTCCTTACTTACAACCAACTTCCTATCACATATAAAATCATATTCTAATAATATAAAAACATTCAAGTTGACCACTTAGTTCTTACTTTCCAAGTTGATTGCTTTCTCTTTGCTCAATTTGTGTGTTGTATTGTAAAAACTTGCACTAGCCAGCATTGGTGTAAGGTTTTGTGTTGTGTGCCTCAATTAGATCAACCTCATTGATCCAATTAATTATGTGTTTCCTTTTAGTTCTTGCTTTTCAAAATACTTGAAATTTTTTTGTGTTCTATTTCATAGTATTTCAGTCGACACAGTCTGTTATAGGCCATCTAATTTTCCCTATTTCATGTGATTGGTCAACCCTATATAATTTTTTAGCCCCTATTTCTTGTGCTTAGTCGACCCAGTCGATCTTGTATTATTTTTTAGCCCCTATTTTTTATACTAGGTCAACCTTATCAACTCTGTATAGTTTTCAAACTCTATTCCCTATTCTAGATTGACCCAGTCAACTCTATATAGTTTATGTCACTAATATTTCCTTTCTTTCTCATCTCTCTTGCCTATTTTAGTATTTCTCCTTCATCATGAATTTTTTATTTGAAGATAAAAGTGAGTTAAATTAAACAAACATGATGAGTTTTACCAATCATCTTAGGGTATCCTATATTTAGAGTAGATATCCTCTCTCGGATGAGAGTAATGTTTAGATAGCCACTCATACATGAAAATATGAGACCCCTCCTCATTCCTCTTCATAGCATAATCCTCTCTTATCCCTAGAATATCAACCTAAATTAGAGTATACCCCTAAAATGCTCTTTTTTATCTTTGAATTTCCTCAATGTTGAGGAAAGGATCCTTGTACCATTTACCATCTCATGATTAGTGGTCAAGCTGAAGAGCCTCATTCACCTACTCACACATTCTCAAATGGATTTATGGGTACTTTTTTATTTTATCTCATCCTCTTCCCTCAATTATGACCCCTTATTATACCATGACCTATTCTTATTTAACTTATTTTACCTCCATGCTTAGTATATCCACTAACATGGTAGGTTCTACATCTAGTGGACCTCTCCTAAGATCCACTATCCTTAATCCTTCTACTAGTACATATTTTGATACCCAAGGTAATTATTATTCTAGTGCTTCCTCTTCTCATCCCTTCACTAATCCATCTTTTTCTTCACAAGAAAATTTGGCCACTAGTGCTTCACATTCTCATAGTTACTCTCAAGCTCCTACAAACACCAATAGTAGTACCCAAGCCACTAATACCAACTCTAGTGTATCAAATAGTGATAAAAATGCCAATCAAACCCACCAACTCTTATTACTAACACTCAATAAAATGAATACATTTCAAGCTCATAATACAAACTAAATGATGAGAATGAAAAATCACCTTCTCCATCTTTAAACTCATCCAAAACCAATGTCTTAGGTTATGCATAATCAAAATGTTCCCCCACCTCCTCTTTAATATTCCCATGGAAATCTCATCCCTCATCCTCCTTTGGTTAACAAAACCATTAATCATATTCAAAATGAGCCTCTTACCACTCAAATTTCTAATATTGATATATAAGATATCACCCCTACTATTTCTTATAATGGATCAACTGATCCTACCCTTCATCTTAAAACATTTGGAAATATTTATAAGGATTGGGTCAAATTTAACACCTTTACCACTACCAAGATCTTAGGCAAAACTCTTATGAGTGATGCATTAGATTGATATAAGAAACTTAGAACCCATTGTATTGCTAGTTTGGAAGATTTAGTGAATGCTTTAGTTCTATAATTCCAAACTAGTGATCTTCTTGAAAAAAATTTTGGCCCATTTCATAAACTGTAAAAAACTTGAAAATGAAACTATTGCAACCTTTGTTAAAGGGTGGAAAACTTTATCAAAAAAGTGTGAACATAACATGGCTGATGATAACCTTTTTCATCTCTTCACTAATGCTCTTTTTCCTAAGTTATAATATCAAGTCTGCACTCTCTCTCCACAAAATTTGGAAGAGGATATTGACCAAGATAAACATCAAGATTTCCTTATGCATCAATTTAATCCACCCCAACCTTATGTGGGTTCTCATCTCTTACTCAAGAAAAAAAATTTAATGCTACCAATGATGGTGTCACAAACTCTTATGACACCATTAACACCATTCAAGTTACGGTTCATAACCAATATTTAGAACCAGTTCCCCCTCCTCAAAAATATACCAATCCTCCTTTCTCTTCATTTAATAACATAAAAATTCAAAACCCTTATCCTCAACTAAATTAATTAAACATATACCTAGGTCTCTACCATGATAACTTAATCCCACTCATCCTATGAAATCCTAGTATGATCCTAACAAGTTTTGTTAGTTTCATGCTAGTTGGGGTCATTCTCATGAGACATGTAAGTATCTTCATAATTCAGATATGGAGTTTCTTCTTGGTCATAATTTTTATCATGATTCTATCATTCAAAAATGTCAATAATCCTATGACATTGCTTTTAAGGCTCATGAAACACAAACTAAATCTCAATCCTTAAATCAATATAATGATCATTTGAATATCTATAAAGACCCTCTTCCTAATCACCAACTTAATCAAGATAACCAAGATAATCCTACCTCTTCCAAAAAAAATGTGGAAAGTATTATTGACCCCACTTCTGAAGATAATGTGGTTAACATGACCCATATGCAAAGTGTGGTTACTTTTATTGATCCATAACCTATCTATACTCTTCCATTGATTTGAACATTTTGTGTTATCTAGGATTCTTATCCATCTCATTTAAATGAGTTGGGGCAAGATGACCTTATAACCTTTAATGAACCAATTCCAAATCATCCTTTGGATAACACTTCCCATTATATTTCTACCATCCCTCTATCTTTTAAAACTAATGATAATCAAGCTTCTATCAACACTTATTCTACCAATCCTCAAAACCAACCTAAACCAATTGCTTCACCTTCACACCATAATTTACAACCTTGTTCTAAAACTTCTCCTTATTATCAACACAAAGTCCATTGCACTTCAGATCCTCCTTCTAAGGACCTTCTTAATCTCTATGAACCTATTTATAATAACCTTATTATGGGTTATGATGAGTGGGATCCCATTATGTAACTCACCAATCTTCCATCCCAAATTCCATTCCTTGAACTTATGAGGACCTCTCCACATAATATAAACCATCTTATGTAACTATTTTTTGAAATGAACATCCCTCATCCTTCCCTAGTAGGACATGAAACAACCTCATCTAGATTTAAGAATATCATATTATAATAATCTGATGAGATGTCCATCCATGTTAATGAAACAAGGGACACTTCTATTTACTTAAAATTTCCTATCGCTTGTATGATTATCGATGAGATTCTACTTCATACAGATGATCCTTCTCTAATCATTAATGTCTAAATAGGTGATATCCAAGTCAAGTGTGGATTGTTTGATGAGGGTTTTGATACTTATGTTTCCTTTCTTTATTTTATCAAAACCCTTGGATATTTTGAATGAAATCTCAAATCCACATGTAGCACATGCTAAATATTGAAGGTCAATGCCTCCTTTATGTTGTGTGTGGATACCCATTACCATGCCAACTATCACCATTTATGTGAAGGTGATGGTATTTTATTTTACTTTATATTATAACATCTTGTTTGGTAGGTAATTGACTCATCATATAAGATTAGTTACTTCTTCCTCTCATCAATGTATTAAATTCCATCATAATGGAGCCATCTATAGGATTCAAGGTGACACTAACCCTTAAAATTTTGAAAAATTCTAAGACCATGGTGTCCTTAATATTCTTACTCTTGATCCTTTACCTAGTGTTCCATTTCATGAGTCTCAATGATTCAACTTTCCCATCAACTCAACTTGAGGTTACAATGATAATCCTAAATTCATTGGGAATATTCCCCTTAACCTCTTAGATTCTAATGGTGATGAACTTGATGATATCAACCTAAATATTAAAACTTATGATATCTCACCTCATCTCATCTCTCAGCTTCCTAATTCTTTACATCTTCATTCTTGTAAACCTCCTAATGATGATATTCCTATTATCTTGACTAAGACTTAGCATTCTATTCATCACACTTCATTGGATGATAATGCCATCCCTACTTTCATCATTGATCTTCATACACCTAACTATGATGATGGTTATACCTTATATGATCCATTTATAGGTGGTCTTGTTCAAGCCCATGATATTGAGATTATCCATTATCATTCTTATTTACTTTAGTATTTTAATGATTCTTCTCATGTTCTATCATATATAGTTATTAATTTTAGTATTTTTTGTCTTTATTGTAGGGTAGAGATGGTGCTAACACCTCAATTTTTTGAGGAACCTCATAGGAGTATGCTCATGGACCATGCTATGATTGGGCCTTACCACTTTGCTAGGTACCTTAACCCTTATATTTTTCTTATCCTTGAGATACATGTGACCCTTCTTTAGAATTATTTAGACCCCACCCCTCCCTTAGTAAAGCTTGCATCAAAGACCATTCTTGATCATAGTATAGTTGAGCCCATTATTTTTCCCACTATAGTTGATCCCATTTCCACTCCTGCTATCACTAAACCTATCCCTGCTTCTGATCCCATTAGTCCTTCCATTGAGCCTAGTCCCATTATTTCCACACCATCACCTTAACTTGGTGATGGTTTACTTATTTTACCTTAGATGGATCCATTTCCCACCAAATGGGTCAAAAAACCTTCCCAAGATCCTTTCATTCCTGTTACACCTCCTCTTGTGAGTACTTATACTAAGCTTACTCACAGGCATATTTATTACTTCCATAGATTAGATAATCATTCCTCCATGCATTGTTACAAGCTATGAAAATATATTGATAATTTGCATCCTTATTCTCCTCAATCTTTAGATAATTCCATACCTTCCCCAAAGGTATTACCTAAATATATGCATAATTATGGAGAGGTGTATTGTTTTTGGCACAAATGTGGCACCCATCACACTGATCATTGTTGTATCCTTCAGAAAAACCTTAAAGATCACCTTATAAATATTATTAGATCTTATTCCATTCCTCCCATAGCTCCTTCTGACAAGAAAGCTCCCTCTTCTCCTCTTAGGTTTCTATCACCTCCTATGGTCCCTTCATCACCTTTTATGCCTCCACCCATGAATCCTCCACCCATGGATCTTCCTCCACCTATGAATCCTTCACCTATGGATCCTTCCCCACCTATGATTCTTACATCTCCCATATAGCTCACTCTCATACATTCTTAGGAACATCCCTTGCCTGATATTCCTCCTTAGCATGATCCATATAGAATTCCTACTTTTTATATTAATGAGATTAGATGAGAAGTATTTTCCTAATTTTCATTGAAGATAGAACAAGACATTAGTAGCAGTTTGCATCCAACTTCATAAAGATCTATCTAATGTTTTAAATAATGTGTGTGGGTATATTAATCAGTATTTATGAGCACATGCATGGTGATTTTACATTTTCATTTGATTTGGTTGTGTGCTCCAATCTTATCTTTATCTATCTATATATCTATTATATCATTTGACATTGTGTCAAATTCTTATTTATCTAACATGGTGACTTTACTTTCGCACTCTATATTGCTTATACTATCATTTATGTTTACTTATGGATATTTTTATTTCTCATTGATTTATCTTTCTTTATTAAGTTTTATTTCCTAAAAATTACCTTCTTATTTTTTCATGATTGTTTTTGTTTCTTATCTCTATGTTTCACAGCTAATTATCATTATGAATTGGTTATACAAACCTGGTTCCCTTTAGTCATTCCCTATTACCATGTGATCAGTTAACAAATAATTAATTTAATTATAATCTCATTTCACTAGTCCACTTTGGATCTCTTTTTTCCCTTTATTACTTTCTCACAAACTAAGAATCTACATGGTTGAGACTGGAGATAACATATTGGTTCATTGTTAAGCCTAAGTGTCCTAGTTAGTCTTATCCTTGGTTACTTAGCTTCCTTTAGCCTAAGCTAACAACTTATTTATGTGTATCACTCTATCTCTCATGTTTAGTAATTATAAGTCCATATGGAGGAGGAATATTAAAAAGCTTAAAAAACATTCAAAATCCAAATCATTTAACAAAAGGCAATGATCTAAAAAATAAAAAACATTAAAAAACAATCTTAAAAGTCAAATCACACTAAAATAAATGATTCAAAACACATCTCCTTCTTCTAGTTGAAGCTCAAACTCTATAGTTGTCCTCACGATAGATCCAAGGTCCATTGGGGTGTGGTAGGATAGTAAATTATAAAAGGATAATAAAAAATATTTTAGTGCTACCTACTTTCTCACGCAAGCACCCAATCTTTATAGTAGATCAATGACTATATAAAGGGTCCTAAGGAATAGGGAACATGTCATGGGAATGTAGGCCCATTTTTTATTCTCTTGTACCAATTTAACTTCATGATTTTATCTTAGTATCATGTTTATTTGCCTAAAAATATTTGCGTCTATAGTGAACAGGTTTCCTTTGTACATTGATGGTCACTAGTCACTCAGTGTCTTCTCGTGTCTTTAATATGCCTCCTGTCTCCTAAGGTCTTATCATAAGATGCATAAGTTATTATTTTTACATTACCTTTTTCAATCCCTACATTCCTCATATTTACTCTTGATAAATATTAGTTTGTTCACTTATCACTCCCCTAGGGATTCCATTTATGAGTTGCATTGTAAGACAATGAATAAGACTTGGCCTTTCTCATCGATTACTATAATTTAAATTTATAGTAATCCACATCCTTTATTACCTAATTTTCACATTTTCCACATCAGTGGTGTTTCCTTTGTGAGTTATAGTGTAATACCATGGATAGGACTTAACCTTCCTCACAAAATTTTCCAATAATCTAAGTCACAATCAAAATTACATGTGTCAAATATGATATAAGATGTGATTGATAATGAAGTTACATGTAATTGACATGTTTAACATCTTGATTTAATATGTTTTATGCTTACTTTATTTATCTTTCACTTTTATCTTCTTATTTTTTGATTGCATGTAAGAATCCAACCATTTCTTGAATTTTTCATACTTCCCAGCTTGAATTAGTGTGATAAATTTAAGACCAACTTTTTGCCATTTTTTTTCTCTTATGTTTTTGAGCATGATTTAGTATAATTGATTAACTTAATTTATTTGTTTTTATACCATTTTTTCCTTTTACATGATATTCCATTTTATGACACTATTTTCATACTTGCCAACATGATTTAATGTGATTTTATTTCATTTTAATTTGGTTGCTTATCTTTCATTTGGTTTAAAAACAAACTCCTTTTTACCATCTTATTTTACCACAATTTGGTTATTTATACTTAGTCATTTTCTTGTTATTACACATTTCCTAACTTGAAATAGTTTGTAGTACACTTTTGATTAATTATATTTTACCAAGTCATTTTTGGCTTTTTTTTTTAACCATGCATGTGTCTTACATAATGCTATAAAAAAAACCACAACTCATATATTTCATATACCATATACAATGAAAAATAGATAAATACATGTCTTAAAAATAAATATATCCAAGCATAAACAACCACAACCATAATGATAACACATAAAATCAATATCAAAAATGATCCACACACACACACACACACACATCATGAGTTTTAATATGATAATCCAACCATTTACAATACTTTAGCTCTATGGCTGGGTCCCATCCTACCTATCTCATGACCTAGCCATACTACCTATAAATGCCTCAATTTGATCCCTATAAACATTACATTGTAATGATGTTATCTAAGATCTCAGTCCTAAAACCTACCCTTATAGATTAGCTACTTGAGCCTACACCTATGCCAACTGGGCCAAGGTCACCAGATATGTCACTCTCTCTTATTCATGTACCTATGCCATATGGGTCAAGGTCACTGAATATGTCACCCTCTCCTAAGTATGTGCCTATGTCATTTGTGTCACTATAACTAGATGTACATCTCTCTCCTCAGCTAGGGCCTACCATGCCCATGTATCTCCTACACCCACCTCTGTTAGTGGTTGCATGCCCTCTCTATATACTTGTAACTACCTCATGGCCTCTCTAGCTAATTTAAAGCAAATTTCTTGAATTTGGGTAGATGGTACCCTAGGATCCTCTAGTATAGTGGGGGCATACGACATCAATACCTCATATAAGACATCATGGAGTGATCCCTTCACTAGGGACCCCCATCTAATCTCCTCATCCTCTACCATACCTACAAAAAGAAAAAATAGATAGATATTAGATCACTTATATATATCCAAATATATATATCTCTAGTATATCTCAAATAAAAACTTAAATAACCATCTTTATATTAGTTGTCTATGTGTTGCCCACTATTATCTCACCATTTTCATGTTCACCAAGCACAGTCTCCCCATCTACGTGGCCTCTGAGAACCTAATTTATCAATCACATACCAAAAACAAGTCTTGGATGTGTCACTCATACCCATCTTAAGCTACACCTAAGTAATCTCTCTATAGTCCAAATTTTCTCTAGCCCACCTACTGGGTCATCTGATATATCTACTGTCTCTACTATATCCTACTCTTACTACCTCTATCGATGTCATGTCCTCAGTGGTCATTATTCATCTTGATACAGAAGTGGTAGTGGTACCTTTGTTTCTCCTACCTTCCCCCATCTCCTCTCACTCCACTACCTACCATGCTTGATCAGTCTATGGTCTCTCATGATGTGGTATGAGCATTAGCCTCACCATTGGTGGCCCTAGTCTTCCTCTTCCTTTATGGTTATCTCACATATCAAGCCAAAAATATGGGCACCACTAGGTGAGGAAAACCCATATGTCCTAGCACTCATGCCAACAGATGTGGCTTCATCCACCAAGTATAATGCCCTATCACCTCTATTCATGCCAAAGCTAATACAACTATATTCTAACTAGGCCATATCATATCAATGTGCCCATATGGATATCATAAAATATCTTCTCATCTCACTATATATAACACTAACACATGGGGCATAGCCCATGCTATCTATACATGTATCCATCTTCGTACCTAAGGTGAACTATCATTGGTTACATGGGGTAACCCAGTCGATTGATACATGGGAAACCTCTCATAGATCCATGCCATCAATAATACGATCAACCTTATCAACTTATACCCTTTATATAACACTCCATGCATGTCATGCATGAGTTGTACCCAAATGATAGACCCCAAGTCATATATCACCCTCTCCTCTAATATTGCCTGGCTTAAGGATATCACAAAGAGTGGTACCTTACCATCTGACTTGTAGCATAAAACTCATGCCATCATAAGTCATATCATAGAATTTTAGATGTTTAGAACCTATGACATATACACATAAAACATGCTTACCCTCTAACCTGAGTATATCTTCTTCAAGCTTGTAGCCCATATAACTAAGGTTCTCTTATGCTCATCACTATTAGGTATCCCCATGACCGCAAGTGTCCTTGATATGGGAAATCATAAGATGGAATGCATATCCTCTAGGGTGATTCCCACCTCTATAGTATCCCCCTCCACATCCCACCTAAAGGTTTTAGTCAATCATTCCCAGTATCCCAAGAACATGACTAATAGATCTGAGCTCAAGGGTATCCTACACATCTTTGTTATACCTCTTAGGCCTACAAATATTAGTCTCACTTTATCCTCTATTAATAGGTGCTCCAATAGATTTGGTAACCATGATGCATCCACCAAATTCCAAAATCTCAAAATCCCTACAATCAATAAATAATAAAATGTGTATTAGATCCTCTATGTCATGTATAGTCAAAAAATATTTTTAATAAAAATAAGCCTAAATTTCTTTAATTTAGTCATTTTAAATCATTTTTCCTTATTTTTAGCATACTTGACCCTTTTATCCCTCACTCATTCATTTTGGGCCTTTATAGCACTCTTTTGTCCACTTGCACACATTTTTGTATTATTTTAGGCCTTTGGTCAACACTAATTTAACCAAAATTTCCCTATGTTTGACCTAATTGACTTACAAATCTATGTCAAACCTCTTATTTTCCTCCCCTTAGGACTATGTTATCATATTGGACTTTTTTTCTCAGTTGATAAACTGTACTAGGTCGATAGTCTACAAAATGTATTAGGTTGGTAGTATGGATTTTATCATTTCTCAGCCTACTAGGTCAACCCAGTTGTTTTTCCCTACTGACCCCTTACATTTTGTGAAATAAGTGCTTTCCAAAAGTTATTTCCCCAAACCCTTCAAACCCATTTCCCTAATTGGTTTTTCCTACCCTTATCACCTAATTTGGTTTCATTTCAATGTCTATAAATGTTTAAAAACACAAATTTATAAAAATACACTCAAATCATTAAAATATTCAAAAACTAGCTTAATATTTTTAGTTGCCTACCTGTAGTGCACCCACTGTAGCCTCTAGGGGTCCCTCTCACCTAGCCTATCATATCCTAACCATCATAGCTCATTTGGTCTCTAAGAGATCTTTTTATCTCCTTCACAAATCAAAATAACCAATGACTTTCATTTAACCTATTTAAAATCACTTTTCAAAATCTAAATCTTTCAATTATTTTTTTGACAGATTCCTTGTTTTGCCTCTATCTTTGTTTTTACTCATCCATTTTTCAAAACCTAAATTTTTTTAGAATCATGATGACATAGAGAATATTTTCCACTACTATATGCCTATCTTCCAATTTTTTTAATTTTTGGCTATTTTATGCACTAACTTTTATAAGTTCACCTAATGTTCTTCACATTTGGACACTTTTACTTCCCTTACAGTCTACTTATTCATCTACAACACTAAAGTAAGTAAATGTATGTATTTTTCAATTATGTCCTTTCATTTATCTTATTTTTTCTTACTACACTTTACTTAGCATCAATATTATGTGTTATCATGTTATTTCTTGAAGCACCATCCCCTATTGCACCTTAGTGACACGTGATGAGATTTGAGTGGGGAATATGTATACACATAATATTTTAAACTTTTATAAATTAATGAAAATGTGTATCTTGTAGGAACCCATCAAGTATCAATCTCTCTAAGTACATGCATTAAGGGGTACATTAGGAAAGGGGTGTGCAAACCATTGGTGCTTTACAAGATTGTTGTCCCTTTTACCACTTGTTATCTACACACTTGTCTCCTAAAACCATTAACCCTAAGATTTTTCTTATCTATTATACCCATTATATGAATTTAATACATTTTATCTTCCTTTTCCTCACCTAAATCCCATTTTGTTAGTTAGCTATGCTAGGTCAACTAGGTTGACCCTATACAGTTTCAAGATATTTTCACTTTGGAATTAGGTTAGCTTTTGGATGACCTAGCATGGGATCTAATGAATAATTGTCAAAAATTATGCTAGCTCGACTGGGTAGATGATGTCAACCAAGATTTTTAGAATGGTTAAGGGCTAAATCCACTTATAAATACCAGTTCATTTTCATCATTTATTAAGAATAAGAAAAATAATAAATAAGAGCAAACAAACATCTATTTATTGACCATTCTTCTTAAGGATAAAGCTTAGGGTTCTATACTTTATTTGGAGATATGGATATTATATTATGGATAAGTCTTTTGGATGAATTGATAGGTTGTGTATCCTAGAGATGATTTATCCTTGTCATCCTTACATACCACAACAACCTCTTATGAAGCACCTTGGCCAAGGGAGAGATTGAGGCTCAACATGTTCATCTTCAAAGGAAAGTATTCCTAAATTTATTTATCCTTTTTAAGAGTAGATAGATATGCATTTGTTCTTTTATTCCATGCATTAGTATTTTGTATACATTGACGTGAGTATATGTCTTCTATGCATGTTTATTTTTATTATTTCTAACCCTCACTTTGTGCCATAAGATTTGGTGAGCACTAGATTAGATTTACTTTACTTGTTAGTTTAGGTGAAATGTCAAAACCTAGGACCCCCTTAGGGTTATTACATGATTGTGTTAGACTAGAATATTTAGAACCCTCTTTAGCATGGTTTATTATAGTAAGAGATCCCCTAAATGGTTTTAATGGATCCCCATATTGGTCATACTCCCACTTAGCAAATGTATCCCTAATTGGAAGTGTATGGTATGAACTATCTTCTCTGAGTTAGGATTGATTTATAGACATGATACATTTATAATTGCATATATATTAGATGGAGGGATGTGTAAGGATTTATACCTTCTACCAATCAAAAGGGTACTCATAGACAATGTACTGTTACACATGGCCCCAAAAAATTGGTTTTTACCATGTTACTTATCCAAGATGCCATAAAAATGGTTTTGACCTTGTATGAATTATTTATCTCTCTCTCATTTTTTAGATGTACATCAAGGATATAAAAACTTAAATTGCATGATATTCATGGTCTCATCTAAATCTCTTTCATATAGTATGGCAAATATGTAAGCACTAGAACTATACTTAGTAATGATGATGTGTGGACTTAAAAAATTAGGCTCAAACTTTCTTTTCTACTCTTGTTATGCATTTGTATTCCTTTGATTTTATTTAAGCATAAGGTCACCCACTTCAAACTCTTGGGATTTTATTTTCTTGTTATAATTATGATGCACCCTATTTTGATAATCCTTGAGATGATTTAGTGTTTTTAATATTTTATCATCAAGGAGTTCTACCTCTTATATCCAAACAACCCTATAATCCTCATCATCAATGAAAATTTTCAATTAAATATGTAAGGAGGGTAACTCGATCTCAATAGGTAGACACTTAGTAACATAATTTGGTAACACCTCTCCTTATAGGAATAATTTTTTATTGTTGATGTTTGATGAATACTTAAAGCTTAGATAGATGGCTTTGGATGGCACTTTTTTGAGTAATTTAAGATTTTTTGGAAATAGAGGTGAGTTGGATCCATTTATAGATTTGGTTTGATTAATGAGATCCATTTATCTTTATTAGAGTTCAATAGTGGAAGATGATTGAATTGATTGGAGATTATTAAATTATTTATTAGGACTATTAGGAGTGGGAAATAGGTGTGGAATTTGGGCCCATGGAGGATTAAATGGGATTATTTAATTTGATAGTGGAGGTTAGTGGGATTTGAGTTGGATTATTAAATTTATAGATATGAATCTTTGGATTATAAAATTTAGATGATGGCGATAAATGGAGCCTATTGCATCATTAAATTTGGGAATATGAATTTTTGGATTATAAAACATAGATGATGGGGACAGGTGGATCCTATTACATCATTAAAATTTGGAAAGTGAAAGGGGGTAGAAGATGATGTCATAATTGGGGATTATTTGATTTTTAGATTTTAATAATTGTGGATATTCAAAATCCATATAATTAGGTAAGCATTAGATAATTAATTTATATTAATTAATTAAGGAAATATGATTTAACTTTTATGGGATTGGAGTTGGTTATGTAAGAAATGATTGAATTGGCTAAGAGGTGATGACTAGTGAAGGCTAGGGATGTTAGTGCAAATAGAAGATTTATTAGTTAAAATTATCATAAAGTGTTCAATTTAAATGTCTATATTTTCCCCCTCTTTGAGAAGGCATTGAGAGACATGATGAATGAAGTAAAAAAATTCAAAAAAATATTAATCCAAAAGAAAGTGGATGAAAATTAGATGATGATGATGATGAAAGAATGTGATGGATTATCCCCCCCTCAAGAGGACATGCGGGGATGAATAGATGTAGATGATCTCTTCAAAAAGAGAGGAAGAAGCTAGAATGGAAGAATCAATGGGTGGGTGATGAAGAAACAAGGTTTAGGATGTTGGATGTGATGATGATTAGATGATATTAACATGTGAACAATATTAAACCACTTAAGCTAATTCTTGCATAATTTAATTTTTGCTGATGATGGATGGATTTTACCCAAATATGGTATATTTTGGGAAGGATACATCCTAAGATAAGTTTCATGCTCTGATTTATCCCAAATGGAGAAAACTTGGAAAAAATATCATGAAAATTTTATGGGCTTTAATTTCCCCAAGTAGGTAATATTGGGGAATAACATAACCTTATGATGAGGTGCAATATTAACTTACACAAAGTGAATTCAAAGTTATGAGATTAGATGGATAATTGATAATTAATTTATTGATTTTCAAGCATATTTCAAGGATTTAACCTATTAAAAATATTAAGGATGATATGAATAAATTTAATGGATGATTTATATATTATAGGTTGATGTAAACATATGTGCTAATGATATAATAAATTTATAAAAAATTAAGAAGCAAAAAACCCAAACACATAAGGATATCGTCGGATTAAATGATAATTTCAATATGATGATGAAAGTAGAGTAGATTATAAAAGAAAGAATTAGGATGAAGGAGGGATAAGATGATGATGATAATGAGAACGTGAATGAATAATGGTTGAGATAACCTAAGAAACCCCATGTAACTAAATGTTGTAGACATAGTCCAAATAGACCTCATAGTAATGTAGTTCTCCCAAAAAGGGATGGATTATGATGATAAATAGATGATGAATAATTAAAATTTGAATTTTATCATTTAAATATGGATGAAATGATGTTGAAAAATGTGAAAGAGGGATGAGGTAGTGGATTTTAAAATGGATGTTAAGGTGTTGATAGATTTTAACAAGGAGAATATATTGATGTTTTAGCACACCTCCTCATATTATTTTCATTTTTATTTTTTAATGTAGTAAAAAATGGTATGCACTATGATATAAAACACCATGATGACTTGGACACAATGTGCATAAGGATTGACCATTGATATAATAAATAAATGACATAAATACACCATGATATGGAAAATTTAGGATGACATTGTTATTATATGTCAATGGATGGACTTAAGTAAAAGCATAAGGAATCACCCTATTTATGAAAAAAAATAATAAAACACAAACAAACTATAAAAAAAAACATAAATCATCTTGTTATTAATCAAGTCAAAATCCACATGTGAAGACTCGATAGTATTGATAATTGGATGGTGTCCCCAAGAAAAGATACATGAAAAGGGACTAATTTGGATTCAAATATCCCAAAATAAGATGCAAAATTTGATTTACACCAAATAGGGAAAAATTTGTGAGATGGAATTGATGACTTTGCCCCAAAGAGGGCAGATTATTTGACTAGAATTTACCCTAAAGAGGGCAAATGGGAGGAATGGACACATCCCAAGGGTTGCTAAAATGACAAAATCAATGATTATCAAGGATTATTGAATGTATCTAGGATAATATTTTTTTTTAAATTTTTATAATTATATCTATGTATAAATTCTTGGCCTTTCTAAATTTTAAGATTTTTTTAGTTCTCTGATGTTTTTAGATTCTATGGAATTTTCAATGTTTTTAAAGTTTTGGAGTAAATATATATAAGGGGTCACTAACAAATTTAAGCCATGTTATATCACTAGGATGGAATATGATAGCATATATAAATAATTAAAGGATGATGTTGGATGATAAGGAATGGATTAGGGATCTCCAAAGATAATGTCACATGTGAACCAAGTCTCCAATAGTCAAAACACCATTCAAAGGATATATCAAGATGCTTCAGAAAAAGATGATTTAAAACTTCTTATACTTCCTTATCAAGGTCAAGATGGGAAGATGGATATGATAAGATGAACAAGGATGGATAATGATTAGGATTGAGATAAGATGGATAAGAATGGATGTTTGGATGAGGGTTTTAGATGGACTTCAATGTAGATGGAGTTACCCCAAAGTGTAAATTCACTTTAGATAATAAATTATTTATGTATGGTGCCAAAAAATTGGTTTTGCACCATGTTACTTATCCAAAATTTCATAAAAATGATTTTTACCTTTTTATGGACTATATATATATATTTAATTTTTTTTAAATTTTTTGGATGGACATCAAGAAAAAAAATGATTTAGGTGCATGACATTCATGGGATGATATAGATCTCTTCCATATTATTTGACCAATCTTTAAGCACCATAACCATACATAATAGTGATGATGTATAGACCTAGACAATTAGGCTTAAACTTGTCTTTCTTCTCCTATTCTACATTTTTATTCATTTGATTTTATTTAAGCAAAAGGTCACCAAATTAAAACTCATGATTTTATTTTCTTGTTATAATTATGGGGCATCCTATTTTAATAAGTCTTAACATTATTTAGTGTTGTTAATATGTTCTCATCAAGGAGTTATAGCTCTTGTAGTAGTACAATCCTATAATCCTCATCATTAATTATGTCCTACAAGGAAATAGTTAAGGAGGGTAACTTGATATCAACAGGTAGGATTACTTCTGATATAAAGACTATGGAATAGGGTGTAACACTTATGAGAGTGTGGAAGTTTGTTTGGTATGCCCATAAGGTAGGAAATAATTGTAAATGTTACTCACAACCAACATCATTAATAGTCCTTTTGAGGATTTTAAGGATGTTTTTTTGGATGCCTTAGCTTGGTTGTTAGCTTGTGGATAAAGGAGTTGACCATATTTATCAGCTAAGGAATTAGGAATAAAGGGATATAACATATTTATTATTGAAAAAAAATCTATTAGTTTAAATGGTGTTGGATGGGATGCCATACTAGTAAATGATATAATTAAAAATAAATTTGGATATTTACTTCCCATTTACATAAGTGAAAGGAATTGCCTAAACCCACTTTGTAAAATACTTGGTAGCAATTAGGATGTGTTTATTACTATCAGATTAAGTGGGTTTATCTTCCCTATGAGATTGAGTCCCCATGTTTAAAATGGCCAAGGATTTTTAATCAGATACAATGATTATGATGGAGCATGAATTAGGTCACCATAATTATTGTAAATAACACACTTTTTTAAAAATATACACACACATCACTTTACATATTCAACCAATAATATCATATGCAAAGTAGTTTTCTATCAAGGAACATTCTACTAGTATGGGACCAAAAAATCCTAACATGAATGTTTTTGATGGCTAAATCAGCTTCTCTCAAATTGAAATAACAAACTAGCATTCCATCATAGCCTCTACAATAGAGTGTGTCACCAAGTAAGGTATATTAGGATGTGTTATGGATGAAGGATTTGTGTTGGCTACATGATAATTATTTTTGAAGGATGTGATCATTAAAGTAGTTGTAAATCTTGCTATATCAAGGTGAATTGAGACCAATGATCTCACATACCATTTCAAATTTTGGATGATCATATTTAGTGAAAATGAGTTGTTCAATCAAGAATTGATACTAATATATATCTAAACACATTTTAAGAAGTGACCCAATAGTATCCATGGGATATGATGACCTATTATAGACCCTTTTTACTTTATCAAATATTATTTGCTCAAAATATTACTTAAATCTATCTACCATGGCTTTGTATGGCATAATTTTGTCATATTTTATTTGATATCTATCATTTAATTGATTGATGATTGAATGAAATCATTGAAGAATGACAAGTATTCAATGTCCCATTGGATGGCAATGTAAAGGTCTAAAAGAAGGGCCTCATATTCTACAATTTTATTTGTACATGGATATATAATGTGAAAAGCCTCAGGGATAATAAATACTTGTAGTGTGATAAAAAAACCCTACCCTTGAGCTATGAGATGTGAATGACCCATCAAAATTGAGCTTTCATTATTTTGATTCTTCAATGGGAAAAATGGACTCATATAGAAAGCTAAATTTTAATGGTTATGTATCTATTAATGGAGATTATGATAATTGATTAACAAGGACCTACCCTTTAATACATTTTTGATTGGTGCATTCAATGCCAAATTCACTTAAGAGCATAATCCATTTGACCATATGACTTGTCAATGCTAATTTAGATAGAAGATACTTGAGTGGATCAAATTTTGTAATGATGATGGTCTGATTACTGAGTATGTAATATATCAGCTTAATTTTGTGCTTGGAAATAATAACCTTGATGTAGATATTATTATGGCATGGTCATGCTGGTGAAATATCACTATGATGAAAGGTTATTTTTTAACCTGAGGATAAATTTCCTACAAGTGCTTAAAATTGTGAGGGGTCAATATCAGTAGGGACCTTTGATTATTGTAGTGTTTGATATAAGATGTCTTTATGAATAAAGGATGTTCGTAATAGATGTAAAATGGAGATTAGTGTTGGGGGTTTCTCCAAATATTCTATAAAGACATTTTGCATTTTATCTATGGATGTACATGGTTTTGATTTGGATATGTAAGTATTTGGGATTTGATTTTGGGATTTTGATGTGGAAGGGTTTTGAATTGTGACCTTTGGATTTTGAGTAATAACAACACAATCTCATGTTTGGATGGGAATTTAGAATTGGGATGCAGAAGGTCCTAGGATAATAACTATATCACATTGATTTTTGATAGGTTGATGGTAGAAATTAATTTTGATAGTGGCCATAATGTTATCATAATTAGGTGAGATGTTGTAATAGACCAAATAATTGGTTCAATTATTTTAGCCATGATGACAATCTTGATTTCATTATTGTTGATTATGTTTTGGAAATGGATCCTTAAAAATTACCATGTTTTGATTTTTTGATGTAGATGAATCTTTATTAAACTCGATGTTACCATGATCTAATATATCCTAAATATAGTGTTAGAGATACACATTTCGATAGATATTGTGACTTTTGATACAATGATACTCATAGTAATCATCCTTGTGCCATTGTGTCTTAGGATATCCCAATATAAAAGTCTTTATTGTTAGGAATATAATCTTGCTTGTTGTAACAAGTTGTTGGAAAACCAATTCTATGGGTTATACAAGAGGATCAAGGATCCTCCTTCGATATCGTGTCTTGATAGGTGGTATCTTAAGAGTGAATTTTGGAGTAGTTTGGACATTCTGAACATGTATTATTTGAAACTTTTACACATCTTTGGACTCTATAACTCCATCACCCACTACACTATTATTCTTATAAAATAACTTGGGTTTTTTTTCATTTGAGAAATACCATGAGGTTGGTGTGGATTTTACTTAGAGAACACTTTGAAAAGACCCTTATTAATGAGTTCATTTTCAATTTTAAATCCATTTTAGATGATCTCATCGAGTGTAGTGGCACATTGGAGTTTCACATGATAACTTATTTTCATGATTCATATTTTCCTCAAAAATATCTTATAATTGTTATTTTGGAAATGAATGAGGAAATTAGATGGCCAAACTCCTCCATCATTGCAAAAAAGGATGAGAAAATTTCCCCACTTCTCTTTTTGGGGTTGCAAAGGTCCATCAACATCAACTCATGTTCTACATTGTATGAAAAATGCTTCACTAAAAATTATAATAAGTTTATAAATGTATGATGGATTATTTAGGAAAATTAAGGAACCATTCCAAGTCTTGGCCACCCAAGATTTAATAAAATAAAGTTAAAAAGAACATGTGATTATATACCACTTCTTAAAAAACCATGAATAAATCTCTAAGGTGGTCCTGTGGATCTCATTTCCTTTTGTATTATCAAATTTTGGTACCCCAAAGTGAGGGGGAAAGGGGATTTGTAAAATAATTTTATCAAACAAATGTGGACATAGTTCCTCAAACTTGATTTTTTTTCTTTCTTTCCCTTCCTATAATCCTTGAAGAGCATTTTTCATCTCTTTCCACTCCTAATCAAGATGAGTGTTTAGAGAAAGATTTGACATATGTTGATGGGTGGATAGAGGTAAAATAAGTTATATGAGTTGATTAATAGATGAAATTAAAATGGCATTGAACTTAGTTGGTATATACACTTAATTGCCAACTTTAAAATTATTGGGTTGTTATTGTTGTTGAATAAATGAGATGTGTTGCTTTTGATTGGGTGGGATTTATTATTGATGATTGGATGATGTGGTTACTAAAGTTGAGGCCAAATTATCTGTCTTTATCTAACTTACTGAAGTTGGTTGATTTTGAATCTATTTGGGTCTTGAGAAGACTACTCTATTAAAGTTGATTTTCTTTTGTTAGCAAATTCGATATCCAAATATGGTGTTGATCTTGATCTATGTGATAACTAGTAGTGGATTATTTTTGGTCATGTACCTCTTGGTCTTATCTCTAGGTTAGGTGTGTAAAGTCTCTTGCAACATACATGGAATCACCTACCTAGGATAGATGGGACATGAGTTGAAATTTATTTTGATAAAGATATTATTCTAGGTAGGCTTTTCCATAATTTGTTTTAAACAACTGGATAGTATTATCTTGGACATACTCATTTTTATTAATGTCACTTTTAATATGAAAATCATGTACTTTATTTGGATGGAATGGATTGTGATCAAAGTTCATTTCAATTGATGGATTTTTACCCAAATTTTAATAAAAAGATTGGGTTACTTTTGGCTTGGATTCTAGTAAAATATGCCATGAATGCAAGACCGAATGTAAATTCATGTAATTTGACTTTAGGGTTTGAATGTGTATTTTGAATCTAAAAATCCTTGGTTTGATGTTGTGTAGACACTATTTATGAATTATACATCACCTCAATCTTGTACACTTGGCAAATATATATTATGGGTGTACCTTCAACTTCTAGACTTTTCCCACTATCAAAAGGCTCATATAAACTATCTCTATATGCATATTGATTGCCTCTTAGTATGAATAATTTTAGTATGATGACTTAAACCATATATCATACTTATAATGTTGTAAACCTACTTATCATTTATCTTTTCAAGTTTGTGACATATGCCTATTTTCTAGCAACACACTTGAATCTTAGTCAGACCCCTATGTTGACACAAGTGTCCTACCCTAACTCAAGTGTCTAGTGCCCTAAAGTCATCTAATTTTCAAATGAAATTTATTCCTATATTAGACCTAAGTTATTTAATATGAGATATATTCAAAAATTATTGTTATAAATATAAAATTAATCCTCATTATTTTATCACCTAGCACAAACCTAACACAAACCAAACAAATCACAAGGAAAATTATAAAATAAATTCAAACAATAACTCAAGTGAGGAAAAATTACCTATTTTATCTTATTTCCATATCAATCATAGGGATAACACATCTACAGATCTGAAGCATTGAAGGAACATCCCATGGGCCACATTTTTGAAGTTACAAGTTAGGTCACTCTATGTATTTTCTTATCACAGATTGTATGATACACTGTCATGTCCCCTTTTTCATGGACATTGACAGATTTGATGATTAGCCTATTATGCGACCTTCGTAGGCTAATAGGATGGATAGAGGGTCTTGATGGATCTTGGCATGGATTTGATTAGCAGAATCTCTATAGTTGGCTTTCATTCAGGCTCTTTTGGACATATTTGCCTGAGCTCCTATTATTTAGGGATATTTGACATGCAGCGGAGCACCCTTATTTTGATATGGTCATGTGTAGAATCACTCCTTGATTCACCAGCTTTAGATAGTTCGAGGATCTGACATGTATTGAGGGAGATATTAATATTTGATTGATTTAATCAAATATTAATTATTTGGTCTAATTTTAAATTAGATATTAATTAATTAATTATTTGGTCTAATTTTAAATTAGATATTAATTAATTATTAATTATTAATTAATTGGTCTAATTTTAAGACCCTAATTCTAATTTAAGAAGCCCAAGTTCTAATTTGAGGAATTCTAATTTAAGAAGTTCTAATTTGAGGAATTCTAATTTAAGAACCCCAAGTTCTAATTTGAGGAAATCTAATTTTAGCAAGCACACCTTTGGAGGGTATAAGGGTTTCTCATGGGGGAGAGTATGCATTCATGGATGATTATTATTGATATCAATTCTTGTTAAGAAATTCTTCTGTGAAGACTGAGCCAAGGGTTCCAAGATTCCATTTTCATTGAAGAACGTCAACTCTTCATTGTGTGTGATTCAGAGGTTGTGAAAGATCAACCGATCTATTGCCAAATTGAGAGATAACTTCATACAGAAGTTATCACAGGTGTTTACAAGTTTGAGAGATAACTTCACATAGAAGCTATCATAAGGGTTTACAGGTATTTCATTATTTTGGGTTTTGATTCAAGAATTATCTAGATATAGATCTTTTGTATTAGCCCATAATTCTACAGATCAAGATCAAGCATACAGGTTGTGCGATATTAGAGGCCATACGACTTCCGTACATATCCATGAAAATTCATATGCATCAACAGAAAGTTCAGGCACCGACATCGGCGAATAGAGACTTACATATCACCGACGTCAGCAAGTTAACGACTATAGGTCGATCGACGATGGCAATATAACCGACGTCGGCGACTGTGTTTTTTACACAGCAGGCTGAGACGTACCAGATTCAAATTTCTTTCTCAGTTTGTAGAATATTTAGGCTATTAAGGCCATACTTTCAATATTCTTTGTATACTTGACAGAGGACCTCTATTGTAAGCTTATGAGCAAATAAATAAGAGTTTATACTGTGATTTATTTATCTATTTAAAGATATTTTGCAGAAATTCAAATAAGCAATTCAGAGCTTTTGTTTTGATATTAGAAGGGATATTACAGTGGTTTCAGAGCTTTTTATTGCTATATATCAAAGTTGTGTAGAGACAAAAGGAGCCCCTAAGTAAGGGACATCACAGTGGTGTCAGAGCCAAATTCCTGCCATCTTGTTGGGCACATCAGAGCTAATGTCTTGCCATCCTGTTGGGTAGTTTGGGTAGGTTGAATTAGCGAAGTATTCATGATGACTTCAAGTACTCAGAAACAGTGGGACAAGGATATGAAGAAGCTGAAACAAAGTTTGAACCAGTTGGTTGAAACCCAGAGGAGGATGAATGAAATTCTTTCAGATCCTACATTTGAAAACAAATTAGTACGGTATATGGCATCCACTCGTAAAAGGTCCACATCACAAAATAGAAAGAAGGAGAAATAAGAGGTCTCTATAGGGGTTGAGGGCAGCCCTACACCAGTTGTTAGACATGTCGATTTAACTCAAGAGGATATGAGGGCAGCCATGGGGAATGAGTTGTCTATATCATCTTTGCAAGAAGTTTCACTTGAGACTTCTACATTGGAGACCAGCATAGAGCATGCTAATGATATGGATAATAAGAGTATGGATTCTTTGCATGATCATATTGCTCCTTCATCTTCACATCAAGAACATCAAACTTGGACGTATATGGAAAGGACCCAAAAGTTATGTGATATGTGGTCACAAAAGGCCAAAGAGGCTAGATTGGTGGCTACCAATGCGAGACAACATCTTCAAAACATAAGGAGACAGAAAAGAGTTATAGCAGTTTCTTCTTGTGACGACTTACCACAGATCAAGGAGGGCATGGAGGCAATGAAGGTGGCTCACTCGGATTCTGAGAGACATGTGGTCGAGCTTAGTCATGAGGATTTGGACTCTCAGTTAGTTGCAGAGGATGAGGGAGCTAGAGATTGTGATGATGAGATAGTTTTAGAAGTAGCTTCTTCAGAGTTAGATGAGGATGAGTCTGATGCTAGCATTCAGAGTGTGGAGGTATACTCAGAGGTTAGTACATTGAGTGTTGATTGTGAGTATATTCCTACAGTTGTAGCTGAGGAACATGTTGTTGGTACTGACACACATGTTCAGGATTTAGGAGTTCTTGGTCCTAATGAGTTTGGCATACCAGTGGAGTCGAGTCTCCAGATTAATTCTTCTCATACAGATGATGGTGTGGTATAGTTGGTTGTGCCACCTTTATAGAGGGATCAATTATGGGATGGATTGGCACCATCTTTTGTAGATGGGATTGATAGTTTGTCAGTGCATGACTTAGAGCAGGAGTTGATCAGATATGCTGACCATAGTAGAGGTACAGTGTGTGGATTCTCCATACTTGGCATAGTTCCATTTGGGAGTTGTTGCAGAGTTGGAGCATGCCTTCCGCATAGCATGGTGGAAGGTGTATATGATATTTGTGATCTTAGAGGTTGGTTGAGTTGCATTCACCAATTTGATTATGGGTTCCTCTTTTTTTTACTTTTACTAATGTTTTAGGTACTTGCATTGATTCACAGTAGTGCAGAACATAACTACATTTGGGATCCAGGTGGATTGAGTGGTTCATTGTTTCGAGATTGCTTGGGGACAAGCAATTTCTAGAGAGGCAGATTTTCATGTCCCCTTTTTCATGGACATTGATAGATTTGATGATTAGCCTATTATGCAACCTTCATAGGCTAGTAGGATGGATAGAGGGTCTTGATGGAGCTTGGCATGGCTTCGATTAGCAGAATCTCTACAGTTGGCTGTCATTCAGGCTCTTTCAGACATATTTACCTGAGCTCCTATTATTTAGGGATATTTGACATGTAGCAGAGCACCCTTGTTTTGATATAATCATGTGCAGAATCACTCCCTGATTCACCAGCTTCAGACGGTTTGAGGATCCGACATGTATTGAGGGAGATATTAATATTTGATTGATTTAATCAAATATTAATTATTTGGTCTAATTTTAAATTAGATATTAATTAATTATTAATTAATTAATTATTTGGTCTAATTTTAAATTAGATATTAATTAATTATTAATTATTAATTAATTGGTCTAATTTTAAGACCCTAATTCTAATTTAAGAAGCCCAAGTTCTAATTTGAGGAATTCTAATTTAAGAAGTTCTAATTTGAGGAATTCTAATTTAAGAACCCCAAGTTCTAATTTGAGGAAATCTAATTTTAGCAAGCACACCTTTGGAGGGTATAAGGGTTTCTCATGGGGGAGAGTATGCATTCATGGATGATTATTATTGATATCGATTCTTGTTAAGAAATTCTTCTGTGAAGACTGAGCCAAGGGTTCCAGGATTCCATTTGCATTGAAGAACGTCAACTCTTCATTGTGTGCGATTCAGAGGTTGTGAAAGATCAGCCGATCTATTGCCAAATTGAGAGATAACTTCATACAAAAGTTATCACAGGTGTTTACAAGTTTGAGAGATAACTTCACACAGAAGCTATCACAAGGGTTTACAGGTATTTCATTATTTTGGGTTTTGATTCAAGAATTATCCAGATATAGATCTTTTGTATTAGCCCATAATTCTATAGATCAGGATCAAGCATACAGGTTGTGTGATATTAGCGGCCGTATGACTTCCATACAGATCTGTGAAAATTTGTACACATCAACAGAAAGTTTAGGCACCGACATCGGCGAACAGAGACCTATAGAGACCGACATCGGTTGACATATCACCGACGTCGGCAAGTTAACGACTATAGGTCGACCGATGATGGCAATATAATCGACGTCAATGACTGTGTTTTTTACATAGTAGGCCGAGACGTACCAGATTCAGATTTCTTTCTCAGTTTGTGGAATATTTAGGCTATTAAGGCCGTACTTTCAATATTATTTGTATACTTGATAGAGGACCTCTATTGTAAGCTTATGAACAAATAAATAAGAGTTTATACTGTGATTTATTTATCTATTTAAAGATATTTTGTAGAAATTCAGATAAGCAATTCAGAGCTTTTGTTTTGATATTCGAAGGGATATTACAGTGGTTTTAGAGCTTTTTATTGCTATATATCAGAGTTGTGTAGAGACAAAAGGAGCCCCTAAGTAAGGGACATCACATACACACACAAGCCAACACATAGGGGATAAATACATAAGTTTGAGGTTATCTTATAAGTATTGTATATGTAGGAATCATCCTTTGATATAGGGTTATTTTAGGTAGCTCAAAACCATGTGCCCACTAACCCATTTTTCCATGGTTAATATGAAGATGAAAAACTAGGGATTTCTCATTTGATAAAGAGTGACAATCCATGACCAAGGTTTTAATACACTAGAGTGAAGGTGACACATAACCTAAAAGCATACAAGTGGTCACATATAGTTTTAATAGGTATCCCATACTTTAAACCTATCTACATATCCATCCCAGATCGATACAAGTGTCTATGGTTATAGAGGTATAGTTTTTAGAATCAAGTGATTGATCTAGAATCTAAATCTAGTTTACTTTCTATCTATTCTAGACCCATATCTATATTATCATCATAACTAGCTAAGTATCTTGTTTTAATTATCATTTCAATATCTAGCATAGCTATAATTTTTATTTTTAACACATTTAGCATAATAAATTCAATATATTTTTATCTTAGTTTTTCAATTAATTGGCCTATTATAGAGATAGATAAGCACCCTTGTGGCCTATGTTATCTCTATCCTTTTACCCCCATATTACCCAATCTATATTTTAGGGTTAAACATTTGGTAAATCCAATATTTGAGAATCATTGTTGCATAAGTATTTCATATTAGATTTTTCTTTCCCACCTTGTCCTAATATTTGTGTTTTTTTATCTCCCTTATCATAGATGATATTGATTATTTTGATGACTATGATTATAAAACTCTCCAAATTTATCTCAAATAAGGGATAAATATTTATTACTCTTGTATTCTTATAAGTTTTAATGCCTATAATATCAAATATTTGAATGGTGGTAGCTACCATGCCTCTAATACTGTTCATGCTCCTATCATTTCAATAAATGAGGTGATCCATCTTAATGAAGATAAATAACCTATACCTTTACCTTCTACACCAAAAATTGGTCACACGAATAATGTTCCTTCATTTTATCATGATACCTTTCATCAAATCCATAAGACTATTATGGAGGATTTACAACCTATTCACATGGAGGATATTCCTTTAATAAAACCTTTATATGATTTTCATCTTTGATATTTTCTAAAATATAGGATACAAAGGACAAGGATTAGGGAAAATAAATAAGGTATAACCCAACCTATATCTCTAAAGTGTAATCCAAATTAGTAAATCTTGGGTTTTAATAACAATCCATGAGTCATCAACTAGGTAAACCATCTAATCATGCCCTTCATAGACCTTCTACCTAAAAAGGATACATATGAGCAAGATTCTCCTTCATATGATCATTAAAAGTTTTGAAAAGTACATAAGGAAATTATGAATGATTTAAAAATTAATTATAAGGGGGGTATTCCTTCAAATAAATTAATTCAAAACCCCATAATTCTAATATTTCCAAATAACATCCCCCTTATCAAGGGTGATGATTCTCTTCCCCCTTCATTTGACATTGAATTTTTTTTTAAAGGTTAACTGAGATAGTATGACATCCTTACCAAGAAACATTAAGGCACCAATAAGAAATAATAATTACAAACATAATGTGACAAAGAATCATAATGCTATAAAATATCCAGATGACATAAAAAAATTACCACAATACAATGATCCAATACCATTGCAAAAGTATCCTAAATTTAGTGATTTAGAACTTTCACTTGTTATCCATGAGTATGGTAATACTCACATTCCTATATTAAAGAGAAGTGGTAGATTATAATCAATGATGACACCTATGAAAACATGCTAATTAGAACAAACTGAAAATCGTCCATGATAAAAATATTTAACAATCAAATTATTCATGGGTGGTGCTTATTTTTGGCATAACCATATTGATCCTATGAAAATAAAAACTACTTATAATATAAAACATTTTCAGCATCTTGGCTCTGATCTAAAAAACTTACAAAATAAAGGAGGTTTAAAAGACTCATTGGGAAACATAACACTACCAATTGCTTGTGGTCCTAAGGTGATTCAAAAATGAATTTAGGTTATGCTAAAAAAATATCCATGTACATTTACATTAGGAACTCTTTGGTTATATCAAATGGAAGTAAAAATTGACTAAAATCAATAAGGTATTTATTTTTCTCATGAAGGCAAATTGATCCATATTCCATATGATGGCATTGGTTCTTCTATTACACATGTAAAATGTGCGGAATAAAATGTTATGCACCATTTACACTTATTAAACCATGATTAAAATAATGTAAATTATCCAAATTAATGTTACAAGGTCTCACATATTCTAAAAATAACAAAAAATTAAAAATAAAAATCCAAAAATATGTTTAGCATTTGCATGTTCTATTAGTTCTTTGGCATATATGTTGTTAGTTACATGTTAGAGGATAACATATAATTCATTTATAAATACACACATGTTTCACACATCATTTGAGTGTGATTTAGGCTTACAAAGGTACATGATCTATGAATTTTCATAGGCAAATAAAGAAACCATTCCAAATCTTGGCCACCCAAGCTTCAATAAAAACAATTTAGAAATAGCATGTGATTATGTTCCACTTATTAAAAAACCATGAATAAATATCTGAGGTTGTCCTATGGATCTCATTTCCCTTTGTATTGTCAAATTTTGGTACCCCAAAGTGAGGGCGAAAGGGGATCTGTAAAATAATTTTGTCAAATAGATATGGACATAGTTCCTCAAAATTGAAATTTTTGCTTTGTTTCCTTATCTATAATCCTTGAAGATAATTTTTAATCTCTTGACACTCCTAAGCAAGATGAGTGTTTAGAGAAAGATTAAATGTATGATAATGGGTGGATAGAGGCTAAATATGGTTTATGAGCTGATTAAGAGATGAAAGTAAATTAACATTAGAATTAAGGGGTATATACACTTAATTACCAAATTTAGAATTATTGGGTTGCTATTGTTGTTAAATAAATGAGATGTGTTGCTTTTGATTGGGTGGGATTTATTTTTGATGATTGAATGACATTTGTGGATTGGATGACATGGTTAGTAATGTTGAGGCCAAATTAACTATCATTTAGACAACTTACTAAAGTTGGTTGATTATGACTCTATTTGGGTTTTCAAAAGATTGCTCTATTAAAGTTGATTTTATTTTGTTAGAAACTTCATGATATAAATATAGGTTTTTAATATGGTGTTGATTTTGATCTATGTGATAACTAGTAGTGGATTATTCTTGGTCATGGATGTCTTGGTCTTGTCTCTAAGTTAGGTGTGTAAAGTCTCTTTCAACATATATGGAATCACCTACCTAGGATAGATGCAACATGATTTGACCTTTATTTTGATAAAGATATTGTTCTAGTTAGGCTTTTATTTGATTTGTTTTGAACCACTAGATAGTATTATCTTGGCCATATTCACTTTGATTAATGTCACTATTAATATGAACTTCATGTTATTTATTTGGAGGGAATGAATTGTGATCTAAATTCATTTCAACTGATGGATTTTTACCCAAATTTGAATAAAAAATTGGGTTACTTTTGGCGTCGCTTCTAGTGAAATATGCCATGGATGCAAGACTAAATGTAAATTCATGTAATTTGAATTTAGAGTTTTAATGTGTATTTTGAATCTAAAAATGTTTAGTTTGCTGTTGTGTAGACAATATTTTTGAATTATATATCACCTCAATATTATACACTTGTTAAATACATATTATGGATGTACCTTCAACTTCAAGACTTTTCCCACTATCGAAAGGCTCACATACACTATCTCTCTATGCATATTGATTACCTCTTAGTCTAAACAATTTTATTATTATGAATCAGACCTTATATCATACTTATAATGTTGTAAACCTACTTATCATCTATCTTTTCAAGTTTTGGACCTATGCCTATTTTCTAGTAGCACACTTGCATCCTGTTCAGATGCCTATGTTGACACAAGTGTCCTACCCTAATGCAAGTGTCCAGTGCCCTAAAGTTATCCAATTTTCAAATGAAATGTATTGATATATTATAACTAAGTTATTTAATGTGATATATAATAAAAAATTATTGGTATAAATATAATATTAATCCTCATTCATTCCTCACCTAGCACAAACCAAACAGCTCACAAAGAAAATTACAAAATAAATTCAATAAATAAATCAAATGAGGAAATATTACTAATTTTCTCCTATTTTCATATCACTCATAGGGATAACACATATATAGGTCTCAATTATTGAAGGGACATCCCATGAGCCACATTTTTCTAATTTATAGGTGAGGTCACTCTATGTATTTGCTTATCAGACATTACATGATACATATATAAGCCAACACATAGGGGATAAATACATAAGTTTGTGGACCTCTTGGAAGTTTTTGATATGTATGCATCATTAATTGATAGAGGCATATTTGAGGTAGCTTGAAACCATGTGCCCTATTAGGAGAGGTTTCTGGATCACCAAAACTTGTTAATTATGGGGATAGGTAACTATGATATTGACAAATAACATATTAAAGGACATTTCCTAGACCTATTCAAGGTTTATATAGATAAATCATAGGGTTTAATCATGATTTAAGGCTATATCATAGATATTCTTGGTTGCAATAACATAAATACATAGAAACATAACTCAAAATTGACAAATACAAAACATTAAACATTTCATAGTGTGACTAAGTAAATTAAGATTTCATTTAATTCATGTAAGAAACATGGGAACATTCAATAAAATAACAAAGGAATTATTATTATATTGATGAAAATATTTCATTACATAATATCACAAAGATTAACTCATACAATATTATAATACCAACTTAATGAACAAGTACTACATTAATCTCATTGCAGAGTAATTACAATAATAATAATTATGTTAACAATCAACCCCTTTCCATATAGATGCATCCATGATATAGCTCAAAGATATTGTATTTGTAACTTCCTATCTATTCCAGGTATCCAACTATGCTAGGTCACTTATAACTTCCTTAGTTTGTTACTAACTCAAAATACGCCAACTGCATTCCAATCTAACTAACTGGTTAACAAGATTGTAGAACTAGAAATGGAAATTGTTATCATACATGAAATACAAAGTTGGACACACTAAATAGTAATATATTTGAACATATGACATATATATTTGAATATTTTCCCTCTAACACTTTCTAAAAATTAAACTATTGTCTTGTCCTATGATAATGGTGTAGCAACACAAATCAATGCCAAAAGATAGGATGACTTCACATGAGTCATAGATCACCCAAGGCATCATTTACTTATTTTCACCCTATGCATACTACATAGCTACCCTCATGGGTTTTCAACTAATTATTTCCCTAAAACTCACTAGTTAGCCATCTAAGAATAAAGATTTAGTGGAAAAATGTTAAAATTGTGATACTTGTGCACTATATAGGAAGTAAGAGGAGTCAGGTCCAACTAGCTAGGCACCAAAGAAAGAGGCTATGTGGGAACATTGAATTGTTGTAGTTAGACCTAAAATTAAATTGGTAGAATGAATTGAGGGGTATCTATCATAGGCATAATTGTATTATCAAAACCTAAAAATTTAACTTTATAGGCTTACTAATCCAACATAATCTACTGGATGAGATGAAGCAATGCTTGTAAGAGAATTTGGGAAAGAAGTAAAATTAGAGGTATTCATTTATAATTATGGGAAAAGTATTATGGGAAACAAGAGTCTTCTAAGTAATATCTTGATGGAGGTCTACAAACTTATCAACATACTTCTGGGCTTGAATACCAGTGAAAGTATTATACTGCGTGTGCATTTGCCAGTACATAAATTCACCAGCATAGTGTCCTTGGTTGAAAAAGAGGTTCAAATTACAATATATAGGTCATTTTTAGAAGTGGTCAGGTTAAGTATGGTTTCTTTAGCCCTAGAAGCTTATATGAACATTAGTTATATGCTACCCCAAATGCTATCAAGATCTTGCATCCAGTCTAGTAAGCACTAAGATACCTATTTGGCCTAAAAATATGTAGCATGGATAGACTTTAATAGTCATCCATTAAATATAAAAGGATTTTGATATAGGATTTGATTCCTAGACTTTGGGTACATAGATTCTATAGTTGTTGAATGTGTTACCAATCTTGGGTTAACTAGGCAAGGAGCAATGGGAGTTTGTATGTAGAAGATAGACTTTCCACATCTGAGACTTATTCCACTAAAGTAGGGTAGGCATATTCAGTGAGTTGACAAGTCTAGTATAGGTTAGCTTGTATCCCTACATTCTCTAATGTCAATTAGGCAACTCTGTTCTCCAATGACATGGCTTTTTGTGTGATACTCTCTTGAAAGGAAGATATGCCTTCAAACAATGTGGATAATGGTAATTAATAAACATTCAATGATGCTTCCATTATGGGTGTGTGAAGATCCAAAGTAGAGATGGATGTAGTCACTATTATAAGTGTCTACTACAAGGGTTCAATTGGCAAAGAAAATGTTTTGAGGTAGGAGGAGGTTGGTAAAAGGTCCCATGACCAAAGACTTTGAGTGGAGGATTTAGTAGTGGGTAACATAGTTAGTTGTTACACTATGAGCTTCGATGGGTTCTAATACATTTCTGATTTTCCCATTGGTTGGTTTTTTCCCTTTAGATATGGTTGTTTAATAGCCTCTTTGTCCTTCTTCACTTCCTCCTATTATTTCTTCATAACATCCTTAGCATCTCTTTAGCATTAAGAATCATCCTCTACCTTAGTTTTTATTGCCTCTACTATTGATTTCACTTCAGCTTATTATTTTAATTCCTTTTCATAATTAACCATATCTTGGAAAGCCATCATAGCATTAGATTTGTGTATCCTTTATTTTCACAATTCTTCCTACCTATGTTGTTCATCTTGGGATTTGAATACTTATTCTTGGGCTTCAACTTCTAAAACTTGAGGATGTTCCTATTACTCCTAGACTACATGATGTGCTTCTACTTCCTTTTTTTTGCCTTCACTTTGGATTTGAATTTTTCTTCCTATTGCACTCTACTTTTTATAGCTCACTATGCTTCTTCACGGGCTATCTATCATTCTTAAATAATGGGTTGGAAAACTATAACTTCCTCAAGATTAGGAGAAGGATCCTTAGAAGGGGATGGGGAAAATCTAATTTTCTATGCCTAAACCTTTGATTTAGGAACCTATGACTTCTAAATGAGACATCTCTTCAATTTTAGAGATGTTTTTGGTTGGTGTTGTGTTTTAGACTGCAATTGAATTAGGTCAAGATCATATGTATGATTTTATAGTCTAGGAAATGTCTCACTTATGTCATGAGGTTGCCATGGATTTTATATGTTCACTTTATATGAGTGAGGGTTTTTTTAAGGATTATCAACTAGAGGATTATACTTATTAGGGTGTATAGGAGATAGAGGTGATGATCTTGTAGCTAGGGCCTCTCAAACCTTGCACATATTTTATTTTTCTATGACCATGTCTATGATGATAGAAGATGGGAAAGTCCACCCATAGGTGTGATAGAACCATATTTTTTACCTACATGATGTGCATGGATTTCCAAAATAAGTACTCCTTATCTTGTTCTTCTTCATACAAGTCTCTAGTCATATCATCAAGCATGATCTAATACACTTATTGTTTATCTATGCCTAATTATAGAAGATCATAGTTAACTAAAATTCATGGAACACTTGAATCATCTAACCATATAGATTGGCTATGAGTTATACATCAAGGAGGAGATGGGAATCGCTAACTTTTGGGTACTTTTTTCTTTCTAGTATCTCTAGATTATGAAATGGAAGTAGAAATAAGTAAAATCAAAGATCCTAAAGTTATAGGATATAGAGTAATATATTGGAGAGGTGTCACTTATGTGGTATCCATAACCTTATATTTGGAAATATCTTATTATATAATATACATGTCAATGAAGAAAAGGAGCAGTGCACTTAGGACTTTAGGTAGTTCATGTATACAAATTATAATGCCCCTAGGAAGCTTGGTGACAATGGCATGTTTCCCAAATTACTACATCATATTATGAGGAATGCATGGTTTTATTATAATGATTTTGATCAATTCTTCTCACCATACTTAAAATTTTGTTTGATGAGTGATACACCCATGTTCCCTTGTCTATACTAGGTTGGTAAATTGTGCATTAGGCTAGTAATCTACACCAGGTATACCTCACCTTTAGGAGACTTCCATTATGTAAATACCAAGAGAAAGACCAATAATTAGTACGTACAAGTGTTCACAACCTGAATAACTTTGTCAATGTTTTTGGTTTGTTTAGACACTAAAAACTCTAGCTAATAAAACTCTTCATAAAGGTGGACCTATTGGGCAATGCCAATTACCCCCTTGGTTCCTTGTTTTAAATTTTTTGTGGTCTACCAGTATCATCTAATAATGCATTCTACTAATATGCACACTGTTTCATCTGTAATTTATAAAATCTTAATCCCTATAGAGCTCCTTTCATAAGGGTCATACACTTTTTGTAAAATAGGTAACACCTTAGACTTGTATGCTTTCACAAATTTCCCTCTTATTAGTAGGCCAGTCACACATGCCATCATAGATGTGTTGATGTACACTATAACTTCCTTAGAAAAAAAATCTTCCCATCATTATAGTAGTTGTTAAAATCTACATAATTTCACCCAAATCACTAAATGTGGGCAATCAAATTAATCATTCCACATCAATGTTGTGAAAAGGATTCATTTATGCTAATTTCATGGGTTGTGTACTTTGGACTACTTGAGGGCCAAATAGTCATTGTTCAGTCACTTAAATTAAGTTAAGTACTTTAGGGTATAAAAACCTATTTTGATGTGGTGCCAATCCAATGCCCATATCTTCTTTCTAGGAAACATTTAGTGGTATGATCAAGTGAGATACATCAATACATACCAATGTATATGATTCTATGTTGGATTTATTAGAAAATTTGGATTAGATATTGGCTCTTTTTTTGATGCACATGTTGTCACAAAAATATTGAACTCAATTGAAAACTTAGCACAATTATGATGGCAATAAGCAAGTCATCTTGATTTTATAACTTCTAACATAGGAGCTATAAATCACATCACTTTAAATATGCCTCAGTTCCATTAGATCTTTGATCATGTGATTTAAATAGGCCCAATCTTATCAAGCGACATTATCATCAATTTTATTAACTAGCATCCACTTTGGTAGTCAACAATGATCTTGATGTGACATGGCCTCTGACCATTTTGATGTTGTTTATTGATATTCATTAATTAGACATAAATATACAATCTCCTTGACAAGATCTTAACCATTGATCACATACCTTGCAATCAAGGGTCATAGATAACCATTGTTACTAGTTATTTTACTCTGATCTAATTACACCTATCATTTCCTAGACTTAATTATTACTTCCCACAATTTATTTATTAATATGTGAATGTCATGTTGCCATTGAAATTGATAAAATACTCTAAAAATCCTTATCTATGATATTTATTGACACACCTCTAATCTACTAAAAAAAAATCACTCAAAATACATAATAGTTGAAATGGAAATCTTAAGCAAACCTAGTATGAACTAACACCTGTTATTATTGTGTTCTAATTTTTACTTCATGTAGACTTTAAGTATACAACCATTAACTTGGCCCAAAAATATTTTACCTTGTAAACAATATATAACTAATGTACTTGGATACAATATCTCATGGATGATATAAGTACCCTTCCACCTGATGTTCATTTTTCTTGAAAAAGTCTTGAATCTACTATCATACAAGAGAACTAGCTAGTTTAACTTGAATTCTTTCATTCATAAATTTCTATCATGCCAAGAATTTTTTATACACTTTTGAATAACATGTGTCCATATGGTTTTGCATCTATCTTCATCCATGTGATTAAGGTATAGCATCATGTGTATGAGGGATTTTTCATCTCCCATATGCATAATCTAAGTAATTTATAGACTGGGCACAACATATTCAAGGGGCATCATAGCTTCTATCCCATTCACCAACTAGAATGGTGTGAGGCCCATCACACATTTGTAATGTGTGTGATAATCCCATAGCACTATAGGAAGTCTATCTTCCCAATCATCTTTTTAGACATCACAAATTTTGGTCAACATCTTGCAAATTACCTTGTTCAATTTTTTTACCTAACTATTCATTTTTGGATGATATGTTGTGATCTTGTGATGCACAATAAAAAAATCATCTATAAATTTTTTAATTATTTTGTTTATAAAATGAGTGCCTCGATTACTTAACAATTTTATTGGGCAAATACAATGGGTAATGATGTTCTCATACATAAATTTTATAGTATCTCTAGCTCCATAGCTTGGTGTGACAATAACTTAAACCCATTTTGTAAATTAATCTATCATAGTGATAATATACCTAGCTTTGTTGTGTTTTCATTGTGGGTTGATGGGACTTATAAAATCAATGCTTCATTTGCTCAGATGGATGTTATACAAGCATTGGTTATAAGGGAATTTTATCACTCCAATCAGTTTTACCATTCTTTGATAGACATCACACTATTTTGTGACCCTTTATGTATCTTGAAATAGATAATTCCATTGTAATCCACTATGTAACACCTTTCTCATAGTGGTAGTGGTATCCCCTATGAAGTGGCCTTCTACAACCCCTTGATTTACCTCCTAAAGGGTCTATGGTCTCTCATGTTCTAAGATAGTTCTGAATAGGAACCCATCTTTCCCTAAATAATAAAGAGCCATATATTATACTATAATGGAGTGCTTTCATGATCGACCATTTCTTCTCCCTCTCTGTGTAACATTTAGGAAAGCTCTCCTATTCCAAAAATTGTGCAATATCTTATAGCTAATCTAGTATCACAATAAATTGAAAGATGGCTATTAGGGGACTCATCTAGGATTTATTCAGGTTATTCACCATTAGTTAGCCTACTCAGATGGTCTGTGCCTACATTTTCATGCCCTAAATTTACATTGATGTAAACTAGAAACTCTTGAAATAAATCAACCATCTAGAAATGCATCCTTTGATTAGGGGATTATTTAATTTGTATCATAGAGCCTAGTAAGAGGTAATTTATAAACTTATGTAGTGAAAAAATGATGGCCAATGCTTCCTACTCATTTGTTGTGTAATTATTTTTAGTAACATACAACTTTCTGCTTGTGAAATGGATTGGATGGTCCAATCCCCACTCTCTCAACTATGGAAGAATTGCTCCCAGTGTGATTCTTGAATCATCTACATGGACATGAAATAGTTTACTCTAGTTAGGAAATATTAAAACTGGTCTAGTGACCAATCTATGCTTTAGTTATATGAATGTTGTCTAGCATTTGAAGTCCATAAAAATTATAATCCCTTTTGTAGCAACTTATCTAATGGTGTTGAGATTATAACATATCTTTTGATAAATTTGAAATAGTACCTTGTATGCCCTAAAAATGCATGCATTTTAGATGAATTTGTTGGTGGTGGTATACCAACTATCATTATGATCTTTGCTTGATCAACTAATCTGCCTCTACTGCAAACTACATGACCAAGTAAAACATTGAATGGTGTGGAGAACAAACATTTTTTAAAATTTAGAGATATCCTTAGAGCTTTGAACCTTTCTAAAATAAATATTAACTTAGAAAAATGTTCTTTAAATAATGATAACACTACCAAATCATCTAGATAGACCTCCAAAAAGTCATGAATAAAATCCCTAAATGCAGTAGCAATAGATCTAGAGAACATTACTAGTGCATTTTTCAATCTAAATGGCATTACCTTATAGGTGAATGATACCCACTCTATTAAAAAGGTAGTATTTGTTTAGTCCTACTCTATGATAGTTATCTATTGGTAGTCACTAAACTCATCTATGAATGAATAGAACTCATGACCTGCAACAGACTCTAGTACCTCATCAGTGAATGGAATTGGGAAGGGATCATTGACACAAGCACCATTTAAGATGTGATAATCACAAAAAATAATAATATCCCCCATCTTATTTGGTTGTACCACTATAGGGCTTACCCAATCATATTTTTCCTATGTAAAAATATTACTGTTATGAGCATTTGATTTAATTCTTCCCTGACCTTCATTTTCATGTTGGGGTTGAGCCTATAGGGTAACTTTTTGATTAGCCTTGAATATTATTTAATTTAAATGTGAATTTATCCAAGAGAGGGATTGACACATTTTAATTCTAAAAATGTGGTGGGGAAGATGTCTTGATAATCTCTCAGAAGTTGTAACACTTCTGAGATGTTGGCCTATGTCTAGTAATCACCTATATGAGCCAGCTTAGGTACCTCCTTCATACCAATGTTACCAATATGTTCTTTGAGAGGATATTGATAAATATTACACTCTCTTTTAGGGATGGTATTTTAGATTTGTTTTTTATCTTCTCATTTAGGAAAATGAATCTGCCATAGCTTTCTTCTTTTATTTGTTCTATGACTTCTTCTGGTGTGGTTATGGATCCCTTTTTGGTACAAATAGTCTTGAAGATCCATATCATATTCACTTTCTTGGTCAAATTTTTCCTCTGAGTGGTCTTGGATCTAGTGACACATTTGGACTACTCCCTATTCCTGCTCCTAAATTAGGGTATATAAATTTGATGTCTCTTCTAAATCATAGACCAAAATCTATTTTAGAGGAGAATCCATCAGAGTTGGCAAATCCTAAACTCTTCCTTGGCATAAGAAAGACTCCATTTTATTTTTAACTTGATGGACTATGAGATTATCACTCTTAAATATGAAGGTCTATATAGAATCACTTTATATTTGTTCCCAATGCTTTGTTTCCTTTTTGTCTTTTTAGTGAATATAACATACTTTAGGAATGACACCAAGTGTATAAATTAAAATATAAATCCAATATTTTTTAGTGATTATTTCTCCCATCCAAACCTCAATACACCTATAGATATGCAATTCAAGAGGTTCTCCCTCTTAAAAAATTGGCCACTCCTATTGCACATCTTTTGGTAGCTGAAACCTTATGATCAATAATTCATAGGATTGGTCCCATGTCATGTGGCCTTCTCTATGCACTGACCACCAATTCATAGCAACCCCTTTGAGTGAATAATTGATATGATTAACCCTCTAATTTGTATCAAGGACATGTAGCTAAAATCATACAATGAATTCACATACATCTTTAGTTGTGAAGTACTAAGGTATCTATTTTTTGTTGTGTATACAATTTGCAAAGGTTACAATTTATGGTCACCTTTATCCTAATTCAAGAGAGGTGTATCTGAATCTCCACTTAATTAAGATATGATATCCCAAGGTAGCATACAATCAGGTGATAACTCTATGTAAGCTTTGTCAATGTAGTCTGCATTATAGATGAAATCAACCTCAAAATGTGTTGGCAACCTCACATATATCGAGTGTGATTCCTACTTCTTCAATTAATATTTTTACATAGTAATTCACAAAGGTATATCAAATAAATTTTCATATTCCAAGACCTGTGTTTATGGACTAGGCTAGTTATAAAGAAAAATATATTCTATAGCTTGTAGAGCATATTGTTTATCATCAATTTTCACCTTCATCCAGCTAATTCCTATGATTTCATAAGGATAATTGGGGATTATATATAGCTTTGCATCTACTTTATTCAAGGGAGAAATGATGATATTGTCATTTTGGTGTGATTCAAGCTAATTCATGACTATATTTATAGTCATTCACCTATCATAGGCCCACTTCTTTCTAATGAGAGTAGGATAGTGATTCTCAATAGTCTTCATATTGATGAATTCAAATTCACCTCACAAGCTAAGATTTGTGAATTTAATCTCCATATATTCCAACTATCCTATGGGTGGTACCTTGCCATAAGATTTTAGGTTAAGTTTCATAGGACTATAACTTAGTGAAAGTCATCCAATGACCTCCCAAGTAGATCTAAGAAGCATGTTGACTGTGCTACCAAAATAAAATACAACATTTGGTATTTTATATCTAGCTATTTTGATGTCCATTTTCACATTGATATCCCATGGTTTATTGGTATTTACATACCAGACCATGTTGTTAATTAGCTATAGGCCTTTCTATGCACATTCTAATAAATTATGTAAAAGATTCATTATGTTTTGGGATATATCCTCATTGCGTAAGGTACTAAGGAGCTTCATCAAGTCAGTTAGTACAATGATAATTCCTTATTTTCATAGTATTTTAATAATTTAGCCATACATCTGAGCATTTATGGCCATATCATCTCCTTCAGTGTTCCCTTTCTATTGGATATTCTTGAGAATTTGTAAGCTTCCCATATTAGGTTTTACTCAACACTAGGCTTTGGATACTTATCAAGTTGCATTTTATTTTATCCCATTTTTTACAGGCATCTCTAATGGAGGAAGTCTTTGTGATGAATGTTGTTGATGTGTGACATCTAGTACCAATGCATTACCTTTTGGCTTCACTTAGACCATGTTAATATTGCACACAATGTTATCTCTATGTTGGCTATCTATTACTAGGTAGTCCTCTATGTCATGATGGTCTAAAGTTATGTAGTAAGCATAGTATGACTAGAACTAAAGATTATGTAGAGAGTTATATTATACATGGTTCAACTTAATACATATATATAACCTAATAGGTTTTATCCCTTATCCTCCTTATGTGCCTCATCTATATCCAACTCGATAATTACCTCCTCCTTTGGTACCTTGAAAACCCCAACTACCTTGTTGTGGCCCAAAATTGGCTATGTTTTAGGGTGCATTCTAACCTTGATGATGTTGGTATCTATCATACCCAACATATTGGGTCTATTATGGTTTTATTAGATATTAAGGTGTGAACAACTATGCAACAATGTGTTATTACTATGAAGTGGGTGGTCCAATAGCTAATCCATGTGTCATATAAGACTATATTTTAGGATCCTAAACTGTAATAGTCTATGATGCATAAGTGAGAGTTACCTCCAATCAAGATATATCTTATGTTTAAAAATTTACCTATTGTGTTGTGATTTCAAAAACATTTTTAGTAATGTCTTCCTTGAGTTCTTGTAAGGCCAATGTTGAGGTATGTTCTTATTCTTGTTTTTGAAGCTTTATTTTTGTCATTAATGTCAAAGTCAAGACATATGTCAGTTATGTCAAGATCAAATTTAAGACTATGCATGATGAGATGATATGTGTTAAACAAGTCTCATGACAAGAGAAAGTTTAAAGGCAACCTCTTGTCTCTCTATTGAGATAGAATTTGAAGGCAATGTGGTAATTCTTCTGAGGTTGATGGCATGCCAAAGTTAGGATCATGGTAAAAGGCATAAGAGAGTTAAAATAGATATGTAAACATGATAAAGAAGAAAATAATACTACATATGAGTTTTAAGGTCAAGTCTTGAGGCTTAGTCCTCACATGAAGACCTAGTCAAAAGGCATATGCCTGATAACATGATGAGTTGAGCAATATGAGCTTGTGTGAATAAGGTTTTAAATATGTGAGCATGGTATTATTTTATTTGACATGTGGATGAGGTATTAAGACTAGTAAAATAAGTTTAAAGCTATGTTCATGATATAATTATGATTGGTAATTCAAGGCCTAGTGTGCAAAGAGACCTAATGTGGCTTAATAAGGGGTCAACTTATTTTCCTAAGGTTCCATAGCCCTTAAGATCATTAAAATAATTTTTAGGGGTTATTTTAAGTGTTTTATCCAAGTTTTAATTCATATACTAAAGGATAAAGCATTAAAATTGGTGATAAGGTTTTCTATGTGTAGAGAATTGGGTATTGTAAACTCGAGAAGGAAGTTATTATGCTCATTGGCATGTGCAACCTTTGCATGAGATATTGATCAGATCATGGAAGTTTGGTAAGTTCTCTATCTTTATTTTCCTTGCATTTTTTTTAAATATTTTATGGGTAATCCTTTATGAATGATTACTAAGAAGGGAAACCAATCAAAACCCTCCTTAAACCCTCATAATGGCTTGATAGGAAATATTTTGTCTATTATAGCTTATAATGGTTTTTTTGACCTATTTTTATGTTTTTAACATGTAAAGGACTCTTCAAAGTTTCTCTATGTGGTTTTGGTTTATCATGACAATGAGTATAAGCTACAAGAAACCCCTTATTTCTTGTAATTTTGATGTAACAAGCAGGGTTGACTAGTCAAATCATGCAAATGGATGGAGGATGATGTATGAGAATTTTAGTATGTGACCATGTAATTTTTTTATTATGTTTTAGGCCTAAAATTTTATAAACTGGTCATGGAAGTTGACCTATCATTAAACAGGCCTAATGAGCAAGATAATGAGAAAACTAGGCAAGAATGAGAATGAGATTAGGTATTGGTTACAGAGGATTAAAACTGGATAAAAATGAATGGGTTCATTTTTAAATACCTATAACTCATATACCATTTTTTTATAAGTATTCATTATTCTCTTATCCATGCTAAAAGTTATTATCAAAGTGATTTGTCTAACATAGTGAAGTCTATGTAGGGTGAAGATGTGAGATTGGTTTGTAAGACCAATGTAGATATTAAAAATTGTAATATATATTTTATAATATTATATAATGATTCATAATTTTCATTTAATTCCATTTTAAGAACATAAATGTGTTCCCACAGGTTTTCTAAGACTTAATCTTCTTGACTATGTTTTTGATACTATAGGCAATTTTTTTGTGTGTGAGTGAGAATGTTGTTCCTGCGTGTTTTTGCATTGTGTTGAAGAATAAAATGCACATGAAGTTTTTATATATGTCTCATAGGTTAATTTTAAAAAAAATTTATTCATGATAAACAAATATAAAGGTGAGAAACTTTTTAAGGTTCTTGACTTGGTTTTTGGAGCCTATGTGCAGTTTTGAGTGAGCTTACGAAGTTGATTAGTTTGAGGTCTATTTCCATGTTTGATGAATAATAATGAAAATTATTTTAAACCTAAGTTCATGGATATTCTATCCATGTGATTTTTTTTATTGTTTTATGTGTCAAATTTGGTTTTATGCATCATATTTGCAAGACAAACATTCTAATAGGAAGAATGCCTAATTGCGAGTAGACCTAATTATGTGGTTCAAAGTGTGAAACAAGATAAATGGTGTTGGGTACATAATGAGAGATTATAAATGGTATATTAAAGTGAAATTTGAAGTTTTTCATCCATTTTTTGAGTCTCAAATTGTTCCAAGGAGGTCTAAGTGAAATGTGTGCTTAGAGAAGGCCTAATTGCATTAGGTCTCTATCAGGCCTAATGGTGGTTTTGGCCCTTAAGGGTAATGACCAATCTATTTGGTGGTTATTTCACTTATGAATTTTTTTTGGATATATTATAATGTTTATATAAATATATTTATGTTCTTTTCCAACTAAAATGGGTAAGAACAAGAGTTAAGTAAAAAGATAAGGCCTAATATGCCTAATTTGACTAGTTAAAGAATTGAGCATATGAGCAAATGATATAGAGTTTTAGAAAATAGGTAAAGGGATTAAATATAGTTATATATGTGTGATTAATATTCCATAAACATATAACTATGTTTATATAGGGGTTTATCAAATTCATTTGACATATTTTTGCCAAGGAAATGGCTAGTTGAGTGAGAAGGCCTAATAGGCCATTTGAGAGATAGAAGAGTGAAAAGAGAAAAAGAAGGAGATCATATTCAACTGAATAATAAATAGGTATATAAGGGTGATTATATATTCAAGGAATATTAATTGGTGTTGGGTTACCTAGGGGGTTGGATCTTCTTGTAGGTTAGAGCTTGCTAAAGGACTAGTTGAGTTAGTGTTTGACTAGTGAGGGGTTGGTGCTCTTTGTGGGGTTGGTGCCTCACTAAAATTTTGATTAATTGCTTATAATAATTTATTAAAAGATATGAATTAGTGTTTTTTATTCTCCAAGAGGGTTTCCCACATATATATTATGTTCTAATGTTGTTTGCTTTCATAAATGCTTGTATATGTATTGATTGTTGTTTATAAGTGAACGAATAATTCATGAATGTTAAGTGAAATTAAAGGACTATTTTAAGAAAAATTATTCACCCCCCTTCTCAGTATCCATACTTATAACATTTGGTATCAGATCAAGTCATTTAAAGGAGGTCTAATAAGCTAAAGGAGATTCTAAGTAAGTTAATATGGCTAGTCAAACACAAGGTGGCTTTTCTACAAGCAAGGCTTTATTGTTTAATACATCCAATTATGATTTTTAGAGTCTCAAGATGAGGACATATATTATGTCTCAAGGTCATGATGTTTGTAAATCAATCTTGGATGGATATACTTCACCCCCTATTCTTCTTACAGATGCAATAGGTAAGAAGGCTAGTGACAATAACTTAAAAGCAATGAATAGTATTATATATGGTCTATTAGAGGCAACACTTGTGAAGGTGATGCATTGTATGTCTACCGAATAAATGTGGGAAAATTTGAATATTATTCATATGAGATATTCCAAGGTCAAATTAGCCAAGTTGAAAACCCATAAAAGATAATTTGAAAGCCTAAAAATGAATGAAGATGAGACTATTATAGCCTATTTATTGAGGGTTAATAAATTGGTCAACATCATAAGAGGTTTAAGTGAAGATTTGAAAGAGTCTACTATTTTTCAAAAGGTTTTGATATATCTAACTCCCATATTTTATTCTAAGGTATCTATTGTTGAAGAGATGCAAGATCTAGACAAGCTATAGATGGATGAACTTCATGGCACCCTCATAGCCTATGAGATGAGGACAAGTGAAGGAAGACTTGAAAAGAAGGAAGCTACATTCAAGGAAAAAAATAAGCCAAAGTATAATAATACATAACATAAGAAAGTTAAATATAATGATGAATTTGATATTGATGATGATGAGTTGATAGATATGTTTACAAGAAAGTTGAAGGCAGGCTCAAGTAAATATAAGGGAAAATTATCTTTTAAATGCTTCAATTGTGGAGAAATTGGACACTTTACTAGCAAGTACCCTCATAAGCATAAGGATAAGGATGATGAAGGTCATTATGATGATAAATGGTCTTATATGTCTAGTAATATCAAGAAAAACTTTAGAAGGTATGATGATAAGAAGAGGTTTTTCAAAAACAAAAGAAGTTTCTACACCAAGGAAGCTTGTAGCTCATTTGATGAGAGTGAGACAAGTGATTCTGAGAGTGACCATGAAGGTGATGGACATAATGTTAATAAATTTCTCTTCATGGTTAAATAATAAATTTGTTTAAATAAATAAGAGTCCATATAGATTGAAGGTGTTGTTGGTAATTCAGATGAAGAAGGAGATGAGGTGGACTTTGAGGTAGAATTAATGAATACACTAGAAGAAATAAAGATGGTAAATAAAAAGAATAAGGTGATGAGGTATTTTATCAAATATTATGAGGAATAAATAATTTTTTTTAAAGGTGGACTAAGTAACAACTCCAAAGAACAAGAGGAAATAGTCAAATAGGTTTAGACTCAACTTGAGATTGTGATTGCTAGTTTAAAGACCAAAGAAGAAGAAAGTACAAGGTATGTAACTAAAATGGATTCCTTGAGAACTGAGTTAGATTAGACATCAAGTAAGTTTAAGTCCTTTTTGAGGTTTGAAAAGAGTAACAATTATCTAGACAACATTCTAAGTAGTCGAAAGATTGTTAATGACAAAATAGGCCTTGGTTTTAATAGAGACCACGAGAAGAACACTAATGTGATAAAAAAAGGTCAATAATCAATCAAAGAATGAGGGTGTTGTCATAATTAAGGCTAATGCTATCAATCAACCTAATTTTATAAGGTATTTTAACCCCTTTAATGGCTATTTTTATTCATGTAACCAATTTAGACGTTGAGTAAGGTATTGTAAAAGACCCTCCAAGAATGAATATGCATGGAACTATGATGAGAGTTATCAGTCAAAGGTATGGTTCATGGTGTGTTTCCATCAAAAGGAATAGTGTTTTTAAATTATCATAAGGTTGGTCATATTGAAAAGTACTATAAGCATGAATTATCAAGACTAAATAATAAAGTTGAGAACCCTAGAGTATAAGAAAGAAGATAAGACAATAAGTGGAAACCCAAGGTAGCTAAGATTGATGATCGGTTTATAAATCCAAGAGGACTATTTTCCATGGTAGATCATAGTCAATATGCAAAGGAGTACCAAGAATTCTCTCTATCAGCTCAAATTATTTATGAAGGAGACAAGATCAATAGAATAATCTTAGATGTTAATCAAATAAAGATTGAGGAGTTCAAGCCAAAAGGTTTATTCAAGATTAAGAGGATCATGAAGGAAGTTTAGTCTAGTAAGGTGATTTAACAATTTTGGGAATATTATGGTATTATTCCTAATTTAGTTAAAGGGTCTAGATTGATAAATCAATAAATTAGCTACTAATTTTTGAAATTTATTTGTATTTAGAGATTTTCTAAAATTAGTAATAAGAGGGAGAAAATAAGACTTAACTTAAACTATGATGATCTGACTAAGAAAAGATCTGATATTCACTATGTAGGCCTAGGACATTGTCACAAATAGGATTCTAGCTTTCATTTTCTAATTGGATAGGAACATTGAAAGTGAATAGGAGTGGCACTAGCACTATAGTCTTTGTTTGATGCTATTGTCTTGAGGATCTAAGATTTATGGGTTTTGTTTGACAAGTCTCTATGACACTATCTTTGAATTTAAAAAGCTTTGTTATCAATAGTGCTACCTATAGAGCTGATTTTATTTGTTTTTATGCCTTAAATATACTTGAACAAAACTTTAGAAAATAAATAAAAGGGGTTAGTGTCTGTAAGATGCACTAGATGTGTTTCACACCCTATGTGTGGGCACACTACCTACATACCAATACTCTAAAGAGGTATCAAGACATATTTAGTTCTCCCTTTGAAAGTGCTTGGTGAAATTATGATATGATAATGCAATAAATGCTAAACTAGATATGCTTGAGGTGGCTAGGGACTGGTGTAAAGATTTAGATGTGCTTAAGACTATACTAGATGGCTATATGCAAAGAATAGGGAAGATTTCCTGAGTGGTTTCACATGTATTCTTGATTACTTGATAATATTTTCCAACCCTTTCCAAATGATCTTTGAATGGGATTTTATAGGAATATATTGGTCATGGATTGAATTTTATCACATTAGGCCAACAAGGAGAAGGATGGGGAAGTGGAATAAATTGACCGTTAGGGCCATAAATGATCTTGTATAATAGCACCAAAAGTAGATAGGAGTGGCATTGGTGTTATTTTCCTAGTGTGGTGTTATTGTCCTAAGTAGATGAGACTTGGGGGGATGGATTGGTCATGAAAAGAGGGTCTTGGATCAATTAGAATCAAGTCTAGAAGGCTACAGATGATTGGGAATCAATGAAAACAAGCCTAAGAGGGTCATGAGAGAAAGCAAGAGGGACCTATGGGTTAGGTGTCATTAGCCATGGTCAAGTTACCTTTTTTTGAATTTTATATGACTACATTTCCCCCCCTTTATTTTAGTGATGCAAAAAATCAAAGTATAGGATAAAATAAAAATAGAAAGCATACCTAAAATTACTTTAAAGGTTGAAGTTCAAGAAGCTATGTGATCCTAGGTGTGCATATAAAAAACACACTAGGAAGTGTAAATCTATAATTGAAAACAAAAGTAGATCAATTATTACTAGATATGCTATATCTAAAATAAGAATGTACAAATCTAGGTAAGAGAGAGAGAGAGGAAAATCAAGGAATGAATACACCTCACCAAATACATGAACCAATACAAAATCTATTGTGATGCTAAGTAATGTTGAGTAATGTTGGATGTGTGTTGTACCAAGAGTAATATTGTAAATGAAGTTAAGTTCTGAATTCCCTAAAAAATGGCTCAATAATGCAAAGGATAACCCTTTGGCTCCATCATCACCCACTAAGTGAAGCTAGGTGGTCATGTGTGTGTTTATTAATGTTTGGACTATGTGTCCAATCCATCTGAATATGTGGCTCAAGAATATAAAGGCTAGCTAATATTTTGGCTCCATCATTGCCCCATAAAGTGAAGCTATAAATTGATATCGATATAAAATATGTGTCATATGAGATGGATCCTAAATCCCATGAATGTCTATGATATAAAAATATTTAGCATGGATAGATGAATGTATGCTAAAAACTAGGCCACTCTTGGCCACTTCAAAAGATGGAGATTAGGATTGCATGAAAGCCACTCCAAATTTTAGAATCTAGCTTATGTGGAAGCCACTTAGGAACTTAGGAACTCAAAAGTTAGGATTATTTGAAAGCCAAACCAAAATGATTCCAACCACCTGTAGATGGAGTAAGACATGCAATTATTGAGAATACCTGGGTAATGCTAAACTTGGAAAAATAAATAAATGTGCCATGCACATTGCCCCCAATCACTGGTGTTTAAAACATGGATTCTGATATGGAAGTTATACCAACTACCCTATCTAAAACTAGAAGCAAGATCCATCATGTCATACATTATACCCCCTATATTTATATTTTTTGAGAAAACTATATTGAAACTACTAATTTTGGTCTAAATTATAACTGACAAAATTGTAACTAAACTTACCTTTCTATTTATTTTTAGAAAATCTAGTTTTTATACTATTTGTATAAGAGCATTAAAAATGGATAGTAGCACCATTGACATTGTAGTCCTATCTCAGTGTTATTGTCCTAGGCCAAATCTAATGACTATTATAGATTATTGACTATCTACCTAGTTTATTCTATTTGGTTTGATGTCTAGTTGCTATTTTGGGTGTTCTGAATGATATTGTTTCACCTATTAAGAGTTATGATCTTTATGAAAAAACCCCTATTTATTTCCCCCACTTATGAGGGTAAGAATAAAGATGTTATAATGACTACCTTCAGAATAAAGATCCCTACAAGTGTGTTATGTTGCAAAATATATGATATAGCAATGATAATCAATAAGATATCTCAAGATATGACATGATTTGTATTAAGAGAATAGTAGATCAATAGGGGTATGCCTAAATAGATGTAATAATCTATTAGCATGTGTAATATACTAAACTATAATTTAAATTCTAGTTAGTTGTTAGTTGGAGGGATGGAGCATGATGTCCATCATAACATCTAAGAAAGAAAGATTAATGCATGATATAGATCATGGCATTGCAAACAATCAAAAGAAATCGAGAAACAAGCATACAAGGCAAGAAGTAAGAAGTTTACAAGTGTGGCCAAGGGGCCAGTCAAACAAGGGACATGGGCACTATCACTCAAACTAGAAAGCAAGCATATAAGGGATGTTCAAATGTCATATACACATATAATTTGAAACAAGCAAACATATAAGCCACAATAAAATAGAGGAGTACAGGTAAAGGACATTGGCAAATGTCCTAAGGCACATATAGGAGACAAATAAAAATAATAAATGCAATCACATCAAGCTAATGTTAAGCAAGAAAAGAAAGCATGTAAGAAACCAGAATTACAAATGCGTCTAACTAATCAAATCAAGAAGTGAATGTATGTAATACATGTTAGTAAAAGATTAGGTATAAGCTAAGAAATACACAAGTGCTATATAATAGTGAGTGTTGATAGAGTAATCAATGTAATTTAGTAAATAATGTACATCAACATGATAACCAGAGTGTGTGGTGGAGGAATGACATAACCTAGATGGTGTAGTCATGTATAATATGCCCCTAATGGGTATGTATATCGATGTGTGTCTTTAATGTAGAAGTAGGATGCCACCTCAATGGGTAGAGTGAAGCAATCAAGGAGTTGGAAGTCACTGCACATAATAAAAAAATATCAAGTAAAGTAGGGTAAAGTAGATAAATTAACAAATAATAGCATAAAATAAAAAATGTAACTCTAGCATAATAGGAGAAATTTAAAGCATGGATGACGCATACTATCAAAATGTTTTTCGTATTTTTGACATATTTAAATGGTTTTATGTTTTAAAATGTTAAATTTTTTTCAAAATTTTGAAATATTTGAACTATGTACAATCAAGCATAAGAAAATCATGTAAAAGTAAGCTGGGAAAGGATGATACTAACTGATGAGTCTCATTAGAGACTCCCTATCATGGTGTCCTATATCAAGGAGAAGAATCATGTGTGCTCATGAAGCATGATGGAAATACTAAGATTGTGGCTCTAAAAGTTGTATATGCTATAAATTCTCTAAAATATTTGAAGTAGAAACTGAGTATGGGATTACCCTATAAATTTGAGAAGTGGATTCAATTGAAGGGCTCTTAGGGACCCATCTACTAGTAGGGGAAGTTCTCTGAACATGTTCTCTATGTGTAGATGCATGAGATCTCAATGAGACTACCTTGGGTGTGAACACTATAGCTAAAAGCTATCTAGAATTCTAAAGCTATAGAGGAGTTTGAACCTTTTGTGTTGGTGATGGATGCCTCAATTATGTCTAAATATATAATAGAGGAAGAATCAAAATTGGTAGAGAAAATATACCTGTTGGAGAAACTGGAACTAGAAGCTGAACTAGAACTAGTGACTGTATTGTAGAAGATGGATCTAACGTGGGGAGTGGTAATTCATATGGAACTCCACCAACTATAATAACCTAATTATCATGAATGAATTTTATGCATCTATGAATTGTAAAAGGTACTACTTGATGTTTTTCAATCCATGGTTGACCAAGTAACATATCGAAAACCCATACACTAGGAATAATAGTGAATGTTGTTGCCACATGTATTGGACCAACCTATAAAGGAAGTAAAATTGCACCCAATAATATATATATATATATATATATATATATATATATATATTATTGGGTGCAATTTTAATATATATATATATATATATATATATATATATATATATATATATATATATATATATATATATCCACTAAATCCATTGATAATTATGCCCATTGGGATAATAATTTGCTCTGAATATCCCAAATGTTGCAATAATGTCATAGTGCACATGTTCAAACTAGATCCATTATCTATGAGAACATTATGAATAGGATGATTATGAATGTGATCTCTAATAAAGAGTGTATGGTAATCTATATCATCTTCAATGATCTCCTACTCTAAGAAGGAGATGGAAGGTCTAGTTGGAACTCTAGAATTATATTCACCAATCATGTTGCTCAAAGGATGTAACTCAATTGAAGGTGTTATGTATGTATCTAGTGGGGGATGTGCATGATATGCATGATGAAGCCCTAATGTATCTCCTATCTCATATTTGGAATGCTATGGAAAATGATCTAAAAAGATTTCCAAAGATTTGTCCTATATTTTCTTTGCTTGAGGAGGCTAAACTAAAGTGCCAAGACTAATCTGATTTTCATCTATTAAATCCTATATCTTATGTCTCAAACTGATGCATATCATTGTTGTATGGCCTAGTGCCCTATGAAACTCATAAAATGTCTATTTATCATATCCCTATGGAAGAGGATTTGTTGGGTCAACTTTTTGGATATGAGGGAGAAATATGATGTTATAATCTAATAACTATTGTAAAACTCTAGCTAGAGAAACTGGTAGATTGGTAAATATACATTGAGGAGGTGTTGATAAAACCACATGATAAGGGGGCTCTAAATTTGCATTAATTGTTGATTGATTTTGAGTCTTATTATCATTTACCTTAACCTTGTATGAGACTTTACTATTACTCTTGTTGATTATTTTTGAGATACTTGTGTACTTGAGTTTGCCCATTGAAATTAACTTGACTTCTCTTTCCTTTAGTGTGTGACACAATTTAGTGAAGGAAGAGAATCTTTTGAACATAATTGATTCATGCAAAGTTAGTAAGAGACTCTATTTGAAGAGATCTTGTAACTCTTAATTAGCCATTGGGCTAGTCATCTTAGCCAAGATATTCTTATATCAAAGAACATAATATGTGAGATGCTCATTTGACCTTTGTTTTTATTGTGCAACTTGGGTGTGTGAAACCTTGTCACCAATGTTAATGTTGAAGTGATCTAGTAACATGTTGGCTAAAGGATTGAATACACTGACTGACTGATTCAATAAACCATAGAACCATTATAAAGTATAATCCTTTAGGCTTCATGAAAAGATCTTGGTAAGTAGCCAGTCATTTGGTACATAGTCCAATCATGCTATGTGAAAATCTCTCAAGTGTCTCTCTGGATCACTCTTGGCATCCAAAATAGTAAGCTTGGGTTGAACAAAACCTTGTGGCAAGGTGTGGAATCAATGTGACATGTCAATGGTGTATGAATTAGATAAAAAGAGTCCAAATACTATGTAGGTCTAGAGGCACCTTGATCAAGATGTAGTACCTTGGATTGAAGAGATTTTATCTCTTGCATAAGGGCTACCACATCAAGAGACAAAGATGTACTAGTTATAGCTGGTGGCATAGAAGAAGGTTGGGCTACTATAGGGGGTTATTGAAACATAGTTTCCCCCTTAGTTTCATTTATAATTGGTTGCTCTATAGAAATAGAAAACTTAACTTGTTTAACCTTTTTTATTTTCATGAGAGATTGTAATATAAGAGTATGATCTTGAGGTTGTTCCCTGAGTGTTTCTATGAAACTTGGGAGGATCAAATCTTTGTTGAGTACAACTTCATTACAACAATGGGTGGAAGTAGATTAGTGGTCTAATGTAGTGGAGCATGAGCATTGGTGTGTACATCATCATTGGTATTCTCATATTGCTCATTGTTTGAATCATTCTCATTGAAATTGGTGTAATTTGGATGAGTAGAATCTATAGCTCGAGTCTGGACTAGTTGTTTATCTATAATATATGGTCAATTTGAAGGAATCTAGGTGAATTTAGGAGGATTTCCACTAAGTCTTGCACTTCATCTCAAAAAAAAAAGAGATGCAAGGAACCTAGGTGGCATAAGGAAAATAAATTGGACAATAGTAGAAAAGATTAAATGGATATAATATAAACAAAGAACTAAAATGTGTATAAAAAAAGAATATGAAGATTACAAACATATAAGCTGATACCTTAAGAAGCAATGGGACCTAGTATATGCAACTAGGGTTTTAAATATAATTATTTTGAAAATGTATTATGAAAAATTGAAATTGAAAGTGAAATTCTGAGTTATATATACAAGTAAAAAAAATCAAAAATTTATAGGGAAATTTGTGATTTAATGGGACCTAGTATATGCAACTAGAGTTTGGAAAATGATATTTTTAAAAAATACAATAAAATTTTTAATATAAAATTAGATTTCTAATTTAAATATGCAACTAAAATTTTAAAAAATTATTAGAAAATGCTTGATTAAATAGGACCTAGTATGTGTAACTAGTGTTTTGAGATTTTTTTTTTTTTTTTTGAATTTACTATTGAATTTTGAAATTTGAATGGATTTTATGATTTTAATATGCTAGTAAAAATTCAAAAAATTGTTGGAAAATTAATATAAAAATACTAGGACCTAGTATGGGTAACTAGGGTTTGAATTTTTTTTTTATTTACTACTAAATTTTAAAATTTGAAATGCTTTTTTATTTAAATATTCAAGTAAAAATTTGAAACTTTACTAGAAAAATAAGTAAGAATTTTATCCTAAGGTTTTTAGGGTTTTCATATGAAAATGAAGTCAGGTTCACCAAATGATTTAAATTTTTTGGTAATATTGGGTTATTATTCCTAATTTAGTTAAAAGGTATAAATTAATAATTCAATCAATAATATGCAGTAAATAAGCTACTGATTTGGTGAAATTTATTTGTAATTAGAGATTTTCTAAAATTAGTAATAAGAGGGAGAAAATAAGACTTATCTTAAGCTGTGCTAATCCTACTGAGACAAGATCTGATATTCACTATGCAAGCCTAGGACACTATCACAAACAAGATTCTAGCTTTCATTTTTGATAAGATAGGAACACCAAAAGTGGATAGGAGTGGCACCAGCACTATAGTCCTTTTTGGGTGATATTGTCTTAAGGATCTAAGCTGTATGGGTTTTATTTACCATGTCTATGTGATACTATATCTAAATTTGTGAAGCTTCACTGTCAATAGTGCTCTCTTTAGAGCTGATTTTCTTTGTTTTTATGCCTTCAATTCACTTGAACAAAACTTTGGAAAATAGGGAAAAGGGGTTAGTGTGTGTAATATGCACTAGATGTGATTCACACCCCTTGTGTGGGCATGCTACCTACATACCAATAATATAAAGAGGGATCAATCCATATGTAGTTCTCCCTTTGAAATTACTTGGTGCAATTGTGATATGAGAATGCAAGAAATGCTAAATTAGATGTGCTTGAGGTGGTTAGGGACTGGTGTGGATATTTAGATGTGATTAGGATGTCAAGATCCTACTGCCCACTAAGGGCACACTTGATTACCTTTGTATTAGCAACTAAACATGAAATTTAACCAAAATGAATAAGTAACTAGAAATATGAAACAACACAAGATATGAGAGACAATACCCAATTGTATTAATACTCATTTAGAAGAAAACACAATAAAGAAGATGCCACACTTCTTCTTCCCACACCTCTAGAGCTCCCACACTTCTAGGGTTCACCTGTAATTCTCCTTCAACACTTCACTCTCTCATCACGGTCACAATAATCAACTCAAACACAGAGTTGTTGTTCACCTCCACCAGTCAGTAACAATGCTGCCAGTACACCAAGTACACATCTGTACTCCAAGTAGATCTTCCCTTCTCTTGCTGCCATTTGCAAGTCAACAGACCTTACTTACCATGTAGATATCTCTACACCTTGAAGAACCCTTGTCTTTGCCTCACCAAGTCCTCATGATTCTTCAACCAGTACCCCGATGGATCTCCTAGTAGAACTTGCACAACTTGCAACTCTCCCTGATCATACACACTCATCACCCCTTTGGAACTAAGACGAGCTACTATTGCTCTCTCTACAAGCACAATGGCTTTCTAGCACACCTTTACAATACAGCCCATGAGTCTATTATATAGATCTCATGCATACAATAATTAGACTTTCTTAATTACAATAATTAGACTCGCAACTCAAGACCAAAAATAGTCTTTACATGCAAACTGCCTATCCAAAAATAGACCAGTCTGGAACCCACATGCAAACTGCATGCACACACAAGTTGCTAATGTCAGATCCTTCTTGATCGATGTTGGCTGACTTATAACCGACGTTGGTTGCTTTTGCACTATAATATGATCGACGTCAATTAATCAGACTAACATCGATTACCCTGCAACTTGTTCTACAACTCAGCAACCTCCCATCAACCTCCTTCCCTATTTGCATCAGTGAAGCTTTTAGCTCCACCACCTAACAATCTCCCACTTGGAGATAAATAGCTACATTGTACCTGTACCTGTACACCATCTAATTTGTTTCTTGGCTTGTATCCCTCTTCAAGCTCAATCCTGAAGACCAACCACCACATAACCTATGGTGCACCTCCTGTCATCCAAGTAACCTACCACTTCCAAACCTACAACTCCATGTAGTGAAGACCTTGACCCTACGTAGCATGAATCCTTGCTGTTGGTCCCTCTCAAATACTTGAGAATCCACCTTCCCCGAATTGGCTCTAAACTCTCTGACAACTCCCATTGTTTGGGAAAACTCAGGTCTACACCAGACCTTATGTGATTTCAAACACTGTTCTAAGCTCAGCTTGAACTGTCCAGCCCTTGGTGTTCTTACTGATTCTGCATCCTGTGTATTGAACCCCGCCAACACCTTCTTCACATCAGCTCCCACTGGAGACAAAATCAACCTGTGATCTTCCATGTCTCTTATGCCAAAGAATTTTGCTGCTCCCAAATTCTTCATGACATACCTTTGAACTAACTTTACCTTTAGCTCAAAAACTCCCTGCATGTGTAACCCTAAAACAAGCAACCACACCACATACAGTAACAGAATAATGTTGCAATCATCATCCAACCTAGTAAAGACAAACACAATGGTTACACTGACATTGACTGAAGCCCTACTTTGTCATCCACCTGTCAAAACTGTACCACTGTCTTGCAGCTTCTTCAAGACCATATACCCTGGCCTTCTATCTCACATGTCCATCCACTCTCTTCTTTAACTTGGGAATCCATTCATCTTTTAGTGCTTTCATCCCCACTGACAACTCTACCAAATATCCTACTTGGTTCTCTTCTAAAGAATTCATGCCATGCTCCCACTGTTTCCTGGATTCTACCTACATTACCTCTTTACATCTTCCTAGTTCTTGACCATCAGTAAGCAACAAGTAAGAAGGTGAACAATGAATATGAGGTCCACTTACCCTTTCAGTCCTCCATATGGGCATTTGAGACTCCTTTATAGCTTGTTATCTGCCCAACATTTGTTCCAGTGACCGATCTCAACCATCTCCCAATCTGCACCCGACTGACATTGGTTCTTTGCGACTGACCCCTACTACCGATGTCGGTTCTCTTGATTGACACCGGTGTTCCTTCTACCGACGTCAATTTCTATTTGATCAATGTCAGTTCTTGCTACTCAACACCACCAACTCTACTGATCTGCACATGACTGGCATCGATACTTATCTGTTTAATGTCAATTTTATTTGACCAACACTGGTACCTGTGTTCTCCTGTGAGTGATGAATTTTTACCCACAAGCTCCCCTTGGATCAAAACCCTATCCAAATTAACACAACCCTACTCAAAATAATTTAGTCCCCTTAGCTGATCTATGTCTGTCATCTCCTCCATGAACACCAAGGCTTTCTAGTTCTTAAGTTTGTCAAAGATATTTGTCTTTCACTTAAGAACATGCATTCCCTTCTTACATATGTAACCAAGCCTACAAAGCCACATCTCTGCAACAGAAGGTGAATCAATAATATAAGTAGATAGATAAAAGATACCTACTTTCTTACCACCGTCTAATTCAAGTGCATCTGTTGTGAGAGTTAATGTGCATCTCTCATCACCTAACATTCTTGAAGAAATTAGACTCATCTCCAAGACTGGTACCTGCATGACCTCATTCAACACCCGTGTGTTATTTGTCTACAATTTTAGCTTCACTTCCCCTTTGCCAAACATCTGACATGGCTCACCAGCTCCTAAATAAATCTCTCCAAAGTCTCCAAAGACATACCCATGAAAAGATGCTCTATTTTAGGCTGCATGGAAAGAGGCAATAGAATCTATAATCCAAGATTCTACTTTATCTAGAGCAACCTATGCAACAACACCTGTAACATCTACTTCTACACACTGATCTTTTACCGACCAACAATTTTCCTTTACCTGCTCTTTCTTTCCATCAATCTGACCATTTGTGCTATTCAGTTTCTCCATTCATAGCTTACTTTCTTTTGTCATTGCTATACTCCCACTCAATTTGAAACCCCTAAGAGTGACCTGTAATCAAACAATACTTGCTCCCTGCAACCTTAGCTTTGATACCAACTGTCAGGATCCTACTGCCCACTAAGGGCACACTTGATTACCTTTGTATTAACAACTAAACATGAAATTTAACCAAAATGAATAAGTAACTAGAAATATGAAACAACACAGGATATGAGAGACAATACCCAATTGTATTAATACTCATTTAAAATAAAATACAATAAAGAAGATGCCACACTTCTTCTTCCCACACCTATAGAGCTCCCACACTTTTAGGGTTCACCTGTAATTCTCCTTCAACACTTCACTCTCTCATCACAGTCACAACAATCAACTCAAACACAGAGTTGTTGTTCACCTCCACCAGTCAGTAACAATGTTGCTAGTACACCAAGTACACAACCATACTCCAAGTACATCTTCCCTTCTCTTGCTGCCACCTGTAAGTCAACAGACCTTACTTACCATGTAGATATCTCTACACCTTGAAGAACCCTTGTCCTTGCCTCACCAAGTCCTCATGATTCTTCAACTAGTACCTCGGTGGATCTCCTAGTAGAATTTGCACAACCTGCAACTCTCCCTGATCATACACACTCATCACCCCTTTGGAACTAGGAGGAGCTACTCTTGCTCTCTCTACAAGCACAATGGCTTTCTAGCACACCTTTACAATACAGCCCATGAGTCTATTATATACATCTCATGCATACAATAATTAGACTTTCTTAATTACAATAATTAGACTCGCAACTCAAGACCAAAAATAGTCTTTACATGCAAATTGCCTGCCCAAAAATAGACCAGTCTAGAACCTGCATGCAAACTGCATGCACACACAGGTTGCTGACATCAACTCCTTCCTGACTGATGTCGGCCAACTTATAATTGACGTTAGTTGCTTTTGCATTGTAATATGATCGACGTCGATTGATCAGACCGACGTCGGTTGCCCTGTAACTTGTTCTCCTCCCAGCAACCTCCTTCCCTGTTTACATCAGTGAAGCTTTTAGCTCCACAACCTAACATAGGACTGTACTAGATGGTTATATACAAATAATAGGGAATATTTCTTGAGTGGTTTTACTTATATTCTTGCTTTCTTGATAATATTTGCCAACCCTTTCTAAATTATCTTTGAATGGGGTTTTATAGGGATTTATTGTCATGGATTGAATTTTCTTGTGTTTGGCTGATAAAGAGAAGGATGGGGAACCAAAAAAAATTAACCATTGGGGCTAGAAATGAGCTTGGACAATAGTGCTAAAATAGATAGGAGTGGCATTGACACTATTATCCTAGTGTGGTTCTATTGTCATAGGTAGATATGACCTAGGGGGTGGATTGGTCATGAAAAGAGGGTCCTGGCTCAGCTAGGATTAGGTTTGAAAGGCTACAAATGATTGAGAATCAATGAAAATAAGCCTATGAGGGTCATGAGAGTAAGAAAGAGGGACCTATGGGTTGGGTGTCATTAGCCATGCTCAAGTTACCAATTTTTGCATTTTACATGACTACATAAGGACATGGAGATTTGGGAATCTCATAAGTTTATGTTGTTCTAGTTCCCTACAGTAGAGGTGACTCCATTAGGCTTCATGGAGGCACTTAGCTAGTAAGGAAGAAGCATGAAGGATGCTCAGCCATATGAGGAGTTTTGTGGTCTTTTGGTGACTTTTAGATTTAAAGTTTAGTCAAGAGTATGCTACATGTATGATCAAAAGAGTCAGGTCACAAAAAGGTTTGTATGATTACTTGATCAAACTAAGTCATAGTCTTGAAAATTTTTGAAATTCTCATGGAGACAAGGGGAGTCAATCATGCTCCAATGGTAGGTATGCAAGCCTGATCTGTGTTAGGTTTGTTTAAAGAGAAAAAGGTGTGTTATTTTAGATTTAAGGAATAAATAGTTTCCAATAAGATGAACCTTAGTCATTAATGTCAAAGGTGGAGAAAATTCATGTTTAGGATAAAGACCAAGTATCAAAGAATATCTAGCTTGAGAAGATGAGAATGATCTACTATATTAGAGTGTTTCCCATAAATGACAAAGGGGGAATTGTTGAGGTATGTTCTTATTTTTATTTTTGAAGCTTTGTTATTATCATTAATGTCAAAGTCAAGAAAAATGTTAGTTATGTCAAGATCAGAGTTAAGACTATTCATGATGATAGTAAATGTTTCAAAGAAGTCTCGTGACAAGAGAGAATTTGAAGGCAACCTCTTGTCTCTCTACTGAGATAGAATTTGAAGATAATCTTGTAATTCCTCTATGATTGATGGCATGTAAAAGTTAGGATCATGGTCAAATTCATAAGAGAGTGAAAAAAACTATGTAAATAGGAACAAGATGTAAATAATCCTTCATATGAGTTTCAAGGTCAAGTCTTGAGGATTAGTCCTCACATGAAGACCTAGTGAGAAGGCATAAGCTTGATAAAATGATGAGTTGAGCCATATGATACTTATGTGAAGAATTCTGGAAACATGTGATCATGGTAAGAGTTAATTTGACATGTGGATGAGGTATTGTGATTAGTACAAGAAGTTTAAAGGTATGTTCATGATCTAATTATGATTGGTAGTTCAAGGCCTAGTGTAAAAGAGACCTAATGTGGCCTAATGAGGGGTAAAGTTATTTTCACAAGGTACTAGATATATTGAGAGAATTTACATAAGTGTGAGGGGTTGTTTTAAGTATTTTATCCAATTTTAAAGTCATATCTTAAAGGATAAAGCATTAACATTGGTGATAAGGTTTTCTATGTGCACAAAATTGGGTGTTGTAGACTTGAGAAGGAATTTCTTATGCTCTTTGGCATGTGAAACATTTTCATGAGATCCTAAGTAGATCAAGGAAGTTGGATAATTTCCCTATATTTATTTTCCTGGAATTAGTTTTGGAGTTGAGGGAAACTCCTTTATGAATGATTGATAAGAAGGGAAACTAATTAAAACCCTCCCAAAACCATCATAATGACCCGATAAGAAAGATATTGTTGGTTATGGCTCATAATGATTTTTTTGACCTAGTTTTATATTTGTAACATGTAAATGACTCTTCCATGTTTCTCCAAGTGGTTTTGGTTTGTCATGAAAGTGAGTAAAATATACAAGAAACCCATTAATTCTTAGAATTTTGATGTAGTAGGTAGCGTTGACTAGTTCAAATCATGAAAATGGATGGAGGGTGACATGTGATACTTTTATTTTGTGCCCATGTATGTTTTTGATCAGGTTTTATACCTAGAATGTGTTAAACTGGTCATGGAAGTTGACCTATCGTTAAATAGGCATAATGATCAAGACAGTGAGAAATATAGGCAAGAATGAGAATGAGATTAGGGGTTGGTTTGAGAGGATCAGGTATGGATCCAAATGCATGGGGTCATTTTTAAATACATATACCTCATATCCCTTTCATCTAGAAGTGTTTATATGTCTAACACAGTGAATTGTATGTAGGGTGAAGATATGAGATTAGTTTGTAAGACCAATATGGATATTAAAAATTGTAATATAAATTTTCCAATATTATATAAGGATTATTAATTTTCATTTAAATCCATTGGAAGAAAATAAAAGTGTTCCCATATGTGTTCTAATACTTGATCTTCTTGACTGTTTTTTTTATGATATAGGTAGTTTTCTATGCGTGAGTGAGAATGTTATTCCTAAGTATTTTTGCATTGTGTTGAAGAATAAAATTCATATTAAGTTTTTATATAGGTATAATAGGTTTATTTTAACACATTTTCATTCATGATAAAATCCTATGAAGGTGTGAAAAGTTAAAGGTTCTTGACTGGGTTTTTGGAGTATGTGTGCAATTCTAAGTGAGCTTATGAAGTTGATCAATTTGAGGTCTATTACCTTGTTTGATGAATTATAATGAAATAAATGTTTAACCTAAATTCATGGATATCCTATCCATGTTATTTTTTGTTTATTTTATGTGGAAAAATTTGTTGTATGCATTATATTTTCAAGACAAACTTTTTGATAGTAAGAAGGCCTGATTTTGAGTAGACCTAATTATGTGGTTCAAAGTGTGGAATGAGATAAATGGTGTTGGAACATAAGGAGAGATTATAAATGGTATATTAAAGTTAAATTTTAAGTCTTTCATCCATTTTTTGAGGCTCAAATTTTTCCAAGGAGGTCTAAGTGAAATGTGTGCTTAGAGAATGCCTAATTACATTAGGTCTCTATTAGGCCTGATGATGGTTTTAGCCCTTAAGGGTAATGACTGACCTATGTGGTGGTTGTTTCACTTATGAAAAATATATATTTTTATATTAAAATGGTGATCTAAGTATAGTGAGGTTCATGGCTGACCAATATGGTTAAGAGCAAGAGTCAAGTATAAAGACAAGGCTAATATGCCTAATTTGACTAGTTAGAGAATTCAACATATGAGTGAATGATATAGAGTTTTATAAACTAGGTAAATGGATTTAATATCATTATATAGGTGTGATGAATATTCCATGAAGATAAAAATATGTTTTTATAGGTGTTGATCAAGGTCAATTAAACTAACTCTACCAAGGAAAGGGCTAGTTGAGCGAGAAGGCCTAATAGGCCATTTGAGAGAGATACAAGAGTCAGAATAAAAAAAAGGAGGTAATATTAATTTTATTAAGAAATATGTGTCTAATGGTGATCAAATATTCAAGGTAGTTGAGTTTGTTCTAGGTTACGTAGGGGGTTGGAGCCTCCTTGCAGGTTGGAGTTTGTTAAAAGACTAGTTGAGTTGGAGGCGTTGGTTCTCCTTATGGGGTTGGTACCTCACTAAAATTTTGATTAATTGGTTATATTATTATATTCAAATTGTTTCATCAATGTTTTTTATTCCCTAAGAGGGTTTCCCACACATATCTTATGCTCTAATGTTGTTTGCTTTCATAAATGATTGTGTACGCATTGATTATTATATATAAGTGAATGAATGATTCATGAATATTAAGTAAAATTGAAGGACTATTTTAAGACAAATTATTCACCCCCCTTAGTATATTTACTTCTAATAGCCATGAAATATTTTTATTCATGGTTCGTATATTTTTGGTGTAAACTCCATGGCTTATTAATGTAACGTTGTATTAAATGATAACTTATAGTAGAGTGACCTACCATTTGGAAAAAAAATTAGAATTGAGTTTTAAGCCTTGGACACTCATTTATGTGATTTCCATACTGATTACCTTCTATGCACCAAATTTTTGACTTTTATTTGTTAGTCCTATCTTGATACTATTCAAACTTTTAGAGAAGTGTCTATAGTGTATTTTCTACCTTTGATGAAGCAAGTATCGTATCACCATAATTCTTGATTTATTCTACTCTAATCATAGCAATGCAAGCCTCTGATTTAGCACTAAACTATTTTTGGGATATAAAAAACCTGATGTGAGGCCATAGACCTATAATAAACTAGGTGGCTTTGTCATTTTTTTCCATAACAAATTCCACTTTATTCATGACATTCAAGAATCTATGATCATAGTCTTCAACAGTCTCTCTAGGCCCTTGTCAGATCACATATAGATCTTGTATAGTCTATCTTGTGCTTTTATTTACCTTGAACTCTATGATCAGCCATTTCTTTATCTCATCTAAATTCATTGCATTAGTATCTTTGAGATATATGAATTCTAAGGCTCTTCTAGCTAGAGCACTAATTAATTCATACTTCATTATATTCTCATTTATAACTCCTTCAAGTTTCCACTTCATTGAACAAGTAAAAAGATACTATTCATCGTCTAGTGACCCATTATAGGGCACCATAATAATAAAATATCTAGGTTGAAGCATCGTACCTAGTGCTTGTGTAGTTGTAGGAATCTACTTCTATTGTGCATTCTTATTCATAGGAATCTATGGTGATTGTGTTTGGGATCCTTGTGAGAAAGGAGTAACACTTGGATACATGATCTTAAAGTGAGTTTGGGTGATTTTGAGGAAGTATTAACTTCAAACTCTCTATCATAGTGTGATTCTAATAATTCTATAACTTGATATAAGATAATTATGTTAGTCTCTATCAATAGAGTTGATCTGATATACTAATGTTTTTCTCTTTAAATTTTTTATTTACTCTCTTAGTAATCTCTCTTAAATATCTTTATGGTTTTATCATGCACTTTTCTATGATATAAATTAGGCCAATATTGGTCTTTCACTTTGGTAACTAAAGTATGGCTGCCTAAAAAAAATAAGGATTGGGGGATGCATTTTCCCTAGGTGAATGGGATGAACCTTCAACTATTTATTCATCACTTGAACCTATAATATCACTATGACTATATAGCATTATGTTTCATTCCTCTATTAGTAACCTTGTCCAAGGATATGAACCTTCTCCTAGCTATTCTAACACACTAATATCTTCCTTCTCTTCTCTTTCCTTGTACTCTACATTACTTTCTTTCTCTTCATCTCTTTTCAACCCAAGATTCTCACTCTCTTGCCTCACACTTCTCTTCTCTTTCCCCTATTGTCTCTTACTCTTCACTCCTACTCTACTAATACTACCTATCAAGTTCATAGTCGATTGGGTGTCTATGCTTTGGTTCCACCTTCTCTATTATCATAATGCTCAATTTGACTCTAAGGTCTTCTTTCTCTATTATTGTAGTGTTTTATCTAGATCTTGAGCCTTTTTCATCTCTTGTTCTATTCACTTCAACATCTTGGATCCAGACTCAAGCCTTAGTCATCATATATTCTCCATCACCATTTTATCACACATATCCCATGGTACCTGTGTAACTACTCTATTTTAGGTGGAGTGGGCACCATGACTTTTTCTATTGTTAGTATTTTAATGAGAACAGGAAGTCATTGTAAAAATTTACCTTGGATTCACCTCATAAACTGATCCTTTGTAGCTTTAAATGTAATACATCCTTGTACTATGAATTTTATTATATAACTATCAATGGTTATGTTCACCTAGTGATCAATAGCATACATCCAAGGTGCATCCAAGCTTTGTAAACTTTTGATATTTTCTTCAGTCCATGTTATATCATGTGCACTTCTCAATTTATATAATAAATTTTCCAATCTCACCACCCATGCAACTAGTAAACTTGGGAATTCACACTAAAATATCTCATAGACATTTGCATATAGGTGATCTTGAATAATTAATTTAGCAGTACTTCCTATCCTCCTTGCCTCCCCTTCTATGAAATAATTAATTTTTAGATCTAACCATACTTATATATCTCTTTAACTTGGAAACCAATGCAACATACCCTTTAGTAGTGAGTTCCACACTCATCGTACCATTATTAGTAGAGGTTCCCGGATCACTAGAACTTGCTAATTATGGGGATAGGCAATTATGATATTGACAAATAACATATTAAAGGACCTTTCCTAGAATATTCAAGGTTTATACAAATAAATCATAGGGTTTTATAATTATTTAAGGTTATATCATAGATATTCTTAGTTGTAGGAACATAAATACACAAAAATAGAACTCAGAATTGACAAATACAAAACATGGAATATTTCATAGTGTGACTAAGTACATTCAAATTTTATGTAATTGATATAAGAAACATGGGAAAATTCAAGAAAATAATGGAAGAATTCTTATTATATTGATCAAAATACTTCATTACACAATATCATAGTGCAAAATCTTATAATACCAACTCAATGAACAAGTACTACATTAATCTCATAGTAGAGAAATTACAATAATAATTATGCTAACAATCAACCCATCTCTATACAGATGCATCCATGATATAGATTAAAGACATTTTAGTTTTAATTTCCTATCTATTTTTGGTATCTAGTTATGTCAGGTCACTTTTAACTTCCTCTATTTGTTACTAACTCAAAATAGGCCAACTACATTCCAATCTAACTAACTAGTTAACAAGATTACATGGCTAGCAATGGAAATTGTTATTATACATGAAATATAGATTTGAACATGATAAATAGTAATATATTTGAACATATGGCATATATACCTAAATATTTTCCCACTAAAATGCCCATTAGCCCATTTTTTCCATAGCTAATATGAATACAAAGAACCAAGGCTTTCTCATTTGATAAAGAGTGACAATCCATGACCTATATTTTAATACACCATAGTGAAGGTGACACAAAACCTAGAAGCATCTAAGTGGTTTCATATAATTTTAATATGCATTCCATAATTTAAACCTACATTTTATCCAAATAGAAGTGTCAATGGAACCATCCTAGATTGACACAAGTGTCCATGGTTACAAAGGTACAATTTATAGAATCAAGAAATCAGTATATAATTTAGATCTAGTCTACTTTCTATCTATTTTATAGACCCATATCTATATTAACATTAGAACCAACTAAATATCTTGTTTTCATTATCATTTTAATATCTAGCATAGTTATACTTTCTATTTTTACCACATATCTGCATAATAAATTCAATATATGTTTATTTTAGCTTTGTAATTAATTGGCCTGCTATAGAGATAGTTTACTACCCTTATGACCCATGTTATCTTTATCCCTTTACCTCTAGATTACCAAATATATATTTTAGGTTTAAAAATTTGGTAAACCTAATATTTGAGCATCATTTTTGCATAATCATTCCATATTAGATGTTTATTTCCCACCTTATCCTAATATTTATGTCTTTTATCTCCCTTATCATGGATGATATTGATTATTTTGATGACTATGATTATAAAACTCTCCAACTTTGTCTCAAATAAGGGATAAGTATTTATTACTCTTATATTCTTCTAACTGTAACTATTTATCCCTCTAATCAAGTTCATGATTCTGTCATTTCAATAAATGAGGTGATCCATCTTAATGAAGATAAGCAACCTCTACCTTTACCTTCTACACCAAAATTGGTCACACATGGTAACAATATTCCTTTATTTTATCATGATACCTTTCATCAACTCCATAAGACTATTATGGAGGATTTATAACCTATTCACATGGAGGATATTCCTTCAAGAAAACCTTTATATGAATTTTGTCTTTGGTATTTGATAAAATATAGGGCTGAAAGGCTAAGGATTGGGGAAAGTAAATAAGGTATAACTCACCTTATATCTTTAAAGTGTAATCCAAATCAATAAATATTGGAGTTTCATAACAATCCATGAGTCACCAACTTGGAAAACCATCTAATCATGCCCTTCATGGACCTTCTACCCAAAAAGTATACATATGAGCAAGATGTTCTTTCATATGATCATTAAAAGTTTCAACAAGTACACAAATAAATTATGTATTATTTACAAATTAAATATAATGGGGATATTACTTCAAATAAATTAATTCAAATCCTCATAATTCCAACATTTACAAATAGCATCCCCCTTATCAAGGGTGATGATTCTCTTCCCCTTTCATTTGACATTGAATTTTTTTAAAAGGTTAACCAAGACATCATGACATCCTTACCAAGAAACATTAATGCACTAAGAAGAAATAATCATTAAAAACCTAATGTGACAAATAATCATAATGTTATAAGATGATATAAAAATGTACCATAGTTCAATGATCCAAATACCATTACAAAAGTATCCTAAATTTAGTGATACTTGGTTATATCAAATGGAAGTAAAAATTGACCAAAATCAGAAAGGTATTTATATTTATCACGAAGGAAAATTGATCCATATTAAAATTATAGCATTGGTTCTTCTATTGTACATGTAAAATGTGAGGAGGAACATGTTATTCACCATTTCCACTTATCCAACAATGATTAAGATGATTTAAATTATCAAAATTAAGGATACAAGGTCTCACATATTCTAAAAATACCAAAAAAATAAATAAGTAAATCAAAAAATATGTTTAGCATTTACATGTTCTATTAGCTCCTTGGCATATAAGTTGTTAGTTCCATGTTAGAGGATAAAATATCATTCATTTCTCTATACATGTGTTTCACACATCATTTGAGTGTGATTTAGGCATACATAGATACGTGATCTATGAATTTTTTTATGTTAGGCCTTCCCTCTACTCATGTCATGTGGACATTGGGGGCATCCACTTATTTAATCACAATAAATCTAGGTTATATCATTATATGGTCATTTTATATTATCATGTTTGAGCTTAATGTAATTATAAATGACTTTATCCATTATTATATATCTTGAATTATACTTGATATGCTATTTACTTAGGATTTTTTGCTAACACATATGATGCATGGACTAGTGTGCTATGTTTATGCTTTCATTCATGTAGTTCCTTAAGTGTCTTTCCATGATATTGTCTTATTTATTTGAGGATTTGAATATGATCCTTTTTTTATCCCCCATGATATTGTTTTCCTCTTTGACATTTTAATATGTCATTTCTTGTTGTATGGATGCTTGAATATATCATTCTCACTTTTGTGTACATTTGACTAAGTCATGTCCCTTTGAATATGTAGCATTTAAACATGCCCATTGCTTGAGGTCTCCTTGGACCATTATATTTTGAATTAATTTTGAGTGATATTGTGTGTATGCTTGGTTTCTTGTTGATTTTATGTTATTACTCTCTATACATTACCATGATATACATCATGCATATTAAGACTTGGTGTGATCACATTTTTCACACTTCAATGATATATATACCTGAACATGTCCCTTCTATATGATAGATGGTTTATACACAGATTACACAATTATCTTATCCTTTTAAGGTGAGGTGGCTACTATTTTATACTTTTTATCACCTCAAAAGGGGGGAATATCAATGGGGGCATGCCATAGAGGCATGGCTTCCACATTTTTCATAGTTCTTAGATATACAATCGAGGCATGTTTTAGAAACATGTTATTCACACACACCAGTTTTTAGATTTAGATATATAGTGGGGCCATGTTTTATAAACATGTTATCTACATATACACTAATTTTTAAATTCATATATATATATATATGAATTAGCATGTGTTGTAACCATGTACTCCACACTTATTCAGTATTCAATGAACCCAAATTATAGTGGGGGTATGTCTTGGAAACATGTCCTACACATTGGAATTTATATCAATTTTGATATTTCTCAATATATAATGGGCGCATATTATGATAAGTATGTCCTCCACACATACAATTTTTAGATTGGCCAAATTCATAGTTATATGATTTAGATACATGTTTTGGTGGAATTATATACATTAGTATCATTATTGTACATAGTTTTATCATGAGATATATCTAAGGTGAATATTCTAAGCAAATAGCACCTAAATTTTGAATAATCAAATCATCTTTTAGATTTCAAATACTTATATGGACTGCCATCACCCACCAAGTTAGAATTTAGTAATTGTATTGAGATAATTTATTACATTAGTTTATTTAATTTTAGTATGATTGAGGTGATTAAATAACTCAATATTTCCAAGTTTTAATTGATCACATAATCTAGTCTCACTAAATTTATAGTTTTATTGGACTAGGATCTCTCACACTCACCATGTTATAAGTATGATTTGATTGCATTATTGAGTTAATATCAACTATTAGGTGGCAACTCATGTTTTCTGCAAGTTTGGGGGGATGTGTCCTCTAATATCTACCTATATCTCTACATATATGCACTTTGTAGATTTTATATTTATCCTAATCACAAATTTTTGATTCATAATGATACATATTTTTATGTTAAATTACCAAAAGGTAAGACAGTTGCATGATACACAAATCTACTCCTAAACATTGCTCCCTTTCAATTTCAATCATTTCAATGCTTTAAATTTTAGATAATATGCATTGATTATATAATGTAACATGTTATTAGTTGTAGTTCAGTCACTATTAAATCACATAAGTTGGACTCAAGCAAAGGCAAGGTTTTTATACACACCCAGGTACACATTATTTTTCCTTTAAACTAAAAATTTAATTACTAGATTAAAGTGGTGTAAATGTAGAAACTATTTTTGAATTATAAATCACCTCAGTCTTATACACTTGAAAGACACATCATAGATATACCTTCAACTTTTATACCTATCCCACTATGTAAAGGCTCACATACACTATCTCTATGCGTATATTTCTTACCTATTATTCCAACCAATGTTATTCTAATGACTTAGACCTTTTATCATAATAATAATTTTTTAATCATGTTTATCATCTATCTATGCAATTTTTGGACTTTTGCATATTTTCTAACTACCCAGACACTTGCATCCTAGTCAAACGCCTATATCAATACAAGTGTCCTACCCTAACACAAGTGTATAGTTACCTAAAGTCATATAATTTGAAAATTAAACATATTCATATGGTTGGCCTAAGTATTTTAATTAGATATATTATCCAAAAAGATTGGTATAAATACAATATCAATCATCATTCATTACTCACCTAGCACAAACCAAATAACTCATAAGATAACTTACAAAAGACATTCAGTCAAACATTCAAGTGATCAAAGATTACCTATTTTATTCTATTTTCATATTATTCATAGGGAAAACACATCTATAGGTCTGAAGTATTTAAGGATCATCCCATGAGCCATATTTTCCAAGTTATAATATAGGTCACTTTATGTACTTACTTGTCACAAATTACACGATACACACATAATCCAAAATGTAAAGGAGAACTACATAATTCTAAGTAAATATTCATATTATTGGTTATGTAGGTATTTCTCATCAATATAAATAGGGGTATTTAGATTAGATCAAAACTATGTGCTCACTAACCCATTTTTCCCACAATCAATATGAAGATGAAGAACTAGGGTTTTCTCATTTGACAAGGAACAATAGTCTATGACCCAAATCTGAATGCATCATAGTGAACGTGATATAACTCAAAATCATCCAAGTGGTCACATATAGTTTTAGAAAATATTTTTTACTAGATACCTACGTTAATCTAGATAAAATCATTCATGTAAGTGTTTATGGTTATAGAGATACAATTCATAGAATCAGGTAATTGATATAGAATCCAAATATGTATTAGCATCAAAAATAGATAAGTATCTTGTTTTCATTATAATATAATATATAACATATTTTTAATTTCCATTTTTATCACATCTCAACATAATAAACTCTGTATATTTTTATCTGAGTTTTGAAATTAATTAGCTAGCTATAGAGACCATTTACCACCCTTATGTCCTAGGCTATCTCTACCCCTTTAACCCTAGATTATCTAATCTATATTTTAAGGTTAAATATGATGATTTATTTTGGTCAAATTTCATTTTTAATTGGAAAAAATAATGCTCATGCACACATAAAAAATGAACCAAGAAAGCCTATAATCTAGGAGAATAACTGCAAGCAAAATCACATAACAAAAGGATGGTCTAGAAAATGTCTTTAAGAATTTATGGGATATCAATTATACCTACTTTTCCATTAGATAGTGACCACCCAATGTTTTAGATCACTGAATATAGAATATTTTGTGTCTATAGCCCACTAAATCTAGTTTCAAGGGTATGTTGAGAGTAACTTCCTAGGGCTAATTGCATACTGGTGAACCACAAATTTGACAACAAAAAGGTTTCCTTAGGCCTAAAATTTGTATATATATTTATATATGGATTTCAATATACCTTGTAGTATGTAAAATCCATCTAATAATAAATCCAATAACAGGTCATTCATGGGAGGGTATCACCCCTTCATGAGCTCTTTATCCATAAGATCTTAATGAAGCGTTATTGGAAATTGGAATATTCAAGGGTGATGTTTGATAACTTAGTGTCTAGAATAAATTCCCTAATTTCATGATTTTTACTTCATTAACATGGTATTTATGTTATTACAACATTTTCCACTCAATTTATATATCTTAACAGATGTATAGGGTTGGTACATATATTGGGATATTAACTATTTAGAAAGAGTGATTTATTGTTAATGATTGGACAAAGTATCTTCTACATCTAAAAATTTAATAATAAAATTCTAAGGCCTATCACACATAAAACCTTATTCCATGTCTTTGACATTGAGCTACCATATAACCTCCTCGATCATCCATGGATTCATGACATGCATGTTGTTCCTTCCACTTTTCATCAATGTTTAAAATTCCCACACCATAGTATGGAAGTCAAAATTTGTGGAGATACACAACCTTATCAATATTAAAATATTATATAGATTGAATGTAACAATGACTATCACTACCCCATTGTAGAGTATTTCCCTAAAAAGGATTAAAATGTGCTTCCAAGTCCTAAGTCATCATACATTCATTTGGAAAATATTCTCTCCACATCCAACAATCCCCATCCAAGATCATTCACAAACTTCATAATCAAAGATAAACATTGTGGAGAATATTAAATTAAAAATGCTTTCCACATTGTAAAACTTTCATTATCCCCAAAAACCTAAGGCAGGCCCAACATGGTATGGTAAAATAAGGCCAATTTATATAAGGTAGGTTCTATTTCATTTTCCAATAATGGTCTTCTCAATAATGAAAAAATAAAATATCCTTTAAATTCATGGTTATATGGTCATGGACTAGATTCATGCTATGAAAATATCAAATATCATATGCATATCAAGATGTTAGAAAGGGTAAATTAAAAGGGTAAAAGCTTGGGAGCTAAAGAATGAGGAATTATTGAGCCTATCCCATATACTTAGAATGAAGGAAATCATGTTGGAATCAAGATTATTTGTGGGGGTGAATCAATATTTAAAAACTTTATTTCAATTCCACTTAAGCATTCATGAATATTTATTCAAGCATATATATCAAATAATGACTAAGTAACCATTCATATATGCATGAAACATAAGAACATAAGATAACACAACTTATATGTGGTAAACCTTCAAGGGTATGAAAACCCAATGATATCAAAAAATGGACTATAATAATATAATACAAACACCAAATTTAGTGAAGCACCAACTTCACATGGAACACCAACCTCAACTAGCTAAGCACTAACTCAATTAGGCTTTAACAAGCACCCACTTGTAAAGAGGAACCTACCCCTAGATGACTCAGCACCAACTCATCCACCTAAAAACCTTGATAGCCTTCATAACACTTTTTTCTCATATAATATATGATGATCTCCTTATTTAGATCTTCTCTTTATTCAAACCCTCTCAAACTTCCTTCTAGGCTTCTTTACTCAATTAGTCATCTTCTTGACTTGATTAGATCATATGAACTTAATTTCCATACATAATACCGTTGTAAAATTTTAATCACTAATCATATATCCTCCTATTATGGTCTAAAATATATTTTTATTCTCTATAATGTATTATTGTATTCACTTACTTTTTACACACACTAATAGGCTTAAAATTTCCTAGTATTTATACAAGTTTCTTGTTCATATCATTCTTAGTTAGCCAAAAAGTTTTATCCTCTTAGTTTAGCCATGGAATGGATATTATAATATCTCATATATATTTATAAAACATGATTTGAGTCCCTTTAGGTCCGACCTACTTTAATTAGGCCTTATCTCTCCTTTAGGTCTTATGGAGACCTAATCCCATCAGGCCTACTTTGCACACATTAATCTTTGATATTCTTGGAGCACATTAAAAAACTTAAAATAGAATAAAAATATCATATTACACCTAAAATTTACGTTAATAATTTCATCTTAGCTTCATAACTCTTTTTAGGTCAAACCACTACTTGGAGCACACCATTAGTATTGTTCATATTAGCCCTGTGCATACCCCGAAAGTCTATCTTTAACAACTAAAGCATAAACACAAATATACCAAGAAAAAATGGAAAAAAATAACACATAAAAAAGATTCATGACCTTAATATCATTGTGTTTTATACTTTCTAATACATGGAAAAAGGACTTAGACCCTTCTCTATAAATATCCTACTCAGAACTACCAAAACACTCCAAAACCTAGTCATGAGTAACTTGATATTAAACACATGAAATAACATAATAAAGGACTCAAAATTCATAAAAAATATCTTAAAAAATCCTTAAAAAAACAAAATAAAATTATTATAAGCACTAATGGCACATATTGGTCTTGCAAACCAATTTGTTGACCTTCTCTCTCACAAACTTTAGTATGCCTGATAAGCCATTTTGGCTTCAACATTTCAACCTCTTATATTTAATTCCAAGATTTTATAAATCATGGATATGTCATTCAAGTCCCAAAAAAAACATCATTTGTATTAGATACATTTGTATACACCTAAAATTTCTCACTTCATTATTTTTAAATAATAGTCACTAATTCCACTTAACCTATTTTATTATGCTAATATATCCACCTTCCTAGCCATTCATCTAATATCCCCTTGTATCATCCTACATTCACTAACCTTATCCCATCCCATCCCACTCCATTAATTCTTATTAATCCATATTATCCTAAACTAATCCTAGCTATCTATTATATGGTAATTTTAAATTCCCATAACCTCACCTACCCACCTACTAACCTACACCCTAGCCTTTCCTACATCCCTAGTCCCTAATAACCTACCTAATCCATATATAACCCCCACCTAATCCTTAATTATCCCTAAGCTAATCAAGAAGTCTCTAGACTTGGAGAAGATCCTTTAAGTCTCTATAAGTCTCTAAACTAGAGACTTATAAGGAATTTAATATTCCATGAATAATTCATAAGCATTAGATCTCCACATCCAAATTTGAATATCATCCCTTGATCTTACCTCCCAAATATATATAATCAAGGCTCCTCCTCCATAGAAGCTAACTTAAATTTTCATATCCAATCCATGTCCAAACATCCATTAAATCCATCATCAAAATTATTTGATCGAGTATCCATCTCAATCTGAGTCTAAGGTATCTATCGCAATTCTCTTGTCTTTTCTATTTTGTTTAATCATGATGTGAAACACTTAAGATTTAAATGTAGGATTGAATTTTTCATTCATCTAATGGCATTTATATTTTAATGGATTTATCATCTTACTATAGAGTAAAAAATACTCTACGTTTCATTTTGTTCACAGTCGCGCAATCTAAATTTTGTCCCTGTACACTTTGGTTTGAGAAGATGGAGTTTTTGACTCAAAGCACGGGCTCAAATTTCTTTTTGCTTCAATTTTGTCTAAGTGTCAAAATCAAGTGGAAGCTGCCAAGTGTCATCAGCTGAGGCACTTTCATAATTTATAAAATTTGGTCAAGACGTGCCACTCGTCTCATATTAACTCAACAGAATGTGACAAGTGTCAGCATCCACATTTCATGTCAGTGTCCACATTTCAAATCTCTTTTGAGTGGAAGGTTTCAACAAGCTAACTATTAGGATCAAGTGGAAGGCACCAGGTGGCAACACTGGAAGGTTTCAATGTGATTTTCTAAAATAAATGGAATATGCCACGTATCCCCAACTAAAGAGAGCAGAAGCCACCACATGTCAACCTCTAAATTATCTTCATTTTGTTTCATTGACAAGTAAAGACTGTAGTGGGTCTCAAGTTTTTGTTTAGAAGCAAGCAGAAGCTACCAAGTGTTGCCATCTATGTAAGTATGAAATGAGGCCAAATTGTTTCTATAATATAGATAGGGCAACATGGAGATGGACACGTGTCACCTTCCATAGGTTTCTCAAAAGGTAGCTAAAGGCAGTGGAGATCACCACGTATCCTTTGTCAACAATAAGTAGAAAGCACCACATGTCCCTATTTCTGTTTTGAAGTTGCTCGGATGAGAAGTGTTGTGGGTCCCATTTTCTATAGAAGTTATTTAATTTTTGAGAGAAGTAGATGGTGACAGATGTCAAGGACCAAACACCTCTAAGTGAAGACACAATAAGAGTATAGGTTATGCAAAACGTGTCGTGTGTCTTTAGTAAGTGTTGTAGAAGCCACCAAGTGTCATTTTTTGGTGCTTCCTAAAGAATAAGAGTGTTTTCAAGTAAAATAGGGGAAATTAGCCAAGTGTCCTCTTTCATTTTGATAGAAGGGAGCGTCTTGTGTATCTTTTTCAGCTAATGAACTGTAGGAAGATAGAACATTTTAGAATCTAAGAAATATCTTCTGTTAGACACTTCCAGTTCAGTTAGAGTTCAGTTGGGCCATTAGATTGAGAACACACAGACAATATGAAGTGAATCTAATGCTATATAGAGGGGTGTAAAGATCACCAAAAATGATCATTAGAATATTGGAGAGAATTTTTTGTGAGAGACTATTGTCAAGAGTTTTTTTAGACTTTTAGAGCTGTGATCAGGAATATCATTTGCCTTTGTTCTATTTTCTTGAATTGGAAAGTTTATGTAACTATGCATGTTTCTATGCCTTTTATGTAACTTGAGAGTTAATAAGAAGACTGATTTTTGTGCCTTTTATGTAACTTGAGAGTTAATAAGAAGACTGAGTTCTGTGCCTTTGTTGATATTTCTCTGTATCATTGCGAAAGTAGTCTAAGCTGTGAGCCTCTATTCTTATTGTTTCTATCTTTTACATTGATCATGCCTTGTTTGCTCTTTAATGTAATTGAATCTCACATATAGTTTCATTGTGCTTAGAATTAAGGGTCAAATTACATTTAGGTGCATCACCATAGTTAGATTTTCTTTCTTTGCATTTGTGTTTATATTTAGTTTCCTATTCCTTTCCTCCCAACACTCGAGATAAAGAAGAGACCATCTTCTTAAAAATTTGGAGGTCATTTTAAGTTGCAAGTCCCACATTCTTGAAACTTCCCATTTGTTGGTGTTAGAATTAAAGCACAATTTTAACCATCAATAGTTTTTGGCATGCCCAGTGGGACCAGTCTTAAAGTTTCTTTCAAGACCATATGAACTAGAGAGCTATAAGGAGTTAGAGTTGTGGACCAGTAACCAGATCTCAATCTGCTGTAAATCTAGGTATTCTTTTTCCACATTTTGTAACTAGTCAAAGAAGAAGAGTCAATCATTTTATACCAATACCAAGAGTAAATATGGGAGCCCCTATACCCCCAAGGAATTATGCAAGTTGGAACACTGGTAGTTCTTTGATTCTCCCAATACCACAAGCCACTTGGGATCCTATCCCAGTAAATGCCTTGAAATCTCTACCTAGATTCAATGGGCAAGATTTTAAAACACCTGAAGAACATCTTCAAGATGTATCAGATATCTATGCTATACATGTTATCACACAGTAGCATGTGGCTATAGATTATTATAAGCTTCTTTTAAAGGGAAGGCTCTGGAATGGTATTGGTCCTTGACCCCAAATACCATATCTACATGGGATCAACTCAGAGATCTTTTCTTTGAAAGATTTGAAGAGAAGGGTGATAAGTCTTCTTTGTTATAACAATTGATTACCATCCAAAGGGCACCACAAGAAGCAATGACTAACTTCAATTCCATACTTTAAAAGACTTGGGAAAGGATTCCTATTACTGCTAGACCATTACCAGGTATGGCTATAGTGTTTTATCTTAAGGCTTTAAATTCAGATATATCTATTATGATTCAGTCACTTGGAGGTTAGACTCTGCCAGAGGCTTATGACTATGCAGTCAGAGCTAAAAATAATTTGATAGATGCTAGAAAGTTTCCCCCAAGGCCTCCCATGCCCATGTTTCTAGATATTACCTTTCCATTACCTCAAGAAGCCCCTAAATCCATAGCCCCACTTGTGTCTATGTATCAATATCCTCAACCACATGCTAAATAACTTATCCCTGCTCAGTCATCTGAGATGGATGATATCAAGAATATATTAAGGACATTTTCTAATGAGTTTATTAACATAAAGAGACAACATAATCCTTACCCTAGACCTCAATATCAAGGCTACCAAGGAAATAGATTTTCATCACAGCCAAACCAATACTAGGGTCCTCAAATGCAAAATAACCCTCAGCCAGCAAACCAATTAGTTGCAGTCCCTACACCCTCACAAATTGTTCCCCCCAATTCGAATAGGGAGATTGTTCTAGGTCAAAATAATTATGCGGATAACACTAATGCCTAGTGTTTCCCTTGTAATAATGCTCATACACCTAAAGATTGTCCCATGGGTAATTTACAACAAAAGGTAGCAAAGTAAAGAAGAATGGATGGACAATTTGTAAGTACTAGTGATAATCAAGCCTACCAATCTCCTGGTATGCAAAATTCAATCCTAATGGCTTAGATGCAAGGGATGTCTTTACAACAAGAAGAAGAAATAGCCCCAAAACATGCTTTTTTTCTCATGGGTTGAAGATGAAGAATCAATATTCTTGAATGAAGCTTCCACTTCCAAGAAACTAGTGGTACAATCAGATTACTATACTAGATCAAAGAGAAGAATGGTGGAACAACCCGAGGTTGTAAATAATCAAGTTATGGAGAGTTATCCATTTCAAATTCAAAGAAATACAACTGTTAGACAAGAAATGCCACAACTAGTGCTGAATCAAGTAGTTCTAGGACAAGTTCAAGAAAAAGCAAGGTATCCTTACTTTCCAAGAACCCAGACTCTGGGACCGATGAATGTGGTAGATTAATTAAAGAGGACTCCAGCACAAGTATCAATCTAGGACATATTATCCATCCCTAAATAAAAGACACTATTATAAGAAGCTCTACAAGGCCAAGCAGTGCCCAAACATACTGAGATCAAAGAAAGATTTGCTGAAAAAGAAAAGCTCAAGGACATAGTTCATTTGCAAACAATAGCCCTAGTGAACAATCCACCAGAGGTAAGCAAATCAAAACCAGATCCTTATTTGACTTTGATAGTTGGCAAGAAATTATTACATAATGCAATGATAGATTCAAGGGCTAGTAATATAGTAATGTCAAAGGAAATAACATATGCTTTAAAGATAAAGTATGAGCCACTCACTAAAGGAGTGATGCAGCTAGATGGTAAATCAGTGCAAACAATAGGGAGAATTAGACAACTCCCATTACAATTATATACTTGTCCCAATATAATTGTCAATCAAGATGTAGTAGTCATAGATATACCTCCTATTTTTGGTTTATGTTTATTAAGAGACTTTACAGCCAAGATAGGAGGATATATGTCTCTTGATTGGTCTCATCTCATTTTAAGAACCAAATATGGTTCAAAGATGAAAATTCTATCTGAACCACTATCAAAAGATCATATCATCAATGAACCAAAATCAAAATTAGAGGTAGATCATGCTATGTTAAATAAGGAAGAAAGGATTTTTATGGAAGAGCTAGGCGACTGAGCTTGATCAAGAAGAAGAAAATAACTAGTTGCTAGCTATGATTCATAGTGATCCATATGGAAATTATGACTCTAATGGTCTAGGAACTTATGTCATTTTTGATGAGGACCATGAAATCCCTAATTTTTTAAGGGAAGAGACACCAACTATTCAAGAATCTAAAAAAGATTTAGAAATATGGACCTTAAATGTTGATGGGGCTAGAAGTGAAAATGGTGTTGGAGCAGGAATTTGTCTTACTACTCCAAATGGTGAGAAAATTTTAAGGGCTATCCATTTCCAATTTTCCTGTACAAATAATGATGATGAGTATGAATCTCTAGTACATGGGCTCTTGTTAGCCAAGAAAAAGAGAATAAATAATCTAATAGTAAAAGGAGATTCAAAATTAGTAGTAAAGCAAATTAGAGAAAAGGCAACAGCCAAAAATGTAAGGATGAGATCCTACAAACATAGGATTTGGGATTTAATAGAATATTTTGAAGCCTTCAATATTGAAGTAGTCCCTAGGATTCAAAATTTTGAAGCTAATAGGATGGCCCAAATTGGCTCATAGTTTGATCCAGCAACTAGCCTATTAATTAACAATGAGTTAGTAAAAGTTATAGTGAGGCCAACTATTCCAGACAATGATGAGAATTGACAAGTATTTGAAAATGATTCTCAGGTACTCTCATTCTTACAACAATTAGATGAGTTTACTGATCAATTGCAAACCAAAATTGAAGAAGCATATATAGATCAAGTCATACAATTAAAGACTAATAAGCTTCCCAAGCTTGATCACTTTAGAGAATCTATTTGATCTAGAAGATGTAAGTTTGGAGAAGAAAAGGTTCCAAGTAAACAAAGAAGACTATTTTGAAATAGAGGTGAGTGAAGGGAAAAAATTAAAAGTTGGAAATTTTGCAACTCAAAGAGAAAAGGAAAGACTAGTTGAATTGTGTAAAAAATATGACAGAGTCATAGCTTGGAGCTATGAAGACCTTCATGGATACAATAAAGACATTATTTAGCACACAATAGAAATGACTGAAGGATCTAAGCCCATCAGATAGAAACAGAGGCTAGTAAATCCAAGGATTGAACCTCTAATGGTAGATGAGTTGCAAAAACTTTTAGATTCTAAAATAATTTTTCCAATCAAACACTCAACTTGGGTATCAAATCTAGTACCATTTAGGAAAAAGAATGGTGATATAAGACTTTGTGTATATTTCAAAGATCTAAATAGAGCATCTTTGAAAGATCACTATCCCTTGCCCTCCATGGAACAAATTCTACAAATTGTGGTTTGATCAGAGAGATTTTCTTTACTAAATGGTTTCTCTGGATACAATCAGATTTGGTTGGCTGATGAAGACTAATACAAGACTACTTTTACTACCAAATGGGGAACATTTGCATATGCTAAGATGCCATTTGGCCTATCAAATGTTGGAGCCACTTTTTAAAGAGATATGGATGTTGCATTTGGGAAACCTATAAATAAAATCATCATGATTTATCTTGATGATCTTACTATTTTTTCAAAAAATGGTGTTGATCATTTTGATCATTTGAAGCTATTTTTAAGAAATGTCAATAATTTGGAATATCCTTGAACCCTAAGAAATGTATCTTTGTTGTCCCTCAAGGAAAATTATTGGGACATATAGTATCTACAGGAGTTTCCATAGATCCTAAAAGAGTTGTAGCTATAATGAACCTACCACTTCTAGTAAATAAAAAGGTAGTTCTGTCCTTTTTGGGAAAGATTAATTTTGTCAGTAGTTACATATCTAATTTTTTAGGCTTAGTAAGACCAGTGACACTCTTGTTAAAGAAAGATCTGATTTTCAAGTGGACTACAGAAGGAAGGCAAGCCTTTGAAGAGGTCAAGAAGGCTATCTCAATAGCCCCAGTACTTAGAAACCTAGATTTTTCTAAGCCTTTTGTAATGTATGTCTATGGAAGAGAGTTAAGTATTGCTGCTGTCTTAACACAAAAGGATGATAGAAAAGAGGGACAACACCCAATAGCCTTTTTCTCAAGAACTCTCAGGGAATATGAAACCAGATACAACTTTCTAGAGAAACAAGCATATGTTATGGTGAAATCCCTCAAGAAATTTAGGCATATGGTATCAAGAAGCAAAATTATGATACTTGTAGCTCACCCAAGTGTCAGAGAATAGATCATGGAGAGAGAAATTATTGAAAAAAGAGATAACTAGATAACCAAGATCCTTGAATATGATGTAGAGGTCAAACCCACTAAGTTAGTCAGAGGCAGGGGTTTGTGCCAATATATGACTCAAGAGCTTGAAAAGATGATACCTAAAGAGACAAATTCAAAAGAAGAAAAGGAAATTGTATTAAAGATACAAGAGGTTGATCAAGAATCCTAGGTCACAAGCAGGATTCATTTTATGAAATATGGGATTTACCTAAGAGAACTTCCTCAAAATAAGAGAAGATACTATAAGATACAAGGAGTTCATTTTGTTTTAATTAAACAGGTTCTTTTCAGAAGAAATTTTGATGGTAAATTGTTCAGATGTGTAGAAAAGGCTGAGGCTAAGAAAATACTACATGAAATGCATCATGGAGTACCAGGTGGACATTTTTTTGCAAAGACCACAACTATAAAGATAAGTGAGGCAGGTTATTTCTAGGCTACTTTATTTACAAATTGTTATTAGCTGGTTAAAAAAATGTCAATCCTGTCAATATTATGTGGGGATGAGAAGGAATGCAACAATGGCCCTTAGTCCTATAATTATGGATGAACCTTTTACTCAATGGGGTCTTGACTTCATTGGAATGATAAATCTAGTGTCTAGTATGGGTCACAAATGGATATTAACTGCCATAGATTATTTCACCAAATGGACCGAGGTAGTGCCACTTAAAGAAGCAACAGAAAATGTGATCCTAGATTTTCTAGGGAGTATACTACTCACTTTGGGGTTCCTCGCACCATAATTTCAAATAATGCTAAAGCATTTTTAGGGTCTAAAGTATCTATCTTTGCATTAAAGCATGGAATATATTTGAAAACTTTCTCCAATTATTACCCTCAGGGTAATGGTTTGACAGAATCAACTAACAAGAACATGATTAGACTCATCAAAAGAATAGGGGCTGATCATCACAAAGAGTGGCATAAAGTGCTTAATTTAGCACTGTGGGCTGATAGAATCACACCTAAATAGGTGATCAAAATGTCCCCATATGAATTGGTATATGGAAAATCTACTGTAATACCACTAAGTTTGGAGATTCCTGCTCTCCAGCTGATCAAACAAATTGAAATTGAAGAAAATGGGCCCATGTAGGTCAGACTTGCAGAAATTTTTGAAGTTTAGGAAAAGAGGGATGCAGCCCATAATTCATTGGTAAAGTGTCAGAAAATAATTAAAGACTATTTTGATAAAAGGACTTCAAATCCCCATTTCAAAATAGGCTCAATTATTTTGAAATGGGATGCAAGAGCCACCAAGCTGGGTCAACACACTAAATTTGAAGCATTATGGACTGGCCCTTATAAAATTCATGCATGTAAACAAAAAAAATCATTTGAGCTAGAAACAATGGAAGGCAAACCTAAAGAGATTCCTATGAATGGAATCTATTTGAAACATTTTAGTTAGGTTGTGTCCCTGATGCATTATAGTTAGATAGTTTCCCTTTCTTAGTTTCTTTGTTTTACCATCTTGTTTTCCCACTTTCTTTTAAATAAGTGTTATTTGAACACGTAGCATCTACTTAGAGTGTTTTCAAAATATTCAAAATTATCAATACATTGAATATCTCCCAAATCTTTAAAAATCCCCAAGGTACCTTGCGCTGCCACTTGCATAACGTGTCTATCTCGCTATCCCATGAAGATTGAGTAAGATTTGCTAATGGTTATCTAAGTTTAATGCCATTTTGAGACTTGATGGGTCAATAAATGCCTCATAGAAAGAGTTAAAGCTTATAGTTTCTCAAACATTCTTTCATCTATGAGAAAATTCTTGCTACTTGCATTTTCAGTTCTTAGTAAACCTGCTTAAGCGAAAGTGCTTTTTGTTTTGCAAAATTTCATACTGGTTATCACAAAATAGATATAGAGATGGAGGGAGCACAGTCTTCACAATAAGGAGCTAGGATTTATGAATCCCTTGATAAGTTTCTTATGAGCAAGTCATATGCTTCAGCCCCCGTGCAACCATTGAAGACATACCCATGGACCAGAGTCCCTGAAGTTGGTCAAGTAAGTGACCCAACAAAGATAAAAGGTTATGCAGATGGAGTCATGGACCCAATTATTCAAATAACTAGTAGCAAAACTCTTAGAGAAGGGGCACATCAAAGGTGTCTTTAGAGGGCCAAGGTGGGACAATATGAGACATTTGAAATGAGGATATGGACTTCACAACTGACACAATTCATTGTCCTAGGTGTGCATCCATGCCCTAACTTGGTTGAACTATGCACAAACTTGTTACATGCACCCTCAAACACCATTCAATAGGGTCCATTCACAGTGTAAATTACACTAAAAGCTATCAGAGAAATGTTGGTCTTGCATCATGATAAGATAGTTACATTTCCCATTGTTGCTAAAATGCAGAGAACATGGGAAAATATCAATACTCAGTTGAGATTCTTAAGATCTAAATTGCAATTAAGCGATGATGATACTACTGTGCTGACACTACCTATAGCAAGAGCCCAATTCGCACAAGCTAGCCAAGATGCATTATTTATGATGGATTTCATCTTCAGAATGAAAGATGATATGGTAGTCTTTAGAGAACAAATGGCTATCCTCTTTAGGTTGAAAACCATTGACAAGACTTAGGAGTATCGACTTGATTTTTCTGAGTAGATTGCATACTCCATGGTGGAACAACTTGCCCAATTCAAATCAAAAGGGGTTTTTAGGAACTCTTCTTATTTGTTTCACCTTATGTTGTATCAGAACCCTGATATCTTTTCCCAACATATGCATCTCAATATGTATGACCCAAGTTTTGATCTACAAAGGACCACTCTTGTGTCTACATGGACACATATTTTGTCAAAAACTAGCGATCCATATGAATTCTAGGAATTGTTTGTTACCCCTGCTTTTTATCACCTGAGCCCAGAACTAGTTATAAACAGACTATTTCCAAGTGTTTCAAACCTTCTAGCCAATTGCCCAATTCCTTGTGATTTCTTTTTTGGATCACACCATACAATTATTAGAGTCCATGGTTTTTGTGGGGAACCAATGTTGCTACCTAAGATTTTGACTCTTAGGTTAGCATTCTTAGAGGTCACCAGGTAGGTGTCTATAGTAGATAATGAATATGGATCTAGGAAGAGGAAAAGGAAAATGTATGACCTCCCATGGATGACAAATAGCATGGTAGTAGAAGCCAGAGACATTGAGATTGTTTTGCTTATAAAGTTAGCCTTCCTGGGTTTCTTTCTAATTGAAGATAAATGGGTATATGACCCAAATGGTTTCATAGCTTCCTAGATAGGGACTAATAGGGTTGCTACGAGAATTGCACATGAGGTCCACCCCTTTTGGGAAAATAGAAAAAATCCTAGGGAAGATGCTCCTCAATTTTATGTTGAATTAACAGATTTTCCCCTTCCACAAAATAAACCATGGGAAAATTTCTATGATAAGTAGAGGGATTTTGATCCTAAAATCAGAATGACTTCTAGTTTAAGAAGGGCAATAAAGAATAAAGACTAGGATGCTGAGAAAATAGAATCCTATTGAAAATATAGGCAAGAAATTTGTCAGACAACTCATTCTTTTGGGAACGTGGACTCAGATGAGAGATGGGAGGAACTATGGGATGAGTGCCATCTGTCCCCTATATCTAGCCCTGACACAAGAAATTTACTGACACAGGGTGTAGAGCCAAAAGCCAGAGCAAGATCTAGCTAAGAATCACAGGCCCCAAGGTAAACTGTAGCTGCAGTCACTATAATATTTTGGCCCCAATCTCTTAGTGTCATAGAAAAACAAAAGAGTGTGGTGCCTTCACCAACAAAAGCTTCCCCATCAGCATCAGTTATTGAAGTTCCCAGTTCCTCACAAGCACCACTAACAACAGTGGTAGATGTTGGAGAAAAAGAAGCACAACTAGAAGAAGAAACACCAAGGAAACAAAAAAGGCTGAGGTTTCAACTTGAGTCTAAGGAGAGGGTAGAACCCTCATAATGCCAATTACAGATTACTATAGTTACTCCTTAGGTAAGTATCATTCCTCCTCCTCCTTCTCAATCTCTTTCTTCTCCTATAGGCATGATGATTTCCTTTGGCCAGATGGCATCCCCTGCCACCTCCACCATGCCCATTTCTCACTTTGCCCCATCTATCCTTACTTAAGCTTTATCATTGCCTCACTTTTCTCCCTCTATTGCCAAGAAGCTACCTCCTTAGATTGCTCATAGCCAACAATTGGCTATTCCATATGGTTTGGCACAAGGTCAACCTTTTATGGGTGTGCACATTGCCTCTCCTTCTACTTTTCAAACTCAAGCAGATGCTGCTAGGAAGGTGAGAGAAGCCTGAAGAGAGAAAAAGAGGATCAAGGAAAATAAGGCCTTGGCTACACCACATTTGTAGTCATAATTTGACCCAATTCAACAACAATTGATGGTGACTCATTTGTCACCAAATATAATAAAGCCAAGTGAGCATATGCATCTAGAAGACTACACAATGAATGTAGTGGCCATAGACATGTCCCTATTCAGACCAAAAGACAAAATCAAGCTACTAACTGAATCCACTTCTATATTTGTTGAAGACTACTTGAAAACATCAAGGAAGCTATAGAAAATGGAGGCTGATCTAGCTAAAGAGAAGGCAAACTATAGCAGTTTGGCCATAGAAATTGATAGAAAAGATAATGAAATAGAGAGTCTATATAAATAGTTGCAAGATATTGTTTCCCTTTAGACTCACTAGGTGATCCAGGCCTAAAATTATTCCTTAAAAGTAGGGCTAATGCAGGTAAAAGATGTAGTGATGACCCTAAGGTGAGAAAAAGTAGCATTATAAGGAAAATGTGAGGAAAGCTTGTTATAGGTTACTTAATTGCAACAGAAGCTACTGAATGAATCAAATAATATTGTAGCTATACAAGCCCAATTTCAAGCCAAGCAACAAAGAGTAGAATAATCGACACTGGAGTTGGCTAATAGGCCAAAGAATGTAGGAGTGTTAAATTTGGTGAAGGACCTTTATGAATCAATGTGGAAAAGAATATCTTTAGAGATTATTTAGCTCAGGCCTTCTCTCACCTTCCTATTAAATGCATAGAAATTGTGTGAAAAGGTAGAGAATTCAGTTCAAAACACTCTGGCTACAGTTTTTGGGAGAGTATTGGACTCTGAAACATTGTTGCAAAAGCTTTATGATGCAATAGATGGAACATTGTCAGCAATAGGAATTGATAACAAAATGGTCGCTATTAAGTGAGTGAATGAGGTTCTCAGTTACAACTCCATAGCCATCAATTGTAGAGAGCTTGTTGATGTAATGAAAGAAGGATTCAGTGAAATGAAACAACACATTGAAGACCTAGTGCAAGTAGGTCCTCCTTCTCCATTTCTTGATGACAACACTATGCTGATGGTTGATGAAATTGAACCTTTGCTATTGGCTAAGAAGAATGATCAGGTAGTTTTTCAGGATTTAAGGGATGATTCATCAATAGCTAAAGTAGAAGTTATTTTGATTTTTGTTTCCTAGCTCAAATTCAAATTGAAGGCTATGGTTCAGATTTTGTAGAATTTTTCACACAAGGATATTATAAACCTTGATTTAGCCTTCAATGAATTGTAGAATAAGTAGGGGTTATCTACGATGAGTGGTCTGCCTATCAAACAACATTGTTGAAGCTATGATTTTTTGTCATTTTGATCAAGCGGGAGTTGTAGTTTCTTTTTGAGAAGGCTCAAAAGTCCTTGGGGTCACCAATAACTATAGGTTAAAAAATACTCTATGTTTCATTTTGATTCATAGTTGCGCGATCCAAATTTTGTCCCTGTACACTTTGGTCTGAGAAGATGGAGTTTTTGACTCAGAGTGCAGGCTCAAATTTTTTTTTTCCTCAATTTTGTCTAAGTGTCAAAATCGAGTGGAAGCTGTCAAGTGTCATCGATCGAGGCACCTTTCATAATTTCTAGAAGTTGGTCGAGACATGCCACGTGTCTCATATTAACTCAGTAGAATGTGACAAGTGTCAGCATCCACATTTCATGTCGATGTCCATGTTTCAAATCTCTTTTAAGTAGAAGGTTTCAATAAGATAAGTATCAGGATCAAGTGGAAGGTGCTAGGTGGCAACATCAAGAGGTTTCAATGTGCTTTTCTAAAAGCAATGGAAGATGCCACGTATCCCCAGCTGAAGAGAGCAAAAGCCACCATGTGTCAACCTCTAAATTATCTTCATTTTATTTCATTGACAAGTAAAGACTGTGGTGGGTCCTGAGTTTTTATTTTGAAGCAAGCAGAAGTTGCCAAGTGTCATCATCCATGTAAGTATGAAATGAGGCCTGATTGTTTCTATAATATAGATAGGGCAACACAAAGACACGTGTCACCTTCCACAAGTTTTTCAAAAGGTAGCTAAAGGCAGTGGAGATCACCATGTGTCCTTTGTCAAGAATAAGTAGAAAGTGCCACATGTCCCTATTCCCTTTTTGAAGTTGCTCAGATGAGAAGTGTTGTGGGTCCCATTTTCTATAGAAATTGTTTAAGTTTTGGGAGAAGCAGATGGTGACAGATGTCAAGGACCGAACACCTCTAAGTGAAGACACAGTAAGAGTATAGGTTACGTGAAACGTGCTGTGTGTCTTCAGTAAGTGCTATGGAAGCTACCAAGTGTCATTTTCTAGTGCTTCCTAAAGAATAAGAGTGTTTTCAAGTAAAATAGGGGAAATTAGACAAGTGTCCTCTTCCATTTTGATAGAAGGGAGCGTCTTACGTATCTTTTTCAGCCAATGAATTGTAGGAAGACAAAACATTTTAGAATTTAAGAAATATCTTCTGTTAAACACTTCCAGTTTAGTTAGAGTTTAATTAGGCCATTAGATTGAGAACATGTAGACAATATGAAGTGAATCCAACACTATAAAGAGGGGTGCAGAGATCACCAGAAATAATCATCAGAAGATTGGAGAGAATTTTCTATGGAGACTATTGTCAAGAGTTTTTTTTGGACTTTTAGAGCTCTGATCAGGAATATCATTTGCCTTTGTTCTATTTTCTTGAATTGGAAAATTTATGTAACTGTGCATGTTTTTATGCCTATTATGTAACTTGAGAGTTAATAAGAAGATTGAGTTCTATGCCTTTGTTGATATTTCTCTGTATCATTGCGAAAGTAGTCTAAGCTGTGAGCCTTTATTTCTATTATTTTTATCTTTTACACTGATCATGCCTTGTTTTCTATTTAATGTAATTGAATCTCACATATAGTTTCATTTTTCTTAGAATTAAGGGTTAAATTACATTCAGGCACATCGCCATAGTTAGATTTTCTTTCTTTGCATTTGTGTTTCTGTTTAGTTTCCTATCCCTTTCCTCCCAACACTCGAGATAAAGAAGAGACTAGCTTCTTAAAATTTTGGAGGTCATTTCAAGTTGCAAGTCCCACATTCTTAAAACTTCCCATTTGTTGGTGTTAGAAGTAAAGCACAATTTTAACCATCAACACTTACCTAGTGGTTTATATTTGGGTTTGGTTTTTGCATTGTTAAATCTAATATAGAGCTCAAATTTCATCTACATTTTGGTGACCATGGTGGGATGTATCCCTCCAAAACACGTAATTTGGCATCCTAAATGTGTTTTTACTAACTGTAGGTCTAATCAAATAAAAAAAATTCAAATTTTGCATGCATAGGTTATAGTCATGATGTTGCACTGGTAGTCATGGCATTGCCTAGGTTAGTTTCAACATTACCCCTGTGAGTCATGAAATTACCTTAATCATTAACTATCTACTTGACTACACAATACCATGATTCAAAAGTAGTGATATTTTTAGGCTAGTTGTGATATTTCCTAACCAAGTTGTGATTTTTTAAATTGATAATAGTTTGTGCTATAGGTACCTATTTTTGACAATACCATGCCTCTCCTAGTCATGACTTTGTCTTACAAGTCATGATGTGGTTGAATTCAAATGTAGGTACATGATTATTAGCATTGTTGGTTGAAATATCATTCTATTTGACCCTATGTATGCTTATTGTGTAGGTTTTTATTTTTCCCTATTTATTAATTAGGGAAATTGTATTTTTGTGCATACATGGAGTTTTCCTACATTTGTGGGATAGGCTAGCTTATGTGGAGGTGTGTGTCATAGATGTGTCATAGGTGTCATAAGAATGTCATAAGTAACTCCCTTGATGAGAGTTACTTCTCTATTCTTAGCACCTTGTCACCACCTTTCATGGAGGAGTTACAATCTATTCTTGGGGTGCCTTGCCCACCTTTTGTAGAGGAGTTACTTACGTGTTCTCCTATAAGTATTCCTCACTTTGGCCATCTCATGTTAATTAGATTTGCCATTTTGTTTTGTGTAATTTAGCTTCTTGTATAATTTCAAATTACTTTAGCATCTATGTGGTGTGCACTTACTTCATCTCATGTAATCACGTCTCCATTGCATTTGCATTATCCAGATTCTGGCAACAACTCTGATATGGTATCAGAGCCACTTCAGTAATCGTGTGTCTGGTTATGCTATTCTAAAATTCTTACTTTGTTTTCTTAGTAGTTTTTTTTAACTCTGTTGTTTTGATAGAGTTTTTTGAAAACTCATGCAAATCCATACGAAAACTTGTTCAAAAAATTACTTCTGAGTTAGAATTTGCCAAGACATCTTGTCTAGATCTGTTGTGGCTTTAGCAAAGGCAGAAGAATTTCTTTTCTTTTGGTCATTCTGCAAGAAAAGACAGATCTTTGCAATGCATGCTTCTCTCATTGCAAGTTAAAGTTATTCTGATCTAAAATAGTCATCTAAATCAATCATTTGATAAGTGGAGAGAGGTGCAATCTAGTGATAGATTGCCCATTTTAGTGCCTTCATTTCTTCTGCTCCTACTTCAAGGAAGGGGTCGGCTGCATATGGGACTCGGCCTAAGCGCTAACCTCAGCTTGCAGGAGTCGGTAGACTATTGTTTGACTGTTTGACAAAATTATACTATTATCCTTCTGCCATGCCAAGTCTTTTTGCAACACCTTCAGCAACATTAAGGTGCCAAATAGCCATATGGCGTCTAGCAAGTCTGCAGTTCATTTCTTTTGTTTTATTTAGCAAAATCTGGACTGTGTTTTTTTTGGCTCCCCTTCCTTACTTGGCGTCCCATGTGGGCCCTTGGACACTTGGCATCCATCAAATTGTCCTTTGCTTTATTTTATTTTTAGTTAAAAATTGACTTGTAAAAAAAATCAGTCAATTTGACTGAATATTAAGTTTTTTAGACAGTTTGATAATTTGGGAGTTTACATTTAAAACTTGTATCTTCACCTATCAAAGATGAAGGGTGAGGCCCAAGTTGGTAGGAGGCCAATTACCCCTCACACAAACCTCCTTTGGATTCCTTATTCTGTGTTGAATCCAATGAGTGGTTGGAAGGCCACTTTCTCTCTCAAAACAGACATTTTTTTAATGTTTTAGTGTTTTTTTTGCAAAAACACTAGTTTACAGGAAAATTGAACCTTTAATATCTTGCAAATGATAGCTCAGTTTTGGGTGCCATATTTTGAAAAAGTGTTTGTAATTCAATTCTCCATAGTGTAGGCTTTTTATTTTTCAAAAATGTACTAGTTTATAAAGTGCCTAAAATTTGGGTCTCTTGGGACGCATTTTCGGCTGAGTTCGACATCTTGTTTGCTTAAGTCTTGCACTAATTGCTCTAAGATGCATTCTCGACTAAGCCTGATGTCTTTTGAGTGTGCACTTGCATATTGGGGGGGGCTCAACATTTTAGGGGGGTGTGATTGCTTTTCACAACTTGCAAATCTTTGCTTTTTTTTGCATAATTTCACAACTTGCAATCAACACAACTTCACCTAAATTTAGCTAAAAATAGATTATTTTCAGCTTAAACCTTGAACACCCTTCAACTTTCATGAATGGAAGGTTAAAATGTCAATCATTATTAGAAGCAAAGAGTTGTATAGGATCACCATGGGTACTGAAGTAGAACCCAACACTGATGTTGAAAACATCAAGTGGTACAACCGTAGTGATGAAGCCTATGGATTACTGAGCTTGTCTATGTCTCTAGAACTTCTCTTCCATTTAGAAAACTCTAAGACTCCAAAAAAAATATGAGACACCCTATGAAATTTATTTGGGAAGCTTGATGAGATGAGAGGTCATGAGCTCAAAAACGAACTCATAAGTCTAAGTCCTAGCAACTTTGACACCCTACATGACTTCTTCACTAAGTTTAAGGCCCTTAGATTGCAATTGAAAGAATGTGGGATAGAGAAAAAAGATGACCAACTCATCCTTTCTATTCTCAAAAAGTTAGGTCCAAGCTATTCAGTGTTTGTCTCCACTTTCCATGCCACAAAAAGTGCCCTTGGCACCACATGGAAAATTCCTTCTTTGGGTTCATTCATTGCCAACTTGACTAGGGAGCAAGATAAGATAATTCAAATGGGCACAATGAAGTCTAATCAACCCCAAGCTTTGATAGCTGGAAATGGTAAGGATAAGACTTTAACAAAGGAGAAGAAGAAAAAGAACAAGGACCAGGAGAAGAAGAAAGAAAACAACAATCTTGCCAAAAACAACACTGAGTCTTCCTCCTCCAATGCTAAACCTAATAAGGAGAAGGTTAAATGTGCCTATTGTAAAAAGACAGGGCATGATGAACACAAATGCATGAAGAAAAAAATAGATCACCTAACTCATCTTCTAGAGAAGCACAACATAGGTGTTCCTGAGTCCATCAAGCAGAATTCATCTACCCAAGATTCTAACAAGGCAAAAGGTAAGGGTAAGGAGAAAGAAAAGGGCAAGGCCCTTGTAGCTACTATAGCTTCTACAACATCATGGGTCATTGATTCAGGTGCTTCTCACCACATGGGCTCTTCACTAGTTGAGTTTTCATCTTTAGAGCCTTGTAGCATGACTTCAATTAGTTTGGGTGATGACACATCAATTTTTGTTGCAGGGTGAGGGTCAGTTGAAATGGAAGGAGGAACATTCAATAATGTTCTAAGTGTTCCTTATCTTTCAACCAATCTCCTATCAGTGTACCAAATCACTCACATTGGTCAGGGCATTAGAGTTGAGTTTTCACTAGATTTAGTGGCTATTAGGGAGTTGCATAGTGATACTACAGTGGCAATGGGTAGGGCAAATCACCAAGCAAGTTTATAAACCTTTTCACATTTTGCATTAGATTCTTCTCCAACAACATTACTAACTCATTCAAATGGAGTTAGCAAATTGTGGCATGAGTGGTTTGGCCACCTTAACTACCGCTACCTTGAGCAACTTTGCAAAAATGACATGGTCATTGGCTTGCCTCATGTCTAATTCTCAAAAGGACTTTGCAAGGGTTGTTCCCTTGGGAAGCATCCCAAAGCAAAATTTGACAAAGGCAAAGCTTGGAGGGCTTCACAACCTTTGGAGTTAGTCCACAGTGATGTATCGAGACCCTTTCCCAAACCATCTTTCACAAGGTCCAAGTACATCCTCACTTTCATTGATGATTTCTCTAGGTACACTTGGATATATTTTCTCAAACAAAAGTCTGAAGTGTTTGAAAATTTTATAGACTTCAAGGCTCTTATTGAGAAACAAAGTGAGAAATCCATCAAGGTTCTTCAAACTAATAATGGAGAGGAGTATGTCAACAATAGGTTTGAGCAATTTTTCACCATAGAGGGGATTGATTTGCAGTGCACAGTCACTTACAGTCCTTCACAGAATGGGGTTATAGAATGCAAATATAGATTCTTGAAAGAGATGGGTAGCTGTATGATTCACTCCAAATCCTTAGCACCACAGTACTAGGCCGAAGCCATCAATTGTGCTTGCTACATTCAAAATAGGGTTCCTCACAAAGCTTTGAAAGGGATAACACCCTTTAAAGCTTGGCATAAAAGGAAACTTGATGTTAAGCACCTTAGGGTTTTTAGATCCTCAGCCATGACCTACATTCTGAAGAAGAAATGGAAAGCTATGGAACGTCAGTCCAAGCCTTGCATCTTTGTAGGATATCCAGATGGTATTAAGGGTTATCACCTTCTAAATCCAGTCACTCATGAGTTGTTCATCAAGAGAAGTGTCCATTTTTAGGAGAGTCCTAGAGACTCAACACTTGAGACTTCTTCTCCCTCATCGGATCTACTTCTTCATGATGATTCCTCATTAGATTCAGATCAACCATAGTAGGTTCTTGAGCCAGAGACATCTTCTTCTTCTTCAAGTTCAGACAGTGAGGATAGTGATGCAGAGTCATCCACATCTAGTCAGTTAGAGGATGAGGAGTTAGCACCTAACTCACCCACTTCTGGGCCACTTTGGGGTAGATAGACACTTGAGAGTGCTAGCAATTGGGCAGGATATCCTGCAGATGACAGATGTACTAGGGGGATTTTTAGAGAGATCCACATGCCTTCTTTGATTCAGTTTTAGATCCATAGAATTTTTGAGAGGCATCAGGGGTACCTAAGTGGGATAGTGCTATGGAGGAAGAATATTCTTCCTTAATCAAAAATCACACTTGGGATTTGACTTCACTTCCTAAGGGAAGAAAGATGGTTCGATGTAGGTGGATATATCAGACCAAGTTTGCAGCAGATGGGTTGGTTGATAAGTAAAAGGTGTGATTGGTCACCAAGGGTTTCTCACAGGTGGTAGGCATTGACTACTCAGAGACCTTTACACCCATTGCAAAGATGACTTCTATCTGACTCACCTTGGTTATTGTCATAGCACATGGTTGGGATGTGCACCAGATGGATGTGAAGAGTGCCTTTCTTCATGGAGACCTAGAGGAGGAGATCTACATGGAGCAGCCACTAGGATTTTTTTAGGATTCTTCCTTAGTATGCAGACTTAGGAAATCTATCTATGGCCTCAAATAAGCCCCTTGGGCTTGGTATGCCAAGATGGATTCCTTCCTTCTCACAGCAGGTTTCACTAGGTGCCATTCTGACCCTAATGTCTACTTTTTACAACAAGATGATTAGCTCCTGATTGTGGTTCTATATGTTGATGACCTTTTGAGGGAGTTCTTCATCAGCTATTATAGTGGTGAAGGCATCTCTCCAAGATATATTTGACATGATAGACTTGGGTTTGTTGCACTAATTCCTAGGCATCGAGATCTCACAATCATATTCAGGGATTTCTCTTACATAGCCTAAGTATGCTCTTGACTTATTGGCTCAGTTTCACATAGATAATTACAAGCCATCTCTAACTCCCTTTCTATTAGGAGTCAAGCTTAAGGATGATTTTACTTCACCACTGGTTAATGCCACTCAATATCGACAACTTGTTGGTAGTCTCATTTACTTGACTCACACTAGGCCCAACATATCATATACAGTGGGACTTGTCTCCAGATTCATGCAGGAACCTCATGAGCTACATTGGAAAGTAGCTAAGAGGATCTTGCATTACATATAGGGTTCACATAGATATGAGATTCATTACAAATTTGGCATAGAGGTTGAATTGGTTGGATATATAGATATAGACTGGGCTGGCGATTCACAGACTCACAAGTCCACTTTTGGTTATAGTTTCTCTTTAGGTTCTAGTCCTATCAGTTGGTCTAGCAAGAAGTAGAATTCTATTGCTAAATCATCCACAGAGGTAGAGTACAAGGGAGCTATTAATGAAACTACTGAGGCTATTTGGCTTCAGGGGATTCTTTCTAAGTTTGGCATTCCTTTTAGGCAGCCCACCATCATTTATTGTGACAACTAGAGTACCATTCAGATTTACAATAATCTAGTTCAACACCAGCATACCAAGCACATAGAGATTCACATGCATTTCATTTAGGATCTTATTCATAATCAAGTCATTGACTTGATATTTTACCAGTCTTCAAAGCAGATTACAGATATCTTCACCAAACCTTTCATCGAGAGCAAGTTCATTCATCTACGAGATCTTCTTGGGGTGTGGTCTACATCTGTAGCAGCATCATCTTCAATGGGGGCATTCTAGCCTCTTCATTTCATTTTATGTCTCTCTTTTGGGGGGGGGGGGAGTTTTTTCCTATGGGTTTTCTCCTTTTCTCTATCTTATGGGAGATTGCATTTGTACATGGGTACCTCATCAGGCCTAGTTGCCGAGACCCATTTTATAGTTCCACACTGCCCACCTAAGTTGTGCTTATGGGGGGGTATTAGTGTAGGTTTTTATTTTTCCCTATTTATTAATTATGGAAATTGTATTTTTGTGCATACATGGAGTTTTCCTACATTTGTGGGATAGGCTAGCTTATGTGGAAGTGTGTGTCATAGATGTGTCATAGGTGTCATAATAATGTCATAAGTAACTCCCTTGATGGGAGTTACTTCTCTATTCTTAGCACCTTGTCACCACCTTTCATGGAGGAGTTACAGTCTATTATTGGGGTTCCTTGACCACCTTTTGTGGAGGAGTTACTTACGTGCTCTCCTATATGTATTCCTCACTTTGGCCATCTCATGTTAATTAGATTTTTGTTTTCTCCATTTTGTCTTATGCAATTTAGCTTCTTTTATAATTTCAAATTGCTTTAGCATCTATGTGGTGTGCACTTGCTTCATCTCATGTGATCATGTCTCCATTGCATTCGCATTATCTGGATTCTGGCAATAACTCTGATAGTTTTTATGTATTTTTTCAAATCATTAACCCTCTCTATGTAGGAACTGAGAATGAGATATAACTTGGAAATAATTTCATCGGGTAAAACTCAAGCCACAATATTGTGACTCCCCCATTAGTGATATTATCTTGGTAATTGCAAGATTATAGTTGAGAATAATGGTATTGAAGTCTTTTATAAAACCATTAATGTATGACTTTTATCCATTAATTTGTATGGTCCTTTTTGGCATCCTGTGTCTCTATAGGGATTTTTGTTATAAATATAAGCCTTCCATCAAATATTTTTGGGGATTTTATGATTTTAACTCACATCTATTGACTAACCCTAGTTTTACACTTAAGATTTTATCTTTTTATGGTTTTTTTAGGGTCATGTGCCTTGTAGGGTCAGAAGGGTAAGAAGAATTGACTTAAGACACAAGAAAACACAAGCCTTTACCCCTTTCCTTATTCTCAATAAAACCATGAGTCTCAACTTTCTCAGAGTTGTGATAATGTTCTGGTGAATAGTGATATTGTGTTGATAGTCATGGTATTGTCTTTTAACCTAGTTTTGTCAAAAATTTTCATTCTAAGCTAATTCTATTTTGTCATATGTAATCTTATAGATTAGATTTAGACTAAAAAATCTCCTTTTAATGTTCTGAGTTTTGCTCAATTTTGGTTAACATCTCATCTTAATATCTTTTTGGTCAAAATTTTAAAAATGTCATCAGTTTATAGTTCAATCATGATCATCTAGATATAATCATTTTGGTTGTCAAATCAATCTATTACTTGTATGCTTACTTATTTCTATTAATTATCTAAAATCTATAATTTTTGTCATTCTGCATAATATCACAACTATTAATGTATTTTTAGTAGCGACTTTATCATTGCAAGTCATAGTTTTGTGGTTTATGACAAAACCATAATTATCAATTTTATAGTCATAAGTGATATTTTCGATTCAATTCATGCTATTTTTCATCTAACCAAGGTTTTACAAGTAACCATCATGATCATCTCAATTGCAATATCATAACTCAAAAGTAAAAATTTTGACCCCCTAGTTAAGACTTTGCAATCTCTAGTTTTGGGATTGCCTTGTGCATTTACAGGTCTACAGAGAGTCATGGTTTTGAAAAAATATTGAAAACTACTAATATTTTGGTTGTAGAACCTCTCTTGAGTGCCATAATCATAGTACTAACCTGTGTGCTTATAGATCACCTATCAAAGACCTATTTTGGCACTTTTTGAATCATTTTAATCATTTTGTCTTATATATCTTTTTTAATCATCTTTTTATATGTGTATATCTTTTTTGTGAAAAATATATTCTTATATATACTTGCTTGTGTCAGCTTATAAATAATCATTATATCATGCCCATCACATAAGTCATTGAATCAGTTAATTAATAATATCATGTATTTTGCCTATTTATCAAACCCCCCTTTAGGATAACACATAATGTGGAATTAATCCCCATGCACATGCTTAGTATATATGGATTAGTGTCATGAATTTAATCACTATGTGTTGACCAATTTTTTTTTATTTGGTCAAGTCTAAAAATTAGGGACAATTGTCATTAGGCTAGGTGGTTGACTCCATATAGGTCATCCATAAAGGGGAAGAGTTAAATCTTTGAACTAGGCATTAGATAACACCCTATATAGACTTGGGCCCCAACGTACCTTTTTGTATATAAGGGATACCCTTAGAATAATTGTGCATACCTAGAATAAGACCTCTTAGCCATTATAGGTGTACCATTATAAGAGTCAGTATCAGCTCCAAAGTAGCCATCATGTGTGACTAGGGTCAAGAGGGTTTAGTCGATACCATAATGGGTCACCAGACTCTAGCCTCACTTTTGAAGCTTTTGGATGGTGTGGGCATTGGGTTACATAACATCATTTTATTAAACATAGGTTGTGGCTTATTTTCTTGGGTGTGTGTTATGCTAAACTAGTATTGTTTGTGAGCTGAGTCAGCCTTTACCTATCTATATCTATCTAGGTCTTTTACATGTAACATATTATATATCCTTACCACATCTCTATCCCATCATACTTTATATATATCCTTATCAACATTATAGTCATTATCCTATCATATATATTATCTTTGTTTATCCTTGTCTTGGTTTTATTCCATCTCCCATCTTGCCTAACCATATCCACTTATCATTTATCATCCCCCTATCACCCCCCATCTTATTTTGACCATCCTTGTCATCATCATCATCACCATCTTGATTCCATCCCTAATCATCACCCTACATCCTAATCACATCTTGTATAGTCCTATCCTTATACTCTTATACATCATTTTAGTCACCTCCTATCCTAGTCACACCTATCATCAATCATCATCCCCATCACCTACATATCCTCTCTTGTCATCTACCCCTTTTATCTATGTCCATAACCAATCAATTATCTTGACCTTTCCTTCATCACCCTTCTATTCTATCCCCATCCTTTTTCATCTTAGTTAGCCTTTTCAGTCATATGCGGGTCTAAACCATTCCCATATTACATCATCCTTAATCATTTCATCATCACTTATCTATACTTATCATTATCACCCTCATCATATCATCATAATCCCATCTTATCTTGAACAAATCAATTTAAGGCCTTGAGCTAGTCCTCCTATCATACACATCATCCTATCATCTTATTAATCTACTATCACTTATCATTTGGTCAAATATCATATCTAGTCAATATCCTATTGGCACCTTATCACTTTGTTAGTTTACATCTAGAAAACTCATCAACATCAATATAGTCTCTATCATACTTTTCTATTCATAACTAACACCCATCACATCATCCTTTTTTATAGTTTTGAATCTTGAAACCCATCAAAATATCCTAATCCTCTTTACTAACATGACAACTAGGCATTGTTGATAGGTCATTTAGCACCCATTGCACTATTGGTCTAAAATTAGATCATAGTATATAATCAATCAGTCTATCATCCATCTAATTTTCACCATCATACTAGTTCATTCCCTTGATTTATTTTTGTCCAAGAAGTCATATCCAATCCTTAGTCTACCTCCTCCATCATCCATAATTCATCACCCATTCCTCATGGACTTAGAACCAATTCATGTAGACCAATATATCTTGGACAACAAGGATGACATCCTTTTACAATATCTATAAATGGGTTCTCACCTGCCCTCTGACCTCAATCCCATTTTCCCCAAACCAACATCCCACATCCCTCCTCATCCACAACCTCTTAGCCCATAAAAATCCATCTCATTATTCCTTGATGTGACCACCCTAATCAATCAATACATCATGGAGAATAAATATGAAGTTCTTATATGGCTATCAAAGATGGGTGCTTGCTTCCCTAGTGATGTTGAGCCCAAAATCCTAAGGTTATCTCCAAAATAAGCTTATTATCAATCCTCATCCCCATTAGATTCCTTTTCACCATCCAATAGTCCTCATCCTAGTTGTGATCTTTCTGATTCACAAATTTCCTCATATTATAAATATCTTGATGATAACCCATAGGTAGTTTTCTTGCAACTCCTTAAGATGGGTGTCTGATTTACTGAAGACCTCAACCCCATATATTTCACATTACCTTTCATCCCAAACCATCCATGTTAGTCTCTTTCATATCCCCCATCCACTCATCATAGCTAGTCATCTACCCCTTCCTATACTAGTAAAGGGAATCCAATCTTGGTTGCTCTACCTACTATCAGTCCATCCACCTAGTCACATCAACAACCATCTTCACAAGTTCAATTCTTCCACATCCAAGTCATAAAGTGAAGTGGGTCCTTATAATCCCCTTCTTATATCATTGGAGGCCCTCTTCAACCAAATATTTATTGTTAACATGATGGTCTATCCACCTATCTAACATCCTGATCCTACCAAACTTAAGCTCTCTTGGTATAAATCAAATCAATATTATCTCTACCATCAAACCTAGGGGCATTCCCTTAAGTGATGTTGACCTTTTTGAGATTATTTCCAATATCTCATTGATCATGGTGACATAATAATTTATGATGAATTAGATGAATATCTATCCTTAGGTAAACAAAAAAAGGAATTCTAAGATATCATTCCCTATCATGATCACTCCCTTCCCCTTGCAAGCTAAGGTCAAGACATCTTATACCTCTTACATGATCTCCCCATCAAACCCCAATCCATTTATTATATTCCCAACCCTCTCTTTTCTCAACCCATCATCTCCTTCTCATCTATCACAAAAAAACCCCATGCTGAGAGGAAAATTGTGGATAATCACTCCCCTAATGGTAGCATAACATTGTGCACACCAAAGTCATCATTAGAGTCATTATTAGGATCATGTTCAACACTAGTATCCAAAATATATTCCTCATTATAAACATCATCCCTTATTTATATTACAACAAATACCTATTATTTTAAAGATTCCCATAATCTAGATGATAAATAATTACCAGGCATATATTTTGGTCCCACTCAGGATGATGAAATCATAATTGAATTCTTAAATGCTTTATCTATTAAAGATTGTCAAAGTAGATCTGATCCTACATTGAATACATGTCTTAATGATCCTTTTAATATTATTGAGGACATGTTATCCAAAATTGAGGCTACGGATTTGAGTGACCTTTATGAGGACTATGATGCCCATTATCCCTTTAGTCCATCCCATCACATTAATCCTCTACCTTTCATCCATCATCTCTCTATCTCACTCCATGAAGGGTACAAACAAGAACATGCATCATTATATTCCCCTCTACATTCAACATCATGTACCATAAATACAAAAGTTCAAGACCATATTCCAAAAATTAGAAATCATAATCAAGTAATATTTGATCCCATCAATCAAAATCAAGAAAAATCAAATCATAATCCTAATCAAAAAATGTCTCCCCCTATTAAAGCCCAATATCAAGCACTAGGGGCATATCAAAGTCAAAATAATCATATACCAAGTCAAAAATCAATCTCCTCTAGTGAAGCCCAAAAACTAGCACTAGGGGGAAATAAAGTCAAAAATCATATAACCAACCATCTTCTTAATGTTTGGATCAAAAAATTAGTAAATCATAAGGTCTTGGATCTTGTAGTCTCATGATACTAGGCTAATGAATCCCCTCCACCATATCAAATGGTGTATTCAACTGTTGAACCTCATTTCCACTCCCCATCATGTCATATCATTCATGATCACATCCCTCCTTCCCATCCTATATCCCATCACCATAAACATGACATCCTCCCATCCATATCATATTTCCAATCTCTAGGCAACATTGTCCCCCATAAGGGTCATGAAGACACCTGGTTAAAACATCTGGAGGATGTTAAATCAAGAGTCAATAAAGGTCACCATCACATGGTCCTAGAATCACCTTTCTATAGAATAAGTTTTGGCTAACATCTCCATATAACATTAGTATCTTTAATCTCACCCATCACCAACAAATCAATATGCCATCCATAAGTCAAAAATCAATTAAAAAACATTAATCTAATGGTGGAAACTAGTCTTGTGGTGCTTTGGGAAAGTACCATGATGAAAATTAGTTTTTTGAATCATGGTAGAATAATTTATTATCCACATTATACCTCAACACTTGGGGGCACAATACATCCTTCTTGGCCATCAAACTCATCCCTTATCACATTCCCTATCAACCTTGTTAATCACCCATCATCTACCATAATATCATGTATCTTATCTATCATTCCTTCCTATATTGACCTTTGTAAGGAAATGGAATATAGCTTGAGAACTATCCCAAAATGATCTTGGAAGATTCTATAATGGACACTCTAAGAAACTAAACATCTAGTTTCTTTATGTTGTGGTCATTAGTAACCCCTAGTCCATTTCTTCTTAGTCCCCATCACCCCATCCTTTTATCATCCCATCCATCATTCCATCCATATTTATCCTAGTTTTTGGGCTTGGTATTCCCTTTGATAGTAACCCCATTTGTATAGTGTACATACATATTCCAAAAAAAGACTTAAGAAGTGAAAATTTTCAAAAACCCTAAAAATCATAAAATTTAAAAAAGCCAAAAATAATCCATTGTGTCTTATTTTATGCCTGATATCCTAGTCACATCCATCTCCATGTCATGTGTCTTTTCTTATCCTCCATATTTAGATATAATTTCTAGTCTCTGTACCAAATTAGAGTGGCCACTCATCTCTCCATCTCTTTATCATCCTTGGCCTAGGTATTATTGGCACACATCACTTTGTCAAAAATATAATTTGGCACCCATCATTTCCCTATCAAACCCTTTTCATATCTATCACCCATCACATCACAATTTGATACTATGGAAGGTGCTTGATCCCATCACTATCCTTATCATTTCTTCTTCATACCTAGCACCCATCCAATTACTCTTTGCTAGTGTGAAAGGTATTTGATCCCATCATCTCTTAGTCTGCTTGCTAGATTGGATTCTTGAAGGGCCTTATCTATTGGTAATATTTATTCATCACTTCTATAAATCCCCTTCCTTAGCCACTTTTCAATTTGATTTCAAGACCAAGTTAGTATTCAAAGACTTTATCACATCATCCATCATTTTATCCTAAACTATGGGCAACACCTCATCCTAATCCTGATCCTTGTCATTCATCCTATCTAAATCCAAGTCTATCATACATCTATAATCACATCATGATTCATCCTAAGTCCATAATCCCATCACCTAGTCACTCATCCCATAATTAGACAAGACATTAGGATGCATGTAGATACTCGCGTATATTACTTTTTTTTTAGTTTGTCTTGTTTGCTTATATTTTATCATATATATGTGTGTGTGTGTGTGTGTGTGTGTGTGTGTGTGTGTGTGTGTGTGTGTGTGTGTGTGTGTGTGTGTGTGTGTATCTTTTTTATCTTATGTTTTATTTTCATTGTCTCTTTTTGTCTATTGGGCAATGAATGAGGATGTTATGAGGCCACAATCATACTCATAAGTGCCATCCAAGATGTAGAGTTTGTTATTTTCCCATGTACTTTGGTATCATGTCCTCTTGGTCATGCTTATATCACAGGTCATACTACCAAGTGTTATATCTAATGGATTACTTAGACTATGATGAGCCTTATGAAATTTGTGATTGCTTAATCATCTACACTTTCATCATATATCTAATCATCTTTATTCCCATCACTAATCTAATACTCACACACCATCTGACTAAGATCCATTCTTTTATCCTCATCTTTTAATCACTAACATCATCCCTTAATCCCTAATCATCATCATCATTGTCCTTTATCCTCTCATTATAACTACATCAGCCTGAGGTCTTTTAGGACTATGTAGGTAGCACTTTGACACTTTTTGGTGCCTAAATATAACTCAGCTACTATCTTTATTATCCAGCCTCATCCCCTAGTATTTTGGTCACTTAATCATGTTACTTATTCTTCTATATCATCATCTACATCATATTAATTTATTTAGATTTGAGATACACCCATCCTTAATCTAATCAAATTTTTAGTCTTATCCTAGCCAATAGCTCTCTGTAGTATGCTTCCTTTCTTGGGATACATCTAAATCTTATGGTATTTAATCCTATCATTATGTTACTATTTATTCCCCCTTGGGATGTATCAATAATCGTAACACCCATAATATTTCCTCCTTGTGCATGTGTCTTTGCTAGGGGCATCATTAATTTGTATCTCATTGCTCGATTCAAATCACTCATCTTTTTCATCTTCTATCCCACATCTGACATCCCATCCCCTCATCTATCCATCACATCCCACCCATCATTTATTATTTTGAGTATCCATCCATATCATTCTTCCCCATATGTCCCCTTGAGGGGGCATCATATCCCCTAACATTTTATATTAACATTCATGACATGGTTTTTCTTTGAAAGACCATTACTCCTTATACTTCATCCACTGACAATGCCCTTTCAAAGAGGGTAAAATTATAAACCTATAATTATTTTCTTCATTATTTTTGACTAATATTCAAAAAATTCTACTTGACCTATTTTATTCTACTAATATATCCCCCTTCCTAGCCATTCATCTAATAACCCCTTCTATTATCCTACATTCACTAACCTTATCCCATCCCACTCCTTAATTAATTTTTCTTAATCCCTTTTATCGTAAACTAACATTATTTATCTATTATATGGGAATTTTAAATTCCCATAACCCTACCTACCCACTTAATAACCTACACCATAGCCTTTCCTACATCCCTAGTCCCTAATCACCTACCTAATCCTTATCTAACCCCCACCTAATCCTCCATTATCCCTAAGTTGATCAAGAAGTCTCTAAAATTAGATAAGTTCATCTGAGTCTCTATAAGTATCTAAAATATATACTTATAAGGAATTTAATATTCCTTGAATAATCCATATCCATTAGATCTCCTCATCCAACTTTGAATATCAACCCTTGATCTTCCCTCCAAAATCTATATAAGCAATGATCCTCCTCCATGGAAGCTAACTTGAATTTTCATACCCAATCCATTTCTAAACATCCATTTAATCCATCATAAAAATGATTTGATCAATAATCCATGTCAATATAAGTCTAATTTATCTATCTCAATCCTCTTTTCTTTTCTATTTTATTTAATTATTATGTGAAGCACTTAGGATTTAAATGTAGGATTGAATGTTGCATTCATATAATGGCATTTATATTCTAATGGCTTTATTATCTTACTAGTGGTTGATATTTGGGTTTGGATTTTGCATTATTAAATCTATATAAATATCAAATTTCATCTACAAAATTATCTTGGGGAAAATATCCTCTAACTCATCACTACAACTTGCTTACCTAGATTTACCAATTTACATTCAAATACAGTCATGGTGAAAATGACCTTCAACACTTGTGTAGAAACATTGAAATAATTCTAATGCATGTGGATGATATTATGAGATAATTACTAAACTATTAGAGAGAAAGATACCATGTTTAATTGATAATATTGGTCTTATAGACCAATCTCATGAACTTGCACCTTCATAGTTTCATTTTTACTAGGCAAGTTAACTTATGAGAAAAAAGTTCATCATATCCACTAACATAAAAAATATATATCCAATATAAACTTATCTTATTAGTATTTAAAAACATATCCATGCACTTGGATTCATCCCTATTCCATGATATCACATCCCTAATTAACTTCTCACTTCTGCTTGGTTTTCTCACTATCTGCACCATTAGGTCTGTTAGTAATTGGTTAACTTGAATGCCTAGTTTATCACCCCTAAGGGATATAATATTCTAAAAAATGACCATGGTAATCAAATACAAGTCCCAAGTTTCAACCATCATCCATTTAGAAATATTGACTTGGTCAAATCTAACTGTTACATCAAATCTCCAAGAAGTAAGGCCTTTCTTGTAGGGTCCACTCACTCACCTAACAAACCAATCACACCTAGAGGTTACTGATAGAGTTGGATAGATGATACAATAATTTAAATATCCATACCAAACCATTATAATAACTTTATAACAATATCTTTCACATCGAGTCATTGTTAGGGTTTTAAAAAGGGTTAACATTATTTTTAGTGTTAATGATTGTTCATAAAGGATTTCCCCTCATTTCCAAAACTAATTCCTGAAGATATTATCTCATAACCTTATCCATATCTCCTCAATATATTAGGTTGACATTCAAAGGTCACGCATGCTAATGAACACTTGAAAGTCCTTCTCAGGGCGAGAACCCTTCATTTTGTGTACTCAAGAAAACTCAAAACCAATTTTAATACCTTTTATTTTAAAATTTGACCTCAAAATTGGTCAACACACTTGGTAAAACCTATCACACCACTAAAAATTCTTAGATTCTCATTTTTCCTTGTAAACTAATCATGATACCTCATCCGATCACCATCTCTCTCTTTGCTCTCTAGGCTTTGACCTACAAGTCACATTAGGCCTTGAGACTAACATTCAAGTCTATTTACATGATCTCTCCACCTCATATATTTCTTATAAACATATCACATACTCAAAAAATGTAAAAAATTCTTCATATGTCTTTTCAACAACTAATGTTGCCTCATTAGGCCAAGTAGGGTCTTGAGGTGGTTTAGTTGCATACTAGGTACGTATGTCTTACCATTGTAGGCTACCCTAAGATTCACCTGAGTAATCCAAAACCTCATAATCATGCTCAAACAACCATATATATCATATTATGACTATATGAATCCATATTACTCGGCCAACAACCTCATACCTTATCACAAGGTTTTTTCATGCTATGCCTAGTGTCATGACTAGGTTTCTCAAGAACTTGAAGCTTTGAAACTGACCTTAAAACATCCTTGATGACTCTACACCTTGATCACATGCCTTTCATGATCTTCATATATTATCATTCCTCTATACATACCTCTTCACACTAATCATTCATATGCTCATGATATGACTAGGCTTCTTAAGACATAGTGTACCTAATGACTAGTAATCAAACATGCTTACCTTGGCTTGAACCTTGACATCAACCTCTAAATAATCATTAGGTTTCCTTCAAATTATCTCTCAACAAATAGATAATATTTTGACTTTAAATTCTCTCTTATCACATTACTTCCTTGTCATATCAAGTACATAAGTTTATACCTTACAGATCTCTCACCATGCATCTTCACTAGATACACCTTAGCATCAATGGCATCAACCTTGACATCAATGAAAACACTTCTAAAAAAATCATAACATTGGATAAAAACCACTTGGAGGGGACCCCCATGATCTTAAAAGTGATATTACTATGTTGACTAATGATGAATTTATCGACAACAACATAAAGTAATTTTATAGAATATAGGATGAGCTTTCTAATAATAATATTTTTGATACTAATTCCATCCTTACCATCCAGCTACACCTCCTTTGTCTCTACCTCATAGACTAGGACCAACATGATCATGTACCTTTGATTATTTTTATAATGATGAGGAAATTATATAATTATTGGTACTTAGAGATGGTTTCACACATGGGGACCATAAGAAGGGATTTTAAAATAGTTTGGACCTTGCTTCCTAATTTATAAAGCACATGGATTTCCTTAGTCAATAAAATAAAAAATTAATTTCCTCTAGTGAAAACCTCTTGCAGGTGCTATTAGACATTAAAAAAAATAAAAACCAAGACATGTTCATTAGTGAAAAACTTTTTGAGGCACCAATATATGAGTAAATTCACTATATTCATCAGAAAGTAAAGAGTCTGGCAAGTCATTGCATCATCTTTAGTTTAGATTTTATTCCTAAGTAACAAATATTTAAATAGTTGGTCTAAAAATCAACACATACATTCAATTAGTGGTCATTTCCTAAAATTAATGACTTTGATTCTTATTATGTTTTAAAACTTAATGAAAAAATTGGGTCACAATCAGATGAAGAATTTCAATTCCCTTCAATGCCTACTTTGTTGGAAGATGGTTCCACATTGCTTATGGAAGATACCATCGAGGTCAACCTTTGTATAGAATACAATCCATACATTATTAAACTCAGTGCCTCTCTCACTGAAGAGGAATGTGAGACCGTTATTTTTATCCTCAAATAATTCATTGATATCTTTACATGGTCCTATTCTAACATTCTTAGATTAGATCCATCCTTGGTTATCTATCATCTTATAGTGCATCCAAACACCAAACACATCAAGAAAAAATTGTGGAAATACATATTTGTGTTGCCATTTTGGTAAAAAAAATAACTAAAAAAAACTCTTAAAAGTTGACTTCATCAAGCCTATTGATTATTCAAAGTAGATGTCTAACATTGATCCTATCAACAAGAAGCCCTTGGGAATCTATGTTTGCATTGATTTCTATGATATCAATAAAGATTTCACAAATGATAATTTTCCTTTACCCCATGTAGATATTATATTATATTCCATATTTATATATGAGATGTTGTCACTTATGGATGGATTCTTAGGCTATAACCAAATCAAGATAACACTTAAGGATCAACATAAAATTACATTCACCACCTTGTGAGGAAAATTTTGTTATTAAGTCATGCCTTTTGGCCTAAATAATGTTGGTGCCACTTATTATAGATAAATTATTTTTATCTTCCATTACATGATGCATGATATTATCTAATATTATGTTGGACAGTAAAAAATAAGATCAAAACATCCTTAATTTTACATAGAGTCTTTGAATGACTTTAAGAATACAAGGTCAAATTAAATCCTATGAAGTGTGTCTTCAACATCACATCTAAAAATTTGTTTGGTTTCATTGTCTCCAAAGGAATTATTTAACTAGACCCATCTAAGGTCAAGGACATAATATAAATTCTCCCACTATACAATCTAAAAAAACCATGTAGCTTGCAAGGAAAAATTCAGGTGATTCATTTCATAACTTATAGACTGTTTCCATCTATTCACACACCCCTTGAAAAAGGGAAATTCATTAAAATATAACAAGTATTTTAGGAGGAATTTTATCAAATAAAATCATAGTTGGATGATCCAACATTATTTTCCCCTCCAACACTAGGCAAACCATTATTACTTTACTTACTGGCTACTTAGCATGTATTGGGGCACTTTTGGCTTAATATAATGAAAGTGGTAAAGAAATAGTAGTTCATTACTTGAATAAAACATTGTTCACCTATAAAAATAATTATTCACCTCTTGAAAAGGCATGTTTAGAAGTATTTTTTGCCTTCTAAAATTTATGATACTACATGCTCAATAATCATACCATCATCATTACAAAAGTTGATCTACTCAAGTATCTTCTATATAAAGCAATATTGATAGGTCATATGTCTAAATTGATTATTATATTAAGTGATTTTGACATTTAAAACACCAATCATAAAGGTATTAAATGGTAGACCATTGATGATGAATGAGCATAAGCTTTATTAGAAAATACATAACCATTAACATTTGGGTTTCTAAACAAGTCCATTTTTTCCATTGAAGAATCAAAACAATGGAAAATATATTTTGATGGGTCATTCACATCCTTAAACTTTGGGGTAGGTTTTATTTTTGTCACACTTCAAGGATATATTATCCCTAAGGCTTTTCACATCCACTTCCCATGTACAAATAACATTTCAAAATATGAGGCCCAATAAACACTTTTCATTCTTTGGTAATCCTTAGTTAATTATAAATCAAGTAAATGACAAATATAAAATAAAATATGGTAAAAAAATTCCATACAAATCCATGGTAGATATCCTTAATTAATATTTAGAGTACATAAATTTTGATCAAGTACCAAGGGATAATAACTGGTCAATAGATGCCATGGCTACTATTGGTTCACTTCTTGAAATGTTTTTGGATATCCATAAATATCATTTTCTAATTTAATAATGAATCATCCCCACATATGATCATCCAAAATGTGAAAAGGTATGTGATATATTTGGTCCATGTTCACCCTAGTATAATAATATTTACATCTATTTTCATTATCACATCCTTCCAAAATATTTATCACATAACCAACACAATCCTTCATCCATAACACATCCCAAGATACCTTACTTGCCATAACACTCTATCATAGAGGTTATGATGGAACCCTTCTTCATGTTTAAATTTAGGAGAGGCTTATTTATCCATCAAATACATTTATCAAGGGATTTCTAGGGCCCATACTAGTGGAATGGTCCTTGCTAGGAAAATTCTTCATACACTATACTATTGGCCAGCGATTTAACCTTATGCATGTGCATATGTTTAAAAGTTTGCTATTTGATAGAATAATGGTGACATGACTCACATTATATAAAAATAATTAAAAATGATTACATATCCTTATCCATTGTCAACATGGGGACTCAATCTCATAGGGAAGATAAACCCCACTTTAGCTAATGGTCATAAACACATCCTAATCATTACATAGTATTTTATAAAGTGGGTTAAGACAATCCCTTATAATTATGTAATGCAGAATAAAATATCCAAATCTATTTTCAATCATATCATTTGTGAGTATGGCATCCTATCAAACATCATTTTTAATAATGGAAAATCCTTCAAAAATAAAGATTTTAAAGTCCTCTGTTCCCAATACCATATCCAACATAGATGCTCCACTCCTTATTATCCAAAATTAAATGGACATGCTAAGGCATTAAATAAAAATATCCTTAAAATCCTCAAAAATATTGTTAATGATGTTGACCATGATTAGAATTCAAAATTATTTTATACCTTATGGGATTACCAAACCTCCATTCCAACTCCCATAAGTGTTACACCCTATTCTTTATATTAGAAGCAATCATACCTATTGACATCGAGTTACCCTCCATACATATTTCATTGTAGGACATCCTTGATGATGTGGATTATATGGTTTCATAGCTATAAGAGATATAACTCCTTAATGAGAAAATATTGACAACACTAAATCATCTCAAGGCTTATATAAGTAGGATACACTGTATTTATAATAATAAAATCAAATCTAAAAATAATAAGTTGAAAAAAGGTGGATGAACATTATACAATGATGATGGAAGAATGTGATGGATGATTCCCACTCAAAAGGACATGTGGGGATGGATAGATGTAGATGGGCACTCAAAAAAGAGAGGAAGAAGATAGAATGGAATAATCAATGGGTAGGTGATGAAGAAAGAGAGGTTGGGATGCTATATATGATGATTATTATATGATATTAACTCATGGATAAGATTAACCCACTAAAGATAATGCTTATATGCTTTGATTTATTAAAATGATTGATGCTTCCCCAAGCAAGGCATATTTTGGGAAGGACACTTTCAAAGATAAGTTACATATTTTTATTTTCCCCAAAGAAAGTGGAATTGGAAAAATATCCCAAAAATGTTACAGTATTAACTTTCCCTAAGTAGGGTAGATTAGGGAATGACCTATCCTAATAATGAGTTTCAATCTTAACTTGCCCCAAGTAGAGCAAAAGCTTCAAGATTAGATGGATAACTGATAATGGATTAATTGATTTTCAAGCATAGTTCAAAGATTTAATCTATTTCATAGATTAAGGATGATATGGATAATGTTTGATGAGGCCACCAATTGCTTACTTCTATAGCCTCATCCATGCTTAATATATGTCTTTTCTTATGTAATTTCCATAACTTTCCATGGCCTATGCAAATGAATGAATGAAGTTGTGATTTTATATGTTCATTGATATATATATATATATATATATATATATATATATATATATATATAAAATCAATGAACATATAAAATCACAACTTCATTCATTCATTTGCATAGGCCATGGAAAGTTATGGAAATTACATAAGAAAAGACATATATTAAGCATGGATGAGGCTATGTGTGTGTGTGCACGTGCGTGTGTGTGTGTTATGTTATGAACTATTGATGATTTTCCTTGATATAATTATATTGGTGTGAATTTATCTAACAAACATTTGAAGGGTCATGAAAGGCTACAAGATATTTCTAATCTATAAGCTACTGTAGGATGCCATTAGAAACTATAGGTATCACCTATAGGTTGCCCATAGACACTGCAAAGTACATGCAACAACTATAAGATTCACCTATAGGTTGTCTACAGCCACTATAGAATACCCACAATAACTATAGGCTTCACCTATAGGTTGCCTATAGCGACTATAGAGTGCCCAAAACAACTGCAGGTTTCACCTATAGGTTGTCTATAGCTACTGCAGAGTACCTACAACCACTATGCAAAATAGAGTCATTATTGAGGAGATCTTGTAGACACATCTAGTTGTCTTGGAGAACTAAATGAATGATTGGAAAGAATCATAGTTGTTGTACATATTCCCTACATGCAAAGAGACATTGAATCTTCTACCAAAGATAAGAAAATACAAGGATAATGAGAAGAGATAAAAGAGATAAAACAAAAAAATAGTCTACCTTGTCTTTAACTTAGTCAATCCTAAAACAAGTAAATATGGTTACCAACCGCTTAAAGGTTGATTAGCATAGTTTATAAAGAATTTATATTTTTTCCTAGTTTGGTGTCTTTGGTTAAGATTAAATAAACTACCTTCTGTATTTAAAGGTAGAACCTAGATTAGACTAAGAGTTAGATAATTTTGATAAGGTAATAATAGAAGTTTTTGAACTATAGCATTTGTATTTAGAATTGAGTAATGAGAAATCTAAATTTTTAAGAATTTTGTGAATTCTCTTGGAAAGGGATTGGATTTCAATTCTAAATGAATAAGGGCCCCCTTGAAACAAGCTACTATGAAGATCCTGACCCTCTTTAATTTTAGTGTGTTGTGTAAGTTGATTTTATTGTTAAGTCTGACTATATAGGTGTGATTCATGTATGGTACATAAGTGTGGAATAGTTATATAATTATGTCACAATAGTTTCATAATATATATGTTTGGTAAAATTAGCATAAATTCATTATACTACAACTAGAGAAGCAAGTTGATTTCTAAATTAGTAATGCATATACATTGCTGACACTCTTGAAAAGCATATATACCCTAATTTGATAATTAATGTTTAATCAAACTCATGAATCTATTAATCACTGGGTAATTACTCTGCATAACATTTTGGCACCATTATGAGGGAGGGTACCAATTATTATTTTCTAAAATCAATCATTATTTTTATAAAATTGGTTAATGCACTATTCTACCTAGCTAGGCAATTTGAGTGAGGGTACTGTGGTGTCTTATGCTAGATGTATAAGTTCCTAGACATATAGTTCCAATCGAGCAAGTCAAGTGAGGGCACTATGGTGTCTTATGCTAGATGTCTAAGTTTTTGGAAGTAAATGGTGCATAAGTTATCTAGTTCATATTTATAGAATTTATTTCCCACAAGAGTGATTTATTTTTTACAAAGTATGCTTTTAGTTTTCTTGTTTTCATTTCCTATTTTTTAGGATAGTTTTCCTACTTTCATTTCCTATTTTCTAGGATAGTTTTCCTACTTTCATTTCCTATTTTCTAGGATAGTTTTTTTTCTTTCATTTCATATTTTCTAGGATAGTTTTCTTACTTTCATTTCCTGCTTTCTAGGATAATTTTTCCTATTTTTAGTAGATAATCTTTACTACTTTTTGGAAGTAGAATTTCAATTCCTATTGTTTTGATTTTAGCACTCCTTTATTTCTACATTATTTTTAAAAATTAGTTTGAAACAATCCCCTTGAACACATGAAAATAAAAAAAACTTTGTGAAGGAAGGGATAGGATAGTTGAAAGAGTGGCATAACATTTATGTAAAGAGAGAGATTCTTGAGGGAGATTCCTACCAAACAAGCCACAAGCTATTGCTGGAAAAGAACCACAAACACCTACAAAAACTAAGAATCCTATTGAATAATATACCATAATCCAAAGTCTCTTAAAGAAGATAACATTAAAAATTGAAGGAGGAAGCTTGCAAAAGAAGCACTATTAGCTCTGAGAAAGGAAATAAAAGTAGAGGAAGCATTAGATGAGATAGTAAGAAGAAATGAAGAAGAGGAACTACATGAACCAAACATTCTAGAGAGTAACATATTTAAAACATTTTATCAAGGCTTTTTTGATCAAATAAAAGAAAGCTTAGAGAATCTTTAGACCCATCATCTAGGAAAAATAATGAGGATTAGTAGATAAATGTTTATTATCATGTTGACTAATGGATTGACACATAATTTAAGGATGAGATCCTAAGCACCTTTGGTATCCATATCACAAAAATAACCATCATTAGCATATAAGGGGACTTTATGGATGACAATGGGACTCTAGACATAGTTACTTTTGAATTTCCTATTCCAAATGCAATAGGCGTAACACAAATGAAAAACATTCTGCCCTCAAGCTTGCCCAATTTTAGAGGTACATTATTAGAAGACCTAGATACATTATTGTTAAAATTTTATGTCCTCTATAGAATCATGACTATATGAAAGATGTAAAAAAATTGAAACTTTTTCCAACTACTCTCAAAGACTCAGCACTTCACTAGTTTATGGGACTGGGTAGTAATTTAGTCCACACTTGGGAGGACATGAAAAAGATTTTTTTGGCCAAGTATCAGGAATATGGAAGAGGAAGAATTTATAGAATAAATGACATCTTTAGGATGACTCAAGAGGGGAATGAATCCTTGGAGGACTATGTTGAGCAGTTCATGTTTAGTGTACAAAAATTTAAGCAAAGTGCACTTAGAGAAGAACCTTTAAAAATCATCTTCTTGAAAGGAGTTAGAGAATATTATCTAGAAGCCTTGGACTTGATGAGTGGATCAGATATTTCTCACCTACCATTCTCAGATATCAAAGATCTGAGCAAGAATTATTCTAGATCTACCATAAAAAAGTCAAGGGTAGTAAGCTCCCATTAGAAGCTACAAATGGCCTATCAAAAATTGAGGTTAGTAACCTATTATAGGACATGAAACAAGGTATCATTAGCCATTTGGCCACCCAACTGGACATCTTACACTCAAGATAAAAACAAGCAGCTTTAAATCAAGCCTTGACCATTTATTGTCTAGATTGTAAGAAGAAAAAGCTTGATTATAGATGTCATGAAGTTTGGGATAACGTAGCTCACATCACAGTTGAAGAACTAGAAATAGTAAAGCTACACATTGTAGGAGGAGATAGTGACTAGGATTTTTATGTTGCACAAGGAAGGCCATGGATTCAATAACCACCTTATCAAGGTATGGGATAAAATATACCCTTTTCAAATTCTACCTCCTTTAATTCACAATTTACAAATGTTACTCCCAATTAGACTAGTCCTTGGATTAATATTATACCTTCTAATTCTATTTGGAAGCCACCTCAAGCAAGCTACCCCACCACCTCTTGACAACCTCCATAAAATGTATCCCCATCTTAGATGTAAGCTTGACAACCACCCCAAGGCCCACCCTTCACAAACTAGTGGTAACATCCCTAGAAACCTAATCAGCCATGAGGAAGCTCTCTAGGGGGATTCCCTCCACAATATTAATAACAACCTCTTGATCTTATACCCAATACACAAGCTACACCCAAGCCTAACTAGCTACTTACCCAACATATATAGAATCTTGAAAATAATTTGGTGTAATCCAAATTTAGTACTAATCTTGTTTAGTACTTGGCATATAAAGTGAACATCAATGAAGTTCACCTTTGTTTAGGTAAATTTCTACCATGTCTAGCACCACCCATAATAAAGGAGTCAAATGATGAAACCCTAGAAGAACATGCTAACCCACCTCCATCACCACAAGAACTGCTTGAACCTATAAATAAATTTATTGATGAAAAAACTCTACCATTTATAGAACATCTCAACCTTAAATTCCATATAATTAAACCTAAGTTTGACTTCATGGGATAGCTCAATAAATTTTATGTCAAAATCCCTCTATTCTAGGCCATTAAGGGTGTACCCATATATTCCAAAGTTGTTAGAGACCTCTATCTATGAAAACTAAGAAGGAAGAAAAAAGATCCGAATACTGTGCATGTGATTGGCTAGCTCATCGACATCATGCTAAGAAACACCCTACCAAAGAAATATTCAGATCTAGGATGCCCGATAGTAATAGTCCAAATCTATGACCAGTAGCTATGCAACACATTAATAAACCTGGGGGCTATAATAAATGTAATGACAACCAAAAATATGCACAAAATATAGCTAAATAATATTCATCCCACATCTATAATGCTGCAAATCACTGATAGGTCTATAGTCAAACTAGAAAGAATCATTAAAGATCTTGTCATCACTGTAGGTTCTTAGGAGTATCTCCATAGATTTCATTATGTTACAACCTAAGTCTAATTTGGGTGGATACCCCCTTATCTTAGGATGACCTTGGCTTGCCATAGTTGATGCCTTCATCAGCTATAGATCAGGTAACATGATGATATCCAATGGAAACCACACTAAGCAGTTGGTCATTTATCCCCTAGCATAGTCAATTTTTACACTAGAGCCTATATTATGGGCCAAATAAGATGAGGCAGATCAACCTCCCTTAATTCTTGTATTTATTTTAGACCATGTATGCACATTGGTTGATTAGGAGGAAGATATAATTCTCTTTAATATTTTTTAGCATAATTATCAAACTCCTTCCACAAATCTCAACCACTTGTAATATGTTAAGTGCTCATTTTCTAGCCTCTAGGAATCAAATAATTCTAATGAATCTATTCAAGAAATATTCCGCTAGATACTACCTCATAGTTATAGCCACACCAAATCCATCAACAATATATAAATAATGATATCACTCTTAAAAAAAATTGAAATCTCTCTAGGAAAAACATTACTTATTAATAGAAAGTTGGAGTCAAATGAAGAAAAGTGCCTAGTTAGCATGTTGTATGCAAACCAATGTGTGTTTGTGTGGGATTATGAAGATATGAAAGGAAATAACCTATAAACATGCACACATCATATCTACATCAAATAAGAGTTCCAACCAATTAGACAACCATAATGTAGGATGAATCTATCTCTTCAAGAAATAGTCAAAAGGGAATTACAAAAAAAATTGACTACTAGATTTATATATCCCATCTTGGGTAGTGAATAGGTGTCACCTTTGGTAATTATACCAACTAAAAATGAAGAATGGTGTGTATTCATAAATTACAAATAACTCAACATAGAAACTAGGAAGGATCACTTTCCTCTACCCTTAATTGACTAAGTGTTGGACACACTAGCAGGGAAGAAATATTTTGTCTTTATAGATGGCTTCAATGGTTACAACTAGATTAGAATTGATTTTGAGGATGAAGAAAGGACCACCTTTACTTATCCCTAGGGTACTTATTCTTATGTTTTATTACCTTTTGGGCTATGTAATGCTCTTACAACATTCTAGAGGGTTGTCATGAGTATCTTTATAGATATGGCCAATGAATGTGTATAAATCTATATGGATGACTTCATTGTCTATGAAGAGACATTTTATGAATGCCTCAACAACCTATAAAAAGTGCTATAACACTATCAGGAGAACCATCTATCTCTTAACCACAATAAATGCTACATGCTTATGATAAAAAGAACTGTCTTAGGCCACCACGTATCTACTAATGGAATTAATGTTGACCCTACAAAAATTAATATCATAAAAAAACTACCTATTCCTCAAAAATATAAAGATGTTAGGAGTTTTTTAGGAAATACTAGTTACTACAGGAGATTCATCAATAATTTTAGCAAAGTAGCAGCACCATTATTCACCCTTCTCACCAAAGATACTAGATTCCTATCTATGATACAACCTTCAAACAATTGAAGGAATTATTGACCACCACCCTTGTTCTGCATGGTCTTGATTAGAATATTCCCTTCCATATTCACATAGATGCTTCAAATACTACCTAAGATATGTGCTCAACCAAAAATAATAAGCATTCAATTATGCCATATATTTTATAAGTAAAAACTTACATGCAATAGAATTAAATTACATAGTTACTGAAAAAGAGTTCTTGGTAGTAGTTTATGCTATCAAAAAGTTCCATCACTACATCAAATGGTATCAATTATTTGTTCATATAGACCATGTAACCATTCTATACCTATGAACAAACTAATTATTCCAGCTAGAGTGATAAGATGGCTACTCTTATTACAAAAATTTGATATCACCCTTGTAGATAATATTGATAGAGATAATCTAGTGGCTAAATTATTATCACACCTATAATTTCCTAAAAAGGATAACATAGTGGATGACTCATTTCTAGATGAGCACATGTTCTCTTTCACCCTTACCATACCTTGGTATGCTGATATTGCTAACTACCTTGTAATAGGGTTACTTCTACAACACTTCCTCTCCAAACAAAGGTGAGCATTGATTCACAAAAGTGCTAGATATTCAAGGTTGTTTGGATTCATTTTCTATACTGGGCCTAACTCTATCATCATAATATGTCTCAGAGAAGACATAGTTCCAAATATCCTCAAATCTTGCCATGTTGAACCCTATGGAGGACACTTTGTATCCAAGTGTACAATAGTCAAAATTTTGAATATAGGATATTATTATCCCTCACTCCATAAAGATAAAATAAAGTATAATTCTCATGTGATAGATGTCAAAATATGAGGAGACCCACATGCTCTGATGAAATGCTTTTACAACCTCAAATGGTGCTTGAACCATTTGAAAAATGGGGCCTAGACTTTATAAGACCTTTTGACCCAAAATCCAATAACAAGGAGTACATCCTCATATGAACTAACTATATCACTTAATGGATGGAAGTAAAGGTTATTACACATGCCAAGGATGAGAAGGTGGTACCTTTCCTCTATGAAGAAATATTTACTAGATATGGTGTGTCATGTGAAATAGTCACTGATTAAGGATCCCAATTCAATGCTAATTTATTTACTACCTTAGTCTAGCAATATGAGATTAGGCATAAGAAATCAACTCCATATCATCCATAGTCTAATGAACAGGTGGAATTCACCAACAAGGAGTTATAAAATATTTTGACAAAGATTTTTAGTATGTCTTGTAAGGATTGAGAGGCTAGGCTTCCTAAAGCTATGTGGGCTTACCGAATCACATGGAAGACCACTACAAGTTTCACTCTATATGAGTTGGTCTATGGAAATAAACCTATCTTGACAATAGAATTTGAGCACAAGACCTTACAAAAAACACTAAAACTTGAGATGGATACATCTGAAGCACAAAAGGAAAGGCTCCTATAGTTGAATGCCTTAGATGAATATAGACAACAAGAATTACAAAACACAGAGCTTGTGTAGTAGTAATAGATTAGATGGCATGATAAGTACATTAATAATAGGCAATTACATATAGGAGATTGGACCCTTATTTTTGACTACAAATATAAGGACCATAAGGGTAAACTCCATACCAGATGGTTTGGTCATTTTGAGATTGAGCACGTTTTTAACAATGGAGCAGTGTAACTCCAAACCATTAATTTAGTGATATTTTATCTATTGGTAAATGGCCATAAAATCAAGTTGTACAAAAATCCACTTACTCAAGAAAAATTTACCAGTCACATATGTCAGTAGTTAAAAGATGGATACAATGATGTCCTAGATAGGCATGTTGCCTCACCAGATAATGAGAGCACTAGTCCACACTCAGATGTAGAAGGAGAGGAGGACATCCTTGCCCTCCTCTAGTATGATGAATGAGATATTCACCTAGTCCTTGATAAGTCACATATCTAGGTGACTTGGATAAGACCCTAAATAAACATTATTCTGCAAGTAACAGTTAGAGTTAAAAAAAACTAAATAATGAAAACCTATTTTTGGGCATTATTGGTAGCTTCTGAGTAGAAAAATAGCTTGTTAGTTACCCATATCTATAAAACCTTAGTATAAAACTAGCTTGCTAACTATTTAAGGGTAAAAACAAAAATAAATGAAAATGGGAAAGTAAGAAAGGAACTAAAGAGAGGGTAATCCCTCAAATCATAACTATTCATGTCAACACAAGTTTTCTCTAGTTGATACAAGCATTTTTGTAGCTATTATGGGCACCTTATACATAGTTAGCCATCACTTTGTAGCTTACTATGGGAACTTATGTAGCTACTATAGGTACCCTCTCATTCCTATTCTCACCTTTCTATTGAACATACAAGATAGATCTTCTTATAGCTCTCACCTATGGGTTGGCTATTAGCTTTTGGGCATTGCATGAAAGTCATCAGACAACCTCATGGAGGAATGAAGGAGGATTGGGGTAACAAATATCATATCTATTTCCTAAAATTACCCTTGAATACCAAGTTACAAAGCCAAAAGAAATCATACAACTTCCCTTTTTATGTGGAAGTGTTGTAGACCATAATTTATGCATGCATGGATACCCATGATTCATATTTAGTTTTTGGTCATTTATCAAGATAGTTTAATTATGTTGACCAGTGATATCTTAGATTTATTTGGCACATATATTCCATGGTTAAATACCCTACTAATTACTATAGCCAAGCCCACCAGGCACAAAACATTTAAGACATAAGCAACATCTAGACACTTATCAATCGATTCATGCAGATGAAGGTCACTAGGTATTAATGCCCTTAGATACTTTCTTAGGATCTCCCAACCCATCACTTGAATCATTCAAATTTTCAATTATCACCTTATGGTATGAAAGCAATCATTTATCCTCCAAGTCTTAGACCCTTGTTCCATGGAGACTATCCTACATCACATGCACATGAGCTATGAGCATCATCAATGCCTAACCACCTATGACCTCCCAATCACTTAAAAAAGGGTCCAATTCACTCTATTTCCAACTGATATCCCAATCATTATGTCCATTAAACATTCACATGCAAATATTTACATGCCAACACATGTGTGACTCCCTAGGCATCACATTAGGAACACTGCTATTAAAAGGTGTGATGTATCTTTCATCATTAAAACTATTTTCAATATTATAATATATCACATATGTATTAATAAAGAATATTCAATTATGACTTTATTCACTCATTCAAAAGTGTATCACATCACCTCTAAACCCACACTTCTATTCCTCATGATGACCCATCTTATCTAATACTTCTTACTCATTCCACATCCCCTGAGGACGTGTGGCAAGTCAAGTGGGGAATAATGATATGGGTTAAAACCTCACACATAATGATAACCCTTGAGACACCATAATTTTCAACCTATAACCTCACATCCACCATCATTGAGCCAAACCCTACAACCTGCAAACCCCACATTTGCCATTATAGAAAAAACTCCTAGTTTGTTATAGGTAGATTTCCATAGGTCCAAAGAGTGTGTAGCTAAATATTGGTTGATGGGACTAATAAAGAAGTTAAAATGGGAGGATCAGTCATGTAGAGAGATCTCACATACCACAAGCACTTATAAAGAGACCAAGCCAATTGGGATGTCTTCCACAGAGATGGTTGAACCACCTATTTTGAATGGTTATAACATTTTTCAAAGCCTCTTTCCAAGGAATTTATAGCTTATTTTAATGTAAACCAAGCCACTATATGTGTCATTACATTTACACTTACTAAAACCTTTGTGAGCTAAGCAACTGGGCTACTAAGCATGAAGGAAAATTGGTAAGATAGACCTAATGGCCAAGAAGCCAGGAAATAATTTTGTTAGGTAAATGAAAGACTAGTATTAAAGAGTGGATGTATGGAAACACTTATCCTACCTATAGAATGGAGAGAGATAACATCATATATTATCAGGTACATGACTTGTGAGGGAAGGTATTCCCTCATTTACACTCTCTAGTTCAAAATTTTAAATCATTTAAGGCAAAATAGAGTCATTAATGTTCCAAATTTATTATGGAATATTTTAAAAAGAATGTCCAAAGAATATCAGAAGGGCATTGAAACAACCCTATCTCACCATTGCCTAATATGGCTCATAATTAAACAAGGAGTATCTTCTATCAGACCTAACCTTACTTGGGAGTAATTTTTGGCATTAGAAAATATATTACCCCAATAAGAAGAGGGCAATGATGAGAGGGAAAACCTTGAGGGGCATCCCCAAATAAACTATTTAGGAAAAATTTGATGGCACTAGTGTTTTTGGTCAGCCCATAGCCACTAACGGTCCATCTGAGACTGCTATAAGAAAGAAGAAGAGAAGACTAGTCTTATTCCCTTCTAACACAGAAGAAGAAAGCCCACAATGGAATTTCCCTTCTCCCATTATTTCCTCACCTTAGATTTATTCCTCCATACTATCTCCTAATAGACAAGAAGAATTTCCCCTATCAATTGATGCACAATAAAAATAAACTCCATCATGCACCCCTCCTGCAAGGAAAATGAAAACTAAGGGGAAGAAAGCCATGGTGTCAAAAATAAAGACACCTCCTCTTTGGAGATCTCAAAAGATGAAGAAATAAAAGACCACTACAACCTCCTTAACCATAGCTATCAATGATGATGAAGAACCAAGGAAAGAGCCTAGGATTAAGAAAACCCATGATGGATTTGAAATAGAGGAATGGTCTAATAATGAAGGATCTATTAAGGTAGAAGAAGAAAAAATTCCACTTCTCCCATCTAGATTCATTGAGGAGGACATTGATCTCCTTAAAAACATTGGATACACAAAGGAGGAATTGAGAAAGTTAGAGTAACATGTAGGAGAAGAAGAATTTTTTGAAGAAGAGGTTATGGAAAAAGGAAGAGAACAAGAAATTTTTTGTCATGATCAAGAGTTCTAAAAAGTGGAGCAAACTATGGAGGACATATATAGACTCAAAAATGAGATAATATAACTAAAAGGATAACGAGGCATTGAAATGATTCTCAGAGTAGTAAATTTTGTATAGCCCTCTAGAGATAAAGAGAATATAGTGGAGGAACCTATAGTTGCATTCATAAAGGAACCTATAGCATCCTCATTCACCTTGGCCACAGAAGCCCCTACAACAAAGTATGCTCTAGCTTTGGTATCCTTCTATCATGGATTTCCTCCTCCATTTCCCACTACACTAACACCTATTATAGAAGAAGTCATTGATGTGGATCTTTCAACTTCCATACCTATAAAAATTGATGACCTCCTACATTTTCTTTAGGAATAATTTGGTGATAATGAAGATCACTATAATTAGTTAGTCCAAAGATTTCAATTATATCTTGAATCCAGAGAATGGTAAGTAGACTTGGAAGAAAAATTGGAAATAAGTAAAGCTATGGTTAAGTATCTAAAAGAAAAGGTTAACAAAATAAATGAAATCACTAAAATGATAATGGAGTGTAGACCACCTTCTAGGGTGTATGTTGTATACTTGAAAGAAAAATGGTTGAAATTTAGGTATGATAGGATTTATGATTATCAATCTTATATGGTATGTGACCTAAGATATTTATTTAATGAGTATCAACACGCTGATCCTAATCTTCAAGCCTAGCTAAGTAGATTATACATTCACCAATATGTTGTTCCCATTGATACAAAATGGAATACCAACATCTATTTGGGGGATGTCCTATTAAATACATTTTCTTCATATGTTTTGAATGAAATTGGAAGAAGAAAACAATTAAAAGAATATCAAGAAAAGGATAAAGAAGCCACCCTGATGATCAAGGGTGAATCCAAAGATTTAGATGTTATAGTGGAGGAATGGATCTCATTTATGAACACAAATACTCCATAGGAATGGGTTGTCAAAAAGTAGGTGGAAGTCCAAAACCACTATTTGAGTCTCATAGAAGGAGATGAAAGGAAAATTATTGTTGCTTGCTCTCACATATGGGTAGAAATCTTAGATGATATGAAAATAAAGGAACCCTACTCTCCTCAGAACCTTAGGGAGGCCATCCAAAGAGTACACTTATATATTAAACTTGTTAGAAAATGAAGGATACAATAGCAGGGGTTGATGTTTTAACCCCTTATATTCTAGTTCCCAATTTATGACTGGGAGGGAAATGTTTCACCTGATAGAGAGAAAGAAAAGAAAAGAAAATATGGGAAGATATTGAGAATGATAAGGGTTTCTACATATTTGAAGGAATAGGCTACTTTGAAACTTTATACTTTAGGAAATTCTATGGTTTTATAATGCAACCAAGGCTTTTTCAAGGTCAAGCAACAGGTTAAGTAGGGGGAGTGATGAGGCCACTAATTTCTTACTTCTATAGCCTCATCCATGCTTAGTATATGTCTTTTATTATAAAATTTCCATAACTTTCCATGGCCTATGCAAATGAATGAATGAAATTGTGATTTTATATGTTCATTGATATATATGTGTGTTATGTTATGAATTATTGATGTTTTTCCTTGATTGAATTATATTGGTGTGACTTTATCTAAATTTTTTTGAAGGGTCATGAAAGGCTATATGATCTTGCTAATCCATAAGCTACTACAAGATACCCATAGCAACTATAGGCCTCACCTACAAGTTGCTCATAGCCAATGCCTAAAGTAACTATAGGCTTCACCTAAAGGTTGTCTATAGACACTACAGAATACCTAGAATAATTATAGGCTTCACCTATAGGTTTCCTATATCCACTACAAAGTGCCTACAGTAATTGAAGGTTTCACCTACAGGTTGCTTGTAGCTACTGTAGAGTTCTTGTAGCCACTATTCAAAATAGAGTCATTATTGAGAAGATCTTGTAGACACATCCAACTATCTTGGGGAACTAAATGGATGATTGGGAAGAATCATAGTTGTTTTATAGATTCCATACATGCAAGGAGACATTGGATGTGTTACCAAAGATGAGAAAAGACAAGGATAATAAGAAGAGACAAAAGAGATAAAACAAAAAAAAAAGTCTACCTTGTCTTTAACCCAATCAATCCTAAAATAAGTAACTATGGTTACCAACCACTTGAAGGTTGACTTGGGTAGTTTCTAAAGCATTTTTATTTATTTTTAGTTTGGTGTCTTTGATTAAGAGTCAATAATCTACCTTTTATATTTAAAGGTAGAACCTAGATCAGACTAGGAGTTAGATAATTTTGATAAGGTAATAGTAGAAATTTTTAAACTATAGCATTTGTATTCAAAATTGAGTAATGAGAAAGTTGAATTTACAAGAAGTTTGTGAATTTTATCAGAGAGGGATTGGAGATCAATTCTGAATGAGGAAGGGCCCCCTCAAAATGAGCTGCTATGAAGATCTTGACCCTCTTTAATTTTAGTGTGTTATGTACGTTGATTTTATTATTATGTCTAGTTATATAGGTGTGATGCATGTATGGTACATAAGTGTAGAATAGTTATATAATTATGTCACAGCAGTTTCATAATATATCTATTTGGTAAATCTAGTATAAATTCATTATACTATAACTAGAGAAGTAAGTTGATTTCTAAATCAGTAATGCATATACAATGCTGAGACTCTTAAAAAAAATACACACCCAAGGTTGATAATTAATGTTTAATCAAACTCATGAATCTAGTAATCATTAGATAATTAGTCTGCACAACAATATTGATGGGGGATTAATAGATGATATATTGATTCAAACATATATGTTAATGATATAATGAATTTTTAAAAAATGAATAAGCTACAAAAAATAAAGCACATAAGGATGCCCCAAGATTGAAAGATAATTTTTATATGATGATGAAAGTAGATTAAATTATAAAATAAAGATTTATGGAGGCATGAGTTGATGATGGGAATGAATAATGGTTGAGCTAACCTCATAAACCTGATGTAATTGAGCATTTCCTACATAGTCTAAATAGAACTCATGTCACTGTATTTATCCCAAAAAGGAAGGGATGATGATGATAAATAGATGATAACTGAAAAATATTTTAATTTTATTATTTAAATATGGATAAAATGATGTTAACAAATGTCAAAGAGGGATGATTTAATTATTTTTAAAAATGTATGTTAAGGTGTGGATATATTTTTACAAGTAGACTATATTGATGCTTTAACATGCCTCCTCATATACTTTGCAGCCTATTTTTTGATATAGCATAGAATAAAATTCACCATGTCATAAAGAATCATGATGACTTGGACACAATGTGCATAAGAACTGACCCTTTGATCTAATAGACAAATGACACAAATGCACGATGATATGGAAAAATTAGGATAATATTTTTATCGTATGTTGATGTATGGACTCAAGTATACATGAAAGTAATCACCTTATTGATGATGATGGACTAAGTCAAGGAATAATAATAAAATCAAACACACACACAAATTGGAAGATAAAAGCAACAAGAAGTATCATATCATTAATCAAGTCAAAACCTATGTGTGAAGGGTTGATAATTTTGATAACTAGATGTTTCACCCAAGCAAGGATACATGTAATGGGACTAATTGGGAATAAAATATCCCAAAATAAGGTTCACAATTTGAATTTCCCCAATAGGTTGAAATATGCAAGCTTGAATTGATGTTTTTGCTCTAAAGAGGATGAATTATTTGATTGGAATTAGCCCCAAAGAGGGTAGATGGGGGGAATGGACACATTCCAAGGATTGTTAAAATGAATGAATCAATGTTTAATCAAGAATTGCTGACTTGATTTAGGATAAGACAAATGTTTTTAAATTCTAGATTTATATCTCTTTGTGGAGATTTTTGGCCTTTTTTATTTTTAGTATTTTTCTAGTTTTATAATGTTTTTATATTTTATGGAATTTCAAATACTTTTTATTTTTAGAATAAATATATATAAGGGGTCACTAGTAAAGGGAAAAAATGTTATAGAACTAGGATGGTACATAATAACATATGAAAAGAATTAAATGATGATGTTGGATGATAAGGAATGGATTAGGGATCTCCAAGGACCATATCATGTGGGAACTAAGTATATAGTCATCCAAACACCATTAATAGGATATACCAAGAAGTTTCTCAAAACATGATTTAGAACATCTTCCACTTCCTTAGCAAGGTAAAGATGAAAATATGAATATGATAGGATGGATAAGGATTAGGATTGAGATAGGATGGATGTTTGGATGAGGACTTTACATGAACTTAAATGTATATGGGTTTACCTCAAAATGTCAATGTACTTGCAGATAATAAATTATTTACACAAGGCACCAAAAAATGGTTCTCTTAATGATACTTATCCAAGATGCCATAAAATTGGGTTTTACCTTTGGATGAACTACACACACACACACACACACACACACACACACACACACACATACATCAAGCATATAAATGCTTTAGGTTCATGATATTCATGGCCTCATCTAGCTCTCTTCCATCTCCTATGGAGAATCTATAAGTTCCATAACCATGCTTAAAGGTGATGATGTATGGACCTATCCAATTAGACTTAAAATGTATTTTCTTCTACCATTCTACATTTTTATTCCTTTGATTTTATTTAAGCACAAGGTCACCAACTTTAAACTCTTAGTATTTGATTTAATTATTATAATTAAGGCACATCCTATTTTGATAATCCTTGAGATTATTTAGTGCTATCAATATTTTATCATTAAGGAGTTATAACTCTTGTAGCCATGCAACCCTGTAATCTTCATCATTAATAATGTCCTATAATGAAATAGATAGTAAGGGTAACTCAATCTTAGTAGCTAGGATTACTTCTGATCTAAAGACTAAGTAATAGGGTTTATCATCAAGAAGAGTGTTAGTGTTGATTTGGTAAGCCCATAAGGTAGAAAATAATTTTGAATGCCAACATGGACAACATCATTAACAATCCTTTTGATGATTTTAAGGATGTTTTTATTGGATGCCTTAGTTTGGCCATTGGATTGTGGATAATAAGGAGTGGACCTTCTATAATGGATATGGAACTAGGAATAAAAGACTTTAAGGTCCTTATTCTTGAAGGATTTTCCATTATCTGAAATGATGTTGGATGGGATGTCATACCATAAAATGATATGATTAAAAATAATTTTGGACATTTGCTTCTCGATTACATAACTGAGAGGGATTGCCTCAACCCACTTTAGAAAATGCTTAATAATAGTTAGGATGTATTTATGATCATAAAAATAAGTGGGGTTTGTCTTCCCTATGAGATTGAGTCCCCATATTAAAAATAGACAAGGAGTTGTAATCAAATGCAATGATGGATCATGAATCAAGTCACTATGCTTATAAAAAATAACACACTACTTGACATATGCACATGCACCATTTTCTATAGTCAACCAATAGTATCATGTGTGAAGGATTTTCTTAACAAGGATCATTCCACTAGTATGGGCCCTAAAAATCCCATCATGAATTTATTTAATGGATAAATCAACCTCTCTTGAATTTAAATAACAAATTAGGGTTTCATCATAGCCTCTAAGATAGAGTGTTCCACCAAGTAAGGTATATGTTGACTTGTTATTATACCTTGGTACTTGATTAAATTGTATATGCTCAAAATATTGCTTAAGGTTATTTGCCATGGTTTTATACAGCATAATTTTATCATATTTTGTTTGATATTGATCATTTACTTGAATGATGATTAGATAAGAATCACTAAATATTGACAAGTGTTGAATGTTCCATTGGATTTCAATGCAAAGTCCTGTAAGAAGGGCTTCATATTATGCAATGTTATTTTTACATGGGAAATTGATGTGAAAACCATTTGGGATAATATCTCCTTGTGGTGTAACAAATAAAATACCTACCCTCAAACTGTGGGATGTGAATGACCCATCAAAATAGAGCTTCCATTTTTTTGATTATTCAATGGCAAAAATGGACTTAAATAGAAACCCATATTTTAATGGTTGTGTATCTATTAATGGAGATTTTGATAATTGATCAACAAGGTCCTACCCTTTAAAATCTCTCTAATTGGTGTATTCAATGTCAATTTCACTGAAGAGTCTAATCAATTTATCTATATGACATATTAATAATACTTTAGATAGAAGATACTTGAGTGGATCAAATTTTGTAATAATTATGATTTGATTGTTGAGAATGTAGTGTCATAAATTTTGGGAGGTAAAAACTACTGCTAAACATGCTTTTTCAAGATGTGAATAAGTATGTTTGTAGGTGACCAATGTCTTTATCAAGTAATAAATTTCTCTTTATTTACTACTTTCATCATGTTGAACTAAAAGTGCCCCCAAATCATGCCTATTAATCGATATCTAAAGTAAAAATGGCTTGATTGGGGTTAGTAGGGACACCACTAGAATATTAACCAAAATATTCTTTTATTTTATCAAATAAATCCTAATAATATTTATTCCATTAAAATGACATTCCATTTTTCAAGAGGTGTGTGAAGGGTGTTAGAGTGCTCAATGCTCTCACCCAGTATTTCTCCATGAGATCATTACCACATTCATGGAATTAATACATTACTCACACAAAGAAATAACTCTCTGCAACTCAAATGGTTATACAAGTGTATATCTCCACTTCTTCTATTTATGCTACACCTTACCCTTGTATTAATAAAAGTTGTGGGTAGGTGAGAGGAAATTTTTTGGAAATGTGAAGCCAACTATTTTCCAAATGATTAGTCCTTAAAAATCCATACCTACCTTGTGCACAATTATCAACAATCAAAACCTAACATGTTGACTAGATAATTAGACATATGGGTGTGCAAGTTTGAACTACACATGAGTCTAACTAACCTAGGTTAAGCATACTTAGTCAATACCTAAGTTACATAGGTTAATCTAAAGTTACTCTTAATCCTATTTATTTATTCTAACACACTCTCTTAAGATTAACTTAGGGGGGAGAGAAAATGAAACTCTAAAAATGGGTTTTAGCAACAAACCTAATGAGATACCCATGTATAAAATGCAATGTGAATCCAAATGTCCCCATGGATGCCAAACCATCTTACCAGAGTAAATGGATGTAGATTCATTGTAACCACCAATTTGAAGTAGGAATGGTGTTGAATATAAGGATCACTAAAAATAAACACTACACTCCAAAATAGTAGGTATAATGATGAATCAAAGGAAGCATTGATTGAACACCCTCCAACAAGATGGTGAGAAGTGAGCACAAATATTTGTGGGGATGCCACACTGGTGTCATTATAAGAATCACCAATAAGGCCATGGAATCAATTAAAAAATATTCATATGGGTTTTGACAAACAAAGTGCTTAAATAAGATACCCATGTATAAAGGAGGAATCCAAATAACACTAAAAGAAGTGTAACATATATCACTCTCATAAATTGGATAAAAGAGATAAAACCCATAAGAAAAACTCCCCTTCAAAAAAAATAAAGAAAATAAGAGAGATAAAAATCCCCCCAAAGGTGACACTAAAGTAGTCTGCACTCCAAGTACTCTCAAGTCATGAAGGAACTCAATCTACATGATTGGTCTGAATCCACTACTAAATCACAAAAATAATTGACACCATATTTCATGAGAATAGCTCCAATAAAGAAGCCTATCAGTGGTGATGAAAGTACAAAAGAGTATTGTATGTGCAAGGAATGCTCAATACCAAAGAAGTAGAATGTACACCACACACCCCCTACTATTGACTAGATGGAGTGGAGGAAAAAAAGTCTACACAAGTGGTCCAAATACACTAGTCAAACACCAAACAAGTTAACAATATATGCACTAGAATAGCTCCATATCATGCTAAAAGAGACTATTAAAATGTCAAAAATGATAATATGACACTTGGATTCATCATAATAAGTACACTTCAAATTATAGGAAACTATCAACTAACAAAAAAGTTGTCAAAAATATAGATAGATGCTCTAAAAATAAGGGAGAAAAAAAGTGTCTCTATAGAAGAAGGCAAGGTGATAAAAAAGGGGCCTTGATGGAGATATGACACAACTAATGGTGTGTCAAAATACCAATGCATAATATAATATGTCATTGGTTGATGTAAGAGTATGGAAAATGGTATAAAAAGACATCATGCATGCAAAAACACATAAAAAATAATCAGTAGCCAAAAATAATAATGTGTAAAGCATAGGTAAAAGGATATTGAGCTCAGTAAAAAATGCATCTGAGATAGTGCATGCACAAAGTATAATGGAAAAATTATTACAGTACCTAATAATTTTTACATTTTACTTTGTGAATGAAACCCCCAACCACCAAGTACATGAAACCCCCTTGAATATGACACAAACTAGTGCTTTAGAACCCCCTAATTACTTATAATTATGTAGTTTTACAAAAATTATTCACCAAATTACAATTTTGCATTAATATAGAAAATATAACAAAATATCTATTTTTGTATAATATGACTCAAATTAAATTAAAAATATGTATTCTTGGTGAAAAAATATAAACTTTCAAAAAGTGGCACCTCAAAAGGTGTCCGAAGTGCAAAGAAAAGTGCCCAAAAAGTTTGGTGATGTTCACACACTAAGAAGGCCTCTAAAAATATAAAAAAAATCATAATTGATTGTGGATTATAAAAAAAATATATATAGTGCATGAAATATCTCAGAATTATCTTTCCAATTCAATAAAAATCATCTCAAAAATCTAAATAATGCTCAAGATATGAGTTAAAATGTACAAGTGTGTTCATAGAAAATTGTAATGGAGGGGGCCTAAAAAAGTGAAATCAAGCATGAAAAATAGTGTAACACACCAAAGGAAACTCTAAAATGATAAAGGAATAATGTATCATAAAAAAACAAGTTTTTTCATGGGATGGTTTGACCGCCTATCAAATTGGGCCCCACCCACGGGTCTTTGTCAAATGGGGAATGACATGACAATGCTCCATAGTGTGAAAAAGATTCAAATTTTTGGGTTAAACTTTTTTATTTCCCCAATACCAGTGTATTAAAATAATAAAATAGACCAATTCACCTACCCTTTATCAAACTCAAATAACTAATTTGAAAAAAGAATCAAATTTGTTTAAAAATAAAAAATGATGTACAATTTTAAAAAAAACACTGCTGGTAGAGGTGGTTGGTTGTAAAGGTTGGTGGTTGGCTAGGTTAACCAAATACCATGTTTTTATTTCAAAAATATAATGCCAATTGAAAAAGCAAACATGTTTTTATATTTGTGTTGGTTGGTAAAATAAATTTCGTTCACTACAATCATAATCATACAATGCCAATGCTAATGCACATTTCCAGATGGGTAATAGGTCATAACAAGGCCAAGTTTAGTGACAATAGGGAATAATAAGATTAGGGTGGATATTTATGTAATGTAGGGTAAGAGGGATCTAGGTGTAGGGGGTGGAGCCAAGTGGTAGGGTGGCATATGTTGGGTGCTCGAGTGGCATGGTAGGGAAAATTAAAGGGTTACAGGTGGAGGGAAGTCCATAAGTCTGTGGGCAATAGTATTCGAGTAGTTGTGGGATGGAAATGGGAGGAAGCTATGGTGGGGGAGTGGAGGAAGGGGTCGAGATTATTGTTTGGCCCTGTGTTTTTTTATTTTAAATAAAATTAATTTTGTTTTAAAAAATAAATCCCCCCTTTTGAAAAAAAGTTTAAATGTTTTTTTAAAAATAAAATCCTTTTTAAAATAAATTTATATTAATCAAAATAATAAAATAAATAAAAATGGCTCCATCTTAAAAAAATCCCCCCCCCAAAAAAAAAGAGAGAAAAGAAGAAGAGAGCTAGAAAGCCCCCAAAGGTGACGTTGAAGTAGTCCACACTCTAATTAATTACAAGTCATGAAGGAACTCAATCTGCATGAGTGATCTAAATCCACTCAAGCTCTAATACCATAATTCTCTCACCTGATATCTCTCCAAGAAATCATTACTATAGCCATGTAATTAATGCATTACTCACATAAAGAAACAACTCTCTATAACTCAAATGGTTATACAAGTGTATATCTCCACTTCTTCTCTCTCTATGCTACACCTTACCCTTGCATTTATAATAGTTGGGAGTAGGTGAGAGGAAAAAAATTAGAAATGTGAAACCAACTAGTTTCCAAATGAATATTCCTACCATGTGCATAAATCTATACCTATCTTATGCATAATTATCAATAATCAAACCTAACATATTGACTAGATAAATAGAGATGTGGGTGTGCAAGTTTAAACCACACATGAGTCTAACTAACCTAGGTTAAGCATAATTGGTCAATATCCAAGTTACATAGATTAATCCCAATTTACTTGTAACTCTATTTATTTACTCTAATAAAGGGATGAGAATGTGTTAGTTCCCAATTGTACACCTTATATACTTGACCTTGCACACTTGAAGAAAATGGTAAACAAAGATGAAAAATCTGCTAGTATGTCATTGTATCCAAGGGAGGGTTTGGAATATAAAATGGAATAGATGTAAAAATGACTGAGAGGCACTGATAGAGGGTATGGTCAGTTCCCTACTACTTCTAGCTCTACCTAAACCAAGGTGAGAGGACCTATGGGGTAGCTTTCTCACATGTAGAGATTTTGCAATTCAACCTCCATGGGGATTTTTAGCACAAAAAGACACAAATACAACCAAGGCACAACCAAAATCATTCACTCCACCTAGGAAGGGTTGTCACATAGAATGAATAAATGCTTTAGGTCACATACAAGCTACTAAAGATAGATGAATATATGACTACAATCTTCATTTTAAAGAATTTTCAATAACATGGGCTAAATGGAAAACTACAATGTTGGCCTTTAAAGCATAAAAATTAGACACATGCCAAGTATGCAATATTTTATGCATCTGAAGGGTAAATAACACTTGAAATATTCAAAGGGATGTATTATTTATAGGGTAGGATAGTTTGTTAATTATAAAAAAGGGTGGTGTGCTAGTGGTTTTTAAACAACACAGATTCTTTCAACATTCATGACATCACCTATTACAAAGATGCAAAAAAAATAACAAGCTAATGGGAACTACTAGGAGTGATTTACATCTATTGGTGCCAATACAATGCAAATACCCAAATGATCCCTGAAATGCTAGAACATACCCTAAAACTAGAATCTCATATACTTTTTCCTATTGAATCCATAAATATAGGATGCCTTACAAAGTTATTCAACAATACATTTACAAACATAATGTAGAAAGGGATTTATAATCTAGATCTAAGCCCAAAATAACAACTAGTAGTGAGCATAGAACAAGATGTCCAATCAGTAACATTTGTAAAACACATCACTACACTTCATCAAAAGGAAAGAGTAAGAATCAAAGGTATTTTCCATTATCTTGAAAAGAGATTTTACATACATTAGAGTTTCAAAATGCTTTCATGGGGACAAGCATGGTGTATTTGCTCCATGTTAAATAGGGGAGACATATAGACATGCTCTCAAAGCTTGCTAATAGTTTTACAACTACAACCACCTTAGTAAAAGAGATAAAATTCACACAGTAGTTATCCCCAAACTTTGGAATAGACTATACTTGGAGAAAAACAAAGACCAATAACCTAGAATAGAAGAGAAGCCTTCTATTTATACATTTTCCCCCATTTCTTTTGCAATTTGGGAATGGGGGTTGCATTTTGAAATTTTCAAAATTACAGTCAACACCCAAAGTTCCACCAAGATTATCCTAGCTGGAAAAACCCTTTTCCATGCTTGAAATCTTCACCCATTTACATGAAAAATCATTACTTTAAAAGCCTCTACAATAAATGATGAAGATTTGGAGCACATCCTTTGATTTCTTTGTTGGAGATGATTTTTACATGAGATGAAAGGTGAAAATTTGTGGTGGAGGCCAAACAAACTTTGTCCTCATGTGTAACTACTTGAAGATGCCCTTGACCACTTTCTTGCACAGTTGGAACCTCCTAGATAACTTCCCTTCCATTTATGCATGCCATGAAACAACCTAATATTTTAATGATTTCTTGAGAATATTTTGGATCCATGGTTATTCAGGTGATCTTCCTTGGAGTGGCCCACCTTAGATTTGTATACTTGTAATTTCTCTCCCATAGAGGATCTTGGACAAGCACACCAATGAAACTTGTAAAAGACTTAGGTCATTTTCAAATTTTTACTTTTTGGCTCCAATTTGTTTTCTCCACTTTTTGCATTTTGCACCTTTGATTTTTGTACTTTTGTCTTTTGCAAATTATCTTTTTCATACTTTGTAATTTCACATTTTCTTTTTTTTTTTTTTTTCAAATTTTCCTTTCATGGGTTTCCTTCAAATTTCCTTTTTTAATGCATAAATGCATTATTTTCACTTTTGACCTTTAGAAGAAACTATGCATCCTTTTACAAACTTGTAATTTGTAAATTGCATAATTATAATTTTCACTTGTGCAATTCACACTTGTAGTTCCCCTGGGAAGGTCCCTTTGCAAATTATAGATTTACAAATTACAACATTGTAATTCACACTTGTAGTTCCCCTTATAGAATCCAAAACTCCAAATACATTTTATAATTTTGAAAAATTGTAAATTGCATTTGGGTTCCCATTTCCCTCAAAAGATCCTTTTAGGGAATCCAAAAATCCAAATGCATTTTGCACTTTTACAAAAGTGCAAATTACACTTGGGGTTCCTGCTTCCTTGAAAAGCATTCTTGAGTTGATTTTTCCATGTTCTTTGACTAGTGAGATTGGGAGAGTTGACCTCAATTTGCATATTGTGTTTTGAGACCTTGCCTATTACAAGTTGCTTTTTTACACAGTTTTTCAAGGGACCTTGGGGCCTCATATGTATTTTTTGGAAACTTGTTATTTTTAGATTTTTAATTTTTTACTCCATTATTGCAATCTAAGAAACATCCTGTATAGGATTTTTCCAGAAATCCAAGCTTATTTTCAACTTGATTCCTCAACACAATAATTTTTATCTACTTGTGTTAGATTGAATCCAATAAATCTCTCTTTTAGCTCACCAATTGTATGGGATTCAACAACTCTACCTCTATATCAAGGTATAACTCCTTACTTAACTGTTCACAAACTATACACTGGTGTCTATCTTTTTCATTATTTACTTGCATAGTTTTATTGTGGATTCTACACTAGGACTAATTCTCATACCCATTAAATATTTTTGAGTGATGAATCTAATGGATCCTTTTAGTGTATGTAGAACTACTCTTCAAACATATTTGTGAAGATAAAATTATTTATCCAGAGAGATTCAACTTCCTCAAATGTAGGTAAGACAAGGTTCTCAACATTTAAATAGCTAAGCAGCTTATCGATGCATGGAAATAATGTTTGAAAATAGCCTTATTCTTTAATTTTAAGGCTAGTAGAAAAAAGAGGTAATTTTGTAAATTGTTGTCCAAAACTTGAAACACTCCAGCTAAAAGTACCACTAAATCTACTATTAAAACCACATAATACATCCTTCCAAATTCCTAATATCTTATATCTTGATTGTATACCATTGAAGAGATAAGTCTAAACCTACCACAAAAACTATTACAAGATCAAAGTATTTGCCAAAGATAGCATTATTAGTTAAAGTAAGTGAATTCTTATCCTTATCACTTGTTTTACCACAAATAAGTTACCATGTTTATATTAGCACTCAACTATTCCTTCAATTTTGTTCATGGCAATAGTTGATCTATAACAACAAAGTCCAAGTCTCCCTAGATAGAACAAATTTCCATGCCAAGAGAGCTTAAGTCTGAATGCTATAACTTTTATTATTATGCATGGAACTTCTATAAATCTTCATCTAATGAGGGAGCCTCAAGTGCATGCTTCAATTCAATCTCAGAGTTGATAATGTCATGAGAAAATTTGGGACATTGAAATATATCTAACTGATCGATATCCAATAGGGGATTCTCAAGTATGGTTAAATTAATCTTTCCATACACAAAACCATGGTCTTTTCCATAAAACCCTAGTATCCAAGCATCAAGTGCATGCAAACTCACTCCAAGAATTGATTTACCTTTCATCTCTATAATATGTGTCACAACTATATTTTTGACTTTCTTATTCATTCTCTTATGCCTCATAGGATCTAGAAGCTGTCATGTAATTTTCAAGTTAGAAAAGTTGAAAATTGCTTTTATGCTCCCACTTTCCACCATTAAATCCCTTACGTGGACTTCCATTCCTCTATATGCAATTGCATTTTAAACCCACACCTTTCGGTAGGAATGCCAAACATCTTTTTGTAATTTTTAAAATTGCCTTTGACATGTGTCTTCCCTGTGGACCTTCCACCTATGGACTATAATTACTTTTTGACCATTATACCTCCATATAAATTTACCCCCTCATTTGTAAATTTTTAAAAGTTTTTTCACATAGTTGGATCCCTAGTTGAGTTTCATAGTGTCATTGGTACTTCTATCAACTTTGCATATTGACCTCAAAATACATGCCATCTTGTCATGTGTCCTCCTTCTTTCTATGCATTACCTTGGTTTACTTCCTCATGATTCTATGTGGGTAGGCTATGTGTGACATGGCTCAAGTGTTTAAAATACTTCCAATGTGGCATACCTTCATGTGTCATGGTTGTAAACTCTACTATCTTTACCGAGTGGGATTCAATATTTGAATGCTCAAGTCTATGTTTTTCCTCAATGAATTTCATAAATACAAGGTGATGGTTTGAGTACCAACACAATGATCTGTAAGTTTTGAAATAAATTAGTTAATACCATGAATTTTACATTGAAATCTAAGAAACTATTTTAGATTGGATGGTGGAAGCATTTCTATTATGGCTTTGACCTTAGCTATGCCCCTTTAAATACCTCACTTAGAGATGATGAAACCTAATAAATTTCTAGATGTGATGTTGAAGACACACCTATTAGGATTTAATATTACCTTATATTCTTGAATTCATTCAAATATCCTACATAAACTTACCAGATATTATGATCTTTTTTTTACTTTTTAAGGATATCATCTACATAATATTCTATAATATCATGCATCATGTCATGGAAGTTAATGCTTGTGGCTCTTTGGAAAGTGTCACCAATGTTATTTAGGCCAAAAGGCATGACATGATAATGAAATGTTCTCCATGGGGTGGTGAACATAATCTTATGTTGATCTTCAAGTTCTATCTTTATTTGGTTGTAGCTTGAAAATCCATCCATAAGTGACAATATGCCATATCTAGATATGAAATAAACTATCATGTCAATATCAGGCAAATGAAAATCATCATTTTGGAAAGCTTTATTGATATAAAAAAAAATAGTGCAAATTTGGATTCCTAAAAGGTTATTGTTGATAGGAATAATGTTGGAGATCCACTCTGAATAATCAATAGGTCTATTAAAATCAGCTTCTAAGATTTTTTTGAGTTCTTTCTTAACCAAAACAACAATACATGGATTCATTTTACACAATTTATACTTGATGGGTTTGGTGTCTAGATGCCCTACAATATGATGGATGACCAAGGATGAATATAATCTAGGCATGCTGGAATAATACCATGCATATATATTAATAAATCCTTTGGGGATACCAATAATGGGCTCATGTTCCTCTTTAGTGATCGAAGCACTAAGTTTAATGATGTATGGATTTTAATTTGTAGGTTGACCTCAATGGTATCTTGCACAATCAATATGGAACCATCCTACAGTAAATTAGTTACTAAAGGTAACTGACAATATTATTATTATTATGACCCAATTCATTCAATGAGCTCACCCATATAATAAGAATCAAAGTCATTCATTTAGAGTAATGGCCACTCATTAAATTCCTATGAATATTCTCAAACCAAATATTCAAATGTGTGTTGTTCCTTAGGAATAACATATGTACTAAAAATGATGTGAGGATTTGTAAGACTCTATGCTTCTTGACGAAGATAGTGCGTTTCCCTATTCATCAGCACCTCAAAAAGGTTTTCACCAATGAACACATCTTTTTTTTACCTTTTTCACTGTTCAATAGTACCTCAAAAAGGTTTTCACCAAAGGACATCAGTTTTTTATTTTCTTTGTTTTCTTGACTAATTAAATCTACATTCCCTCTAAATTAAGCTGCAAGGTATAAACTGATTTCAAACCCATTCTTATGGTTCCCAAGGGGAAACCATTTTTAAGTCCCAAGAATTTTATAATTAGCTCATTATTTTGAAAAATGTCCAAGGGTATATGATCCTATCCATCCCAACCTATGAGGTCAGGATAAGAGAGTTTTTAGATGGATGGTAAGGATGACATTGCATTCAAAACTATAAATATCAAAAATCTCATCATAGATGCTATAAAATGGCTGTGTGTCACTGTCAAGAAATTCATCATTAGTCATTATAGTTGTATCACTTTTAAGATCAATGGATTACCCTCCAAATGATTTGTATCCGATGCTATGATTTCCTTCATGTTGAGTAGATGGGATAGGATCAATAATTCCTTGTTTCTTGGTTCCTAAGCTTTATATATTTATAATTTACCCTTTCTAACATCTTTCTAGGGATATGTTATTTGATTTTTTCATAGCATAAAGCTAGTGCATAACCATATAACCATGAATTGATAGGATATTTTAAATTTTCATTATTGAGAATATCATTATTGGTAAATGAAATAGAAAACCCTTATATGCATCAACCTTGTTTCACCATACCATGTTAGGCATACCATATGTTTTTAGGGATAATGGATGCTTTGCAATATGTAAAGTATTTTTCATTTCATATTCTCCACAACATTTATCTTTGATTGTGAAGTGTGCAGATGATTTTGGATGGGAAGATGTGGATGCAAGGTCATCTAAATGAATGTAGGCTTATTTTGGATTTGGAAGTACATTCTTATCCTTTTGAGGGGCATATTTTACAATGGGACAATGATGGGTGTGGAGATGTTTAGCTCTTCCAATATATTAAAATTTTAATAAGGATGTGTATCTCTTAGAATTTTTACTTCCATACCAAAGTGTGGTAATTTTATATATTGATAAAAGTTTAAGTAATGACATGTATGTCATAAATCCATGGACATTCAAGGAGGAGGTTATATGGCATCTCAGTGTCAAAGACATAAAGTAGGGTTTGATGTGTGACAGGACCAAAAATGATGGGAAGATAAATAGTACCAAATGATTCTATTCTAGCATTATCATACCCCTTGATGTTAATGATATTTAATTCCATGTCTGATTATAAGTACCTAAGTTTCTTAACCAACTTGAGTGTGCAAATTTTAGTGTTGACCCATTGTCTATGAGTACCTACTTGATTTTTTTTCTAGAAATAATCACCTCGATGTAGAGAAGACTATTATGGGATGGTCTTTATTATGAAATATCATTATGATTAAAATTTATTTTTTGATCCAAGGATAAATGTCCTACAAGTTCTTGAAATTGTGAGGGGTCAAATTAGTAGGGACCTTTGATTGATGTAGGGTTTGGTACAATATGTCCTTATGAACAAAGGATGTTTTTAACAAATATAAAATTGATATCTATGATAATATTTTCTCTAACCATTTTATATGGTCATACTAATTTTTAGTTATGAATGTGGATGATTTTGATTTGGCATGCCAAAATGTAACAAAAGAATAAATATTATTAGATTATTAGAAATCCAAATAAAATGTAAAACTAATTAAACCTATTCAAATGTACTTTAGATTGATAAATAAGAGGAAATGAAATGAATTATAAAACATACCTTCACTTACTCTTTGATGAATGGAGTATGCTCAGATGTGATTGTATTTGTAAATGGATTTTTGAAGCAACTCGATAATTCAAGAGCACCTCTCCTTACAAGATTGATGTTTTGATGTTGATGCTTGAAGATTTGATATATGTATTTGGATGACACTTTGATATTAAATTTAAGCGTAATGTAAATGGAAGTGAATGGATCCATTTATAGATTTGGTTTGATTAATGAGAGCCATTGATCTTATTTAGAGATTAACGGTGGAAGATGATTGAATTGATGGGAGATTATTAAATTGTTTAGTGGGATTATTAGGAATGGGAAATAGGTGGGGACATTGGAGCCATGGAAGATTAAATGGGATTATTTAATTTGATAGTGGAGGTTAGTGGGATTTGAGGTGGATTATTAAATTTGGAGAGAGGAATCTTTGGATTATAATATTTAGATGATGAGGGATAAGTGGAGCCTATGACATCATTGAAATTTGGAAAGAGGGATATTTGGATCATAAAATTTAGATGATGGGGGATAGGTGGAGCCTATGATATCATTGAAATTTGGAAAGAGAAATCTTTGGATTATAAAACTTGTGTGATGGGGGATAGGTGAAGCTTGTGGATTCATTGAAATTTGAAAAGTGGAAGGTGGTGAAAGATGATGTCATGATGAAGGGATTATTCAATTTTTAGATTTTAATAATTTTGGATATTCAAAATACATGGAATTAGGGAAGGATCAATTAATTAATTTGGATTAATTAATGAATGGAATGGGATGAAAATTTTATGGGATTGGAGGTGGTTATGGGATAAATGACTTAATTGGCCAAGGTGTGATAAATAGTGAAGGATATGGATTTTAGTGTGAATATTAGATTGATTAGTTAAAATTATCATAAAGTGTCCAATTTTAAGTGTCTAAAAATTTCCCCTATTTTAGGAGGTGTTATGAGACATCATGAATGGAGTAATGGATTTTAAAATAAATACACAACCAAAAAAATTGAACAAAAAAATTAGATGATGATGATGATGATGATGAAATAATGTAATGTATGATTCCCCTTTGAGAGGACATGTGAAGATAAAGGATACATATGGGATCTCAAAAAACAAAGGAAGAAGATAGAATTTAAGAATAAATGGGTGGGTGATGAATAAACATGGGTTTGGATGTAGGATGTGATGATGAGATTAATTTATGTATGCACTTAACCCACTCAAGATAATGCTTGCATTATTTGATTTCCATTCGAGAGGACATGTAGGGATGAAGGATACAAATTTTCTTTTGAAAAAGAGAGGAATAATATTTAATGAAAGAATCAATGGGTCGATGATGAAGAAAGAAGGGTTATGTAGGATGTGATGATGAGATTAATCTGTGGATGTAATTAACCCACTCAAGCTAATGCTTGGATTCTTTGAATTTTATTGATGATGGACTAAGTTTCCCCAAACAAGGATTATTTGGGAAATATATATCTTGAGATAAAATTCACACTTTAATTTTCCCCAAGAAGCATGAATGTGGGTAAAATGTCCTAATGATGGATTTTCAAGATTAATTTGCCCCAATCAAGGTGAAAGTTGTGAGCTTAGATGGAACTCTAATTTATTGATAGATAGCAAGCATAGATCAAGGTTTTAACCTATTTCACATATTAAGGATGAGATGAGGATAATTTTAATGGGAATGAGGAATTGTCAAGGTTACCTTATAAACCCTATGTAAATAAGCAATTCCTACATAGTCTAAATGAGTCTCAGGCATAATGTAGTTCTCCCTTAGGGAGGTATGATTATGGATGTGATGTAGGAATGGATAAAGTTTACCCAAACATTAAATTAAATCATTTGAGATAAGTTTTTTTAAATTATTTTATGATGATGGTGAATTGATTTTCCCCAAGAAAGGTAAATTAGAGATAAGTTATAGATTTTGATGTGCCCCAAGTAGGGTGAAAGTTATGAGTTTGGATTATAAGCATTTGTTTAGGAGTTAAGTTATTAAAATAAATGATGAATGATCATATTTATGAAAATTTCAAAGGTGTGATAGGCTAACGTAAATGTATGTGAAAATATTATAAATTTTTTCAAATAATGAAGAAGCCACAAAAAAACAAGCACACAAAGATGTTCCAAAGTGATGAAATACTTATTTGAAGAGTGATGTGATGATGTATTGAGGGATATCAATAAAAGATGAATATGAATTAGATATGCATCATGTCTTACCAAATTTAACTATGATTTATTTAATAAATCAATTTTACACAATAATTATGAACTTACTTCATCATAGGGACATGGATCTCAGTACATAAAATGACCAACGTTATTAAGAAGAACACAGCCCATGGGAAAAATGAAGGGAAAATAAACCTTGATGCTAATTGAGTAACTATGAAAAGATGATATTAAGAATAAAAATATATTCCTATGCATAATAGCTGTAAAAATGGATGTCCAAGATGTAGATCTATCAAGCAACAACACAATTAGATTTCATGCATTAAAACAAGAAGTGGAGGACATGGGTAAGCATGGATGTTAAATAAGTACAAGTCAATGGCCACACCCTTATTGTTGATGATAATATGGATAAATAGGATGAATAGGATAACAAGGTAATGGATAAATTTATGATGGAAAGGATGAAGAACTATACAATGTTGAGTACGAGTGCTTACTTAGATAAGAATAAAGGGGTAATTATGGAAGGATTATCAAAGGATAAATACATTTAAATGATATATTTTTGGGAAGGACTAATATGCAACTTGAAAATTAAACCAAGTTAAATTAGGGAAGATGATAAAAATCAAATGAAATAAAAAATGAGATAATGAACAAAATGCAAAAGATGAGGATGAAAGGATAGAGATGAAAGATAAATAGATTGGGGAATTGAAAGAATTTACAATGGAAATTTTGATGTTGTATAAGTGAATGGGATGATGAGAGATGTGGAAAAAAGGAAATCATTTATTAGATTTATGATAAAATGGAAGAACAAGGAAAATAAAGGATAAAGAAATACATGAAAAAAGGGAAATAGGAAAGTAAAGGAGTGAAATAAGGAGATAAAAAGGATGTCAAGAGAGTGAATAATCAGGTGGTATTTCCATAAACTAATCGATGATAGGAAAAATGATGGAGATGAAGATGATGATCTAAATGGTGTATTTTAAGATGAAAATAGAATGTAAAATGTCAAAGGTGTTTATAAAATATGGGTAAAGTAGAGGATTGGTAGAGATGGAGGTATGACACGAGGATATATAGATGTAAAAGGATATAGACTTGCACCAAACACAAGGGTACACATAGATAATTGATGGTTACACATGGTGATAAATATTTGTTTTTCACCATGGTACTTATCCAAGATGCCATAAAAATGGTTTTCACCTTTAGACAAAGTTTTTTATTTATCTTTTGATTTTTTTAATGTTTGTGATGGAAATCAAGCATAGAAACACTTGAGGTGTATGTTATTCATGGGCTCATATATATTTATTCCATATATGGTGGCCAATATATAAGAACCAAATTCATAATTAATATTGATGATGTAAGGCCATAGCCAATTAGGCTCAAACTTGCCTTCTCCCATTCTACATTTGTATTCTTTTGATTTTATTTAAGTACAAGATCACTAACTTCAAAATCTTAGGATTTTATTTTCTTGTTATAATTATAGTGCATCATATTTTAATAATCCTTGAGATGATTTAGTGTTATCGATCTTTTCTCATCAAGGACTTCTATCTCTTTTAGCCATGAAACCCTATAAGCATCATCATAAACAATGCCCTATAATGAAATATGTAGAGAGGGTGAATTGATATCAACATGTATGATTGCTTATAATTTTAAGACTAGGGAATAAGGTATTAAACATATGAGCATGAAGATTTTGGTTCGGTAAGTGCATAAGGTAGGAAATAATTATAAATTCCAATCACAACCACCATTATTAATAGTCATTTTAAAGATTTTAAGGATTTTTTAGGATGCCTCAATTTGTTCATTGCCTTGTGTATAATAAGGAGTGGACCATCTATGTTGGATATGTAATTGGGAATAGAGGGACTTAACATATTTATTATTGAAGTATTTTTCATTATCTAAAATGATGTTAGATGGGATGCCATACTAGAAAATGATGTGATTAAAAAAAATTTGGATATTTGTTTATTGATTACATAAGTGAGAGGCATTGCCTCACCCCAATTTTAAAAATACTTGGTAGTAGTTAGGATGTGTTTATGACCATTAGATGAAGTGGGTTTTATCTTCCCTATGAGATCGAGTCTACATGTTTAAAATAGATAAGGAGTTGTAATTAGATATGATGTTTATGATGGAGTGTGACTTAGGTCACCATGCTTCTAGTAAGAAACACACTTTTTGACATATGTGCATGCATCAGTTTCTTTAGTCAGTTAATAGTATCATGTATGAAGGAGTTTCTTAGTAAGGATCATTCTACTAGTATGGGCCCCAAAAATCCCATTGTGAATGTATTTTATGGCTAAATCTACCTCTCCCCAATGTAAACAATGAAGTAGGTTTCCATCATAACCTCTACAATAAAGTGTGCCACCAAGTAAGGTTTATCGATATGTGTTATGGATGAAGGATTTATGTTGGTTAAGTGATAACTCTTTTTGAAGGATGTGATCATGAAGGTAGATGTAAATATTTTTATACTAAGGTGAACTAGGACTAATGATCTTACATAGCATTTGATATTCTAGACAATAATAAGTGAGGATAATGATTTATTCAATCAGGAACTGATACTGATGGATATCTAAAGATATTTCAAGAAGTGAGCTAATAATATCCATGGAATTTTATAACCTATTATTGGCCCTTGGTAATTGATCAAACTGTATGTGTTCAAAATATTTATTAAGGCTAACTGCCATGGCTTGGTATGGCATGAATTTATCATCTCTTGTCTAATATTAATCATTTAATTGATTGATGTCTAACTAAGAACCACTAAAGATTGACAAGTGTTGAATGTATCATTAGATGCCAATGAAAATTCATGCAATAAGGGCCTCATATTATATAATGTTATTTATACATAGGAAGCTAATGTAAAGATCCTTAATGATAAGATCTCTTGTGGTATGATAAAAAACACTTAATCCTGAGCCATAGGATGTGAATGATCCATCAAAATAGATCTTCCATTGTTTTGATTCTTCAATGGAAAAAATGGAATCATCTAGAAACCCAAATGTTAATGGATGTCTATTTGATAATAGATCTTCTACTAATTAATCAACAAGGAAATTCCATTTAATATATTTTTGATTGGTGTCTTCAATGTAAAATTAATTTAAGATAATAATCCATTTAGCCATATGACCTATCAATAATAATTTAGATAGAAGATAATTGAGTAGATCAACTTTTGTAATGATTATGGTCTTATTATTGAGCATGTAGTGTCACAAATTTGAGGAGGCAAAAATTATTGATAAACATGACTTTTAAAAAGGTGAATAATTATGTTTTTATGTGACTAATGTCATGCCAATGTCATGCTTAAGTAATAAACCACTCTTTATTTACCATTTTCATCATGTCGAGCCAAAAGTGGCCCCAAGGCATGTTGAGTAGCTGATATGTAAAATTAAAATGGATTTCCTAGAATTGGAGGGGCCAAAACTAGAATAATATCCAAAATATGCTTTTATATGATCAAATACCTCCTAAAAATCCTTGTTCCATTTAAATGAAGTTCCTTTTTTATAAAGGTGAGTGAAGGGATGACAACAGTCTATAAGTTGTGAAATGAATTGATGAATCACCTAAATTTTTACTTACAAGATGCATAGTTATTTTAGATTTCATGGTGGAGGCATTTCTCTTATGGCCTTGACCTTATATGGGTCCACTTTAATACCACACCTCTAAAAAATTAAACCTAACAACTTTCCAGATGTAACAATGAAGGCACACTCAAGATCCATCCATTCAAAGATCTTATTCAAAATTGTTGGATGTTTTTATCTTTTTTTTTAGTTTCCAAGTATATCATCCACATATCCTTACACAATATCATGCATCATGGTGTGGAAGATAATATTCATGGCTCTCTAATAAGTGGAACTAGCATTATTTAGGCTAAAAGGCATGATATGATAACAAAATTCTCCCCATGAGGTGGTGATATAAGTCTTATGTTAGTCTTTAGATTCTATATTTATTTTATTGTAGACTAAAAAACCATCCATAAGTGATAAAATATCATAGCTAGGTTTGGAATCAACTATCCTATCAATATTGGGAAAAGGAAAATCATCCTTTGGGCAAACTTGACATCATGGAAATCATTGAAAATGCAGATTCTCGATGGTTTCTTTTTTATAGTAAAAATCTTGGAGATGCACTCTAAATAATCAATATGTGTGATGAACTCAAATTCCAAGAGATTTTCAAGTTCTTTTTTGACTAAAATTTCAATACACAGATGCATTTTTCATAATTTCTACTTGATGGATTTGGTGTCTAGATGCACTACAAGATGATAGATGACCAAGGATGGATCTAATCTAGGCATGTTATAATAAGACCATGTAAATACATCAATGAATTATTTGAGGATAAAAATAATGGTCTCACATTCTTTTTTAGTGAGAGAGGCACCGAACTGATGTATGGATTGTCCTATATACCAAGGTTGACCTCAATGGTATCTTCCATAAATAATATGGAACCATCATCCAATAAAGTAGGTATTGAAGGGAACTGACAATATTCCTCTTATTGTGACCCAATTTTTGGATTGATCTTAGCCATATAATAATAAATAGATTTATTTATTTTGGCCTATAGCCACTCATTGAATGACTATAGAGATTCTCAGACCAACTTTTTAAATGTGTGTTGCTCCTTGGGATTGACATCTAAATTGAAGATGATGTAGGGAATTATAGGAATGTATAATTTCTAATTAAGAGAGTGTATTTATCCATTCATTAGAAAATTAGAAAGGTTTTCACCAATTAACATGTATTTATTTTTACCTTTTTCACTATCCAATATCACCTCAAATACATATTTAGTAGATGAAATTATTTTTTTCATTTTTTTGTTTGATTGACTAAGTAAACCTAATCTATGTTATAACTAACACACCCCATTTTAAATTCTCAAATAATGACCCATGTTAAGTTGAAAGTCCATGTTCATGTTTTGTTTTGAAATGAATCGGTCCAAGTTCAGACTATGAGCTATTATATTAAGTCTAAATGGAAATATATATTGATGTTGTACTGTCCTCATAGGTTCCTAATTTTTAAATATGAGTTTTTATTAAAATGAGGTCCTGATTTGATTATAGATTATCCAAGATAAATGAATGTATTTGAAGGTTTAATCCTCAATTTTATTGATATCTAAGTCTAAAATTCTAAATGGACATGTTTTTCACACCTATCTGGATTCCAAGTCCAGATGTTTATCAAATTTTGGATTTTATTATTTTATGGACTAACTTGGGTAATCGATATTTATCCCAATTTATTTGATATTTTAAAAATTATTTAGGCTCCATAGGGAAACATTATTGAAACCTTCTTGATCCCACTTAGAATGGTTTGCATGCTTAGCCACTTTTATAAAATATCTCTTGGACACATGTCTTATCAACACCTAAACAATCATCAAATTAAAAAATGGCCATGTAGTTTGATTCCCAATGGCTAAGTCCTAAATAAATAAATCATGCCATGTGACATTAACATGCTTACATATGGCCCAAACATAGAGGCATAGTCTGTGAAGTTCCCTATGCATATGGCTAAACAATATCATGACACTTGTCATGATCTTACTTACCCACATCACATGCACTATTCATAGGTTAATTTGTGCAAGAAAATAAATGAGGACCATCCACATATGTTAATCATGTTCACCCATTATGTACACAGAAAAATGACTAAGACAAAGACTCTTTTGAGTATCAAGATCAATAGGAACTCTTTTCATGTCTTCATCATGTTCATCTACAAGAAAATAGTAAAATGGATAAGGTATGAAGGACTTGATGAATGGAATGATTCCATGGGGAACTTGTCAAACTTGTCAATATCTCAAATGCATCAAATTTGTTAGATCCTCAAGAAAGTGTAATGAATGAAGAGCTACCACATGGAACTTGTTAATCTCCTAGAGATGTTAAAGGTGTTAAAAATTTAAGAGATCCTAATGAGTGGGTGGATGCCAAATGGAACCTATCAAAATTGTCCATTACTTGAAGGCATAAAAGTTGTCAAAGGCCTAAGAGAGCCTAAAAAATGAGTATATATCACATGGGAATTATTAGAATTATTAAGATCATAGAGGTGTCAGAGTTATCATAGCCTCAAGAGAGCATGATAAATGGGAGCCACCATGGGAAACTTGCCAAACTTGTTAGTCTCCTAGAGGCATCAGAGCTTTCAGAGCCCTAGGAGAGCTTGACTAATGATAGAATCCCACATGTAGATTCTATAATAAAATGATATAAAAGACTCAAAACTTCCCTATTATAGTCATATAACATGCAAAATTTGGTTGCTTGAGTACGGATAAGGACACCTAATCCATAGGTCCTCTTACTTTCTTGTAAACCCTTTTAGGCTTTTTTTTCACTGATTCCTAATCATCCATACCTTCTAGACTTAACCCTTATAGACCTAAGAAACTCTTTTAGGCCTAGATCCACCTCCCTAGGTCTCATTCCCTCTAGACAATAGTGTCCAACTTAGATAGAAGCACTAAAACCTAGGGTGTCCTATTTATGGTGCTATTATCCAAGTGTAAAATAGGTTATAATAGTCATTTTATCCTAGATCCTTATCCTAATTCATGTTGTCCTAATGTGAATTCATTTAACCCATGATCATTAATTTCCTTATAAAAGGCCATTCAAATTCCATTTAGAAGGGTTGACACTCATTTACAAGAGAGAAGCAAGAATACAAGCAAGTAGATTCAAGAAATTTTCCCTATTCTCTACATAAAGCCTTCTAATATTATTCCAAGCTTATTCAAACCCTTACACCATCCCCTAGCCATCTAAAATACACCCAATTTCACATCTAGTTGCATTTTCATATAAAATTGCACCAAGCACTTCAATGGGATAACTACATTAGCTTGATCTCTCCTCTAAGTATTAGTATGTAGGTAGCATGCCCATACACGGGGTGTGAAGTGCATCCAATGTATCCTTTACACACTAACCCATTCTCTCTCTTTCCCAAGTTACCATTCAAGTTCAATCCCAAAGATTCCCTAGGGATTTGAATATTAAAATAGATGCACAATGAGCTTCACAGACTTTTGGGCTTTGATATTTCACTGATAAGGTAACACAAACCTGTTGAGTAGAACCTATAAAACTTATATCACCTAGACAAAAACACCAAAAATGACTATAGCACCAAATAGTAGGGGTCCCACTTGTGGTGCTCCTATCCAATCTAGAAATGAACTCTAGGATCTTTTTAGTGATAGTTTCCCAAGCCTACACAAAAATATCCAAACCCTGAAACATCTGTCTCAATTAGTTTCCAACTAAGTTTGATTTTCTCTCTATTATTACTATTTTTACAAAAGGAAAATACAATCTATTTACACAAATCAGTGGCTTAGTTATTACACATTATTTACTAATTTACCCTACTTAGATATATTTAGTTAATTAGGAATAAAACTCCATTATTCTGAAAAATAATAAAACATTTGGTGAACCCAACTTACTTCAAATTTTCATAGAAAAACCATAGAAACCTTAGGGTAAATTGTTTCTAATTTGTTTCCATAATTTATTTATTTTTCCTATATTTAAAAATCATAAATCTACAAATTAATTTCAAAATTATCATATATTTTTTTAAAACCCTAGTTTGCACATATTAGGTCATTTTTGCATACAAACACATTCCAAACACTAGGAAAAATATATTTCTAAATTTATAAATATTTTCTAATTTTTCATTATTTTTTAAATTAAAATTCTACAAGTTTTCTATAAATTTATATCAAAATTTTAAAATTATCATACTAATTTTTTAAAAAAATCATTCAAACACCCTAGTTGTATCAACTAGCTACCAGTTATTTTCCACTAATTTTATAACCATTTTCTAAATTTTATATTGCATACTTAGCTTAAAAATTCAATCTAAATTATAAAAATTCATAGTATTTTCCACAAATGTTTTTGTAAAAATCCTTAGTTACATGTATGATCTCCTATTTTGCTTCATGTGGTATCACCTTACATGTTTGGGAGCTTCGTATCCTTTTTGCACAAATTCCAATTAACTATTTTTAGGACTTTGCATTTCTTATATTCAATACTTTCCTTTTCTAGCACATTTCCTATTAAAACTTATTAAAAAACATTCAAACACATTATAAATTGTTTTCCTACTTTCATAATGGCCCAATATACCAATTTTGATGAAACTAATAAAAGAGAACTTCAAGAACTCTTAACAAAACATCCATATATGTAATAGAAAATGCTTAGAATTATACAAGAGGAACAAAAAAAGTGAAAAATGGTCAATATTCTCAAATCATAGAGCCACCAATTACAAATGACACTATAGCGAAAACTATGTCTCAAAAACCCCCTATAGTAGCCCAACCTTCTTCTATGCCACCAGTTACAACTAGTACATCCTTATCTCCTGATGTGGCAGCCCTTATGAAAGAGATAAGATCTCTTCAATCCAAGGTGTAACATTTAGAGCAAGGTGTCTCTAGACCTACACAGGCATTGGATTTTTTTTCTTTACTACATTCACCATTGGCATGTGACATTGATTCTACACCCTTGCCACAAGGTTTTATTCAACCCAAGCTTAATCTTTATGATGGAAAGGGTGATCCAGAGACACACTTCAGAGATTTTCATTTAGCATGCTTGGAATATGTACCCAATGACTGGATACTTACTAATTTATTTCCATGGAACCTAAAGGATTATCATTTACAATGGTTTTATAGTCTACCAAATTAGTTGATTCATGCATTTAATCCTTTAGACGACATGTTCTTAACACACTTAAATATTAAAATTGGTGATAAGGTTTCATATGCTCAAATTGCTTAACAAAAAAAATGACCAAATAAGAATCTCATGGAATATGTTCTTTGGTATAAGACCATTTTGGCTAAGATGACTAGTACCATGGTAGATTGAGAGTTACAAGACCTCTTCAAATAGAGTCTTCTACCAACACTTCATGAATAAATTATGTTTAAGCGATTCTCTTTCTTCACTAGATTGTGTCATACACTAAATAAAAGACAAGTGAAACTCATTTCAATGGGCAAAATCAAGTATACAAGCATTCCATACATAAATAATAAGAGTAACAATTAAGTGACATAAAAGGTCAAGTTCAATGGTACAAAAGGGTAGAATTAACCTATAGTAAATGTAGCTTTAGAGTCTCCTCAATCTATAGTTTTATCAACACCCCCTCGACACACTTTCTCACATCTTCTAGATCTTCCAGCTAGGGTTTTACAATAGCTTTTGGATTGTACTATCATATCTCTCCCTCCTATTTGATAAGTTGATCCAACCAAACCTCTTCCCAAGGGATATTATTAGTAGGCATTTTATGATTACCATAGGGCACCAGGCTCCACTACAAATAGATGCATTAATTTGAGATATAAGATACATGACTTGATAGATGATAACCTACTTGATCTTGGCACTTTAATTGAGCCTCCACAAGCAAAACCAACATAGGATAAAGCTTTGAAAATATTCATATATCCATTTATATATCATTTAAAATAGGATATAGGGGACACATCAGGGGTTTACCATGCATATCATACACATCCACCATCAGTTACATACTAAGCACCTTCAATTGAATCACATTCTTTGAGGGTATGATCAGTGTATATGAGTCTAGAGTTCCAACTAGACCTTTGACATCCTTCTCAGATTAGGAGATTGTGGATGATAGTGCACTCTTTATTAGATCACATATTCATAATCAACCCATTCATAGTATTCTCATCGATAATGGTTTCAGTGTTAACATGTACACCATTACATTATTATAGAATTTGGGCTATTTATAGTGGGATATCACCCCAACATATACACTTATTGATAGATTTAGTAGGAACATATAGAGTTCATTAGGTGAGATTGTACTTCATTTACAAATTGGTCCAACACATATAACCATACATTTCACTATAGTTCCTAGTGCAAGAGTTTTTTATATGTTACTTGGTTGCCCATGGATTCAAAAAATTCATGCAATACCATCTACAGTTCACATATGTGTAAATTTTATTCATTCTAATTAGGTTATTATAGTTGGTGGATGGTCATGAGTTACCACTACCCACTTCAGAGCCATCTACTTTACAGTCACTAGTTTTAGCTTCTCCACCAGTTTTAGTTTCCCTAATAGTTATAGTTCTTCCTCTAGTATAGATTCAAAGATAATTGACATATCTATTTCCAGTACAGAAGGTTCATACACCTCCATAGATTTAGGATTATAGACAGTTGCTAGCTACAATTTTTACACCTAGAGTAGTTTTATTGAGATCTCATGGGTCTACACATAAATCACATGTTCAAAGAGCTTCTCCTACTTTTATATCAGTCCTTAAGAGCCCTACAGTTACATCCACTTCTCAGAGTTATAGTGGAGCTCCATAGTCAGTTTCTATTCAAAAAATTTAGAGCATCTATAACATATATAGATTTTAGAGCTATAGTCTTAGCATTTTCATCATGCTTCACATTCAAACATGATTCATGTGAAATAGAAATTTGAATCAAGAGAGGTGTTATTATATTTTTAGTGACAGATTGAAATCAAATTAAAAAACCAACACAATAGCTAGCATACATCTCTAGGCCTAGTTACTAGGGAGAGCTTAGTGAGGTAAATCCATTTGAGAACACAACTAAAAATGGAAATAAATAAGAAATATGAACACAAAACACCAAATTCTTAGAAAAATCCTTTATTGATCCAAAAATATCATTCTTTGGCTTACTCAGCTTGTGATTCAAGAGATCTTATTTAATGGAGTGTGGCTACCTTCATCTCCTCTCAGCACCTTTGGATTTGGCTTGGCTTGGCTTGGCTTGGCTCAATAATTTGGCATTATAACAATAAGATGCAATAATTTTTGAATGCATTTTGACATTATAAGTTTGGCATTAAAGAGATTTTTGGAATCAATTTGGCATGGTAACTTTGCACAAGTTAAGCTTAAAATTTATTAATCAAGGCCTCTTATTTATATATTTTTGGAATGGTTTGAGGATCAACCATGACTATCCATCTCAAGATTTAGATGTGTGTCCATGAATAAATCCAACTATGAAATTCATTCTACAAATATCCCCATTAATATTTGGGATAGATGGGTATTGAATAGATATGGAGGGTCTTAATGAGGCATGGGAGACCCATAATCCTAATATTTTATGTATTTATGGCTTATGGATGCCACCCCATATGATGATGTCACCTAATGATGTAGTTAATAAAATTCAATTTCCAATTAAAATTTATTCAACAATTTCTATAGAAAATTAACTTAAGGCCCTAATTTGGTTTAATTAGCCCAAAACATGATTAGTCAACTTTAGTGCAAATTTTGGCTCTTGGTGCACAAATTGGTCAAAATGTCTTGTTATTGGTCAAAAAATTAACTAAACTAAAATTGGAAGTCAATGTTAGATGCATTAGATTTGTTATCCCCTTTAGGATGTTACTAAAATAAAAATAACCAAGGCATGTGTCTCATACAAGATATTTGATAGAAAAGAGCAATCCAGAGCACCTAGCTACAAAATTGGCATTTTGACTTGAAATGGTCTGATCAAAGTTAGCTGGCTCATAAATTTCATTAGCCCATTTAATGATTCTTTGGTCAAAATCAACACTTGAATATATAAATTTCAACTCATTTAATGCATTTTAGTGTTTTTAAGCCAAATTGTGCACTTTGGTGGAAATTGGTCAAAAGCCTAATTGAAAGTTATCAGTGGCTAGATTTAGGTGTCTATAGTTTGCCCTTATTTAAGAAGATGTTACGAACCATAGGTAAAGCAATGTCTTCTCAAAGAATGAGAAATGGCCTGTATGCCAAAAAGAAGATGATTATTGAAGAACAAATCTCCAAATGGTGTTTGGGAAGCCTATGATGATGCCCCCTTGAGGGAGTGGCCATCACATTTATTGATGGACAATCTCTCGAAAAGAAATAATAATAAAGGTGGAATGAACCCATGGTTGAGATTAATCCAAACAAAAAAATGCTTGCATGAATTGATTTAAAAAGGATGTTAATTTCCCAAAGGCAGTTATAATCATGAATAAAAGTCCAAATAGTCACTTGCCCATAGGTCATTATAATCATTAAGAGGACCTGGATTGGCTAAAGATGATGATGCCCTAGTTAGGGATGATTAGCAAGCATAACTAAAGAATATAACTTGGAATATAGATTAAAGATGAGTGGGTACAAAGTGATAAAAGAGATGAATAGAAGAATAAGAATTGATCAATAGAAAAGATTTAATTTTACTTGTCAATGAGGAGATGTTCATCTTGATTAACAATGATACAACTAGAATGGTTAATGGGTTGATTTGATCAAGGGTGGGATGGAAGGATTTACCAAGGTGCCAAAGAGAAACTTATGTGGATCCATTGATTATAGACCTTCTTGAAGCTGATTTTTGATGTAGCATGTGATGGTAGGCATCATGATAGAACACCATGAAGACTTGGCCAAAAAATGCAAAAGGACTGACTCTCGATCCAATAAACACTCAAAAATAATACACCAATGATAAAAAACATGATGATAATGTTGATGTATGAATATATGGACTCAAGAATAATGTACACAAGGAATCACCTAATGAACACTATAGATTGAGTTGAGTCTATAGTGCTATAAACAAACAAATAGGCAAGAAGATAAACAAAAAAATAAAACACACAAAAAGCATACAAATGAAAAAACAACTTGAAATAAATAAAAAAATAGAAAGCTTGAAAATAAAAAAAAAGAAATCATCTTAAAAATGAATTTTCCCCAATAGGGTGGATCAAGGATAACTTACTAGGCTTAGACAGGGAAAATGTTTTTGGATTTTTGAGGTATCTTAACTCGTTAGAGAATGACAAAATACCTGCTCACAAAATGGTGAGAATGTGGCTTAGGTTACTCATAAAATAGTGAGAACGTATGGAAAGGGGGACTAAGGTGACCTCAACATTAATTGAGAATGACCCACATAGTCATAAAATGAACTCAATTCATAGTAATTCCATCTACATAAAAGGTGGGATAAAACCAACTAGGTCCTAACAAGTTCTCAAATCTAGCAAATAGCTAGTCAAATGAAAATAGTAATGGTAAGGTGATGCAGAAATGCATGCTAAATAAGTGTTTCCCCTAGTTTATCCATAGGTGTTTATACCTAGGATATAATAAAATAGGTTAATGATACTAATTTTCCCATAGGTGGTTATAGTTAGTAGCAAGACTAGTGAGACACTGATTTGCCCATAAGCGGTTATAATCAGGTTCACATAAACAAACTTGATACAAGATGGAAAATAAAATATATCTTGATAGATCAACTATCACACTACTTTCATAGACTATTATTGTAAACATGGATTTTATTGATTGATAAAATTTGATTTAAATCCTTTTACAAAAGTGTAGGAAGAACTAAATGAACCAAGGTCAATAAAATATTGGGTAGGATGAGTAAAAATAGGCTTTGGTCTAGATAGGAATGAAATGATAGGATGGAATGGCATTGATTTAGGATAATGATATGTTTTGAAAGGTTAGATAAAAAAGGTAAGAGGGATACCCCTAAGTGATGGGGTAAATAGAAGGATCTACAATAATGGAAAATAGGCATATGTAATAATGGTAATGGCATGGCAATGTGAAATAATATGGTACATGTTTTTGGCCTAGGTGTGGTTTTTGATTTTATTGTTCCTACTGATGGGGATATGTACATCCTAATCAATAAATGATATAAACATAATAATTTTTCATGTTAATTTCTATCCCACACCTCATCTAAATAGCTATTCCATCAAGAACTACTTGCATATTTGGTTGTCAAGAATGTTTTTGTGATATTCATTAGTCATTGATTTTGATTTGTTCAAACATAAAGACAAGGTATATTTGTAGCCTTTACAAAGGAAAGTGTGAACATGTATGGTAAATAGGGAAAAATAATGGATGGTAATTTTGATTTTGTAATGGAATGGTGGATGATAATGGTATATATAATGGTGGGAAAACAAATAAATATCAGGACTTTCAATCACACGTAATGTTGTTGATGCTGGATTCAACATGACTTTAGTTATGGTAGGTCTAAAGACTTGTTATCTCGATAGGACCATCATATTTTTCTATTTTTTGGTCCTAAGAGTAGCTACCATCTGATTAAGCTATAGATAGGAAGCTATTTTGATTTGATCTTTGATTTTGTCTTCATCAAGTAGTGAAGAATTTTTGTGCTCAACTATTGGTGATTCAATGAGGTTTTCATCAATGAAGTTGTCTTGATTATCCCATAGAACCTTTGATAAGGTTTCACTAATGAAAATTGGCTTTTTACTTTTATTTACTTCTACTACTTCTGAAAAAGTTTCACTAGAATATGTTGAGTTGAAAATTTGAATGTATCCTAGTGGCTCTGAAAAAGTTTCACTAGGAGAGTGTTCTTTTTCTACATGAATATGGTCTTGGCCTCCTTTCTCTTCTTCAACTACTATGTCACCATGGATTTAGTTCAATAAAGTGTGATTTTTTCAATCCTAATCAACACTTATGGGAGATAGAATGTCAATAATATGTCTATCTTGGTTTATGGTAATGGCATGTGGAATAGTAATAGAATGGGTGTTGGCATCATAATCCTTGTAGAAGATACTATGAGAAATAATGTCAATGCTGAAGTACTCATCCTAAAAAACTATAGAAGGATAAAAAATATATTCAAATTGATATATGATGTATGCATAGCCAATGTTATAACAACTACAAACATATTTTTCTTTTGAATCTGATTCTAACTCAAGGGACTTTGAATCTGATGTTGAGACTGACATTGATTGTAATTCTAATGTCGATCCAAGAATAAAACCTAACTCTAACTCTGATTCTTTATCTAATGGGTACTCTATTATAATTATGTTTTGTTGAATGTTTGGTTTGGACAAGTAATGACCTGTGATGGCATAATGGGCTACATAGAGACTGGTTTGTCAAAGTGAGACTCATCCATAATGGGAAATAGGCTAAGAGACAACTCTTTAGAGACTAGCTTATCAAGGGGAGACTATTGAAAAATAGGCATATAATTAAGTTAATGATTTATCCAAAGGTGGTTACAATCATTAAGAAGTGACTCAACAAAGATTGGCTCATCAAAGTGAGACTCCTCAACTAGTATATGATTAATAGGCAATTCAGCATAGGTTAACTTATCATAAATGATTGATTCAATAAAAACATCTTAGATTATTTGGTTCTCTTGGACTTGGTTTCTAATGAGTTGGAAGATAACAATTTTAAACACAAATTTGTCTTTGAATGATTGGATCAGTTGAGGTTTGGATGGGATTGGTAATGGAGGAGGAATAGCCTATGATTGGATAATGGTAGGGCATTGGAGAGCATGATTTATTACATGATACAAAGGAAAAATCATTAGTATGGTAATGATACGGTGGTGTGGAGCTTGATTTCTCACACAAGTCAAAGGACTAGGTTCTAGAATGATGAAAGGGTATTGTGGAGCATGGTTGCTCGTATAATCTAAAGGACTAGGTTTAGGAATGGTAATGGTATTCCTTGGATATTGTAGAGCTTGATAGCTCATATAATCCAAAGGAGGGTTAGGGTAGTTGATGATTAGATAACAAAAGGATGTCATGGAGCTTGATTGCTTGTACAAGCCAAAGCATCAAAGTCTTCCTCATAAACCATATCATCCTTGTCATGAGTTGGCTCATAAGCTAGTTCTTGACTGTGTTCTATATACTAATTATTGCAAAGAGGGTATGGATCTATATCCCAAACAACATTATCTATAGTTGGGTCTTCAAATTCCTCTTCACAAGCCTCTTCATGCCAATTAAGGTCTTGATTTAGTTTTTGTGGATTTTGACTATGTTCCCCATATATAGTATTGTAGGGAGAATAATAAAACTCCTTAGAAAATCTTTCTCTATAGGGGTTCCTAGTGAGATTTTGTGTGGTTATTCTATCATAATTTAGATTGTACAAGACTCCATCATAAGTGTAGCTAAACATATCTATTTAAATGATGAAATCTCTAAATCTAAAAGACTTAGAGTTGTACAAACTCTGAAAAACTATCCAAAAGACAAATGATTCAAACTTAGCCTAACTTGGTTGAAGGGGTGGAGTTGTATCTTCAATATGGTCTAAAAGTGGAGCTATATCTCCAAAATGTTTTGTGCTAAAACTTGGCATAAAATAGTCTAAAATAAAATGTCTAATGTCAAATGTCATACGCACAAAAGGTCAAGCATCTAAATAAAAACTTGCATGTTAAATGTCTAGGTCAAAGTGTTCCAAATAAGGTCTAAACTATGAAAGTGAAAAAGAGTCGCTAGGTCTTTTATCCAAACATGGAGTCAAAAGATAGGCTCAATAAGGTATGTGCTAGGACTTTTGGCCAAAATATGTCAAAATCTAGACTTGAAACAAAGAATTGATTTGAATTTAATCTAACAAGTTTGGAAACAACTTTGACATAAACCCGACAAATGGAATCAAATATAAACATGATCAATTGGCATAAGGTATGAGACAAAAATCTCTTGAAGAAAGACTTTGTTCTCCCAAATAAAGGCACAAACATTGATGAGGAGAAGTATTGAACAAATAAACCATCAATAGTTTTCAAATTTAGTGAATTGATTAACTAAATTTATGCAACCCAAAAGAGAAAGATTTGTGTATCATCCCAAAAAATTAAGGTCTAAATAGAAATCAATCAATATTTAAATCCAAACTTAACAAGGTTAATTGAAAACTCAACATTGAAAACAAATATTTGACCAAACAAACTAGACAAGATTAGACATCATGATGACACATAACTAAGGTCCAAATGGTTGATGTGGCATGGTTTGAAATAAATGATTTTTGACACAATGGTAAACAAGTTTTGAAACAAATTGAGCAGCCTAACAGTGTAAGCATGATCGAATGATGTGATCCATGTTATGTTTCAAAGACTTAAAATAAAAATGGTTTGATATGGTTTTGATAGCATAACACTACCCTTTGTAACTCAAATGACACAAAAAAAAAACAAGTTTAGAAAAAATTTCAAGACATAAGTGTGGCTTAAAATGACTAGAATAATGCCTCTTTAGACAAAATAGTGACGTATAAACAAATTGATTTTGACATGGCTTATGAACAAACAAACAAGTTTTAATCTCAAAACATACTAAGCAAAAATGACCAAAATACTCTAAGTATAATCTTCCAAATCATAGTAAGGGTATGACAATGTGGGGTTGACTAAACTATCAAGCTTTCAAATGTTTCTATGGGAATAAATTACACAATGAATTTCACATCAAATAATGCAAAAGCAAAGCATAGAAATTGGGTGTTTGTGGTATTGGCTAGTTGTAAAAAGGTCTAGTCTTTTTTACAACCACTACATCCTATTGTTCACTTAGTTTAGTGTGATGTCCAAATGTAGATACATCTTGTGTGCAACTCAAGAATGGATGAATTCAATGTCAAGAGATGAAACGCTGGGTCAAAGCTTCCTTAAAGAACTCATGGGAGGTAATGAAGTCCCCCTCATAAGCTAAGTTTCCATGAAATAAAAGACTAATAGAAATACTTTAGGGTAATTTTCAAGGTCACAAAAACTTTGATGAGTTTTTTGGGAGTGCTTTAGATGACATTATTTCTAAGCCTAGGACTAGGCTTTTTGTAATAAGGATGTCACTTTTGATTTCAAGGGTTCCCTAAAGGTGGCAAATGGAAGAGTATACACACACAAACCTTCTCTTTGCTAATTTTTTTTTAAATTAAAAAACTATTAAAAACAATAATTAACAAGTATGTTAAATTTTAGAACCCAAATGAAACATGTGGTGGTGTTCTTTTGACCCCTTGGTCTTAAGTTGTAACTTTGAGAGCACAATTATCAAAGCATTCACTTAAGCATCTAAATTTTTCATTAAGCCCAAAAATAAAGTTTATAATTCATTTTAAAACACTCAAATGAGTGTGAAATACAATGATTTAGTTTTCTTAGATGAATTTCCATGTAGATCTTGCAAGAAAACTGTTAGCACTTTGTTTAGCCTTGAAGCACATTTATGAAATGAGGTAACCTTAAAGGGCAAAATATGTCAACCTAAAGGCAAAATCTCAAGAAAGAAAACATGTTAGATTATAAAATGTTAGAACAAATATAAATAAAATATAAAAAACAATAATATTAAATATATGAATCCCTGCAAACAACAAATTAGAAGACTAAAAATAAAACATAACATATAAAAGCCTGCACATAAAACATAAAAATCTGCAGTCAGTATGTTTAACATAACTTTTAAAATATAGATTAGTTTTCTAAAAAATTTTGAGAGGTTATAAATAACTATATTTTTAACATTTATGAAAAAATTTAAGTCCAAAAATTCAATAAAAAAAATTATCAACTCTGTTCTAACCATTTTTACCAAAAAAATAAAAAACAAAAAGTGATAGTCACTAAAACAGCTATAACTTCTAAAATCTAAAGAATTGTTTTGTGAAATTTTAATAAAATATCAATGACATATTTATATATATGAATAAATATATATATAAAAAAATATAAATTAAATAAAAATTTATTAATTATTTATTTTTTCATTTTTACTCAAAGCAAAAATAACAAAAAAAAAGAATTAAAACTATGAAATACAAAAAAGTTTGTGAGTTGCGATCTCATGAAGATGTTCCCATCAGGTGGGCCATTATGTGAACTATAAATTTTACTAAAAATATATCTTAGTATATTTTTAGTGATAGAATTAAATCAAATTGAAAAACCAACACACTAGCTAGCATACATCTCTAGGCCTAATTACTAGGGAGTGCTTCGTGAGGGAAAGCCATTTGAGAACACAACTAAAAATGGAAAGAAATAAGAAATATGAACACAAAACACCAATTTATTACCAAATAATTCATTTATATAAAATTATCCTTATTTTTCTTGCTTGGATTGTTCTTCAAGATATCTTCTTCAATGGAGTGTGGCTACCTTCATCTCCTCTTGGCACCTTTGGCTTTGGCTTGGCTTGGCTCAAAAATTTAGAATTATAACACTATGATGCAATGATTTTTGAATGTATTTTATAATTATAATTTTAGAATAAAATATATTTTTGGAATCAAATTAGCATGGTAACTTTGCACAAGTTAAGCTTAAAACTCAATAGGCAAAGCCTCTTATTTATAAATTTTTGGAATGGTTTGACGATCCATCATGACCATCCATCTCAAGATTGAGATTTGTGGTCATGAATAAATCTAAATATTAAATTAATTATAAAAATATTCCCATTAATATTTTGGATATATGGGTATTGAATAGGCATGGAGGGTCTTAATGAGGCATGGGAGACCCATAATCTTGATATTTTATGCATTTTTGGCTTATAGATGCCACCCCATATGGTGATGTCACCTGATGATGTAGTTAATATAAATCAATTTTTAATAAACATTTATTCAAAAAATTCCATGGAAAATTAACTTAATGCCCTAATTTGGTTAAGTTAACCTAAAACATGATTAGTCAACTTTAGTACAAATTTTGGCTCTTGGTACATAAATTAATCAAATTGGTCAAAATGTTTTGTTATTGGTCTAAAATTTGACTAGATTGAAATTGGAAGTCAATGTCAAATGTTTTGGATCCATTATCCCATTTATGATGTTACCAACACCAAATAATAAAGGCGTGTGTCTCATGTAAGATATTTGACATAAAACATCAATCTAGAGCACCTAGGTACAAAACTGGCATTTTAACTCGAAATGATCTGATCAAAGTTAACTAACCCATAAATTACATTACCCTATGGAATAACACTCTAGCCAAAATTGGTACTTGAATATATCAATTTTAACTCATTTAGTGCATTTTAGTGTTTTAATCCAAATTGTGCACTTTGGTGGAAATTAGTCAAATGCCTAGTTGGGGGTTATCGATGGCCAAATTTAAGTGTCTACAATTTCACTCCTTGATATAGGACACCATGATAGGGAGTCTCACATGAGACTCATTGGTTAGTATCATCATATTCCAACCTACTTTTACATAATCTCTTTTTCTTGATTGTACATAGCTTATATAAAAATACAAAAACAATACAAAACTTCAAAATACAAAACCATTCAAATAATTTAAAAACACCAAAAACATTTAGATTGTATGCATCATCCATGTTTTACATTTATACTACTATGTTAGACTTAAATTTTATATTATATGCTATTTTTTTTCAATTATCTACATTAACATGCTTCATTTGATCTTTTTTTAGCATGTGTAGTGACTTCAAGTTCTTTGATTGCTTCATTCTACCCATTGAGGGGGCATCCTACTTCTACATTCAAAATGCACAATGATACATATTCCCACTATGGGAATATTATACATGACTACACCATCCAGGTTATATCATTCTTACACCACACACTCTAGTTATCATGTTGACATGCATTACTTACTAGATTACATAGACTACCACATTGACACTCACTAGTATCTTGCACTTGTGTATTTCTTAGCATATACCTAGTCTTGTACTAAACGTGTCTTACATGATTTACTTTATTGATTTACATAGCTAGATGTGATTACATTTTTAATTCCAATTTTGTTTCTTATGTGTGCCTTGGGACATTTTATAATGTCCTTTACTTCTATTCATGTGTGTGTACCTTTGGAAAGTTGCCAATATCCCTTGATTTTACTCTTCCATGTGTTTGTGGCCCTCGTGCCAATATTTGATTATTTCAAATTATATGTTTATGTGGAATTTGAACATGCCTTGTATGCTTTATTTCTAGTTTGAGTGACATGTGCCCATGTCCCTTATTTGTATGGCCTTGTGGCCAACCTTGTATGCTTCTTACTTCTTTCTTCTTGATTCTTACTTTGTATGTATGTTGCTTGATTTATTGTCATTTTTTTCAATGTCATGATCTATATCATGCATTAACCTTGTTTTTTTAGATTCCATAATGGACACCATGATCCATCCCTCCAACTAAAAACTAACATGTAACATTTCTAGTTCTAGTTTAGTATATTTCACATTCTTTTACATTTTTATATCTATCTAAGTATACCCCTATTGATCTAACAATCTCTCAATACAAACATTTCTATATATAGAGATATCTTGTCAAATATCATTACTATATCATGTATCTATGCAACATAACACACTTGCAGGACTCTTTTTCTTATGAGGGTATTCATTGCAAGTTTAATCATTCCTACCCTCAAAAGAGGGGGAAATAAATAAGGGTTTTATCACAAAGATCAAAGCTCCTAGCGGTCAAAATAGTAGCATTCAGATCACCTAGTTTAGAATCTAGAGGTCAAACTAGTTAGAATAAAATAGAAAAATAGTGACAATTCTAGACAATAATGAGTTTTATCATAGGAAAAAAATGTCAAAAATAGATAGAAATTCCAAACATAAGGGTGTCCTCATTTTGGTGATTTTTTTATGCAAAAAAACACCCAAGTTTTCTAGTAATAAGAAAAAATTTCAACTCAGCTACAGTTTTTGCACATCTAAATCAATCAAAATCAGTAGTTTTAGTACAGTTTTCTCAAGGAATCTAGATATAGGGGGATATCATGCATGGCATGATAGATATCACTTCTAGTTTTACATTAAGTAGTTGATATAACTTCTAGATTAGAATCCATGTTCTAGACACCAATGATTGAGGGCAATGTGCGTGGCACATTGTTCTTCTTTTGTGTTTGAGTTCAGTATATTACTCAGGGATTCTAAGTAGTTATGTGCCTTATTCCATCTATAGGTGGTTGGCATCTTTTTCAAGTTGAACTTTCGTACAAGTTTAACTTCTCAATTACTCGAGTTCCCAAGTTGGTTTTCACATAAGCCTAGTGCATTAGTTTTAGAGTGGCTTTCATATAGGCCTAATATCCATCTTTCAGAATGGCTAAGAGTGGCCTAGTTTTTAGCATACATTCAGATATCCATGCCACATTATCATATTTTTAGAACATAAATGGGCTTCATGAGCCATCTCATATGACATTTATTCTATACCAATATCAATTTATATCTTCACTTTATGGGGCAATGATGGAGCCAAAGGGATAGCATTTGTATTCTTGAGCCACCTATTTAGAGGGATTGGACACATAGTCTAGACATCGATTATCACATGCATGATCATTTTGCTTCACTCAGTAGTCAATAATGGAGCCAAAGGGCTAGCCTTTGTATTTTTGGGATACTTCTTAGGGAATTGAGAACTCAACTCTATTCATGATATAAAAATTATTACATTATCATCTAGCATAAGAAAAAAGAAGAGAAAGGAATGATATAAAAATTGGTTCACGTACCCAGTGAAGTGTATTCATTCCTTTTTATTCCTTTTTATTTTACTCAAATTTTATATGTTTTTTTTTATATCACATATAATAAGAACTGATCTAATCTTTTTTTCATTTCATATATTCACACTTTCATATTGTGCTCTCTATGCACTATCCATCATTACTCAACATCACACAAGCTTCATGGGCTTCACCTTTGTAGGTAAGTTCAGGTACACTTTCTATTTTTTTCTTTATCCTTTTATTTTGCTTTGAAATATCACTAGAATAAAGGGGGTAAATATAGTCATATAAAATGCAAAATTTAGTTTCTTTAGTATGGCTACAGATACCTAATCCGTAGGTCCTCCTAATTGCTTACACAACCCTTTTAGGATTTTCTTTCATTGATTCCTAGTCATCCACAGCCTTCTAGACTTAACCCTTATATACCCAAGTAGATCTATTAGGCTCAAATCCATCCCCTAGGTCTCATTCCCTCTGGACAACACTACCCAACTTGGATAGGAGCACTTAAACCTAGGGTATCTTATTTTTGGCACTATTTTAAAACTACAAAATAGATTATAATAGTCATTTTCTCCTGGATCCTTATCCTAATTCATGTTAGCTTAATGTGAATTAATTTAACATTTCCCTATAAGAGAAAAGTAAGAATACAAGAAAGTAGATTCAAGAACTTTTCCCTATTCTCTACATAAATCCTTTAAATATTATTCTAAGCTTATTCAAACCCTTACACCATCCCCTAGCCATCTAAAATACATCCAATTTCACATCTAGTTACATTTTCATACATAATTACACCAAACACTTCAATGGGAGAACTACATTAGCTTGATCCCTCCTCAAAATATTGGTATGTAGGCAGTGTGCCCACACATAGGGTGTGAAGTGCATCTAGTGTATATTTTACACACTAACCCCTTCTCTCTCTTTCCCAAGTTACCATTCAGGTTCAAGCACAAAGAGCCCCTAGGGATATGAAGATTAAAACAAATGCATATCAAGCATCACATACTTATGGAATTTGATATCTCACTGATAGGGTAACATAGACCTATCAAGAAAAACCCAAAAAACTTAGATCACCTAGATAATAGTGCTAAAAAAGGATTATAGCATCGAACAATAGGGTGTCTCACTTTCAGTGCTCCTATCCAATCCATAAACAAACTCCAAGATCCTATTAGTGATAGTCTCCGAAGCCTATATATAAATTTATAGACCTTACAACATCTATCTTAGTCAATTTCTATCTAATTTTGATGTTATTATTATTATTATTATTGTTACTATTTTATAAAAGGTAAAAATACAATCTATTTACACAAATCAGTGGCTTAATTATTGCACAATATTTACTAATTTACCCTACTCAGACCCATTTATTTAATTAAGAATAAAACTCCATTATTATAAAAAATAATAAAACACATATTAATATAGAAAGGTATGAGTATAGGTAGGTCCCAAAACCAATCATAAATTATTGCATGTCACTTTTGTATGCCAAATAAAAAATTGGTTTGGAATGACCTAGGTAAAAAAAAATAAAAGTACATGTAGAGCCATAAGTTGATAATGGAGTGCCACATGTACTTGGTTAGTCTAGATGGCCAAACCTATCAAATGAATAGGTAAAAGAGTGATACCCTAGTTATTCCTAGTTGGCATATCCTATAGAGAAGTTCCAAACCAACAAAGGACATGTGGCCCAACTAGAGGATACCTAAGGTGCCATAGGGGATAAATTAGGAATGTGACTACCACAACATTATATTAATTTATTTTAGTAATTGGGTTATGATTTTATAGCCTATAAGTTTCCCCTCACCATCACCAAATCCAAATTGGGAGCACATTTTCAAATTTATCTAAGTTAATGCTAGATAAGGAAATATTTGAGTAGATTGTGCTACCAACTCAAATTTAAATTCATGCAAGGTGATCCCCCAAATTCCATTAATAAAAGATATCTTTGTGTATCCATATGAGTTCATAAATTAATCTTATTTATATTTATCACTCTTAAATCCCAAATATACTTTCATGTAGTGATTTCATAATATTTAATTGGGCTCAAATTTTCATGTTAAGCAGATCCAAACTATCAATCAAAGATGCATCATATTCCCATCCCATACATGAACCCAAATTTAGGGATACAATATTTTCATATAAATTGACCCATTTTAATCATTACAACCAGGTGTTCATGCCAATTGAAAATGTGCAAAATACCATCTCAAAGATGATTAATATGAGACCTAGTTCCTTGATAATATTACAACCTTGGGGAATCATGATTGTAAAAGGTTTCTAACAAGCCAAAAGTTTTCCCATGTAGTGATATTTTGGGAAACATGTTTTTAATCTTTATTCACATGCAAAATGTCACCCATGACATGGTATACTTTATGAGGTCCCAAAATAAAATTATATATATATATATATATATATATATATATATATATATATATATATATATATATATATATATATATATATATATATATTCAAGGCTAATTTTATGTAGAATGACAATCTCCCAAATTGCACCTAGTTTATGAATAGAATGTAGTAGACATGTGGATTGATACACAAAATATATGGATTTATCAAATATTAGGACATAGATCTAGATATATGGACTAGAAAGGAGGACATCAATGCTTACCCAATTCACACCTTTTAGGAAGGTGTTCACATTGAGATGATCTTGTTTAACCATTTATAAAGTTGTTAACAAGACAAAAGTTTTCCCATGCATTGATATCCCAGGTAACATGTTTCAAATATCTATGTACATGCACAACAGCACCCATGAGATGGTATACTCTATGGGGTCCCATAATAAAATTATATATATCTTCAAGGATACTTTTAAGTAGAAATACAATCTCCTAGATTGTACGTAATTTATTAATAGAATATGATAAACATGTGGATTGATAGACATAGAATGTGTGGATTTATTAAAGATTAGGTCTTAGATCTAGATAGATAGACCAAAAATGAGGACATAAATGCCTACCCCATTCACATATTTTAGGAAGGAGTTTACATTGGGATGTTATACATGTGAACATCCCTTGTGTACCTCTATTGAACATCATACTTGAAGGAAAGGGAATCTTAGACCCCAGAAGCCTCATCAATTTCAACATGATTAAAGGTTTTAATGAGGATAGAGGAGGTGGAAACTTATATATGCTAAGTTATCTTATGGATGTGGTTTACATCACCCTCACATTTAAATTCTATGTGATCTCACCATAGACCTCTTCTAACTCTCTGGTTAATGTGTTATTCTCTAATATATACATGCACCATTACATGAACCACATCTAGGACATATAAAAGTCCTTCTACCCCATGGATTACATGGTCATTAACAATAGGCCCATATCATGAATCTTAAATGATATAAGGAGGATGATCCTACCTATAGGATCCTAATGGTACTACAGAGATCACACCACCATCTAGGTGAAGGGAATCAAAAAATCCCCTATCCTCTTACCCTAACAAGTATTGGATCACCTTGTAGAGTAATATATTACTTATCAATTGGTTAAAGGTGTCATGGGTCACTCAATAATCAGTATAATTCATGCCTAGACTCCCAATTAATTTACCATCATGGATATAATAATCTACCTTTACTGTGTAAGATGGTGCAGAATAGGAATTCCTATGCTTTGGGAAGGGATAAGACCAGAGAGTGGGACCTCATGTGGTTATCAACACCCATGTGGAAAAGTGAATGGCTTGACTCAATATCATATATCACCATAAGCCTCATGAAGATGATGATATTCATCTCAATCTGGCCAAAGATGCCAAGGTATTATCACAAGTAGAAATAGTAAAAACTAAAGGAAAATAGGTCCAATTCAAACCAATAATTAAGGAAAGGCCTCCACCACCTTCACAATATCCACCAATGTAGTCACCTCTACCACAACTAACCCTAGTACTTGTGCCAATTTAATATGAGAGGAAATATAGGAAATACACCCCATATTTCCATGAGAATCATATAAAGGGTCTTGATGCCTTCAACTCCATAAGCTTTACCTCCCCTAGTCTTAGTTTTGGCTCTGCCACCTCTACTTCCGTGAGTCACTCAATTATAACTAATATAAGTGTTACACTTCAACATTGAGAGTAGCCTTAAAATGATCCTAGAGTGATACCAACAATAAGTACCACTAAATATTACTTCCCACACTAATGCCATCCCTTAGCAAGATATGAGATTACCCCCAAGATTCATTATTCCTACCATGCATATTCTGCCTATCCTATCTATAACTAGGTTCAACATCCTCACTTCTCAATTCCCTTCCACTTAGCCCATTCCACCTGTAAGAATCTCCATGTCCTACTTCTAGTCTCCAAGTGTACCTAGCTCAATTCCAAAAACTTATATAACTCTGGTAAGGGCTTAAATACCCATAGATCCTAGATTTATGATTCAAACATACACCATGTCTTCCATGGTAATAACTCCATTAGATACTCCTCCATCATAGATACCTCCTAATATCCCCACCTTGACTATCCTAATGGTTACCTCAGTGATAAGTGCACATGTGTGCATATTTCAAGTGGATCCCAACTTTGTAACACCTATGGTTACTCTACCAACTCCATAAGTTTATATAGAGAGAAAAAATATACCACGACTCCTTCAATTACTATTATAGACACTCAATTTTGGCCACTTTCATGCCTAAACTAGGATTTAGTTTTATTTCTAGTAAATGACATTATTTAAGCCTAGAAATAACCTAAATGCACAAATTCATCTACATATTGGATTTATTTGTCTAGAAACATGATGATGCTTATTTATTTTGAGTATTACCCTATATTCACTAATAATTTAGTTTAGTTTCAACGCTAGTCAAATTATGACCTAGAAATTTGACATTCTTGGCATGTTAAGATATTAATTCAAAACATTAAAAAATAATTACCAAAATCTAAAAATCACTAAAAAAGATTAATTACAAATCAAATATTAATTAACTTGCCTAAGTAAAATTTCCAAGTTGAATTAGTGAATTTTATTTATCAAAAAAGGAAATTTTAGACAAATATGAAGTCAAAGGTCAAAGCATTTAATAAAATGATTCATTAATTCTTAAATATTCCAAAAAGGTGGGTCAAAACCTCATAAACATATAAGTGAGTTGTTATGCCTCATAAATATCTAAAAATGAGGTGTCAACACTTCATGAGTGCTTTGACCCAACCCATGGTTAACCTGACTCAACTTAAGTTATTTTAGACTCGACCAAAGCTAGAATTAAGCCTAACCTCCCTAGGGTTAGATTTATTTTTTATAGCTATAAATACAATTTCCCTCACCATATTCCAACAAGATTTTTTGTGTAAGGTTTTTTTATAGGAATGCCTTCAAAAAGCCATTAAAATTAGTGTTATAATGCCCATTTTATTCCAAGCTTCACACTAAGCCAATCCAATAGCAAAGCAAAGCCATAAATGATCATTGGATAAGTGATACCAACATGGAGAAGCATTTACGAGAGTCTCTAATATCATATCCTGAGCATGAACATCCTTATTCCAACAAATGGACATTAATTTTGACAAAAGACGTAAAATTCTTGTGTGTTTTTATCTCTATTTTGTGATCTTTTTCATTAAGTTATGCTCCCACTAGTTCTTCGGTAAGAGTTATTAGTTTCATTATACTTTTTTCATGGATTTTTTTAATCTTTACTAATAATTAACTAATTAACATTTGTGTGAATTTTGGACTTCAAAGATATAACTATGACATAGGCTGATCTAAGTGTGATGATTAAGAAGAAGGTAAATTTCACCATTCCCATAATTTAGATTTAAATTGCCTCCATAATTCCTTCACCCACTACCACAAATCCAGATGACTCAAAAAAAAGGTCCAAGAAAAGGAAAAAATTATCTCCATTTTGGCCTTATATTTATCTTACTTATACTATTGATCTCCAGTCCTCTTTTTCTATCACTTAGGTCTCCAAGGATTCATCTTCAACTAACTAATTTCCTCATACTTATTAAACACCTTGATCCTAGGTGTCATTGGTCCATAGGTCAACAAAACCCCCAACCAATTACATGCCAATTTTTCTAATGGGGATACCCATTTTTCCTTACTCGTATTCACTTACATGCTCCCTCCTCCTCCTCCACTCCTTCCTTCCTTTCACTTCATCACTTATTCCTCCTCCCAAACCTCCACCATCTACCTCTTCCTTTACCACCCCACCTTCATCCTCTTTTACTACATTGGGAGCTACCATAAACCCAAGTTTGGCTAGGCCCCTAGAACCTACCAAAATTTAGAGAATAGAAATAAGCTACCAAGGCAACCCAAAGGTCTAATGGGAGTTTGATAGAGAAACTAGGAGCATGAAGAGAGTTTTTATGAAAATGTTTTAGGAATAAGACCTAGTGGTATGAAGGACTAAACATGACCTCTTCTCCCTCACCAAAGTGAGGACATCCAATGAGGAAAATAAAGTGGCTAAAGACCATGTATCGGTGCTCTAGGATACTAATCAGATGATTGAGAGGCCAATAAAGGACATGAGGGAACAAGTTAGATCACTCAGATTACAAGTAAGGAGAAATTTTCCAATAGAGTTGATTGGTTGAGTTGAGGAGGCCCTCATATAGTTATTTTTAACTCTCAAAGAGGTGACCAAAGATTTTCCCATGAGTAAATATCACATCTAGTAAACTCAATCATACTTGGAGAGGGTTTCTTATATGGAAAATAAGTGCAATAAGATTGTCATGTTCCTTTATAAGGTAATGTTTTTAGAGTTCAATTTCATACCTTTGATGGATATAAACCTATACCATAATTATGATGGGGCCATGAGGACCTCAACTAAGGAGTGTTTGGAAATAGTGAAAATAGTGATTGAGCCTTTGGAGAATAACAAGGAATAGATGTTGACCTATTTCAATGAGGTCAACATCATTATTTTGTTAACCCAAACAACCCCTTACTAGATAAAGAGGAATTCAAAGTCCACCTAGCCTAATTTGAATAAGTCATGCAGAGGAAGGAGGTAAAAGCCAATAGATTTGGGGCCAAAAATATTTTATAGATAAAAACCTAGTCAATAACTAGCATCAACTAGGTCTCTACAGTGATGGTTTCCCTAGAGGCCTCACTCTAAGTATATGATCAGCTGTTGGTCTAGGCTAAGGTAATATACTAAGAGCCACATATGAACTTGGAAAAAATAGATCAAGATTTCAACTTGGTGGTGGTTGTGATGGAAGCTAAGGAGGAATACCCCTAGTTGTTGGGAAATAACCCACCTCCAACCTCCTCTTGATTCTCTCCTAGTGGGCCCTAGGAATTTTATCCACTTATCTTAGTATTTGGGAATATTTTGAAGTGAGAACTAATGATATTAGGAGATGGATCACATGTCTCTTCTATATATACTACTATGTAATAATTTGAACAAGGTTGACTATATTTTAAACAAATATTGTTAGATTAATGTGAATTTGGTTTTTATATTAAAATGTGTCTAGTTTCATGAAGTCTTCCACTTTATTTATGATTTAAATGGATTAATATTACTATCAGAGTACTACTAGTCATAATTATTTGTAGGGTTTATGTGTTAATTAGAATGATATTTAGTTATTATGGTTAAGTTATTTTATGTTCTTCACTTTGTTTGAAATCTGTTAAGATCTGTGTGTGATTGACTATAGGTTTGTTCACAACTATTCATAAAATACATAATTAAATTAAACATTTTCCCTTTCTCCTTATAATATTTACCTATGTGACTAGAGCCCAAGACATTATGAAATTTAGGATACAATAGTAAAAATGTAGTTGAACACATTTTTTGTCCTTAAAGAAGTGGTGTTTCCATTTGTCTAAAGAGTTTTTATTTTTTGCCTTACCATCTCTCCCCTTATTATGATTCTTTAATTGTTAGGTAATATTTGTCCTAGATTTTATAAAATATGAAGTGAAGCAAGTAGATTTCATAATCTCAATCTATTGAAATTAGTTTAGCTAAAAATGTACAAGATTTATGTCAATAAGAAATTTAGTATTGAGCCTTTAGTGGTAGTGCTACATCTCTTGGAGATATATTATAATCAAGTTATTTAATAGAGAGCAATACCTATAAATTTTTTCATAAATTTTATAAAGAAAAATATTAAATGATTAAATGAGAGGATGTGATTCCAATATTATCACCTAAGATTCTTCTGGACACCTAATATCATATGTGCTTCCCAAGACTAGATTTTGGGAGTGATAATAGCTTGCACTAGAAGGAGGGTAACCATTCTCACTCATTAACAATATTTAAGATAATAAATAACCTAGAGCCTACTATGAATATCTTTATATCTCTAAATTATCTTGAGTGACTAATAATATCCCCATTGTAATTCCATAGGTTAACTAGGGCTACTAGAGTGAGTCCAAAACCTTTGGTTATACCTACTAAATCATCCTCTCAATTTTTCCCTAACAAGCCTATACCTAGGGTTGTACCTATGGCATGTTTGGTCAATTATACCATTGAAATTATTTGAGTTTTCCATTATCTACCTAGGAATATAAAAATGTACCTCCCATTATTCACACCAAGTGTGTGATGTACTAATAAAGAACATGTGACCTCATACAAAACTTCTCTCAAGCTTCCGAACATAGAACATGAGGATGTTTCCTACATAATTTTAATGTTAAATTTGATGGACATGTCATATAATTGGTTCTTAAACCATCTTTAAGGATCCATCATAAGTTGGGACTGGTTAGTAACACATTCCTCACCCAGTTTAGGTAAGTGATCGATTTAAGTGTGTTATACCAATAGTTCACATGCATCAAAAGTGAACGTAATGAGCCCATAATAAATTTAAATTATAGGTTATGAAAAATTTATAGCCAAATAATTATGCTCTATACACCAGATGCCTAGATAGCCCTTGAAATTTACCCTTATACTACTATGTTCTTGTGTAAATACCTTTTAATGGTAGATCTCCCCCTAGCTTATGTTGAGGCCATAAAATTAGATAGGAATATAAATCATCAAGGTATATTGGTACCCACCATCCCAAATGTGATAAAAACCCTATCTACATTGAATCCTCTCTTTTTCACTAGCTAGAATGTAACCATGCCACAACTCATTGTAGTGACTATAGAATAGGAATCCAAATCAAGTTAATCCATGCGTTAGTAGAGTAAAACCCAAATAATCATAAAGAATATAATTTAATAAGATTATTCACTCATGGGGTTTTGAAAATGAAATATAATATCTATTGAGAGAAGGAATATAAACATCAAACCTTCCCAAGAGCATCCCTCCTCCAAGAGTGTCTCAAAAACATGACTTTCCCATAATTTGGTGCTCCAAGTCTTTGTCAATGATGAGTCACTTACTCCTCCATAATCTCGTAATGCACCAATGAATTAGGTTCATGAATTTGATCAATATGTATGCCAATAGTTGAAGCTTTATGAAGATAATTTTACATAATAACATTACACAAAAATATCTTAAAGGAATGAGTGAGGACCCTTGTATTTATAAATTTTTAGAATTGATCAGAATCAACCATGACTATCCATCTTGAGATTAATATGTGTGGCCATGAATCAATTCAATTTTGGAGGCTCACTGCATAAATATTCCCATTAATATTTGGAATAATGGGGCATTTATGAGGCATGGGAGGGATTAAACTAATATTTGTTCCATTTATGGCTTATGGGTGCCACACCATTGATGATACCATAGGGTGATGCAAAATTGAAGAATGAATTTTCAATTAATAGATTTTAAATAAATTCCATGGATTTTCCACTTTATCTCTTGAGTTGGTTTAATTTTCTTAAGTGGGTTTAATTTTTTTTTTGCAATTCTTTGGAAATTGGTTGTTCATTTAATCAAACTGGTTGAAATGTTAATTTATCAAGTCATAATTTGATTGGAGTATAATTAAAATAAGGTGTTAGTTACATATATAGAAATGCCCCAGTTAGAGCATTATGGATGAAAAATAACACATACATGTGATGTGTGCTTTTGAATTAGAAGAATTCAGTGGTCTAGAGTGTCATTTTGCATGGTTTTAATTTGACTCAAAGTGTTTTGAGAAAAGATAATAATCAAATAAAATGCATTGCCACATTTAAGGATACATTAGCTTAAATTAGGACTTGTATGTGACAATCTCAGACCATTTAGCATGTTTTAGTAGTTTTGACCCAGATTATGCATTTTCATAGAATGTTGTTTAGATCAACAATTTTAGCACAATAATGATAGGAATTGGATGTATACATTTTGCCCCTATTTGAGAAGGCATAGTGAGATATTTGATAAAAGAAACATCTTTTCAAAGAATGAAAGCGCTGTCAATAAGTTTGAAGGTAATGATCCATGATGCCCCCTCAAGAGGGCATGCAAGGATGAAAGAGAGGGATGAACTCTTGAAAAAGAGAGCAAGAGTGAAATTAACCCATGGATAAGATTAGATTTGCATGAGTTAATGTTTTCACATGTCGATTCCTAATGATCAAAAATAGAATAGAATATAATGGACCCTAAGGAGGGGGGAAGTGGGAAGGATGTAGTCCTAAAATAGAAACAACACACTTTGACATACCCAAAAGAGGGAAAAAGTTGTCGACTTAGGGAATGATTGATCCAAAGATAAGTTGCACACTTTAAATTGGCAGAATGAGGGAAAAATCCACAAAGCTTGGAATTAGATTAAAAATGAGAGCATTGATCCAGATAAAAGAGGTAATAATTTACCCTAGTAGATTAGATTTAATCAGCTGATAAATTGATTTTTCCTTATTAGGGATGATTTTGATCACTGATAAATAATTTTTTGCCAAAAGTGTTGATTGGATTGATGAGTGGTCTAAACATTATGCCCCAATAGGGTAAATAGGAAATCATATCTCAAGAATATAAATAAATACATAGATTAAATATGAGTGGGCATAAATGTATAAATGAGGGTCCTAATGACTAAATAAGCCATAAAAAATAGGCATACAAGTATGCACAAAGTGATGAAAGAGATGATTGAAAGAATGAGGGTGGCTAAGATAACCTAAGATATGTCATTTACCCAAGTGTTACCTACATAGTTTAGATGAACCTCAAGACAATGTAGTTCTCCCAGAAGTCAGAGAAAAATAGAATGATGAATGGAGAATAGAATAATAGAAGAAAGATAAACCACTATTTAATTAGATTCATAGTGTATGCTAAGAGATGTGCATCTTGCATAGAGTATTGCATTAGGTATGGTTCATTGAGAAATGATCTTTAGAGAATCATTAAATTTTGGAATTGGTGCATTTGGTTTTTACTATAGCAAAGTAAAATTATGCATCATTAGTATGAGTAACTTATAATGACATTGTATTCCGATTACAAATGGATGGTTCAAATGTGAATACTTATAATGAAATATAATGATAAAAAACTACTAATACCAGAGTAACAACTATTTACATTTAAACAAAAAACAAAGAAAATAACAAATATAAAAAAGTAACCTAACTTGTAATCAAGATTGTAAGTAAGAACAAGAATGTATAAAATCAAAGCAAGAACAACTTAATAAACAACATGAAAGAAAGATATGAATAATATATATCCATGTGTATTAACAAGATGTAATTAGAAAGCAAAATAAAAGAATTAGTCAAATACAACTATAAACAAATCACACCTAACTAAACATGAGACTAAAAGTGTTCATAGAATTTATTTGAACTTAAAAAGAAAAAAATAATACAAATAACAAGAACAAATACTAAAATAAAATATTAAAAGAGAGGCACAATAAAACACCAAGAAATAAAGAATAAAATAAATGACACAAACTAAGTACAAATGAACAATAAAACACCCACATAAATAAATGAAGAGATTTAAAACCAAACAATAAAAATCAAATAAACACACACAAACAAAAGTTAGTCACAATGTTAGTACAAGAAAATAAAAAGGTGAATGGTTCATGTAAGTGTAATAGAGGTGTTACTCTCTATGACATCATGACCCCTAATCTAATAAATAATGAGACTAGTAGAATAGAACAAGAATAAAAGAGACAAAGTTTCCCCCAAGTGATAGGGAAATAATAAGACAATAAAATGGAAGAAAAAATAAGAAAATGAAGGAGGTGGTTGAGTTGACTCCAGATGTATGAGATAAGTGGATGTTGCCTACACAGTTCCATGAATGTGAGATCCAACATGAACTTTAGGCCAAATTTAGTTCTCCTAAGAAATGGGATAAAAGAAAAATGATGATAAGAAAACATTATTGATGTTGTAGATGAAATAAATAAATGGGATCGCAACACAGTGAGAGCATTCAAATGAGTGCTCATAAAATGGTGAAATTTTGGGATCAAAATAAACAAAAGTGCAAGACAATGTTTTTATGTTTTTGGGATTAAGCAACATAAATAAAATATTAACAAAAGGCCCAATGAACTACCTAATTAAGGAGATGTACTTTTATAGGTAATATTTCAAACAATAGCTAAAATAGCTACAATGGTGATCATGAATATAAACAATGTCATAGAGAAAAAACTAATCAAGGAGATGCAAATCCAAGAGTAAAGGTTCAAATAATAGCTAAAGCTAGCTACAATGGCCCCTATGATCCTACTAAGGCAATAATGCCTACCAAATAGAATCAAAATTATAATATAACAATATGCAGTGATAGATAAATTTGAAGAACCATTTAGTAGGAAAAAACCATGTGTTGATGTATCCATGTTCACTTATCTATAAGAAGAAGATGAAATATACTTTTCAAGTAGAACTACTTTATAGAACTAATGTTAAGTGTATCCAAAATGCCTATGAGTCATAATTAGGATCATAATGGGTTAAGGGATCGATATCCAAATTACAATGGCCAAGGGTAGGAAAATAATATGGTTTATAATAAAATAATCTAGGGCAGAACAAGAAAAAATGAATATGGTTCAAGATAGGATGGTCTAGGGTGGTATAAAAAGAGTCAAGTGGAATATAAACAATCTAAATTACCAATAGTTCAAAGTTTAAATAGTCCAAAATTTTAAAATAATATGGTTCTCATGAGAATGGTCCAAGGTAGGTCAAGAAAAAATGAATATGGTCCAAGAGAGGATGGTTTAAGATATAATAATGGGATAAAATGACTTCATCACAAGTTTCCCTCAAGTAAGGGGTCTTGTAGACAATGGTTCAAAAGGTGGTCAAGCATAGAACTACTTGAGATTCACAATGTTCATGGGATCTGGGAGTTATTCACCACCTAGAGTAGTCAACCAATATGATCCTGATCCATATTTTGTTGTGATAACATATGGGCCTAGCTAATTAGGTTAGAACTTACCATTCTTTTTGCATTCAGCATTAGTGTTCTTCTAATTCTCTTTTAAGACAAAATCACTAATTTCAAACTCTCAAGGGAAAATGTGTTTGTTATAACTTCTACACAATCTATTCTAATAAACTTGTAAGTTGTCTAGGGTAGCCAAATGCTTACCATCAAGGAGTTCTAATTCTTACAACCTGGAAACTCTATAATCTGCATCATCTTCAATATTCTCTAAGGAAAATCAAAGTGAATGCAAATTAATCTCAAATGAGATAATAGATTTTTTTCCATAAACAAAGGAATAAGGAGTGGATCTTATGGGGGTTTAATGACTAGTGCAATAAGCCCAAAGGGTAGGAAAATTTTAAAAATGCCAATTACAACCAGCATCATTAATAATCTTCTTTAGTATGGAAATAATGGTTTTGTTTGATGCCTTGTCTTAACCATTAAATTTTGGGTTATACTATTTGGATTTCTTGTGCTTTATTTTGAATTTTTTATAAATATCTTTAACAGCTTGGTTTACAATTGATCTACCATTATCAAATATAATACAGGCTAGGATACCTTATCGATAGATGATATGGTAATATATGAACTTGGAAATATGTTTTTCGATGATGTAAGTGATAGGAATGGCCTCAATCAACTTAATTAAATACTCTATATCTATGATAATATGTTTATGGCCATCAAAATATGTTGGGTTAATTTTCTCAATGAGATCGAGGCCCCATGTAGAAAATGGCCATGGTGTAGTAATCAGATGTAGTGGAAAGGAAGGTGTGTGTATCAAATTACCATGTTGTTGGTAAGAAACACATTTTTTAACATAATTACAAGCATCTTTCTCCATTTTGGGTCAATATTAACCTGTTCTAAAGATATTTTTAGCTAAGACTACACCATTGGTGTGGGCCCCACATATTTCTTCATGAACCTCCTTAAGTGCTAACTTGGATTCTCCCAAAGATAAACAAAAAATTATAATTTCATCATAGCCTTTACAATAAATCATGCTTATAAGGAGGGTATAATGAGCTAAATATGAAGGAAATTTTTTTGATGGTTATTAGAAAGGTCAAGAAGAAAGACTTGATCATGAAAATAATTATAAATGTCTTGAAACTAGGGTGGTTTAGGTGGGGGATTGGGACCAGAAATGGTGCATACCCTTTTTGAATCTAGAAAGACATGAATAGGTTTTATAATATTTTCAATATGAAATTGATACTCTTTAACACTACTATCAATCTGTATCATAGACCCAATTATTTTCATTAAATTGATAGATCTATTATTGGCTCATGGTACTTGTTCAAATTATAAGAATTTGAAATGAGCCTTGAGAATATCCACAATATTCTTGTAGGGTACATGATTATCATCTCTAGTCTAATATTTATTTATGGTTTGATTGATAATCAACTGAGAACCCCCATAGACCATTAAATGTTGGATATCCTAGTGTACTGCAAGATGAATTCTTGCAATAAGTTCTTTACACTCAACCATATTGTTGGTATAATGAAAATTAATATGAAACACCTTTAGAATCAGGTCCCTTTATGGTGTAATAAAATAAATACCATCCCCAGATCCATGGGATGTAAAAGAACCATCAAAATATAATTTCCATTGCTCAGGTTCATGCAATACTTTTATTGTCATTATAAAATCATCTAAAAAAATGAATCTAAGTGGTTGAATGTCTATAATGGGGGCTTCTACAAGTTGATAGATAATAACCTACCCCTTGATAGCACATTGGTAAGTGGCTCTAGTGTTCTTTAAGCCAAATGGCATGACTTGATAATAGAATGTTATCCATGATGTGGTGAATGTAGTTTTTTATTGGTCTTATTGAGTTATATTGATTTGATTGTCACCTAAAAATCCATCCATAAGGGACAACATCTCATACCTAGTAGTATAATTGATAATCATGCCAATGTTGGACTAAGGAAAATCATATTTGGGGCATACCTTATTGATAGCTCTAAAATTAATACAAAGATATATACCCTATGGATTTTTACTAATTGGAACTATGTTTTATATCCATTTAGAATAGTCTAGTGGTCTAATGAATCTTTATCCCAATAATTTATCCATTTCTACTTTTCTTAAAAGAGTGATGTGTGGGTGCATCTTCTTCATTTTTTTTTGATTGGCTTAGCATCTAGGTGGACAACAAGTTGATGCACAACCAAGTCAGGGTTTAGGCTTGGCATGTTAGAGTAAGCCCATGTAAATATATCAATACAATCCCTCAAATGGTGATAATATGGTCACACTCCTCATCAATGAGGGAGGCTCCAAGATAAGTAATTTTGGGATCATCATCTATTCCTAGGTTCACTTCAGTAATGTTTTCTACAAGGAGTGTAGAACCATCTTCTAAAATAATAGGCAACATTTGATATTGATTTTCTTATTCTATTTTAGCTTCTAGTTGTTCTTCCCAAAGCTTTAAATAATGAGATGAATCTAAATCTACTAGTTTAGCCAACTAGCAAATATTTATGGAAAATTAAGAGAAAGTTTCTCAAAAACTTTCTATTATTTTGATTGATGTTGGTACTAACTATGGAGCTAGGACTTGATAGACCTTGTGCATCCTTTGGAGATGAGCAAGCTTCCCCATATAAGATCACCTAAAATACATTTTCACTCAAGGGCTTATCTTTTTATTTACTATTTCCCTGACCAACAAGAACCTAAAAGAGGTTTTCACCTGAGGATCTCAATGTTTTATCTTTTTCATGACTACAAAAGTTTGTTTGATCTCTAAATTAGGCAGAAGGGTCCAAACATAAATCAAATCCTTGTTTATGATTACCAATTGGAAACTCATCTTTGAGGCCTATGCACTCAACAATATATTCCTCATTCTAGAATGCATCAAGGTGTATAACCAAATTTTGATGGTCCTAATCAATGAGTTTGGGATGTCAAAGGCAAAGGGAACAATGGGATGTGATATCTATAATGGAGTTTGATTCAAATAATTTCATGTCAATGATCTCATCATAAATATTATAATGGGATGTTACATCACTTCTAAGAGTCTCATTTCTAGTTGATTTGGAAGAATAACTATAAAAATACATGAGGTCACCCCTAGGTGGTATAAATCTGAGACCTTGACTCATGTTAGGTTTACTAGCTGATAAGGGTTCTAGTATTCCTTGCTCTCATGGCCTGATGCCTTTTATTGTATAATAAAATTTATCCATAATATAATTAGGGATAGGTTATTTTGGATTCTAAAAATAATCAGCAGTGTCATTCGAATATAATTGATCTCCTTTAATGAAAGCTTATTGATCTTGATTTGGTAAAGTAGTGGTACAAATACCATCTATGGTTTTTGTGTATCTTTCTTCTTTTACCAAATCATGTTTGGTTTACAAGGGATTTTTGAAGTTTTAGGTTTCCCAAAAGATTTGGGAGACTTGGGAAACTTATCAATATAAAAGGCATCTTTTAGATGATACATAAAAATTCATGCATCCTCTATAGTGACTTATTGTGAAAGGGTTTTAGGAAATGGATCATCCAAAGTGGAAGCAAGGTCACTTGGATTGATATAATTGGATTTGAAAAGATGTGAAACTATTTCCTTGTTATTCTTCACAACTAATTCAAAACTATGACAACAGTTATAATTATGAAATTTAGCCTCTAAATGTTTACAATACTAGTAAGGCTACAAATCGATAGGAATGGTGACTTCAATTCCATCATGGGGGAACTTGAGGAACTAATGCAAAGTGGATGGTAGAGCTTATACTTCATGGATCCAAGGATGACCAAGAAGTATGTTATAAGGAAATTCAATATCCATAATATGTAACAAAGTATGATGGGACACAGACCCAACAATGATTGGCAAACAAATAATACTAGAAGATTACCTTTTGGCATTTTCATATGCCTTGATGGTAATTGTATCTATTTGAATGTCTTTCATAGTATTACCCAATCATTATATGAGCTTGAGGGACACTACATTCAGCGTTGAACCATTATCTATAAGAACCTGCTTGATTTTATGGTTTCTAATGATGAATTCAATATACAAGGGGTTGTTATGGCTAGGACCAAGAGTGGACATGTCTCTTTAGTCAAATGTAACCTATCATAATAGAGATAAATACCCTATAAGTGTTTGAAATTATTTAGGATTAATGTCTTGGGGAACAATGGATTTTTGGAGAAAGTCATTTAAAATAGTTCTATGTGAACTAGGAATTTGACTAAGAAGATGATATTAGTATCGTGTTAGTAAATGAAACCAAATAAAAAACACACTAAACTAACATCTTCATGCTTAGTTACTAGGGTGAGCTTAGTAAGAAAAATAAATGACAAACATAACTTAAAAGTAAGGAAAAATAAGAATTCCATCACCTTCCTTGGATGCTCTAAATGCTTTTATAGTAGTGGATTGCTCAGTTTTATAATCATAAAGTCCTTGGCAATGGAATCTTGGCTACTTCCATCTCTCCTTGGTACATTTGGCCTTGGCTTGGAATCAATTTGGCATGATAATACTAGTTTGCATGAAGCTTTTGGAATCAATACTATATTATAACTTTGCACAAATTAAGCCTCTTGAAGATATTTGAGCATAATAACTTTGCACCAAAATAGCTTAGAAATGATGATCATGGCCTCTCTATTTATAAATTTTGGAAAATGGCTAGAATCAACCTAAACCATCCATCTCAAGATTGAGATGTGTGGCTAAAGATAAATCTAAATATTAAATTCATTATACAAATATCCCCATTAATATTTTAGATAGAGGGGTACTGAATAGGCATGGAGGGTCTTAATGAGGCATGGGAGACCCATAATCCTGATATTTTATGTATTTATGGCTTATGGATGCCACCTCATATGATGATGTCACCTGATGATGCAGTTAATAGAAATAAATTTTCAATAAATATTTATTCAACAAGTTCTATGGAAAATTAACTTAAATCCCTAATTTGGTTTAATTAGCCTAAAACATGATTGGTCAACTTTAGTGCAAAATTTGCCTCTTGGTGCACAAATTAATCAAATTGGTCAAAATGTCTTATTTTTAGTCTAAAATTTGATTGAATTAGAATTAAAAGTTAATCTCAAATGCATTATATTAGTTATCCCATTTATGATGTTACCAACACCAAATAATAAAGGCACGTGTCTTCTGCAAGAGATTTGATAGAAAAGAGTAATCTAAGACATCCAGGTATGAAATTATCATTTTGACTTGAAATGATTTGATCAAAGTTAGTTGGATCATAAATTACATTTCCCTATTTAATGATACTCTAGCCAAAATCAGCACTTGAATATATCAATTTAAACTCATTTAATGTATTTTATTATTTTTAAGCCAAATTATGCACTTTGGTGGAAATTGGTCAAAATCCTAGTTGGAGGTTATTGGTGGCCAAATTTAGGTGTCTACAATTTTCCCCTATTTGGGAAGGCATTTAAATCTATAATCATAGTAACATATTATCAAATAATGAAAAGGTCCATATGCCTACAACTATAACAATGATAAACTAACTGTATGATCATTTTTCCCCTTGAGAGAATGGTTATCACAAGTAGGTTGGAAAATGGTTCCTCAATAAGAAGCAAAACAAGGGGACCAAAGAAAGGAAAGATGATGGGGTGAAAACATAATGATTATGAAAAAGTAGTTAAAATCATTGAGAATATAATTGGAATAGTGTATAATGTGTTGTCCAAAGGTGGTTATAAGCATTATACCCTAATAGTGGCAATGTGGTACGATAACATAATGATTTTCCTAAAGATGGTTATAATCATTGAGAAGATGGAGCTACCCCAGTTAGTATAGATAAACAAGATAATATCATGCCCTTGTATGGGTAAAAAAATAAAAATGGTGAGAACATAATGATTTGCCCAAAGGTGGTTATAATCATTGAGAAATGTAGGTGGGATGGTGTACAATGATTTGCCCATAGGCAGTTATAATCATTGGACCTCGATTATGGAAAACATGATAAACTTGGCCAAGGATGATGATGACTTAAAATAGAGGGTAATGATGAATTGGAATAACCTACTAGTAGGGAGATGCTCGTCTAAACTAATAAAATTTAAATTCTTTCATGGTTAATTACTCTGTATGGTATATGATAGGGATTGAATCAGGATGTCAGTGCTAAAGAGATGTTGATGATACCATTACTAAATAGACTTCTTGAAGTTGATGTTTTTTATATCACGTGTCGATAGGAATCATGGTATAACATCATGAAGACTTGGCTGAAATATTCAAAAATATTGACTCCAGTAATCCAATACTCAATAGAAAACAATGAACCAATAATAAAAACCATAATGACAATGTAAGCATATGAATATGGATATATTCAAGTGTAATTGTGGGCAAGGAATCACCCAATGAAAACACATGAACTAAATCAAGACAACAGTGCTGAAATCAAACAAATAGGCACACAAACAAAACAACAAAGAAACACTCAATAGAAACGATACAAACATTGCCCCTATAAAATGGGCAACAACTAAAGTGGGAATAGAAGAAAATAAAGGGGGTGGTCAAGCTATCTCTATATGCACTAGGCAAGTGGACGCAACCTACATAGTTCTATGGATGTAATATCCAATAAAAACTTTAGGCCAAATGTAGTTCTCCCAAGGAATGGGAAGAATGTGATAATTGATGAAAATAAATAGAATATATGTGATAGAAGAAGAATAGTCTTACAAAATGGCAAGTGCATGAGAGACAATGCTAAAAAGGATGGGGAAACTAAGTGACAAGTGGTTTTCATGCAACATAGTAAGGGGTCCTAGAATCCTTAAGGCAAAGAAGTTGTCAAATGTTTTTGATTTTTTCTAACAATTTTACAAATGTTTTTAGAATTTTGGAAGTATCTCAACTCGATAAAGAATGATGAGACACTAAATGGTTCAAGCTCACAAAATAGTGAGAGCATTCAAACTTATGTTACTCATAAAATGGTGAGAGTGTTCAAACTTAGGTTGCTCACAAAATGGTGAGAGCATGGTGGAAAGGGTAATTGAGATAACCTCAAAAAGTATCAAGTGTCACCTACATAGTCCTAGAGTAGGACCTCAAGTCACTGTAGTTCTGCCCTATAAAAGAGTAATTTGACTAGTGTAGTATTCAATTCAAACAAAATAGACATAGGTGGTAAAAATGCATAGTATGACATAGGAAGTGGTAAGTTGGTACATTAAGACTTAATAAAAAAATGTTTCTCCTAGTTTGCCTATAGGTAGTTATAACTAGGACACAACATCATAGATCAATGGTACTAATTTTCCCAAAGGTGGTTATAATTAGTAGAAAGATTAGTGATAAGAAAGGAATAATAAATAAAGGATGCACCTATCAAAAATTTTATCATACTACTCCAAACTAGTGATAAGAAAGGAATAATAAATAAAGGATGCACCTATCAAAACTTTTATCATACTACTCCAAAATATGATCTCTATCTAAATTACTTGAAATAACTAATGAAACTGATCAAATTCTTCAATGCTAAAAAATGTGTAATGAATGGCAAAAAGCAAGGTCAAATGAGCTAGGATTTAGAACACATTTGGTTGATAGAACAGAATGGTAAAATGAATAAGGCTAAGAGGATAGATAAAAATGATATTTTTACAAAGAAGAATAGTGATAACATGGCACCACTGAAATGGTCTTTATACATAATACACCTTATTGCTCAAGCATAGTACCACTTGAGGTGAATAGTATTCATTGGCTTAGGAAGTTCATCTCCATCTCGTGTGGCAAGCCTATATGCCCCTAATCCATAATCTATGGTAATGATGAAAGGACCTATCCAATTTGGTTTGAATTTACCTTTATGCTTCTTCTCAACCATAGTACTCTTTTGGTTTTCTTTAAGAACAAGATCACCAAGCTCAAATTTTCTATATTTGACACATCGATTGTAGTGGCCTTTGAGTTAGTTATGATATGCCTGAAGATTTTTTAGCATAGCTATGTATTTTTTATCAAGTAGGTCTAGCTCTTGTAGGTTAGCTACTTAATATTCATGATCATCTAGGACATGTAAGAAAGATATGTGTAGTGAAGGCAATTCAACCTCAATGGGAAGGATGGCTTTAATACCATAAATAAGTATGGCATGGCTCCTATAGGAGTATGATGATTAGTACGATATGCCCAAAGGGTAGGGAATATATGTAGGTACCAATCATGACTGACATCATTAACAATATTTTTGAGAATATTGATAATGTTTTTGTTCGATGCTTCAGCCTAACTATTACCTTGAGGGTAATATGTTATAGAAAAATATTGTGTGATGTTATATTTGTTACATAGCTAGTCTACATCCTTGTTCTTGAATGATCCTCCATTATCAGATATAATGTCAGAGGGGATACCATAGTGGAAAATGAGATGATTGAAGATAAATTTGGAAATTTTCTTTTCAGTCATGTAAGTGAGGGGTATATCTTCAACCCACTTAGTGAAACACTCAGTGGTGGTAAGGATATGTTTATGGTTGTTAGATGAAGTGGGGTTGATCTTTCCAATGAGGTCAAGTCCCCATGTAGCAAATGGCCATGGTGTTAACATTAGTTTTAGAGTTTGTGTTAGGGCATGAATCAGATTAGCATGCCATTGACATTTGTCACACTTCTTTACATATATAGCTACATTTGCATCCATCATAGGCCAATAATAACTAGTATGCAAGAGATTTTTGGATGGGATTGCCCCACTAGAATTAACTCCACATATTTCTTCTTGAAATTCTCTTAATGCTAGTGTAGACTCTAACAAAGTTAAACAATGAAGTAGAGTTTCATCAAAACTGTGGTGGTAAAGGGTGGACCTAAGTAGAGTATAATGAGTGAAATGATGAATAAAGGCTTTGGTTTTTTTTTGAGATAGGTTAGGTGGTATAACTTGGTCATGAAGGTAGTTGTAAAAGTCTGAGTACTAGATAGAATTAGGACTAATAATATCACAAATCATTGCAATGGTTAAAGGTTCATGAGCTAGTGAAAATAATCTCAACAAGGAATTGATATTCTCTAGCTTTATCTATTTGTCAAATTAGAGAGGTGATAGTAGACATGACATCTATAGTTTTATTACTAGCTCTTGGTATATGATCAAATTGGATATTTACAATTTACTACTTTAAGGTATCGACCATAGCCTTATATGGAACTAACTTGTCATCTTTGGTCTCAAAATAGTCTGTGACCTGATTGATGATTAATTGAGAATCACCATGAATCTTTAGATGAGATATATTCCATTGTACTACCTATCAAAATTCTATAATAAGTGCTTCATACTTAGCCATGTTTTTTATACAAGGAAAACTGATTTTAAATGATTTAGGGAATAGATCCCCCTATGGTGTACTAAATAAGAGACTTACCCCTGATCCATGTGTAGTAAATGAACCATCAAAATATAGCTTCCAATGATACTCCCCAAGAGGTGGGTCAATAACGATAATTATGGATTCATCAAGAAAATGAAATGTGAATGGCTTTGTGTTTGCAAGGGGTGCTTTAGCAAGTTGATCTATAAGGACATGTCCTTTGATTGCCTTCTAATTGACATACTCTATGTCAAACTCACTCATAATCATGATCCATTTGGCCATTCTACCTTGTAAATCTATTTTAGATAGTAGATACTTGAGCATATCTACTTTTGAAATGACCATGGTTTTATTATTCAACATGTAATGGCATATTTTTTTTATTGGGAAGACCATGGCCAAACAAGATTTTCCAATAGGTGCATAGTTATGTTTATATGTGACCAAGGTATGGCTTAAGTAGTATACTACATGATTTTTTCCATTGTTATCATGTTGAGCCAAAAATTCCCCCAAGGCATTATTGGTAGTTGATAGATACAATAAGAATGACCTTCCTATGATAGGAGGTAACAAAATAAGTGGATTAAATAGATGGTCCTTAAGTTGTTGAAAAGTTATTTGGTAGTGGTCATCCTAGTGAAATGCAACTCTCTTATTCAAAATATGTGTAAATGGAGACACTTGTTTGCTAATTGAGAAATGAATCATCAAATTGAATAGATCTTACCCTGTAAATTATAGAGTTGATTTAAATTAGTTGGTGGTGGTATCTCGATTATAGCATGGACTTTGGATGGATCAACTTCAATACCCCTAAAAGACATAATGAAGCCAAGTAAATTTCCTAAGGTTACTTCAAACACATATTTCTTTGGATTGAGTCTAACTTTATACTCATACAATCTTTTAAATATCCTATGTAACACTACTAAATGGTCAACCCTAGTTTTGGATTTTCTTAATATGTCATCAACATAGTCTTCAATAATATCATGCATCATATCATGGAATATGATAGTCATGGCCCTTTGATATGTAGCTCTAGCATTCTTAAGACCAAATGGCATTACCTAATAATAAAATGTTCCCCATGGAGTGGTGAATGTTGTTTTATGTTGGTTTTCTAGTGTTATTCTGATCTAATTGTATCCTAAAAATCCATCCATGAGTGAAAGCATTTCATAACCTGCCATAGATTCAATGATCATGTAAATATTAGGTAATGAAAATTCATCCTTAGGAAAATCTTTATCGATGTCTCAAAAATTAGTAAAAATTTTGATTCCTTTAGGCTTTTTTCTAATAAGTACACCATTAGATATTCATTATAAGTAGTCAATGGATCAGATACATCCTAATTTTAAGAATTTTTCCAACTCTTTCTTTACCAAGATAGTAATACAAGGATGCATCTTATGTAACTTTTGGTTCATCTATTTGGTATCAAGATTGACCACAAGATGGTGAAAACCAAGGTGGGGTCCAAACCTAGCATGTCAGAATAAGCCCATGCAGAGATATCTACAAATTCTCTTAATAAGGCTATAAAGACTTCACGTTCCTCCTTAGTGAGAGACGTACCTAATTTTATCCATTTTAGGTCTGATGGAATCTTTATGTTTACCTATATTATATCTTTCACTATAAAGGTCAAACCATCTTCTAGGAACGTAGGAAAAGACTTGAAATGTTGGACTATATCAGGGTCCTTTGTTAGAACATACTCTTCAATGTCTTCTAGGCATGATGAATCTAAGTCCCCCAATGGGAGATCTGGCCATGTGACAAAAACAATAAAAAATTATTAAAGAATTCAATCAAATACTTATTGTTGCATAAAAGTAAACTTAGATCCATAGGTAAGTTCATCGTTGGTGGTCTCTTAGTCTAAATTTGAAGAATAATGAACACCCCTATCTAACAATGCCTAAAATAGGTTTTTCACCACTAGACTGACCTTTATCTTTTACTTTTTCCCTGGTTAAAAGGCACCTCAAAGAGGTTTTCACTTGGGGACCTCAATGTTTTATTTATTTATTTTTAACTAAGGGTGTTCACCTGCTCTCCAAAATAGGCTTCAAGATCCAATGTAATTGAGAGTCCTAATTTATGATCTCCCAATATAATGTTGTTTCTAAGGCCTAAAAAGTCATAGAATGACTCATCATTTTGAAACTCATCAATCAACAAAGTGGATTCTTATTGATCATAATCTATCAGTTGGGGATAGTATAATGATAATGGGCTATGATGAATGACTAGGGTAAGGGTAAAAATGGAATTGGTATCAAATAGGTTAGTCTTAAATAGGTCATCAAAGGTGAGGCTGTGATCAGACTCTACTTTATTTTTGGCATCATCCTCACTAGGCATTAGTTATAAAATTTGAATAAGATATGTGGGATCACCCTCAGGGGATTTAAATCAAATTTCATAAGGTATTTCATACTTAGTCATGAAAATTAGCTCGATGGTTCCTTGCTAATTTTGTCTAAGGCTTATTCCTTCATTATTGTGACACTTCATGATCCTATTGGGAATAAAATACTTTGCACTTTTATAAAATATCAGTTGGGGATAATATAACAATAATGAGCTATGATGAATGACTGGGGTAAGGGTACAAATGGTATTGGTATCAAATATGTTAGTCTTAGCTAGGTCATCAAAAGTGAGGCTATAATCAAACTTTGCTTTGATGTTAACATCATCCTCACTAGGTTTTGGTGATGTAATTTGAATAAGATATATGGGGTCACCCCCAGGCAATTTAAATCCAAGTCCATAAGGTCTTTCATACTTAGTCATGGAAATTGGCTGAATGGTTCCTTATTGATTTAGTCCAAGGCCTCTTCTTTCATAATTGTGATGCTCCATGATCCTATTGGGAATATGATACTTTTCACTTTTATAATAATCATCTTGGTCATTATTGTATAGCCATGATTCATCCCCTTCAAGAGGGTCAGATTCTAGGCCAGATTTTGGTACAAATCTGACAGGTCCCTTATCTTTGTTCTTTTGTTGCCAATGCATATGTGGGGTGACTTTAGGTCACCTAAAAGTTTTTAGATTCTAAGGAAGATTGGAAATATGAAATATATCATGGGTCTAATACTCTCCTAGTCTATTATCTAAAATGGTGAAATGATTAGAAGCTTTAGGAGGTGGTATGTGGGAAAGGGAATCCAAAGTATTAGGATATATGCAATTATCTAATGAAGGATCAATAAGTATGGTATTTATTTTATCATGCTTGGAACTTGGATTCATGTCGTAATGATAATTGAAGCTTTGAAATTTAGCTTCAAGATATTTGCAGTGTTCATATGGGTGTAAATCTCCTAAAATATTCACTTTCATCCCTAAGTGGAAAAACTTGATACATTAGTGCAGTGTTGATGGGACTACATGAATCTCATGTAACCAAGGCCTACTTAGAAGCATATTGTATGATAACTCAAGATAAAACACATGAAAAAGTGTATTATGGGTCAAAGGCCTAATGATAACTAGCAAAATAATGGTGCCTTATGATTCTCTTTATTGATTATCATAGACTTTGATGGTTATCATTTCTAGTTGGAGTTTTCCATTGTGTACCCAAGAAGCTTGATGAGATTTAGAGACACTATGTTGAGACGTGATCCATTATCTATAAGTACATGTTTCACTTTATGCCACTTTATATAAACTTATATGTATAATGGATTATTATGGAGTGGGCCAAGGGAAGATATATCACGTTATTTGAATGTGACTTGTTGGGCTGGAGCTAGGTGTCCAACCAAAGTTTGAAATTTATCATGGGATATGTCACTGGAAATAGTGGATTAGGTTAAAAACTCATTCAAAATGTTCTTGTGGATTATTGACATTCATAAAAAATCTAAAATATAAATTTGTGCTAGTGTCTTCTATAATTGTTCCACAATATCAAACTTATTGTCTTGGTTAATGGCGAATGGTTTATTCTGAGGCTGAAGGGTTGGTTGGATAATGGACAAAGCGATAGATGGTTGTGGATTTGGGATAGTAATATTTGACCTTTGAGTTGTGATTACATAATTGGGATTAGATGCTAGACCATAATTTCTAATAAATGTTGGAAATGGTGCGGGACCAGATAAGACAAGTCTCGATTATTAGTGCACTTGAGTATGTGGTCACATGACAAGGGTGAGTTATGAGTATATGGTTTAAAAGTGGGAGTCTTGATTTTTTTGTTTGCTTGTGTGTATTCCCAAGTCAAATAAGGATTATCCATATAATTTGTTTGAGTTTTATTGTTTATCAATGGGCTAGATTGATTAGTGTTCGGTCTAGGATTAATGGAGATGGTATTAATACTACCCCCTGCAATATGACTTACAACCCTATTGTAGTCATGTGTAAATGCATGGTAGGTTTGTTTGTTTTTACTATTTTAAACTTATTTTTTTATATTGTTCTATCATTATGGGTTATACTATTGATTTTATATATTTTTTTAGTTCTATTGGTTCAACATTTGATTTTGATACTGTATATTTTATTGTTGCACTAGTCAGTGTTGTTGCTATTATTGTTGATTATTATGTTAGGGAAAGGGGTTTTGATAAATCCCAAGAGTTTTATTAAAAGTGGAAGAACCATTATCCAATTCTATCTCCCCATTCTCCAACACATTTTCAATCAAATGCTTGATTTGAACACATCTTGGTAGATTATGCCCATTAACTCGATGATATTCATAGAATTCATTTTCATGGTACCAATCAAGATACAAAATGCCTTATGGATAGTGCTTTGGTATAGGCTGACTAATCAGATTAGTGATGGTAAGTTTACAAAATACAAATTCATTAGTATCTCCTAGGTCACTAAAGACCTGATGCATAGGTATAATTCTCCTTAGAGGAGGGGTTTGTAATGGTAAAAGTTGTGGTATTTGTTGCACAAGTCTTAGTTGTTGTGCTTGTGACATTGGTTGGAGAGGTTTTTGAGTAAGATTAAATTGAAAAGGTAGTGCAAATGATGTTTTCACCATTTGGATATGATGTGATTTGGTTACTCTATTTCCCACAACATTTCTATTATAGTTGAATTGTTTCAATTTTTCTTGATTATTGGCCTATGTTGATTGCAATGCTTTTGCTTGAATGGGATGTTGATTTTGGTCATTTACCTGATTCATACCTTAATTCTAATTAGTGGAATTAAGCATGATGACTCCTTTATTTATGAGTGCTCACTTGATCAATAAACCTTTATCAATGATATCCTTGAAAGTATGTGCACATTATAGTTCTAGATGATAAGTTATCTCACTATGCAAATTTTTAGTAAACATAGCGGCTAATTGTTTATCTCGTAAACTATGGGTGAAATGGCTTGCAAGGGATCTCTATCACTATAGATAACATGCAAAACTCTCACCAAATTTTTTATTTTCTTGTGTTAAGTCAACCAATGAAATCTCATATTCAAGATTATAGGAAAAGTGTTACACAAACTTATCAGTAAGATCATCAAAATCCATTACTAAATTCTTGGAAAACTTTAAAAACCACTCCAAGGCTTGTCTAGCTAAGCTCCTTGAAAATAATAATAAAAGGTATATATCACTATATGCCACTAGTTGACATATGATAAAGAACTTGATTAAATGGGCCTTAGGGTCACCTTTCCCTTTGTATTTGTCAAATTTTGGTGGTTCATATCCTAGAGGAAATGGTATTTTAAAGTAATCTATGTTGAATGGGTAAGAACACATGTCATCTAGCTTAATCTTTTTACTCTATTTCCCAGCTTGAATGGCAGCAATTACATCCTTCATCTATTGTAATTTTTGGGATAGAAAATTGGAAGGAACATTGGTTTGAGGGAGAATATTAGTTTGGGAAAATGGTTGGGAGGTCACAAGTGGGACACTTTCACCAAGGTATGATGGAGATATCTATTGGGGTATATTGGTTTTGTTGGAACATAAACCAAGAAAATGCATACGTGGATTAGGATGTACTTGAAATTGCACATTTAGTTATGCGATATTCTAGTTTGGGTTGGCTATGAAGGTTTGACTTGGAGGATTTTGTGGTTGGGATGGAGGGATATAACTATTTGTGCCTACTATGGTTGAAAAGGGACATGTTTCTGACTAATCAAACCTTGCTGATGAGTGGAAACTTGTGGACCAAAACCTTATCTCTAAACTTGTGGCATATTTTGAACCAATGTTTGTCTAGTAGGTACTTGAGAAAAATGAGAGCCTCCTTATTGTATGAATCCTTATTTGGAAGTGAAAGCATGTTGAGTATTTGATATCTATCACTGACCAATATTTACAAGTTGTTGGCTAGTCATCATTTGGTTTGGGATTGGTACATTGGTATGTGACTGAGGAGGTATATTTTCCTCTACCTGATGAGATGGAACATTAGTTTTCCTTTTTTGAGGTGGAAATATATTCAACCTCTATTACATTGGTACACTATATTGTGCCTATTATTGTGGAATACTACTCATCAGTTTTTGAGGAGAAGTAGGATTTGTTACATTCTATTGTTGAGGCATGACATTGGTTACTAGTGGACTACCTAATCTCATAGCTTGCACACTTGAGGAAGTAGTGGGTTGAGGTTGGGAAATAGGAGGTGATGATTGGGGAATAGAGGCTCTTATTCCTTGGTATGATGATCTACTCATGGTATTAATTATGGGCACATGTTGTTGACTAGTTGTTGTGAGTTAGTACCACTTTGATTGGGATTGGACGTTGTTTTCACATTGTCCACTATATTTGGCTCACTATTTTATGTAGAAGTAGAAGACACTTATTCAATAATGGGCATATGCAACAAGTTTTCTATCGAAGTGTTTTGTATGAATGGGTGTGAACTCTAATTTTGTTGGCTAGTTGACTCTATCAAAACTCCTATTAAAAGAATTAAGTCAATAAGAGGTATGCTCACCATGTTCATCTAATTAAAATTATGTGTTAGATTTAGATAGGTTTGATATGCTATCTACATTTTATTAAAGTGGTCTTCCATGATTTTTTTGCCTATGTTAGGCATTTAAGGGTTCTAATATATTGTTTGAACTAGAGCCAAATGATTTCTAGAAGATTCCTGTTAATCATAAATGATATTGTGGGGCATTCTTACTAGGCTTAGTAAATTCTCATGAGGTAAGTCTACTAGAAACTTGGACCCTACCTCTATGGCTCTAACCAAAATGTCATCTTTATTTTTTAACAAATGTCACTCAAACAAAAATAGATCATACATGGAAGCCGTATTAGTAGAATATGATTGATGAAGAATTGGCTTACCCACTGTGGGTATTGTAGCTAGGTATTGTGTGGTTTGTTCTTGGTCTTATTATGAATAAGGTGGTGTGTTAACCAAATATTTAGCCAAGGTATCTTGGCTTTATGCCCCTAATTGAGTTTATAAGAGGGATAAGAATCCATCTCATAAAGAATATTATATACATAGGGGTCTTGTACCATTTCTTCTTGTGCAACCACATTACTAATCCCTAGATTATACATGAGTCCACTATGAGTGTAGGAATACATGTTGGGATCCATAGTTAATACTTTGTGATAAAAGATCAAAGAGTTTTTCAAACTCTAAAAAGATAATGTGTAAAATAGATGATGTTCAAACCTAGTCTAGATTCATCAAAAGAATCAAAAAGGTTTATGCAAATATTTGTGAGGAAACAAGCTAGCGTTAAGTATCTAATGCCTCACTGTTCACACAAAGATGAGAAAGTAAATAGACCAAAAATTGAAAGGCCAAAATCTAAGCTCTAAGTGTTTCAATTAATCTAATCTAAGAAATTAAAAGTTGTTAAGTCTTTTGGATAAATGCGGTGTCAAAAGCTAGGCTCAAACAAGGCATGTGCTAAGACTCTTGGCCAAATGGCATCAAAATATAGAATTTGAAATAGATGAAAGTTTTAATCTAATGAATTTGAAACACTTCTAACAAACACTAGGAATTTGATTCTTGGACGTGAACTTGATCAACTAGGTATAAGGTATGAAATAAAAGGCACTTTAAAAATAGTTTATTTTCCCATAAATAATGGTATAAAACTTGGTTCTTTTGACAAATAAGCTAGACAAAAGTGAATGACATGACTATGCTAGACAAAGGTTCATAAAAGGTACACTTAGATTGGTTTAAAAATATGAGAACAAATTTGAACTCTATGCAAGAGGGTCTATGAAACAATATATGAAATGTCTTGGGCAGTGTAACAATGCTAGAATACCTAAAAGATGTGACAAAATGTTTGTTTAAAAAACTCCCTAAGGCAAAGATAGTTTTCCACAATTTTGACAACATAACACTATATTTTTTGACTCAAAATGTTGTGGTGCATAAACTCAAAGTGCAAGTGTTTATCAAAAAATGACTCAAGTTTATCAAGTGGTGATAATGATCATGAGTCTGAAATGGTCTTCAACCCAAATTAGAAATTGAACCTAAGTTCCCTCAAGTTTAGTGCAAATGGTGAACCCACTTAACACATTAACCATATGAACTTATAAAGGTGAAATTTCAAATTTAGATTATAAATGGACTTAAACAACTTTGGTAAAGGTTTAGACTTAATTGGGTAGCATAACTACGTCAAAATGGATGATATGACTCCAATTTTTGATGAGCTTTGAATAAAGCAAATTGATGACTTTACATGAGTAGCATAATGCCTCTTTATTCAAATGAAAATGAGGACCATGTGTTTTTTTTTGTATCATTTGTTTACACCAATTTTTGACTCCAAAGAAGACTTTAATCTATGACAAAACCAACTAATTAATCATTCTTAGACTCTAAACTAACAAGGGTGCTTGGTATTATATGAATCCATCAATATACGTCATTTGAGAGTATTTTAAGTATTCATCCAAAAGTGAATGTGCATGATATAGTATGGTTTTACACCTCTCTTATCTCAAATTATATTAATATGACATGGACCTTGAGGTGCACCTTGTACCAACAATACATTTGTGGCAAGTGGGGTTTTGTCTAAGATCTACAAGTTTTTGAAAGTTTTAGGAGAATCAATTACACACTGAATTTCATGCCAAAAAATGCAAAATAAAAGCACAAATTATAGGTATGTATCACTTGGATTGTTGCAAAAAGGTCTAGTCCTTTTTGAAACCACTACATCTTGTTGTTCGCTCAGTGTAGTGCGATGTCCAAAGTGCCACTACGTCTTGTGTGCAACTCCAATTAGGAGAAAAATAAATTCAATGTTGGGAGGTGAAACCTCAGGTCAAAGCTTCCCTAAAGAACTCTTGGGAGGTGATGAAGTCCCCCTCGCAAGCCAAGTTTTCATAAAAATAAAGAAAGCATGAAATATAAAGACTTTAGGGTCATTTTCAAGGTTACCCAAACTTTGATGAGTTTTTGGGGAGTGCTTTAGATGACTTTATTTCTAAGCCTTGGACTAGGTTATTTGTAATAGGAATGACACTTTTGATTCCAAGGGTTCCCTAAAGGGGACAAATGGAAGATAATACATGCAACACCCCTCTTTTTTCCAAACAAAAATCTAATTTAAACAACTAAGTGAATACAAAAAGCTTGGAAAGGTGAGTTCATTTAAAGCCCAAATTCAAAAAATGAGGTGGTGTTAATTTGACCCCTTGGTCTTAGTTGTAACTTTTAAAAATAATTCTAAAAAAACTTATTTAAGAACCTTAAATGTTACTTTAAGCAATTAAAATAATGTTCCTAATTCATTTTAAAATCATGCCAAAGATGGTCTAAAACATGTTTTAACAAATTTGAAGTCTATTGGTTACCTGTCTACCCTTAAGGCATCACTCCAAAAGAAAATATGTTAGGTTAGAAAATGTTAGAATAAATATAAATAAAATATTAATAAAAAATAATATTAAATATATGAACACCTGCAAACAACAAATTAGAAGGCTAAAAATAAAATATAACACAACACAAAATCCTGCACATAAAATATAAAAACCCGTAGTTGTATTTTTAACATAACTTTTAAAATATAAGTTAGTTTATTAAAAAAAAATTAGAGGTTGTCAATAACTCCAGGGTGCACGTCTCTAAAATTTTTTAAGTCAAAATAGTTAATAAAAAAAGTTATGAACTCTATTTTAACCATTTTTACCAGAAAAATAAAAAACAAAAAGTGATAGTTACTAAAATAGTTATAACTTATAAAATATAAAGAATTTTTTTGTGAAAGTTTTAGAATATATCAATGATATATTCAGATATATGAATTTAAAAAATTATATAAAAATATTAAGTAAATAAAATTTTATGACTTATTTATTGGCCATTTTTACTCGAAGCAAAAAAAAGAGAGAGAGAATTAAAACTATGAAACACAAAAAAAGTTTGTCAGTTGTGCTCTCATGAAGATCATCCCACCGAGTGTGAAATTATGTGAACTAGGAATTTTAATAATAAGAGGATATTATTATCATGTTAGTGAATTAAACTAAATTAAAAACACACTAAACTAACATCTTCATGTCTAGTTATTAGGGTGAGCTTAGTAACAAAAATAAATGACAAACACAACTAAAAAGTAAGGAAAAACAAGAATTCCTTCACCTTCATTGGATGATAAAAATGATTTTTTAGTAGTAGATTTATAATTTTTATGATCATGAAGTCTTTGGAAATGGAATCTTGGCTACCTCCATCTCTCCTTAGCACCTTTGGCTTTGGCTTGACTTGGCTTGTAATCAATTTAGCATGGTAACATTAGTTTGCATGAAGCTTTTAGAACCAATCCCATATTATAAATTTTCACAAATTAAGCTTCTTGAATATATCTGAGCATAATAAATTTTCAGCAAAATATCTTAGAAATGATGTTCATGGCCTCTTTATTTATAGATTTTGGAAAATGGCTAGAATCAACTAGAACCATCCATCTCAAGATTGTGATGCGTAGCTAAGGATAAATCTAAATATTAAATTCATTATATAAATATCCCCATTAATATTTGGGATAGAGGGGTATTTAATAGGTATGGAGGGTATTAATGAGGCATGCGAGACCTATAATCTTGATATTTTATGCATTTATGGCTTATGGATGCCACCCCATATGATGATGTCACTTGATGATGTAGTTAATAAAAATAAATTACCAATAAATATTTATTCAATAAGTTCCATTTAAAATTAACTTAAATCCCTAATTTGGTTTAATTATCCTAAAACATGATTAGTCAAATTTAGTGTAAATTTTGGCTCTTGGTGCACAAATTAACCTAATTGATCAAAATGTCTTATTATTGGTCCAAAATTTGATTGAATTGGAATTGAAATTCAATGTCAGATGCGTTGGATCCATTATCCCATTTAGGATGTTACTAACACCAAATAAAAAAGGCATGTGTCTTATGCAAGAGATTTGATAGAAAAGAGTAATCCAGGACATCTGGGTGTGAAATTATCATTTTGACTCAAAATGATTTGACAAATTTAGCTAGCCCATAAATTATATTACCCTATTTAATGATACTCTAGCGAAAATCGACACTTGAATATATCAATTTTAACTCATTTAATGCATTTTAGTGTTTTTAATCCAAATTATGCACTTTAGTGGAAATTGGTCAAAAGCCTAGTTGGAGGTTATCAGTGGCCAGATTTAGGTGTCTACACTATGGACTTTAGATGTACACAAAAATTCTAAAATATAAATTTACATAGAAGTTTTACTTAGTTGGTTTGAGATACTATATGGATTTTCAATAGTAGTAAGATAAGGCTTAGCTTTGGCTGGTACAATGTTCAACTTTGGATCTAAAGGCACAATGTTCACATTGGGTCAGTGTTGGAAGAGGGTAAAGGGCCCTAAAGGGTGACTCACGAGTTCTCATCTAGTTATGATCATGAAATCTAGAGTTAGTAAGGATCCATTATAATTAGAAGACAAAGGTAAAGGACCTTGGATGGTGACTTGTGGGCATCTAGTTGGATTTGCACAATTTTGAGCTGACAAAGAGCCATTATAATTAGAAGAAGGGGGTCTAAAAATAGTAACCTATAAAAACTAAGTCATAACAGAATTGCTTATTATCTATGTGGCATTACTTGAAGGGGAGGGTGTTGACATTATAATGAGGGGTCCAATACCTTGAGAAGCATGGGATGGTTCACAAGATTTGACAGTGATGGTGGTAATGTGGTTTTGAAAAATACACCCCATGGTGTTATTTTAATCATAAGGAATGTTGTTGTAACCTACGTTATTAGAATGGGTATAATGATCCTAATTATGATCATATTGATTATGATTCTGGCCTTGATCTTGTTGATGCTAATTTTATCCTTGGTTGTGATTATTTCTTGCTAGTTGTTGATTATGTCTAGGAAATGGATCTTTGTAAATGCCCATATCCTAATTAGTGTTTTATGAGGCAAGTTTGATTTCAAATTTGTCAGTTACAATCAAATATTAAATGAGATGTCATAATTGAACACATTAATAAACACCATGACCAATAACACAAGGGAAGTTGAAAAACTCATCTACTTGATACCAATCGGGTTTGGGTTGATCTTTAAGAAATGGTCTTGGTATAGGCCACATAATCATATTAGCTACTATAAGATTTTGGAACACAACCTGAATAGGCTCTCTTAGTTTACTAAATATTATGTACTTATTGAATTCCTTCGATGAAGGAGACCTTTCTAAAATTCTCAATAGATTAGGTGGAGCTAATTGCACATTTGGAACTGGCAAAGCCTACACCATTTGTACATGTATATATTCAATCACTCCATTCCCTACCATGTTATTTTTTTCATTAAAACATTTAGTTTTCTCTATGAAAATAATTTCAATATGTGATTGGGTTTGATTGGATGTTTGACCCTATGAATAAATCTTGATAAGGCCTTTATTGATAAATACCTTCTCAATTTGCACATTCTTATCTATGATTTCCTTGAATGTGTTTGCACAAGTGAGTCATATATTATGCATCACCTCAGGGTGTAGGTTTTTGGAAAATATATCATCCTATTTTTTGTTTGGCAAATTATGTTGAAATCATCCACTAATGTTATCTATAATTGTAGATATGCTACGAAGCTTTCTCCATCTCATTGTTTAGATTTACATAAGTCTACCACAATCAACTCATGTTTAATATTGTAAAAAAAATGGTTGATAATTTTTTAGATAAATCATTTCATTCTACCACCAATCCATTAGGCAACTTAAGGATCCATTTTAATGCTTGTCCCACTAAACTTCATGGAAATAAGTGAAGCAAGTAAATGCTACTATAGGCTACCTCTTGGCACAATACAGAAAATACTTGGATATGTTCATGAGGGTCACCCTTCCCTTTATATTTTTAAAATGTGGGTGCCTAAAAAAGAGTTATAAATGGGACTTAAAGAATACTCAAGTTAGACAGATATAGACATATCTCAATAAACTTGTATTTCTTTACTCGATTTCCCATCTCCAATCTTGATACAATTTCTTTCATCTAATTCTACTCTTTCATGTTTGGTGCATTGTTAGGTGAAATATAATTTTATTGGTGTGATATGTGCCCTTATAGCATTGATTTTTTAGGGATATAAACCTTACGATTTAAAAATTTATTTTGGTTTACCCTTTGAGTCGAGTAGGCTAGCCACTGATTCTTAGGTTGATAAACATTCCCTAAAATCTATCATCATGAATTGTAAGTGTTTTGTTGATTTTGAGGAGTCTATGGTCAATTCACCAAAGTACACATTAATTGAGAGGTAATTGAAAAAGTGTTTTGAATAATACCCTCAATATGTTCTACATTTTTGCCTCTTGGGTCTACAAGGGAACAAAAGTCTCTTGGTGATTGAAAAAGGTATGCTCTATGTCTAATGAAGCATTTTACAAAACCTCTTAAGGTTTTTTTTGTTTAATTGAGATGACATGATTTATCATAGATGGGTTCTCAACTAGATTATGTCTTATTTGTTCTAATACATTCTCTTGTTTATTAGAAGCATTTTGGTGTATTGAAGTGGTAGCTAAAGAGTCAATCAAGTCCATGATAAGCTAGTTTACATATCACTGACTTATCTTTTTGATCTTGGTAGCAAGATCCTAACCATTAGGTGCCGACTCTATGAGTGATTCCTTTACTTTACTAGAAGAATCAATGTTGGATTTTGTAATATGAGTGATGGATCATTCTCATTGTTGCTATTATACCCTAACTAATGTGTGTAATTATTCTATAGGAAAATTTGATGGCAATCTAACCCCTCATTTAATCAACCTTAGGAAGGATTTATCTTTGTCCTCCAAGGGTTGATGTTCAAAATAGTATTATTTAGATCCTAAAATCACTGGGATGTCTTAAAACACCATGGATTTATGTTATCCATCATAAAAATGCTCTTCCTCATAACTGGGGTCATAAGAGACCCCATTACAAGTATCCTTTATGTCATGATTCATTTTCTAAGATGTGAAATGTGTTTTACAAACATTAAAAATGTGTGCTTCATATTTCTTCAAATAAGTGATAAGGTAAAATGAGACTATAATAAAAAAAGTGGTGTAGTACCACACAATTAGAAGAAATGGTTATGAATTTTCTTAAAATTAGTGGGTTGAAATCATCAAATTAGAAGTGGGTATGACAACTTTGAAACCTAAAGTTCAAGCTAGCACAATAAACTTAGGTCAAATATATGTCAATACTATAAAATATAGATACAACTATGATGAGTTGTGACTAGAAAATCAGAAGAGGGTATTTCTAATTAAGAAGATAACAATGTGAACTAAGAAGCTCAAATTTTGAATAACACAAGAACTACTAAGTATAAAGAAAAAACAAAATGGGAAAAAAAATGCCACCACATGGTAATAAGATGTAGAATGGTCCAAAAAATTAGAGCATGAGTGAACTAAAGATAATTTAAGTCCACAATGATAATGATGATGAGTCTATGTAATAACCTTCAACCCAAAAGGGAAATCATACCATATATTACTCAAACCAAGTGTAAATGACAAATTGATAGCACCTTCACCTAGAACTTAGATTAAAAATGAAATAATATAAGATTTTTCAAAGTGGGAAATGGTCTAAACTCAAATGAATAACATAAAAACATTGTGTAGATAATATAAACATAATGTTACAAATGATTTGAATAAGGTAAAAAATGATTTTGATTTAGTCAATGTAATGCCTCCTTGTTAAAATAAAATGATGGATAGAAAAGGTGTTTGGTTGTGATGTGTTTTGATTTTTAAATATTTTTATACTTAAAAAATACCAAGCAAGTAAAGGATAAAATGACAAAATACAACTAAATATAATGTCTAAAGTCCTAAAATTGATAAGGTTGCATGATACTATCAAATTGCATCTATATACATGATATTGAAAGTATTTTAAGTATTAATCCAAAAATAAAATCACATGAATAATTAGGGTTTTTACACCCCCTTCTCACAAAATATTGTATGGTGATATGGAACTTTAGGCTACTCATCCTACATCAATAGTATGTCTGCAGTAAGTGGAGTTGTTCTAAACCTAGTTTTTCATGCATTTATAGATGGTCCCAAGTGTGGATAACATAATATATGCTCATGTCATTTGGATCTGCATCAACTAGATTATTATGAAAAGGTATTGTCTTGTTCATAATCACTACATCTATTTCTTGTTCAGTGTAATGCAATGTCCAAGTTTCCCATATGGTCTGAGGTAGTATCTTACTAACAAAGTTTACTTAACCACTCAAGGAAACATCCCAGTAAGTTAACCTCAATTTATATAGCCCACCATGGAGTGGGGTTGAAATTATTTTTGGAGATGAATTCTTGGGTCAAATCTTCCTTAGATAACCCATGAAGAGGCTATAAACTCATGTTTACAAGCCAAGTTGTATAAAAATAAAAGACAAGTGAAAAGAATTTAAGGTCAAATTTGGATCACCCAATTCATAAAAATTTGGGAAGGGTCATAATGATGTTCTTTTCATGATTTTTTTACTAAAAGAAACCAAAGAAAATAAATAGTATTTTTGGTCACCCAAGTTCCCTAAAGGGGATAGCGGGAGAGCATAAACACATCAATCATTTTGCAAAAATAAATAACTTTGAAATAAAAAGCATAAACAAATAACTCTTAAGAGTATGTAATCTAAAGTGTGAGTGTTTATTTTAATTCACCAAAGTGCGATGTTTATAAAAATTTGGCCCCTTGGCCTTAGTTGAAAACTTGTAAAAAATTTCACAAACAACTAAGAATAAAACAACTAAATTATTTTTAGGCACCAAATAAATTATTTAAGACTTAACCACTTTCAAATTTGTGCCTTTTTCTAGCTTGTAACTTACAATTTTTAGAGGGTTTATGTCTATTTAAAATCCCAAAAGAAAATTACAAAATAAGATTTGAAAAGTAAGCCTTTGGGTCTCTATTTTTCTATCTCAGAGACCGATGTTGGTCCATGCAAGGATTTATATCAGTTTACATAAATCGGTGTCAGTTGGTTCACAAAAAAGTCAATGTCAGTTGATAGAAAACAATGTCAGTTACTATTTAAAAATGTAGCAAAATCAAACATGGTTTTTCACAACAAAATTGTTAGCAAAATAAACATGAAAATCCAAAAGCTCTCTAGATCCCATAAAATAAAAGTCAAACAGAGAACATGCAAGTCCCAAACATAGAATAAAAACCATAAACTTTCAAGAAAAACCCATAAGTCACATTTGTTTCCATATTCAGCCCTACATGCAATAATCGATGCTAGTTCTAGAGGATCAACATTGGTCATTCAAAACCAATGTCAGTCTCTTTGTAAACTGTGTCACTTAAAAAACCAAAATAGATCAAAATTGAAGATAAAAATTGATTTTTAAAAACTTTTAAGCATTCATTATAAGATCTAAGAGAGTCATATTAGTCTCCTTGGCTGTATGGGATATGTGGTCCCATCAGTTATGCCAAAATGTAAAGTAGGAATCTAAAATAAGTTAGTCTATGCATTTGTAGAGTAAAACCCAAATAATCATAAAAAACATAACTCAATAAGCTTACTCCCTCATGGGGTTTTGTAAATGAATTCTAATATCTATTGAAAGAAGGAATACAAACATCAAACCTTCCTAAGAGCATCCCTCCTCCAAGAGTGGCTTAAAAACATGATTTCCCTTGATTTGGTGCTCCAAGTCTTTATCAATGATGAGTGGTTTACTCTTACATCATCTCTAAATGCACCAATGAATTAGGCTCATGAATTTGATCAATGTGTATGCTAATAGCTAAAGCTTTGTGAAGATAATTCTGCATAATAACATTACACAAAAATAACTTAAAGGAATGAGTGAGGACCCTTATATTTATAGATTTTTAAAAATGACCAGAATCAACCATGACCATCCATCTTGAGATCAATATGTGTGGCCATTAATAAATTTAATTTTGGAGTCTCAATCCATAAAAATCCCCATTAATATTTGTAAGAATGGGGCATTAATGAGACATGGGAGGGCTTAAACTAGATATTTGTTTCATTTATGGCTTATGGATGCCACCCCATTGATGATGTCATAGGGTGATGTAAAATTGAAGAATGAATTTCTAATTAATAGATTTTCAATAACTTCCATGTATTTTCTAGTTAAGCTCTTAATTTGGTTCAATTTGCTTAAGTGGGTTTAATTAGTTTTTTGTAACTTTTTGGAAATTGGTTGTTCATTTAATCAAACTAGTCAAAATGCCAATTTATTGAGTTATAATTTTAATGGAGTATAATTAGAAAAAAGTGTCAGTTGCATATGGAATAATATCCTAATTAGAGCATTATGGATGTGAAATAACACATGTACATGACATGTGCTTCTGAATTAGAAGAATTCAGTGGTCTAGAGCATCATTTTGCATGGTCACAATTTGGCTCGAAGTGTTTTGAGAAAAGTTAAATAGCACATAAAATGCATTTACCCATTCAGGGATACATTTTCTTAAATCAACACTTGTACATGACAAGCTCGAACCATTTAGTGCATTTTAGTAATTTTGGCCTAGATTGTGCATTTTCATAAAATGTTATTTATATTGATAATTTTGGCATAATAGTGATAAGAATTACATGTGTATAGTGATAAACTAGTTTCCCTTGAGACATGTTTCACCTAATCATCCCCTAGGGTTCCTTATCATGGTAAATATTTAAGTAGTGCCTCAAGAACATAGTAAACATAGGTTCCTACTATAAACAATGTCTAAAGCCTACCCCAAAAATCTACCAAGTCTAAGTTATATGTTATGCAATGCATGGTACATAATATTAGTAAAGAATTCTTAGGCCTCCATAATTAGGTTAGAAATAATGTTGGTGAGAGTTTGAATAATAAATTCACCTACCAGATATACAATCATCCCCATAACCTCTCTAAAAATAAACATATGTGAGTTGGCCTTGCAAAGCTAGTAATGTGTGCACAACATAACCCAACATGAAAATCTATATTTCATTGAATTATAAAATTCATTCCACATCTTTCAAATGGAAATGAGAGTATGAGGTGGTCACAAATCATCCTAGTGTCAAAAATTAGATAGAAACCCCTAATGCCTGAAGACCCCCAAGCATTGCCATAGTGTTAAAAAAATTAGATTTCACTAGCCTAGATGAAAATCATCCAAAATAGGCCACTAATGAGGTACATGCTTTCTAATAATTCTAAAAGAGTAACTACATTCTTTGGAACTAGATACAACAACAATCTCTTACCACATCCACTCATCTTAACAATGGTGCAAACCCTCTTGATCCATGATCCCAAAATGATCCTCAACCTCCAAAGGATAATATTCCCAAGCCAACTAAATATATCAAGCTTGACACTATTAATATTGGTATAACATATTAGAGGACATGAAGAAGATCAAAGAAAACATCACTTTGCATAAAATCACCCAAATCACTAAGTAAATATATCTCTTCCTAAAATCCCTCATAGACAAAGTAATTTATCCCAATCCCAAGTATTTGTACATCAACATGCTAATACATAAGAATAAGGCTGAATTCCCACCCGTCTTTACTATTAGGTTATTTGGGAATATCTTTAATCACTATCTAGTTGACTCAAGAGCCTTCAAAAATGTCATGCCTACTATAGTTTGTCAAAAATTAGGATTACCACCTATTAAATTACATAAAAAAGTGGTTATGTTTGATAAGTCTAAGGTTTAGGTGGTAGGCAAACTCTTGAATATGCATATGCAACTATAATCTAAGCCCATGGTTTAATAATTCATAGTCATCCAAGTGGTGGATATCTTGGAAGCTTATGAGATGTTACTTAGTAGAGAATAGTCTAAAATCCTAAATGGATACATGGATACTAACTTTTCAAAAATTTGGTTACCTTAGAGGGGTGTGTCTAACCAAATTCATGTCAACAAAGAGCCTAATATTAAACATATGATCATTAAATATAATGTATTCAATGAAAGGGTAAACCTAGTATCCTCTGACATAAGAATTTATAATCTATCCAAAAAATATGTTGAAACCCAAGTTAACAAAGACCCTAAATTTCTAGGGATATGGTCCTTGTATTTGGTGGGGTCCATTTGAAGTAAGGTTTTGGGATAGGAATCCTTCTGATTGATGCATCAGGGATATGAAATTTAGTTTCTTATATATTATAGTTACCTTGTACCAATGACTTGGTAAAATATGAAGCCTTGATATTATGACTATAGTTTGCATTGAAACATAGGGTTGAAGAACTAAAAGTGTTTGGAGAATATGAGCTTGTAATAAACCAAGTTAGGAGTAGATTCTAATGAAAATTATCCTATTTTAGGAAGTATAAACATAAGTCATGGGATATACTATAAATGTTTGATGCTTTCAACGTCATCCTAATTACTAGAGAAGAAACCTAGGTGGTTGATTCATTAGCAACTATTGTTGTAAACCTAACACATTTGGATGACATAAGATTCTAGGAATTTTCTAGTAAATTGATCCTATATCCCTCAATCCCAAACAATGTCAAAAACTTCTAGGTCTTTGAGGATGACTAACACATTATGGAATTCCTCAATAATACTAAAATATTTAAAGCCCAAGTCATATATGAGGCTGAAAGGGATGACTTGAGAGATGTGGATTGTGACCAGGATGAAATTATGAACCTAAAATAAAATTGAGTTACAAATGGAATGATCTCTATTGAAAGGATAGTCAACCTTGATAAGTCCACACATAAACTGGAGAGACCACTACACTTAGATAACATGTCCAAAAATATCAATCTAGGATCACTAAACCACCCTTAGGGTATTCATATTGGCTTGGATTACACCCTTTCTAAGATTGAACAACTCCAAACATTACTATTATATTATCAAGATGATATTGCCTAGTCTATGTACCTCAAGGTCTTTTAATCAAGTTTAATCACACACACTATCCCACTCAATAAAAAGTAAAAACATTTTATACATAGAAAATAACCTATGAACCTAATCCTAGAGCCACTTATTCACAAGGAAGTTCACAAGCTCCTTTCAGCTAGGATCATCTTCCCAATATATCACTCCACCTAGGTAGATAACTTAATGCTTATTCAAAATAAGAGTGGGGATATTAGACTTAGTATGGATTTTAGAAATATGAACTAAGATTACAACAAATATAACTTCCCTTTTTCTTCCCTTGATGATGTAATCAATATGTCAAGTGGATCTTAGATGATGTCCTTCTTGGATGGATTCTTAGGATACAATCAAGTTCTAATCAAGCCAAAAGATTAAGTTTAAATTGTGTTCACAACTAATTAGGGCACCTTTGCATAGAAATGAATGCCATTTAGCCTCATCAATATGGGAGCCACCTTTCAAAGGACCATGGACTTAAATTTTAAAAGCTTGATAGGAAAATGCATTATTATTTATATGGATGACTTAACCATTTTCTAAAAATGTAGGTCTGATCACATTTACCACCTATAAAGGATATTTGAAAGATGAGTATGGTATGATATCTCCCTAAACCTAAATAGAAGTGTGTTTGGTGTCACCAAAAGTAATATTATTGGTCACATCATCACAAAGGAAGCTATCTCATTGACCTTGAACATGTTGATGTTATCTCTAGGTTACCTCTCCCTAATAGTAACAAATAAGTAAAATCCTTCTTTGGTAAAATTAACTTTGTGCACAAATTTATTTCTAGTTTTGGTGAAATTGTTAAACCTTTTAATGTAATGTTAAAACAAGAGGTGAAATTATAATTTTATTTTGAAGTAAATAAGGCCTTCTAGGACATTAAATATTCCATCATGCAAACATTTTTGTTGATAATCCTAGATGACACCAAATATTTTTACCTTTACACTTTTATTTGTGAGCATAACATAGATATAGTGATAAACTAGAAGCTAGATGAAGAACACTTGATCACTTTCATGAGTGTTTAATTAAAGGATTTAGAGATGAAGTATTATACCTTGGAAAATCATGCCTACACCCTAGTTAAGGATACAAAGAATTTTAGGCACTAAATTATAAGAAATAGGGTGCATATTATTGTCTTAGACCTAATTATAGAGCTAATGCTAGGGTAGAATAAGTTATGAGAACATAAAGGTCAATGTATGGTCAAACTGTAACAGTATGACCTTGAGATAAAACTTAATAAGCTAGTCTGAGGTAAGTTATTACTCAATTGATCAATAAAATTGACCCAAAGATCATTGTGGTGCAATTGGACCAATTAAAAATAGTCCATCAAGATTATTATGATCCAATTATACACTATATCCTTTATGGAAATCCTACTCTAGGACTAAAATAACTAAAAACAATATCCATTAGGCTCAAGTCATCCCACTACATTCTAAATAAAGGAGTGATCTACTAAAATAATTATGAAGGAAAATGTCTAAGATGTCTATGAAAATAATAAGCAATAGGAGTCATGACTAGATTCCATGAGAAACTAGATAGTGGCTACCTTTCAGGGAAGACAACTACTCACAAAATTTTGTGAGCTAATTATTATTGGCCCACTATTTACAAATATTCCCATGTTCATATTTGAGCATGCCATGAATTTTATACCTTTGCTAATAAGGAATTCCATGAAGAAATACCCCTTCATATATTGATAGGAGATCGCTATTTCACTCAATGGGGACTTATCTTTGTTGGATTCATCAACCCAAGCTCATAGCTAGCCATAAGTTCATACTTATAGCCACAAAATATTGCACTAGATGGATAGAAGTAATGGAAACCAAGACTAACACAACTAAGTAATAAAATTCCTTGAGTAAAACATAACCACATGGTTTGGCACCCTATCTTTACTAGTATGTGATAATGAACCTGCATTCCAGTAAGTTAAACTCACTAAATGGGATTATGAGAATGATATTATCTTTAGGTTATCATCCAACTAATACCTATAAGGGAATAGTTTGGTTGAGTCATCCAATAAGAACCTGATTGATGCAACAAATAATTCTACATAAAATAAGCCCATAGACTATCATTCACTAATGAAACATGCTCATTGGGCTAATCAAACTAGATATAAGCAAACTCTCAAAATTTAACATTTATTACTAGTCTATGGTTTAGAGCCTATTTTTCCACTAACCCTCAAGTTGCATATGCATAAGTTCATGAAATAATACATGGAGGACACAAGGAAGACCAATTTTAGGTTGTTAGACACTATCCAATTGGAAGATGAATGAGGATAAGATATACAAATTTTCACTAGGCATTAGGCAACTATCAAAAAATGGTTTGATAAATGGGAACAAGTCAAATCCTTTTGGATATTAGACCTATTACTATTATGAGAAAAACTACATGATAATAATGGGAAAATTTTCATGTTTTATCCAATTTGGATTGGCCCACACCAAATCTTATAATTATTGGGACATAAGACATTTATATTTAAAGACTTTGAAAGAAATGATATTCCACTACTTGTGAAAGGATAAATCATAAGAATTACTTCTTTTATATCCCTTACAATGTAATTTATAAATATCCCTATGGGAAAAGTCTAGTGATGTATATATTATATTACATTTTGGTTAGTTCACTTTCATTGTGTGTTTGCTTCTATTATATATTAGTTTGTTTATGATCTTGTTTTCTGTTTGTTTTGTTTGTGCTTGTTTTCTTTGGGGCTTTCTCTTATTTTCCCTGTGTTCACCCTTTATAATATTGTATTAGTTTCACCTTATTCCCATGATTCATACTAAGAGGTAGCTAATCTATAATGAGAAAAATTCTAACACAAACATTGGTCCCCATGATCTCTAGTTTGATCACTTTAAAGTTGATGATGCACTTAAAATACAATCTCAAAATTGGAAGGTAGAAGGTAACCTCCCATTATTGAAAAATGTAATAAGTAAAGGAATTCCTCTTTATACACTAAAATTATTAAGATTAATTGATTCATAATTGATCTAGTGAATTAAAAAAATATCTATTTTAATAAGGGTCATCATAGCACTTAAAAAGAATATATCAATATGATCAAAATTACTAAGCAAGTAAAAGATCTTCTTAGTGAAAAGAGCTCATTGAAAAATTCCTCAAACTTGGATACATTGGTCCCCAAACCTATTGGATTTAACACAAGCAACATTTAAATTAAAGTAATTTTGAATCTTATGTAAAATGCAAGTTTATTCCTAAAAAATGGTGATTTGGGAAATCTCCATCACAAACTTTCTGATCTGGTTGGCAATGGAGCAAGGCTTGGAGTATGACCAAATGCATATTTTTTAGGAATATAGACACCTGGATGGAAAAATATCAATTCCCAATACATCCTTTATCTATCCAAATTATATAAATAATTACCTTTCAAGGATATGAGTACCTAAGATACATCTAAGTTTGCCTAGTCAATTCAAAACAATTGATAAAATGAATCACCTTTTGTATAAAATGACCCTATAAAGAAGTTAGAGCCAAGTATGTTTTTGATGAAACATAATTGAAAAATATATTTTTATATTAGTGTATGTAATGGAATTTTAGTCATTTATCTCATAGTTCAATAATAGAATCCCACACTCTAGATTCTAAATATTGGGGCAACATTTTCCTATAGTAGTTGCCATTTGTTGTGACCAAAATACCTCATTTTAAAAATATAAAATGAGGACCCACTTTATGATTGAATTACATGTTCATGTTTTTTGTGAAATGAATCAGTCGAAGTTCATGCTATGAACTATTATGTTAAGTCTAAGTGTAAATCTAGATTGATGTTGAACTATTCTCACAGGTTCCTAATTTTCAAATCTGTGTTTTTATTAGCATGAGGTCTTGATTTGATTCTAGATTAGCCAAGTTGAATAAATGTCTATAAAAGTTATGTTATAAATTAAATTGATATCTAACTCTAAAATTTTAAATGGACATGTTTTTTTCACGTATTTAGCTTCCAAATCTAGATGTTTATTGAATTCAAGATTTGATTTATTTTATGGACTAACTTGGCTAATCATTATTTTCCCCAAGTTGTTTGATATTTTTAGAATTATTTAAAATCCATAGGGAAACATTGTTAGATCCTGATTGATCCCACTTATATTTTTCCTCATACTTAACCACTTTTTTATAAATATTTCTTTGTCCACATGTGTCTTCCACAACTAAACAGTTGTTAAATTTAAGAGTAGCTATGAAATTTTATTTCCAATGGCTAAGTCTTGAATGAATAAACTTGGAATGATCCCACTTACTTTAAACCTAATAATAGTGGTAAAATTAATGAGGTCCCTTGGGCATCTAAATAAATGATATCATGACACTTGTCATGGTCCTACTTACTTGCATCGATGGCATAATTAATAGGTTGATTTGGGTAAGTGAATATGTGAAGATTGTCCATGTGTCTTCATCACATTCACCTAATCCCCATGTAAAAAGTAAAAAAGGAAAAGAATCTTGGAGTATCAAGATCAATGAAATCTCATTGTGTGTTTTCATCACATTCATACATGGTAAAACAATAAAATGGCTAAATCATGGAAAACATGATGAATGGGGTAAATCCATGGGGAACTTGTCAGACTTGTCAATCTACTAGAAATATTAGAGTTCTCAGAGACCCATGAGAGCCTGATAGATGAGGATATACCACGTAGAACATGTAATAATTATAAATATCTTAGAGGCATAAAAAAATTTAGATCCCAAGAGAACTTGATGAAGGAGGAGCCTCCACATGGAACTTTTTAGACTTGTAAGTTTCCCAAAGGCATCACATTTGTTAGAGTCTGATGAGTGATTAGATTCCAAGAAGAAATTATCAAGTTTGTTAATATTTTATATGTGTTAGAGTTGTTAGATCCCTGAGAGATCTCAATGAATGAGGAGATACCACATAGAAATTTTCAAACATATCAATATCTCAGAGGCATTAGAGTTGTCAAAGTCATAGCAGAGCCCAATGAATGTGAAGCTACCATGCAAATTTTTTTAGACTTGTTAGTCTCCTATAGATGTCATACCTATCATATCCTAATGGAGATAATAATGAGTGATATGATGCCATGTGTCACTTATGTACCAAAATGACAAAAATCCGAAAACATCCCTATTAGACAGAAAAGGTATGATTACAAGTAGGGACTAAAACCAATCATAAAATGCCACATGTAACTTCTATATTAAACATATAAAAATGGTTTATAATGATCTATTTAAGGAAAATAAAGGTACATGTGGATCCATAATTAGAAAATGGAGTGCCACATGTACTTGGATGGTCTAAGTGGTTGACCCTAGTATATGAAGAGGTAAAAGAATGCCACCCTAGATGCACCTAGTCTACATAGCCTGTAGAGAAGTTCCCAATGATCAAAGGACATATGGACCAACTAAAGGATCCCTAAGGTTACATAGGGGCCAAATTAAACATGTGCTTACCATGCCATTACATTAATCTATTTAGATAACTAAACTATGATTTGACAACCTATAAGTGTCCCCTCATTGTCACCAAATATAAATGGGAGTGTATTTTCAAATTTATTTGAGATAATGCCATATTAGGAAAAATTTAAGTGGATTTTTCCACCAATCCAATTTTAAATTCATGTAAGGTGATCCCCCCATTAATTTAGGAGATATTTACATAACCTTATAATTACTCAAGGTAATTTTATTTCTGATTATTGCTCCCAACTCCTAAAGTTCCTTCCTTATAGTGCCTTATCAATGCTTCACTCATGTTAAAAATTTTAGGCTAAGTATATCCCAACTCTCAACCATGGATGCATCATCTTTTGATCTCAAAATTGAGCCTAAATTTAGGGATACCACCTTTTCATTGAAACGGACCCATTTCAAGCATTACAACAAGGTGTTCAAGGAAATTGAAGATTTGTATAATCCCACATCAGATGATGATGAGGATGAGACCCAGTTCCTTAATAATCTTGTAACCTTAGGGAAAATATGATTGTACATGGTTTTTACCAATCTAAAACTATTTTTAAGTGTTAATATCTTTGAAAACATGTTTCAAATCTCCATGCATGTGAACAAAACCACATAGTACTTGGTATACTTTACGGGGTCCTAGAATAAATCATAGATATCTCTATGGATACTTTTAATCAATACTAGTTGCAACTATGAATTTTTTTGTATGTGTGATAAATATTAATACAATGTTTTGAATGGTTTTCCTATATATCTTTTACTTATGATCTATGTGTAGTGAGTATTATGGATGTTTTGATCTATTATTCATATATTTTGTGTTGACTATTATTTATACATTAACTTACATATATTCATATAGTGAGATTTATTTAGTCTTTAATGGCATCATTTAGTCTATTTTTTTTACAATTGTTTTATATTATTATTAACTATGCAATTTATCCCTATAATTATTATGTTATAGAGTTTTCTAATAACCTCTACTAATAATGGTGCAATGGGCATGAATGTTTTTTGAAATATGTTTAGATAGTTACCAAGATAGAGAGATTTAGAAATATGGTTGGATGAGAGAATATAGAACTTAGCAAAGGAAGAAGTGATAAGAGTTGAAGAGATTGTGAAGGAGATAATTCAAGAGCATACATATGGAGAGATTCATAAAATATTCTAGTGTGAATTACTTGGATTGTTAGCTACATGGTTGTCAAGACTAGAGTATTACTATTTCTAGTCAAGAAGGATAGAGTGTATAGTCTAAATGAAAAAAAATATAGACTACAAAGTCTAGATACTGATTGGACATGTGTTGTAGAGTATTGAACCTAAACTATAATTGATGGCTATATTATGGAATTCATTATGAAATTTTATTTTTCTTTTGAATCTACAAAAGACCTATTTTTTAGAGGAATTTTTAGTGATTATATTCAATGACTACCTACATTGATCAAAATTTTGGTTATGGAAAAGGCCATGGTACTTATTCCTACCAACATGGAGTAGTCACTTTGGGTACCATGGCGATGCATGCAGGATAGAATTGAATGATGTGGAAGTGAGTAGATAAACTTGAAACTGAACCCATAATATGTTGGGTGAGAAGAGCTAGAATGAGAAGAAAATTATGGGATTAGAAAGAGAACTAAACCAATATAGAATATGAAACAAAGTGAGTAATCTAAAATTAACTAAGAATAGAAGTAGGAATAGAGTAGAAGATGCTATAGATGGAAAGGTGAAGAGAGAGATGTTGTGAAATATGCTGGAATCAAATAATGTGTAAAGTATGTAGAAAGGCCTAATGAAGAGGAAGAAATAAATATAAATATTACAAATATGGAGCTCATAGAAAAGGAAGAAGGTAGGTTAATAACATAATATCTAAAAGATAGAAATAGATCATAATTAATGAAAGGGATATTGTTTGGACTTGGGAAGGAATATTCTTAGGAATAATTTAGGTTTGAACTCAAAAATATTATAGGTTCAAGTTCAAAATTAGAAGAAGTTAAAAATAGATATCATTCACTTCAAGATTACATATTCCCCTATCTCAATAAATCATTTGGGAGAAGAAGAAGTGCATGAGAAGAGGTGGATACAAATTATTTTGATTCTCTTACAAATAAGTTTGGTCAAACAAGTGCAAAGATAAATAAGATAGTAAATAATAATAAGATAGAAGAGTTGAGATTACTTTTTAGGACACTTGAGAATAATGCACATAAGTTCCTAGTCACAACCACTAGTGCATACACACATATAGTCATAGTCACCAATGTGTATACACCTATAGTCATAATCACTAGTGTGCAAAAAGAAATGTTAGCAACTTCAAGTGTGACAACTATGTCAATCAATGTAGGCATGCTTATTTATTTAATACAATATGATGGGTCTACGAATCCTGAGAAATACTTGGTAACTTACAATATGAAATGTAATGTTAAGGGCATAACATATGATGATGTTAAGGAATAAAAACTCATTGTGGTTTTTTAGGTCAAGCTTTATAGTTCATTTGTAAAATAAATTTTAGTACTCTTAGTCTTACACAAGTTAAATATTTGTTAGTATCTGAGTTTAAGGTGAATATATGTACAAGCCATACTATTCAAGACCTAAAGGAGTCATGATAAAAGTATATATAATTAGTTGGAGACTATGATCATAGATTTTTTGATGTTATGAATAAGATTGATTTCATCCTAGAAAACAATGATAAGGTTACTTGTTTCATATAAAGTTTGTGACCAAGAATTAGATTTTCTATTGTGTAGTCTCAATTCCTAACTAATACTGATGCGTGATCTATTGCTCTATGAGTGGAGCAAATTAAGGATTATGGTGACCTTATAGTAGTGGGTTATAAAGTAGAATAAAAATTGTATGCTTTTATGATAAAAATGAATGAGATACGTGAGAATGATAATCCTAAATTAGGATTATGGTGTATATAATATGGTTGATAAGGCTACCATAGTAATGATTGTCCAAAACTTAAAACAAAATTTTGGAAAATTTATAGAGTAGTTGGACATCCTAGTTCAAAGAGCCATATTTTATAATAATATATCTAGAAATTGTAGAGTATATATTATAACTATTTTCATAAAATTATGCACCTTAGGATACTCTATGAGATTCCTATAGTTTTATACATGGAATCATCTCTCAAGTTTGTGGGAACTTGTAAGAGAGATGAATCTCTAGATTATGAGGGCTAGCTCCATAGATTCATGTTTAAGTGCTTATCACCTAATCTGATGCTTTTTTATGGGAAAAGTTTTAGGAGTTTACATGAAAAGGAAACTAAAATAAAGAGGTGATACACCAAGACATATCCCACAAACTATCACACTCCTACTAAGCAACAAAGCTTTCCAAGATCAATTCTAGGCATTGAAAAATCCTAACATAGTGTTTCAATGTGAAGGTAGGCATACATAAGATAATAAAAAAGATAACTAGTATAGAGGTCATATTTCACACCATAAAGACAATTACATGCTTGAAGAGGATCCTAATACATTCATACACTTCACATGACCTGTTAAAATTAGAACTCTTGTTTAAACATGAAGGATAAAGAGGAGTAAGGATGACACCATCACTTAGATCCACTATACATCACTCACACACTTATACAAAATGTTCTTAACTTATAATAAAACTTGTATTCAATGTTTAAAGACAAAATTTAATGTCATACCAGTAGGGCCTCACCATACTAGCTGTGTTCTCCATTACAATAGCCAAGATGGCTCACATATATATAATTTGGAATAAGAGAGAGAGAGAAGATAAGTTGAAGAGGCACAAGGAAAAGTGTCCAAAGGTGGAAATAAGTTATAATTCATGTGAATTAGGTGTAGGAAGAGTCATGAAATGGATTTGTACATCACTCTATCCCAAATTAGCCTCTTTTCTAAGTGTGGCATAACAATCTTCTCAATCATTCTTTCTTATGAAAATGCCTTCATGATGAGTTTTCAAGATAAATTAAAAGTAGTATATGGAAAATTGAAGCATGTATGATGAGGAGAGGGAGTTATAAAGATTATTACACCTACATTAGGAGTTTCCTTCACCATGAAATTCTCTTACATAAGCCCATCATCACCTTGTAACCATGATCACTCTCCAATAGGCATTCCTTGACACTTGGCACTAGAATATTTAAATCTTCCCAAAATGATCCATAACAAGGATATTTTGACACATTTTAGGACACTTCATATGCTTGGATTCATCAAAAACATCATAAAAGGCCACCAAACTTGAGTTTCCACTTTGTCCACTGTGTCATTCTAGATGCTAGTTTAGATATGTTGGATAGAGAGAGCTAGTAGAGGAACTTTTGATTATTTCCAAGGTCATAAAATGGAATTTAGGGTTGTCTCAAGTCCCAAGCTACCTCCCAAAGTAATTGGAATCTCATGGTCATCTTTAGGACTTAAAAAAAATAAGAAAATGTCAATAAAACCTAATTTATGTTCCACTTGTATGGATTCTGTATAATAAAATTACATGTATTTTACCCTCATGAAGTTTTAAAAAGATTATATTTTGTATTCATGGTAAAATTAATTCATCTAGATGCACTTTTGGGCTCATTTCCACCATCAATTCACAAAATAGGGTTTGAGAGGGTTTTAGAGTCAACAGCCCTCTTAACATTTGTTCATGAATATGGAACATTGGAATTAATTCCAAATTATACTAAGGTATTCTCAAGGACCTTATACAAATCTCCTAAATTCCTCTAGGTCCCATGCATCATTTTATGAAAGTTATGAGCATTTGATCTTGACCATTTAAACCATTTTGTGCATTCTATGAGGTCTTTGGGATTTTTCAAGCCAAGAATGGATTATTGATTGATTTAAAATTGTATAATAATACCAAAAATATGCCTCAACCACTTTAATATCTCCTCAATAACTATAAATGAAACCTTACCCTTGTTTGGCATTAGGCTTAGACCTTGCCAATAGGTCAGCCTGCTATTTGAGACTCAATTTGATCCTAAAATGGATTCATTTGCTTATTTATGGATTAAAAACCTTCAATTTACCTCTTAAAACATTAATTATTCAATTTAAAATCATATACAATGTCAAAAATTCACATGACCCTCAATTTGTCTTCTAGCCTTAAGGGTTTTCTTCGTGCATGACTATGACCCTTCTTGTGTAGGGTACCCCATTTGCTTCCAAGGATTATAGAAAGGTATTATATATATTTTTAGGTCCCATAAATCTTATAAAACATTAATATGGTCCTTTATTCCCTTTGGTCATCAATTTCATCATTTTTCTCAAAATTTCCATCTCTATACAAGCTAAAACTGCCCTTACTCTGAGATAAAATAGAGAGGGTTTGTCCTATTGACCTTGTAAAATTGAAAATTTTGTAGTTTATTAGAGGTTACAAGGGTAATATTTTAAAAAAAAAAAATTATAAATCATTATACCACTCTAAATTTTCAAGGTAGACCTCTTTAGGTGCAGGATTATGTAAGGCCTTAAGGTTGACTATGTTTGGGGTTTAATGAGTTACCTTGAGCATGGTTTGGGATTTTTTTAAAAAATATAACATATCATTATGATTTAAAGATAAATTTAGTGGTATTTCACCCTTTTAAAATGTTAATATCACTCCTTTTGCACCAATACATCATTTCACCTCACTAGCCTGTTTAGGACTGAGACTATCTATAAAACCTACCTATAGGTCTGAGTTAAAGATTTGTTTGATGATTTTTGTTCCTTCTCTCCATTTTTATTAGGATATAAAAAATATTAATGCCTTACCTTACCTATATAAATTTAAATCATGCATCAATCCCATGTTTTGGTCTCTAAAGAGGATACCCCTACCTTGACTGGGTTGAGACCCTATTTATGCCTATATGTGCATATTCCTAGTCCACCTATAGGTTGTCAAGGGAAATTTGGATCATGGTAGTGAATTTAATAAGGTTTATATCATTTTGGTTAAGGTAATAAGTTTTAATTTCCCAAACTCCCATACCTTTTGCACACCCTTTGAACATGGACCGTGTTTCAAGCTAACCCACAAGTCTAAGACATCTTTTGCCTTACCTGTCAGCTTTCATGTGAGAATATGGATTAAAAGAGTGTATAAGGAATTTTTTTGTCCTCATAAAATCATATTATATTAATTTAACTCATTTTAATTCTCTATTTGAGTTTAAAAACACCTTTCACTCCTGACTGAGTTCACACCCTCAATACCTTTGACTATAGGTGTATTTTCTCAGGGTTGTAGGTTGTATTTAGGATCATGGTATTGAAGTATAATAATTTTTAAGGTTTTATTTATATCAATATTAATCAAAATATTACCCTATTTTCTTATTTGGAATCCTCGACACCATCTTTTTGTGTTAATCATTGAAACATTGCCTTCATTGTATATTATGCCTTGTGTACGAACAAGGGTAGAATTCTTATTCATGACCTGAGTGCTTAGGAATCATTATTGATTTATTTTAATTTTTTAAACCTTGAAATATTTTGTCTAGATTCATCCATGCATAGTGTATGTGGTAGCCTCTTTCCAAATCCTATACACAACACTATCTACTTTTGGTGGTTCACTAACAACCTTTGAAGGTCTCAAAAGTGATCTCATTCCTGTCCTTTCAAGCTCAAAATTGGAATAGGTATTATCCTCAATATAGAAAAAAATATTGGTAAGTTATGGGTATTAAAACCTCAAGGAGACATGTCTTGAGAGGTCTACAACAACCCTTAGGACCTTTATCTACAACTTTCAAGGATAAAAGAACTAATACAGTCCAATCATTGTTTTGAAGGAAAATTACTCTTAGAATAACATTCTAACTCTCATGTCATGAAAAATATGAACCTTTGGGTATTTTATGACTTAAATATTAACTCCACAATGTATTCCACTCTTTTCACATCTGTACAATTCTCTTAAACTCAAGCATAAGCTAACTATGAGCAGAATAAGCAGTGAACGAGGAGATTAGGCAATTTGGGTTTAGAGGAGTATGATAATTTGATTTTTTTAAAAGTGAACCCAATGAATAAAAATTTTAAAAAATGAACCCAATAATATCATACATCTTCAAAAGCTCCTTCCATGTTACAAAAACATAGGTTCCACACCCATGACTGCAAACTTGGAAAATAAGCACAGTTTTGAAATCTCCTTCAAAGGCATTAATACAGGGGTTTTTGGATGATGATAACACCATGGAAAGGGCATATTAAATATTTAAAACACTTCATAAAACTCACACAACTCCATGGATTCCTAAAAATAAGAAATAGATGCACAATCATACCCTCTTGAATGTAATTTCATAAAAAGTTGCATGGAATCAAACTGATTATTTGTGAAGGAGGCACAAAATTGAAACTTATTGATATGAAAGTGAAGTTCACTTAGGTTAATATCCACCTCCATAAGCACTCTTCCCAATTCTACCTATACAACCCATGTCAAGTGATTGAATCTACCCTTCCTTGGCTTACCAATGGAAAATGAAGGAAAAGAAGTTGGAAATGGATATTATATGAAATTTTATAAAAACTAAACATTAATATGACCTTTTTGGAGGTGAAGAGAAACTTCACCACGTTTTTAACTAATGGTGAACTTGATAAATCTATGCAAGTGCCCAAAAACTCCTATTGGAAAGACTACCATTTCATGATCATAATAGACTTATAACTATCCATTATGAAATTATTTGACCTTATCCCCATTTATATTCACCTTTATGACATATTTTTTAACTCCCACCATCCGTACAAGTCAATTAATTAGCTAGAGAAGTGGCCAAATGACCCTTTTAACACCTAAAATTTAGCAAGTGGTCAATTTATGACGTGTAAACCCATTGAAACCTATCAAATACCATTTTAATACTTTAAAAAAATAATTTGGTACTTTGACTAAGTTTGACTAGTTTTTACCAATGTTGACTTTGGTTGACTGAGCTAGTACAAGGAGGATGGGTTTCAGTAAGGACTAGGGAAAGGGTAAGTGAGACATGTAGGATAATAAGAGACCCCATAGGACATTTTTAACTTTCTCTAAAATTTAAAAATAGTAGGGCTTGACCAAAATTTGACTTTGGGTTAAATTTGGTTAATATTCTTGGTGATCTTAGGGGTGGCATGCTAGTTATGCATAAGACCATTTGCCTAATCCTTCCATTGGGCATGGAGTCATACATATGAGCAATTTAATTAAATTTAATATAACTTTGGCTCAAGGGAAATAATATTGTTGAAAAATACACACAAAACCAAGACACACACCATAGAAAGGAAAGGGAACACACCTATTTTATGAATCACTTAGGAAACACAAGACAACTGAAACAAACACTCAAAAGTATACAAACTAAATAGACAAAATTAATCCACCTGGATCAAAAGGGAAGTTATTCATACCATCTCCTTGAATTGGACTAGAATATTATGTAAGCCACCACTTAGGTCTTGTCCTTTTTTGTCAAACACCTTGTTTACTTCCCATGGTGCTTGCATTGACTTCATTTGGTTTCACAACCAAGAACATGTGTTCAATAGAAACATACTCCTCTTGATTATTTTGAATGGAAACCATAGTCCTTAGTTCAAGTGGTTTTCCATTGATTATAGACTCATTTTTATCTTAATATTCAACCTCAACCTTAGGTGGATTTTCATCATCAAGGTTGAATTCATTTTGAAAAGGAAGTTCTCCATCAAACTTTGGTGTTTCTAGCAGCTAAATGCATGGGAGAGTTTCTTCAAAACTTACTACCTCTCTTATCACCTTATATTCTCCATCCATCTTATGTATTTGATCCTATAGAGATGAATCATGCTTACCTTGCTCTTCTTGTGGAGGTGCTTCATGATATTCAATAGGTTCAGCTGCAACATCTCCTTCAAAACTCTTCTCAAGCTCTTCATGAAGTGGAGATGCATCATCCAAGCTCAAGCAAAATTATTAAAGATCATCCCAAAATTCCAAATTTTCCTAATCAATATAAAATACTCAAAGTTTATCAACATTCTTACCAATCTCTTGTGGAACATCATGTTGACTAATGAGTGTCTCTTCTTGATCTTATGTTGTAAGTTGATCATCATCATCCTCTATATCATTAGTGTCTTCCTCAAGCTCAAATATTAATCTATTAGGGTGAAGAGGTGTACCATTGACAATGTATTCATCATAGCTTCTTAAGGTATCATCTTCAGTATGTTCAAGGGAATCATCTATGGCAACATCACCTTCCAATTCTTGAGGAGTCTTAGGAGTAATTCGTTGATTCTTAATTTGTGAAGGCAATAGAGAAGAGGTACTGAATGGTAATCCTTTAGGTTCTTTTTTAACCTTGTTCACATATTTTTATTCCCTTTGAAAGTTCACAAGAATATTACCTTGGTTGCTACTCTCTTTATGAGTATCCCTTTGCATGAGGTTTTGTTCTTCTACTATGAGGCAAGGAATAGCTCTTTCTTATGATACTAAGGCTTGAAAACCTCCTCCACCATCATACATAAAATGACCTTGAGATTATCCACAATGATCCAAATATTCCTCTCCTCGAACTAGGTTGGTATGGAATGGAATCAGGCTGCCTATTGAAAACTTGATGATCTTGGTGATTGTATTGGGGATTGGGTGGAGTCATTACTTGAAATTGAGCTTGTTTGAGCTGAGATTGTAATGACCTAATAATTTCATCTTTTTATATAACATTATCCACCTTATTGGGAATGATTAGAGAATTGACCTTGGCATTGGGAACTTTATATACAATTGGGGTTTCAAATGAACTATGATATAACAAAGGGCATAGCAAATCTTGGAGATAATTTCCCAACTAGTATCAAACTATTCTCAGCTTCAATATCTATCTCATATGCATCAATTAGAGTAAATCATCCCATTTATTACAACATTACTACCACATCAGTGCCAATGGCCTCGAGATAAGTGGGGAACACAAAGCTTGGAGGGGGTCTCATGATAGGTGTCAACCTATGCCATGTTCTTTGAAATATTTCATTTAAATCTCTCATGGATTCATTTGGACATCTTCTTATCACATTCAGTTGATGGATTAGTAAAATTTCATCACTCTTATTCTCAAACCTATTCATGAACAACTCTCCAAATCCATCCCAATTATTGATGCAACCACCTTCTAATGTCTTATACTAGTAAAGTGCTTTACCCTTCAAAGACATGGCAAGTAGTCTAATGGTTATGTTGACTTGAGTGATATTGCATAAGTTTTAAAAATTTGAGATGTCCCTAATGTTTTTATATGGGGTAATAGGATCTTCTCCATTGAAGTTAGGGAGACTTTTGGTGGCATTGGGAGTAATAGGATCATATGCAGGAAGATTGATTGGATTTTGGGTGTTGAAGGCTGGGAAAGGATGTTGCCTATCCATCTCTTCTTCTACCTCTTAACCATGAAATATAATGTGGAAAAATTGATCTAAAACTAGATATTCTCACATCTTAGAGTCACCAAATGTTGGATTAGAAACACTTATGCAACCTTAGGCTTGTCAAGACCAGCATTCACCTTGACATGTAAACAATTAGGACCAACTATCCCATTAATCATGCTAAAATTATTGTCATCAAATTGTGTACCCTTGGATACTCTATGAGATTCTTATAATTTGATGCAACATAGAATCATCTCTCAAGTTTTTGGGAACTTGTAAGAGAGATGAATCTCCATATTATGAGGGTTAGCTCCCTAGATTCATCTTTAAGTTCTTGTCACCTAATCTAATGCTTATTTATGAAAAAGGTTAGGAGTTTTCATGAAAAGGAAACTACACTAAAGAGGTGATACACTAAGACACATCCCATAGACTATCACACCCCTAATAAGCAATAAAGCTTTTGAAGACCAATTTTTAGCATTGAAAGATCCTAACATAATGTTTTAATGTGAAAGTAGGCATACATAAGATAATCAACAAGATAACTAGTCTAGGGGAATATTTCACACCATAGAGACAATTTCATGCTAAAATATGATCCTAATACATTCATACACTTCACATGACCTATTAAAATCAGAACTCTTGCTTAAACATGAAGGATAAAGAAGAGTAAGGATGACACCATCACTTAGATCCACTATACATCACCCAAACACTTAGACAAAATTTTCTTAACTTAGAATTAGACTTGTATTCAATGTTGAAATAAAAAATTCAATTTCATACTAGTAGTGCCTTGCCATACTAGCTATGTTCTCCTTTACAATAGCCAAGATGGCTCACATTTATGGAATTTGGAAGAAGGAAGACAGAAGAGAAGTTGAAGAGGCACAAATACAAGTGTCCAAAGGTGGAAATCAGTGACAATTCATGTGAAATAGGTGTATTAAAAGTCATGAAACTGATTTACACATCATTTTATGCCAAATTAGCCTCTTCTCCAAGTGTGGCATAACAATCTTCTCAATCATTCTTTCTTGTGAAAATACCTTCATGATGGGATTTCAAGAACACTTAAAAGTATTTTAGGTACAAGTGATGCATATATGATTAGGAGAGGTAGTTATAAATATTATTCTACATGCATTGGGAGTTTTCTTCATCATGAAATTTTCTTACATAAGCTCATCATCACCTTGCAACCATGATCACTCTCCAATAGGTATTCCTTGACACTTGGCACTATAATATTTCAATATTCCAAAATTGATCCATAACAAGTATATTTTGACACATTTTAAGACACTTCATATGATTGGATTCATCATAAACATCATAAAAGTCCACCAAACTTGAGTTTCCACTTTGTCCTCTATGTCATTCTAGATGCCAATTTAGATAGGCTGAATAGAAATAGATAGTAGAGGAACTTATGATTATTTAAAAGGTATAAAAATTGCATGAAGGGTTGGATAAAGTCCCAATATACCTCCCAAATTAATTGGCATCTCATGATCATCTTTAGGACCTATAAAAAAATAAGAAAATGTTAATAAAACATACTTTATGATCCACTTGTTTGGATTTCATACAATTCAATTACATTTTTTTGACCCTCATGTATTTTTAAACAACTTATATTTAATAATCATGGTCAAATTCGTTCATTTGGATGCAATTTTGGGCTCATTTTCACCAATAGGTCACAAAATAGGGTTTGAGAGGGTTTTGGAGTCACTAGCCCTCTTAATGTTTGTTCATGAATATGAAACATTTTAATTCATTCAAAATTATACTAAAGGATTCTTAGGTACCTTATCCAACTCTCATAAATTCCTCTATGTCTCATGCATCAGTTTATGAAAGTTATGAGCATTTGATCTTGACCATTTGAACCATTTTGTGCATTTTGTGAGGTCTTTGGGAGTTTTTGAGCCAAGAATGGATTATTTATGGATTTATTTACCAACCAATTGTCCATAAAATTTTATAACCATCCAAAAAAAAATTTAAAAAAATTATAATATCTCCTTGAGAACTAGAAATGTAACCATACACTTGTATAACCATCCCAAAAACATGTCTCAACAATTTAATAATTTTAATATCTCCATACACTTGTGAGGTCTACCTGCTACTTGAAAATCAATTTGACCATCCAATGGATTAATTTTATTATTTATGGATTTAAAAATTATAATTTACCTCTGAAAATATTAATTATTCAATTGGATATCATATACAAAGTCAAAAATGCACATGACCCTCAGTTTGGCTTATAGGCTTAAGGGTTTTCTTCATGCATGACTGCAACCCTTCTTGTGTAGGGTACCCTATTTTATTACTAGGATTATATCAAGGTTTTATAGATTTTTTTATGTCCCCTACAGCTTATCCAACATTAATATTGTCCTTTCTTTCCCTCTAGTCATCAATTTTATCATTTTTCTCAAAATTGCCATCTCCATGCAAGCTAAAACTACCCCTGCTCTGAGACAAAATAGAGAGATCTTACCCTATTTAAATTGGAAATTTTAAAATTTTGGAGTTTATTATACTTCCCAATGGTACTCATTACAAATTTTTATCTTCTAACTCCTTCATTAGACCATCCAACTCTCCAAATTTGTAAGGTAGACCTCTTTAGGTGTAAGACTGTGTAAGGCCTTAAGGCTGACTATGTTTGGGGTCTAATGAGTTTTATTGAGATTTTTTTGTGATTTTTAAACAAAATATAACCTATAATTATTATTTTTATCTCAATTAAGTTGACCTGCACCCTTTTATAAGGTTAATCTTACTCCTTTTGCACCAATGCATCATTTCACCTCACTAACCTGTTTAGGACTGAGACATCCTATAAAACCTGCCTATAAGTCTAAGTAAAAGATTTTTTTGATGATTTTTTTTCCTTATATCCATGATTATTATGATATAAAATATTTTAATTCCTTACCTTACATATATACCTTAAAATCATGCATCAATCCCATGTTTTGGTCTTTAAAGAGGATACCCCTGCCTTGACTAGGTTGAGACCCTATTTATGCCTATATGTACATATTCCTATTCAAACTATAGGTTTTAAAGGGCCATTTGGATCATTTTGGTTAAGGTAATAAGGTTTAAATCATGGTGGTGGAGGTAAGAAGGTTTACTTTCCCAAACTTCCATACCTTTTGCACACCATTTGAACATGGACTATGTTTCAAGCTAACCCACAGGTCTAAGAGATCTTTTGCCCTGATTATAGGATTTCATGTGAGAATATGGATTAAAAGAGTGTATAATTCCTTTTTTTTTCCTCCTATAATCATATTTTATTCATTTCACTCACTTTAATGCTCTATTTTAGTTCAAAAACCCCTTTCACTCCTGACTGAGTTCACACCCTCAATACCTCTGACTATAGGTGTATTTTCTCAAGCCATGTAGGTTATATTTAGGATAATTTGGATCATGGTAGTTAAGTATAGGTATTTTTAATTTTTTATTTAGCTCAATAGTACTCACACTAGGACCCTAGTTTCTTCTATGGAATCCTCAACACCATCTCTTTATTCCAATCATTGAAACATTACCTTCACTATATACTTTGCCCTGTGTACAGGTAAGGGGTAGGATTAAAAGGTAATTTCATGAAATAGAATTCTTATTATTGACCTAAGTGCTCAGGAATCATTCTTTATTTATTTTTAATTATTCCCCCTTGCAAGATTAAGTCTAGAATCCTCCATGCATAGTGTATGTGGTGCCTCCTTCCAAATCTTGTAGACAACATTGTCTACTTTTAGTGGTTCACTAGTAACCTTTAAGGGTCTAAAAAATGATCTCATTCTTGTCCTTTCAATCTTAAAATTGACATATATATTCTCCTCACTGGATACAACAAGATTGGTAAGTTAGGGGTCTTAAAACATCAAGGAGACATGTCTTGAGAGGTCCACAACAACCCTTAGGACCTCTATCTACAACTTTCAGGGACAAAAGAACCAATACAATCCAATCATTATTTTGAAGGAAAATTCCTCTTAACATAGCATTATAACTCTCATGTCATGAACACTATGAACCTTTGGGTATGTTAGGACTTAAATATGAGCTCCACCATGTATTCTACTCTTTACACCTCTATACAAATCTCTTAAACTCAAGCATAAGCTGACTATAAGCAGACTAAGTAGTGAGCAAGGAGATTAGGCAATTTGGCTTTAGAGGGATATGATAATTTGATTTTTTCACAAGGGTAACCAATTAAGATTCCTTTTTAAACATGAACCCAATCATATCATTCATCCTTAGGATATCCTTCCACATTACAAAAACATAGGTTCCATACCCATGACTACAAACTTAGAAAACAAGCACAATTTTGAAATATCCTTCAAAGCCATTGAGAGAGGGGTTATTATATGATGAGAGCACCATGGAGAGGGAATATTCCATCTTTAAAAACTTCATCAAAATCAAAAACTCCATGGGTTCTTGAAAATAAGAAACAGATGCACAATCATGCACCTCTTGAATTTAATTTCATAGAAAGCTACCTAGAGTCAAACTGATTATTCATAAAGGAGGAAGCACCAAATTTCAACTTATTGCTATGAAAGTGAAGTGCACTCAGATTACTATCAACCTTGAGAATCACTCTTCCCAATTATACCTATACGACCTATGCCAACTGATTGAATCTACCCTTCCTTGGCTTACCAATGGAAAATGAAGGAAAAGAAGTTGAAAATGGATCTTCTATGAAATTCTAAAAACAAAACATGAAGATGAACTATGGGGAGGTGAAGAGACACTCCACCACTTTTTTAACTAAGAGTGGACTTGATAAATCTATATAAGTGCCCAAAAACTGCTATTTTTGAGGGAAAACTACCATTTCATGATCATAAAAAACTTATAACTATCCCTTAACTGATTATGACTTGATTTGACCTTATCCATGTTGATATTCACCTTGATGACATATTTTATAACTCCCACCATCCGTACAAGTTAATTAATTTGCTAGAGAAGTGGCCAAATGACCCTTTTAATACTTGAAACCTAGCAAGTGGTCAATTTATGACTTGTAAACACATTAAAACATATCAAAGAATATTTTAAGACATTTCCAAAATAATTTTATATTTTGACTAAGTTTGACTAGGTTTGACCAATGTTGACTTTGGTTGACTAAGCTAGTACAAGGAGGATGGGTTTCAACAAGGACTAGGGAAAGGGTAAGTGAGACATGTAGAACTATAAAAGACTGAATATGACATTTTAAAATTTCTATAAAAGTTCAAAATAGTAGGGGTTGACCCAAATTTGACTTGGGGTCAAATTTGGTTAACAATAACTTTTTCAAATCAATAAATATGAATAAAGGAGTTATATAGATCTATAATAGCTAAAATAAGATATTACATTAAATGTATTTGTAGTTATTATGTAATAGTTAACAACCAAAAAATAGGGTATCTTAGGCTCAGATATGGACATGTCAAGTGTGACACAAGGTAGTCCCTAGTAGATACCTTCATCATGGCAATACCAACCCAAGGGTCTAATTGGTTAGACACCATCTTCCCTAAAACACCAATATTAATATTCTTTTAAGAATGTGAGTCCATAGCAACACTACTATAATTAGGATCCAAGTTTACCTCAACACCAATATAGAGGGTATGATACACAACAAAAGTAGCAAAGAGGGTATGTTGGATAATAGTCACAAGGATGGGGATACCAAAAAATTAGAGGTAGATATAAAGCAGGATATATGGGAGGATATTGAGGAGGGTATTAAGGAGTCTATAATGATGATAATTGGTAAGACCAACCATCTATGTAATGCTATCTTTGTGGAGAATACAATCACTATGCAAAGAATTTCCTTACCAATCCAAAGAGATAGACCTACTATGTGTACTTTATAATTGAAGTCTAACATCAAATAGAAGATTTTCCATCTCTCAAGAAATAAAGGAAGGAAAAATTAGTGTGTAATATAAACCTAATCAATGTGTTACCTAAGGAGGACACATTCATCTAGGTAGTTATTATATAACATGTAGAATAAGGATTTCCAACTTTAGAAATGTTAGTAGACCAATGAATTAGAAAAAAATAGCTTGAACAATAGCTTGATACTATAAGGGAGAAGACTTTGATGTATCAAGTATCTTAAGTTTTGAAAAATATACAATAATAGAATTCTTCAAAAGCAAATACAACTATTTATGTGTATATTATGATCAAATCATGTGCATAATGAAGCATGAGGGAATTTTAACTACTTTGATAGACTTACTAAAGTTCCTTAGTACATTACATAATGAAAATATATCAAATAATATTGATAACCTATTACGTAATTTATTAGAGTGTGCACAGTAAGAGACACAACATACAGATAAGGTTTTATAGTGTGTGAAAACTAAGAAACCTTGGGATGTTGACTCTCACCAAGATATTGAGCTTACAAGTTAAAAAATTCATAATGTAGTATTTGATTTAGGAAGTACCATGAATATGAGCTTGAGATCAATAAGGGAAGATATTGGTATGCCATACTTAAGCTACAGTCCTATCACCCTTAACCTATCAAATTCTAGGTGGGTAGATATTGATTAGTCACCTCAAAGATATGGAGATTAGAGTGGTTGATCTAGGTTTGCATGATAATGTTGAAGCAATTGATATGAAGACTGATGAGACCTATTAACCTTACTTAATTGGTAAGAAATGGGATTATGATGGTCAAATGACTATTAACATAGTGCATAGTCAACTAGAGGCTCATCAAAGAGACAAGATAGTTCTCATCTTTTTAAATAAAGCATAATAGAAGCCTTACATAATTCCAAAGAAACCAAAGTCATTGTATGCTTATGGTGATAATAGTTGGTTTAAATTTCAACATAGGTACATAGAATAATGTATTGTGAGTTATGGGGTATCAATTTTTAAACCCAAAGATGGAGTAATCATAGACAATAAAGTATCCATCTTACAAACTGGTAATAATAAAATCACTAGTGCCATATTTTTAACTTAAAGATTGTACATCTCCATCAATGTGATCTCTTACTAGGTCATAAGTGGATGTCCTATATAATATATGTGTAATAATGATGGGTTATATCAAACCTACTCTATAAGGTGTTTTACCTTGATAAATAACATCTTTCATAAGTGGTGATTCAAACACCCACATGTTGAATTGGAAGAGGGGATATCATGAGCTATAACCTATGCACATGGTGTTTGTCATCAAACATCAATTATGTTGGGTGAATATTTTATTATCGAAATAATGGTAGTAAAATGGTCATTTCAACCACAATGTGATGAGATAAAATCTCTCCTCAAGACAAGGGGAGGCTCCCTTTTATTGTTAACTAACACAACACTTAATTATTTATACTTATTTACAATAATTTTATCATAGTGGGTGTTGTCATATCATCCAATTTTTTTTTTGAATTGATGTTAAGTCATAAACTTCCTTCCATTCTTTGCGATATACTTTAAAAATCTAAGATTACTTGATGAACCAAACATAATTGGTATTCAGATTTGTTAGCACAAAGATTAACAAGAATAATACCAATAGAGTAAAATTTTAAAAATGGAATAAATTGAATACAAAAGTCTTCACCTTATTTCTAAAAAATATTAAAATTATCAAAGAAGAATAACTGATAGCTCAAAGTCTCCTCAGTAATTCACTTTCAATATGATCATAAACCTAGTAACTAAAAATGTACCTCAAAGACTCCAAAATCAACTTCCTGGCACATTCTATCTTATAAAAAATTCATAACATAATTCAATCAACTCATAATAAAATGTAGTGGAAAATACTTAAGAACATCTCCAACACATCACAATTTTATCTCAACCCAAAGATTGAAATATCACTTGATTTTCTTATATTGAATGGAATTCAAGATTTACAATATGAACACAAAGTTTCAAAATTGTTTCTCAATTCAATATCATTTCCCCTCTATAACAATTGGTGATCCTTTATACAAAGAGAATATTATTATTTATAGAGAGGAGCTATGAACCAAAATAGGAAAAACATAAATACATTGACTTATTCATTGACAAAGTCCTATATGAATTAGGACTGTGTAATTTTCCTATGTGTAATTTACATTGAACAAAACTACATATGGAAAATTTAAAAAGTAGCCTAAGTTTCCTTAGACATAGGAATTTTTTCCTTTTTATTATTCTCTAAAAATTCCTCATATCTCTTCAAGATAGCTTGGACTTCATCGATATCTGGACTAAACGTACTCTTAGAGATGGTAAGTACCCTTGTGATAGAATCTTCTAAGTTAACTGGAAAATCCTTGCTATTGTCCATGATTTTTTGTATTTTATCCAAGATGACTTGAAATTCAATTAATTTTTCAATGGATTCTAGTGTGAAAGTACTTGTTTCAATCTTTTTTTGTAGCAAAGATGTAAATTCTTAAATAATAGTCTCCACAAGAAGAATTTCATGAGAATCATTTTTAACTTGATAGTGGAGTTTTCCAATTTTCTCTGCAAGATCTAACATCTTATTATCACACATATATTCAACTTCTTTGATATATTTAACTAGATTCTTGAGAAATTCTCTTTTATTCTTCATAGCTACCTTGTATTCAATGAATATTTTCTTGTTTGGAATAGCCTTCTGCTCAACCAAAAGATCCAATTTGAATTTGCAAAGTTGAGTCCATGTATCAATATCCTTTTCAGTCAAATCCAAATTTTGAGTGAGTGCTTTAATTATTTACTAAATTTTTATTTTTATTTCACTCAATTTCTTCAAAAATCCAATGGTAGAATGCAAAATTTGAGTACCTTGTGTTGTTAATCTCTCAATCCAAGCATTGACTGCATGACCCTAAGATCCAATTTTTTCTACAAGTTGAATATCTCTTTTAGTATTTTCATACACAATAGGAACAATGGACTTAGAAGGTTGGATGATTTTAAGTAAATCAAAATTTAGTTGTTCCACTTGTACTTTGAGTTGATCTTTGACCTTCTTGCCCTTATCATATCTCTCAATCAAGGAAGCCATTGCTACTTGTAAATATTACTTTACACCTTCATGAGTTTATTTCTTGATATTTAATCATCTCACTGCATATTCAGATGCTTGAATATCCTCAATGTATCTATCTTCAAGAGGCACTACAACTTTAGCATATTTATGCCTAGATTTAAAAATTATCCTTGACGTAGTGTTGGCCTTCTTTGCTATTTTGGGATTTATCAACACAAGCTGACCAAAATAAAAATATTCTAGAGCCACAGATCGCTTCTTCTTCTTAGGTGTTTATGATTCTATCCAAGGAGGAAGAGGAGAAGGGTTTCCTTGGATAGAGGATGTTAAAGCTTGGGAAACTTGGGGAGGGATAATGGATTGTGAAGTAATCAGAATGGAAGGCAATGTGATGGAGGTATCTAGTAATAGGGTTGACACCAATGGGATTATAGTAACAATAGGTCGAGCTTGGGTTGGAGTAACCATCACTTTATTTCCTATAGACATTTTAGACACTAGAGTGGTAAGAACCTGAGTTGTGTTTTAGGAAGGTATAGACATAAATTTGTCCACATCTAGTTGGGTGAAATATAAGTTAGTTAGGGATCCTAATGAATTTGAAGGATTAGGTAGATTTGATAATTAATCAAAAACTTGGTCCAGTTTACTTTTTGAAGGAACTTAAAAAAATGTGGCACTAGGAAGTGAAGATGGAGGTGAAAGAATAACTTGAGAAGGAACAAGATCAATTTGTATAGTGGTACTCATAGGAAAAACTATGGAAAATATTACCTAGGAAACTGTGGCTTGAGAAGTTTTAGCCAAAGGAATTTCTAATTGAGTAGTCTCTGTTGGGGATCAACCAAAAATTTGATTATACTTATGAAAGCAATAAATGAGGAATTAAATCAAAATGATAAGTAACTAGAATCAGATAATAGCAAAGAACAAGAGATACAAGAAACCACCCTGAAAACTTGTATTAAACTCTTTACAGAAGGAATACAATTGAAGAAACTTCTTTCTTCTACACCTCTCTCAGATGTACAGATCTCTCTCTAGATCTCTTTCCCTCAAGAGCTCTCTCTCTCTCAAGTACAATCGACTCCAACAACCTGGAATGATTCAATTATGTACTGTTCTTCAACATTACATTACAATAAGCTAACAAGATCTAATCCTACATATAGAATTAGGAAAACTTGAGCATGCATTTACAACCAATAGTTATGCCACTTAAACAAGGGCTCTAAAATAGTCTTACTAATAATAGAGACACGGACTTAAGACTATGACTTAATCCCATCATGCAAACACTTAGTTCTATCCTCAAAAATAGCTCTCTGGATGCATAGGTAACCGACGTCGGTTCCTGCCTGCTTGCCTGTGACCGACGTCAGCCGATCCCTGCTGACGTTGGCATCTCCTAAACTGCTCTTAACCGACGTCGGTCTCTCCTGACCGATGCCAGTGACTCTGTAAACTTGCAAACTACAAAATGCTCTTTAGGTGAAGCGTTTAGGCTCCACACCTTAACAATCTCCCACTTGGAGATAAACAGCTGCACCAGTACCTGTACAGCAACATCTTCTAGCTCCTCCATCTTCAACTCAATCATGAATACCAATAGAAGTTGAATGAAGATTTAACTTCTCCTTTGTAACCGGCTTGGTTAACATATCAGCAAGATTCTTATATGTATGGATCTTCTCCAGCTTCAACTCACCATCCTCCAATACTTGTCTTATGAAGTGGTACCTAAGCTGTATGTGCTTGGTTCTTGAGTGAAAGGATGAATTCTTAGCCAAATTAATTACACTCTAACTATCACTATATAATTTGTAACTCTCTTACTCCTTTCTTAGCTCTTCCATGAACTGTGTCATCCATATCATCTCTTTGCTAGCCTATGTGACTGCAATATACTCTGCTTCTGTAGTTGACAAGGAAACAACCTTCTGCAACTTTGATATCCAGCTAACCGTCGTTCCACCAATAGTGAAAACATAACCTGTGGTGCTCTTCCTACCATCCAAATCACCTGCCATATCTGAATCTACATAACCATGTAGAGAAGTATCTAAACCTCCATAGCACAAATGCCTACTGCTAGTTCCTCTCAGATATCTAAGGATCCACTGAACTGCTTTCCAGTGTTCCTTTTCTGGATTGGCCATATACTTACTTACAACTCCCACTGCTTGGGCAATATCTGGTCTAGTACAAACCATTGCATACATTAAACTCCCTACTGCAGAAGAATATGGAACTCTACTCGTGTACTCTACCTCATCATGTGAATTAGGACATTGTTCTTTACTCAACTTAAAATGTCCAGCCATAGGTGTGCTTACCGGTTTTGCATCCTAAAAATTGAACCATTTCAACACCTTGTTCACATAATCCTCTTGAGACAAAATCAACCTATGATTTTTTCTATCTCTCTTAATGCTCATGCCAAGGATTTTCTTTGCTACTCCCAAATCCTTCATGGCAAATGTTTGAGCTAATTTCACCTTAAGCTTAGAGATATCCTGCATGTGTGATCCTGCAACTAGCATATCATCTACATACAACAATATAATAATATGTCTACCATTATCCAATCTCTTAAAATACACACAATGGTCAGATTGACACCTATTGTAGCCATGCTCAGTCATAAACCTGTCAAATCTCAAATACCACTGTCTAGGAGCTTGCTTGAGGCCATACAAGCTTTTCTTCAATCTGCACACTAACTTCTCCTTACCTTTGACCTCAAATCCTTCTGGCTGTTCCATATATATTTATTCATCCAAATCTCCATGAAGAAACGTTGTCTTAACATCAAGCTGCTCAAGATGAAAATCCTCAATAGCAACTAAAGACAATACAATCTGTATAGAAGTCATTTTAACAACAGGAGAAAAAAGCTCACCAAAATCAATACCTGGCTTTTGTGCAAATCCTTTCACTACCAACCTGGCCTTATATCTCATCTATCCATTTTCACCTTCTTTCAATTTGTAGGTCCATCTGTTCTTCAGTGTCTTCTTACCTGCTGGCAACTCAACCAAATCCCATGTTTGGTTCTCTTTCAAGGACTCCATTTCCTCAACCATGCCATGTTCCCACTGATTCTTGGAATCTACCTGTATTACTTCTTTAAAACTTTCTGGTTCTCCACCATCAGTTAGTAATAAATAGAATAATGAAGGGGAATATCAAATTGGAGGCTTACTTGCCCTTTCTAACCTCTTGATGGGCATCTGAGACTCATCCACAACACGTTGTCTACCCAAATTCTCTGACAGTGACCAACCTTGGTCACTTTCAGGTTTGTAACTGGCTGACGTCAATTCTCCCTGGCCAACGTTGGTTCCTGTCCTACCGACGTCGGTCTCTGTATGACCGACATCAATTTCTATTTTGCTGACATCGGTTCCTACTTGGCCGACATTGGTCTCTGTGTTTTCCTACAAGTGATTATTTCTTTTTCTCGTGAGCTCATTTTGGACTGTCACCTCATCTAATTCTCCATTGCTCTGCCCAGATTGATTCAGCTTCCTCAATTAATCACTATACATCACTTTTTCATTGAAAACAACATAACGGCTCCTAATTATCTTGTTAGTTCCTAGATTCCAAAATTTGAAACCAAAATCATCAGAGCCATAGCCAATAAATGTGCACCTCATAGACTTAGCATCCAACTTCTTTATATTTTCCTTATCAATGTGCACAAAGGCTTCACAACCAAAAACTTTGAGAAATGAGAGATCTACCTTTTTACCTGTCCATGCCTCTTCTGGAATTCCACCATCCAAAGCTGTAGAGGGTCTTCTATTAATCAGGTACACTGTAGTGTCAATAGCTTCTACCCAAAACTCTAAGGGCAAACCAGCATGTAATCTCATACACCTTGCATGCTCCATGATTGTTCTGTTCATCCTTTCAGCAACTCCATTTTGCTAAGGTGTCCTTGGAACCATCCTTTGCCTACAGATTTTGTGCATATAACAATACCAGTTAAACTTATAGCTGTAGAACTCACCACCATTGTCAGATCTCAGGCACTTCATTCTTCTGCCTGTTTCATTCTCAACCATAACTTTCCAAATCTTAAAAGTCTCAAATACATCAGATTTCTTCTTAATACAATAGACCCATACCTTTCTTGTAGCATCATCTATGAATGAAACATAGTACTGTGATCCTCCAATAGAAGCAACCTGAGCTGGTCTCCACACGTCTATGTGAACAAGCTGCAACTTATGCTTCTTCTTCGTTGACCCAGTCTTAAGAAAACTCACTCTCTTCTATTTTCCAAAAACACAGTGCTCACAAAACTCTAGATCTATGCTTTTTAAATCTGAAACATACCTTTGGACTTAAGAATTGACATTTCCTTCTCACTCATGTGGCTAAGCCTTGAGTGCCACAATTTAGCATCCACATCTGAAGTATATAATACAGAAGGAGAATTTTTAGTAACACAATTACATAAATAGAGAGTACCTACTCTCTTACCTCTGGCCATTACAAGTGCACCCTTGGTCACCTTCCAAGATTCAGCTGTGAGAGTTACTTTACAACCCTCATCCCCTAACTTTCCTACAGAAATCAAATTCCTCTTCAAGCTAGGAACATGCATCACATCTCTCAACACCCATGTGTTGCCATTTTGCATTTTCAGTTGCACTTTACTTTTGCCAATAATTTTACAAGGCTCATCATCCCCTAAATACACTATTCCAAAATCTCCATGGATATAGTCACTAAAATATTCTCTATTAGGGGTAGCATGAAAAGATGCACCAAAATCTAACACCCAAGATTCTATATTATTATGCAAAGAGAATATTAAAGCATCTTGTGTAATACCTGCAACCTTTGCTTCTTCTTTTCCTTCATTCTGATTGTCCTCCTTAGGCTTTGACCAGCAATCTCTGCTTATGTGCCCAATCTTTCCACAATTTCAGCATTGTGGCTTCCTACCATTTTTGGATTTGGATCTACCTCTCACCTTTGACTTAGACCTTGATCTCCTCTTGCTCTTCTCTTTTTTCCTTCCCCTGCTCTCAAAACTTAAAGCGTTCCCTGATGTTTCCTCTGTGCTTTTCCTACAAATTTCCTCATTCAAGATAACACTAACAACATCCTCTACTTTTAAAATGTTTGAAGTAGATGCAGTATTACTAACTGCCATTACTAAGCTATGCCAGCTTTTAGGCAAAGAACATAGTATTAAAAGAGCTTTAATTTCATCATCAAATAAAATTTTGACTGAACTTAATTGATTTACAATTCCATGGAAATCATTCAGGTGATTAGATAGAGATCCACCTTCATTCATATGCAAATTAAATAACTACTTCATAAGATATACCTTATTAGAAGCTGAGGGTTTTTCATACAAATTTGCTAAAGTAGTCATTAACTCTACCATATACTTTGCCTGTGATAAATTGGATATCACAGTAGATGCTAGACTCAGTCTTATAAACCCCAGAGCCTTTCTATCAAGAACTTCCCATTCTTCATCATCCATGTCTGTGGGCTTCTTTGCAATCCCACCTAACGCTAAGTATAGATCTTTCTGATACAGATAATCCTCTATCTGCATTCTCCAATGTTGATAATTTTTGCCATTAAACTTCTCCATTCTCAGTTTACTTTCTTTTGCCATTGCTTCTCCCACTCAAACAAAAATCCCTGCAGAAACTCCTGTGAGTAACCTGTAATCAATACACACTACACAGATCTGAACCACCTGTTAGTGAACCTGAGCTCTGATACCACTTGTCAGGCACCTAGAACATAAATGCTCTGATACCACTTGTTGGGGATCAACCAATAATTTGATTACACTTATGAAAGCAATAAATGTGGAATTAAATTAGAATGATAAGTAACTAGAATCAGATAATAGCAAAGAACAAGAGATACAAGAAACCACCCTAAAAACTTGTATTAAACTCTTTACAAAAAGGAATACAATTGAAGAAACTTCTTTCTTCTACACCTCTCTCAGATGTACAGATCTCTTTCTAGATCTCTTTCCCTCAAAAACTCTCTCTCTCAAGTACAATCAACTCCAACAACCTGGAATGATTCAATTCTATACTGTTCTTCAACATTACATTACAATAAGCTAAGAAGATCTAATCCTACATATAAAATTAGGAAAACTTGAGCATGCATTTACAACCAATAGTTATGCCACTTAAACAAGGGCTCTAAAATAGTCTTACTAATAATAAAGATGCGGACTTCAGACTATGACTTAATCCCATCATGCAAACACTCAGTTCTGTCCTAAAAAATAGCTCTCTGGATGCACAGGTAACTAACGTCGGTTCCTGCCTACTTGCCTGTGACCGACGTCAACTGATCCCTACCGATGTTGGCATCTCCTGAACTGCTCCTGACCAACATCGGTCTCTCCTGACTGACGCCAGTGACTGTGTAAACCTATAAACTACAAAATGCTCCTTAGGTGAAGCTTTTAGGCTCCACACCTTAACAGTCTCTACTTGTATAAGTTGTTCAAGCATTGGATGAGACACTTGTGACATTGTTGATTGAGGTAGTGCCTCACTTGTGATTGGGACTTCTTTTTTTTCCACTTAAGTACTTTCCTCGATGCCTGCTTCTTTGCCTCTCTTCTTATATTTACTAACAAACACAAATTTGGGCTTGTCTAGAAGTAGAGGGCTCCTCTTTATTTTTGGTTATCAAATCCTCTCATTTTTTAGCAATTTATTCATCATACTCCTCCTTAAAACTAGTCCTAAAATGTTTCAATTTAATTCCATTAGATTCCAACCAAGCATTAGTTCCTGCAAGAATAGGTTGAAATCTATCTCTAATGGAAATAGATTCTTTAAATGACAATTGGATAGAAGGGGGAGGAGTTGAAGTCACTCAATTTTCCTCATATGATGGATCGAATACATTAAAATCATCTATCAAATCCCCAAGAATATTTGACAATTCCAAATTGACAATCTAATCAGCAATAAGGCAACTAAAATCAAGTCTCCTTATATCTTCATCAGTTCTACATTCTACCTAAATATATTCAATTCTATGTACATGAGTGATATTACGCTTGAGCCTCTCCTTCATCATTTTATAATCAAAGTTTTCTTTACTTTTGAATTTTTTAAGTGTAATCCACTACATCTCAATTTCCATAGTCTAATCCTTTGAAGTAGTGGAAATTGTGTACTGACCAATACTAATTAGAAATTTGAAACCTATTTTGTGAGCATCTAATTATTTTTTATGCATGTTCATCACTTGTATACACATTTCCATTAGCATTAGTTATCACTTGGGTATCTAGGTAGCATGTAATGTTGTTCATCAAATCTTCCTACCCTAATTATGTAAAAGTTGGAAATTTCAAGAAAATACATCCAACCCTATTAACTTGTGCCCATTGCTAGTCTAAAACTCTCTAATTTTCAAGTTCTTTATCAAGAGTGCAGATAAATGTATAGAATAAAGCATCATTAACTCTCATGTAATGATTGATGCTTTATTTTAGAGTTAGCTTTGGATAGTGATTATATATAGAAACATTTTTCCTTTCACTGATAGAATTTAGACCCCAGAAATACTTCATGATAGCTATAACATATTCTAGATATGAATTCATATAAAACTTGAGTGAAGAAGCTACCTCAGAGAGCTGATGAAAAGTAACATCACTAATTTGTTTACCCCAAAAGATTCTTTATTTGTTTCTTTTAATAAACAAAATGTATCGATACATCCATTCTTGAAAAACATTTGAAATAGACAACCCTTTCACTCTATTAATGAGAGTAATCAAATCCTCTATCTCCTCTAGAAAGTCTCTATGATACAAATACTTGGGCCATCTAGCAATGGTGGGTCAAGGAGTCTTGAGACATTTGGTATTGATATTTTTTTTACACTTCTCAAGATCTTTGTCATAATACTCTTGAGTTGACTCCATAGTTAAATCAAAATATTCATCAAACTCAAAAATGTGAAAAATGTTATCAAAATATTCTTCATCAAGGTGAATGATCACCTTTCCCTCTAAATCCTTGATCAATTTGCTTTTCTTATCAAAGTGTGCTACCATGGTCAAGATGAACTCAGAATCATGTGTTGATATTGGAAATGTAGTAGCCAAATTAATTTCATTGTTAAGTACTGGATACTTATGAGGTGCAATGGGTTCTCTTCTCAATCTCTATAAAAACTCAACCATGTCCACATGACCAATTTCTATATCTCCAATTTGATCCACATTTGAATCAACTATAGATAATGAGAAGACACCCTGATACATATACTTCATTATCTTCTTATTTAGAGAGATGTCTGTCATTGATCAAATGGATGAAAGTAAGAAAATTTAATTATCTAAGCATTTTTCATCTTTTTAAAAAAATGTAGGGTTAGTGTAAAACAATGTTTTTACATGATGTATAGGAAAGGTTGTGTAGTTTAGATAAAATTCTCTGAACTACATGAAAGATGAATCACTTTAGTGTAATTTAGAGAATTTTCTCTGAACTACATGAGAAAGGTTGGTGTAATTCAAATAAAATTCTTTGATTTACATGGGAAAGGGGTTCAATGAGCTTACATACATTTCAAAGAAAAATCTTCAAAGTGCATCTAATGATGTGCACTTCGGAGAAAATTATCCAAAATGCATTAGGATGTTCTTTGTAATTATGTACATTGGAGAAAAATCTTTGAAGTGCATTGAGTGATGTGTACTTTAGATAAAATTCTCTAAAGTACATTGGGGAAGGTGTAATGTGCACTTCAGAGAATTTTATTTGAAGTGCTAAGTCCAAACATGTGTTTTCCCTTCATGCATTTTATGGAAAATTCTCTGAAGTGTATGAAGGGAATTAGGTCTAAAATTTTTCAAAACCTTAAAATGACCAAAAACACAAAAAAGAAACAAAACAAAAACATAAAAAGTGAAGAAAATAAAAGGGAGACTTACATGGAACAAAATGAAATCAACCAAAACAAGGTGTTATACATGAAACCAATCAAACCAAAAAATCCAATCAACCACGAGGACAACAAGAAAATATGCCCATGACCTCAAAAATGGTGAATGGGAAAAAATTAGTGGTTAAAATGAAATTACTAGGGTTAAATATATATAAAAGGAGTAATTAATGTAAAATTAATTATCATCGAGATGATGGGTCCTAGGTGTGAGGTTAGAGAAATTTCTCAAATTTGCATATGCAATCTCAAAAAAAATATCTAAATTTGCATATGAAATTTTTGAAATTTTATCTGACTCAACACAAAGAGCAATAAACATATGCAAAATCAAGAAAATTATTTGACTTTACATAGAAAGAAATAAAGTGTAGTTCAGAGAAAATTCTATGAACTGCACAAAAGTAAAATTCCCTCAAAAGATTAACTTTTTTTTTGGGAAAAACAAATGCAAAGAGGCAATGATTTACCTCATTTTCCATGCTTAGAGATAATGGGCTATGAAATAGACAAGTTTTGTAGGGGTTATCCCATGAATTGAGCTTGCTAAATTCAAGGATAATAACTGGCTCTAAGTGGGGAATTTCCTTCAATCATTCTTTGAAACACTTGAAGGAAAGAAAATCCCAAAAATCTAAGTGCCTTTCTGCATTGGACCATAGAGTCAAGTGACAGATGAGATGAACAATAAAAAAGAATATACAAATATATACAAACTTATCTAGAATGTTATTGAGTGAAAAGTTTCAAATGTTGCCCACTATAGGGCAATGGTAATGGTGTTCCATCCAGGTATGCTAAGAAGAAACTATGTTCTTCACTGAGCTGATGAATGAGAAAAAGACCCCTCCATAGAGAATCAAATTTTCTATACATTCCTTTTATCTCTCTTCTTTTGTCTAAAAAGAGGACTAGATACCCAACGCAGAATTCTAGTGATTTAGCTTTCTTATCAAAAAGTTACTTGATGTGACTTTGATGTTCTACAATACAGTCCACTACCTTTGTATGTTGCTCCTCTATCTTGACAAGGTACATAATACACTTGTATAAGGATCTTTCAAACATTTCATCTTCAATTTCCTTAGCTAATTTGAGAGTTGGTAATTTTAATGTCATTGATATTTCTACATTCAAGCCATACAAAAGATTAAAAAGAGACATATCAATCACTCACTTAGGAGTGATACGATTAGCCCATAATGCATCATAAAATTCTTTATACCACATCTTCTGATTATATTCTACCAAATTGTTGATGATAGTTACTAAATTCTTATTATTCAACTTTGAATTGACCATTGCCTTGAGGGAAGTAATCAGAAGTATGAGACAAGATGATCTCATATTCAAAAAAAAATTGAGTCATCTCATGGGATGTGAAATAGGCAGTATTATCAATTACAATTTTTCTTAGCACACCAAATCATGTGATGATATTTTCTTTGAGGAAGTTACAAATAACCTCTAAAGTGGCATGTTTGGTTGGAATTGCTTCCACCCACTTGGTGAAGTAATCCATAGATGTTAGAACATAACTATGACTTGCACTTGATAATGGGTTCACTACACCAATGAAATCAATACCCCATTATTAGAAAGGTTATTTAATTAAAATAGGATTGAGAGACAAGGCTGTTAACTTGGGTTTCCCCACAAACTACTAGCACTTCTCACATTTACGCACCTAAGTGTATGTATCCTAAAAAAGTGTTGGTCAATAATATCTAGCCCACAAGATCTTGTGAGCTATTATTGGGGCTGAAAAATTTCCTCCACATGATAAATCATGGAAAGATTCCAACAACTTCTCTTATTGTGCCTTATCTACACATCTTAAAAATATTCCATCAATGTTCTATTTATACAAACCATTATCCCAAAGGATAAAAATTTTACCCTTGAGCTTGATTTTCCTCTTCTCTTTGTTAGACAAATGTTCTAGACATTCTCCATATGTGATAAAATGAGCAATGTTAGAATACCATTCATTCATTGTGCTCACAGGTAAGACTATGGGAAGATCTTCTATGTCTTCTTCATTGTTAGGTGCTTATTCTAAATTGGTCTTTGCCATGAGTTGACACAAACCTTTTCCACGTAAAAGTTTCATAGGATTGATATCCATATCATAATATTGGATTTTAGTGATCCAATTACCTCTTTTACCTTCAAATTCTTGTTAAGTCAAAATAGACTTAACAATAGAATCTAGTACTAATGCAATGGTATGAGAATTGAGGATGTAGTACTTGAAATGCTTGATTGCATTTACCACTACATATGCATGTTTTTCCATGGATTAATATTTAATCTCATGAGCCTTCAAAGGGTAGATCATTAATGCTATAGGCTATTCAATCCCTTCTTCATTTGGTTATACCAAGATTACAGATAAGGTATGCTTAGAATCATAACTATACATAATGAAGTTCTTGGTATAATCAAGGTAAAATAGGATAGGAGAAAGTGTAATGGCTTCCTTAATTTCATGAAAATCATTTGTTCCATCCATATTCTAATAAAAATTTGATTTTCCTTTCATCATATCGACAATGTGGTGTGTTTTTTTAGCAAAATTAGGAACAAATCTCCACAAGAAATTCACCTTCCCAAAGAAGGAATACACTCCTTTCTTACTTGATGGCAAAGTAAGATTTTTAATTGACTTGACCTATTCAGGATCAATCTTGATCCCTTCCTTGGATACAATGTGTCTAAGGAGTCTATAACCTCAAAAATAGATTTCTTAGGATTAAGGGATTTCCCATACTCACAGCATCTCTGAAACACTTACTATAAATGGTTGTAATGATCTTGATGCTTTTTTGAGAAAATGGTTAAGTCATCTAGATAAACCATAATAAACTTATTGATTATATCTCAAAAATCCAAGTCCATATCCCTCTATAAAGTATCACCATCATTGATTAATACAAAAGGCATTTTGTGATATGTAAAATTTCCCCATGGAATAGTGAAAGTTATCTTATGTTTATCTTCATCACAAACCTCTACTTGATTGTATCCTAAGAAACCATATAGCATAGATAACATCTCTGAACCAGTGATAGTTTGCAATACCTGGTCCATTACTCGTAGTGGATAATTATCTTTAAGTGACAATTGATTCAAATTTCATAAGTCAACACAAATATGGATCTCTTCATTATTTTTCCTCATAGGAACAATATTTTCTATCCATGTGGAGTGATGTATAGGAAAGATAATGTGGGCATTCAACATCTTTTGAATTTTAATGAGAATGGTACCTGATATTTTGGGATTATACACCACTATTTTTTCTTGTAAGGCTAAGATTTTGGCTTGAGAGGAATATCATGTTGTACTTCCTTAGGTTGAAAAGATTTTAGATCAACATATGAATATGCTAATATGTCAATATACTGACATAGAAGAGTCACCAACTTTTCTCTTTCCTCTAATGAGCAACATTTTCCAATATTTATCATTTTGGGGTCACTCTCTATTCTTATATTAACTTGCTCAATTTTTATAGATGAATCAAATTCTGATTATTGACATTTGATGAATCGATCATGTTTATCAAAAAGTCTTTCCAAAGATACCAACCCTTTCTGAATCTTATTCCCTTTTAGCTACAATATTTCTTTGCCAGTTTCCTCATTAACTTTAGAAATTTATTCTTGAGGAGTAGAATCACTTCTTTCAAAATACAACTCACTAAAATTTTCCACCTTCTCCGAAAATGAGATTACTTGCTCATCATTATTAAAAACCTACCATGACTAACATTGTCAGGAACACTAGGTCAAAAAACCAACTCAATGGTATACTTGTTTCCTCAAAAATCTTTGTGAGGAATCAGAAGAGTGGCTAAAATAGCCAATGAATCAACTCTATCATTATATTCTCTTAGAAATATTGATATATTGAATGCATCAAAACTTTCCATGCAATTCCAAACTCAATTGTGATAATGCCTTAGTCTTTCATTCTTTATTTGATATAGACTCGTAACTTGGTAAATGATTAACTTAACATTACCTTATGCATGAAGATTTTTGATTCATTTATTTCATGCAACTTCCATTCCTAACAATAAGGCCTCATACTCAGTAGTATTATTAGTATTATCAAATTATAACTTAAAATAGAAAGGGAAGACTTTTCCTTTTAGGCATATGATAACTATCCTAGCTCTAGATCTAGTTGAAGAGCAATTGCCATCAAATTCCAAAGTCTAAACATCATTTGAACTCTCAACCTTAATAGTATCAAAATCCAAAATCTCTTCATCTGAAGAGGGAAAATCTTTTATTTTCTAGTATTTTTCTAAAATATCATTTGAAGATATTGGATCTTCATCTGTAGTCAAGAAATACATACCCATTCTAGAAGTTTCAAAAAGAATCTAGGATTTTATGTCTTCAGTCTTTGTTACAATATTCTCACTTGCTTCTCTAGGTGAATTTTCTGCATAACACCCTTAACAGGTATCCTAGCCTCAGACCAATCCATATTTATTTCTCCTCCAACATATTTGCAAAATTTATGTCCCAATAGAACTCCATATGAGGCCAGAACATCAACCACTAGAACTATCATTTTGTTTTTTTTTCTTTGGAAATGTAGCGAATTCAAATTATGCATCCTTGATTTGTCCTATGAGATGTACTTGTTTAGTTTCCATTGAGAATCAATGACCAAAAGTATTTTTCAAGGTTAACCCTAAGGCAGTAGCCACCTTGGCAGGCATCACATTATCAAAAGCACCTAAATAAATAACATAATTAATGAGCTTATAACCATTGACAAACAAGGAAATATAGAAAGGTTATATTTTTTTTAGAATTAGATGCATGAGTTAAAACCAAGTTATTTTTCTTTAGTTTTGGCTTAGGATCAATTAGGACACTCTTAGCTAAAGTATAATCAAAATTGATCTCTTTGCTTTTTAATTTTTTTTCCAATCTTTCAAATTGATCAAGATTTGATTAGAGGTACTATGCCTCTAACATTTAGATTTTAGTCTTCTTGGCATGATCAATGATATCAAAATTTAGATATGGGGTAGTTGAGGAAGAAAAAACATTTTCATTTTTAGGTTTCAGGTTTTGGGTACTAAGTCTAGATGTTGAAGGAGAAGAGGTAGAATTATGAGGAGTACTTTTTTATCTGCCACCCTATCCTTTGGTTGAACTAGCAAAGGAATTCCTCTTTTGGAAATTGTAACCTCCTTTCATGGTTCATCTTTGGATTTTGTTTTATCAACCTTTTGTTGTTGATTTGGCTAACTTTGAGAATAGGTAAAGATGACATAAGACTCACCATGTGTGTCTTCCTCTTTTTATTTTTCTTCTTCTTCAAAATTGAAAAACTTGATATCAAAGTTGCTAGCTTCTCCCTCTTCATCTCCTCTAAAGGGATTAACATCATCTTTAGGAACATATTCTAGCTCCAAAACATCATCATTCTCAGGTTCCAACTAATTAACTATTGCATTATTTGGTAATGCCTCCAGTGTAAACCTTTCTTGTGGTAGAGGAAGCTTATTCTAATTCTAATTTTTCATAATGTTATTAGAATAATTCAAAGCATTTAGATATGTTCTTATTAGAAAATCCTTGTATGAAGGAAAATACATGCCTTGAAACATTTTCTTCTTAAGTGCAAACAACCCATTTTCTATCTTTTGAACCATGGAATCCATAGTGCTAGGAGAAGGTGAATTTGTAGAAGGTTGCCCTCTAAACTTAACATAATCATTTCTTACCTTCCCTGCTAGAATCAAAACATCTTTTATTTTAGTGGCCAAACTTTGAGTGACATCAAGATCAATTGGAGCTACTCTTCACAAAAGAAAACTCACTTTAGGCAATTGAGAATTGATGAAGAATCACTTCAAATGCTCAGGTGTAGGTCGAGAAACTATTAGAATCCTATTCCTCAACTTGTTAAACTTTGCCACAAACTCACGCATAGGATCACATGTTTCCTTTGTAGACACCGAAATCGTGTCGACTCCCCTGGTCATTCCTCGTCTTCTTTCTTCTTCGCCTATTGAACCCTTGCCGATCACTTGTTTCACCAACCTTGACCCTGGCAGCATGTAAAGAGGAGCACAGAGCAAAAGGTAGACTCTATCCCCATTATGCATCTGCCGACGTCGGTCTTTACCCGACCGATGTCGCCGACGTCGGTCACCTATCGGCAATCCTGCCGACGTCGGTCACCTTCCCCTTGTCCGTTATCAGTTAGCATTCGGTTTCCCGAAATGGTTGACAAACCGTTTCTGGGACCGTCCCCGTCCCCCGCCTTCATCAACCTCCGCCAGCCATTCGAACCGGATCCCCGAACGCTGATCAACTGAACGCTGAGCAACCAACCTGCGAATTCCTCCACGAACCTGCGAACTCCGAGCAATCATCGACACTACGACATCAACTAATCTGCACACCATGGCTTTCATCGGGTCTTCTACCAGGTAAGTCTTTATTCTGTTTATTTCATTTTCTTTTCTTAGTTATTATTTATGTTCTGTTATCCCTGCCTCTGTCCTCAAACCCCCGGCCTCTGTTCCGACCTCGTCCCAACCTCGTCCCTGTCCTTATCAAACCCTGTCTCGACTCTGTCTAAACCTCGTCCCTGTCCTTATCAAACCCTACCCTGATTATATCAGACCCTGTCCCGACTGTTCAGACCTATCCCGACTCTGTTCAAACCCTCCAGACTCTCCCTGAACCTGTCCCGACTCTCTCAGAACCTGTCCTGAACCTTTTCCCAGAACCTGCCCCTACCGACGCCGGTCACTGCCCCGACCGACGACGGCACATTAACCGACGTCGGCACCTTCCTTAACCGACGCCGGCACCACAGAGACCGACGCCGGCGACTGTGTAGAACAGTGCCGCATATCAGGTACGCCTTTTATTTTCTGTCATTTATTTCTGTCATTATCATCTACTTTCATCCAATTTTCTACTCTTTTTTATCAGTGGGTTGATATCCTTCTAGGGAGTCTTCGTACTTCCGGGATCGGGCGTTCGCCTGACAACCCACCATATCTCTTATTAACATTTTTCTGTGTTTAGCCTTTTCTTCACAAGTGTCATTCCTCCACAGCAAAAGAGGAGAATCTTTCAACGTCTAATTTCGGTGCGCACGACTGTATCAGGTACTTCTAGCCTTAACCATCTTTCAGTTTCTTATTTCTTCTTTGAATGTAGAAAGCAATTTTGCATTAGAAACATTCTGGCACGCCCGGTGGGACCCTAGGTCCTCCTTGGGTTCTTTCTTTCTTTCGTTCATTTAGGTGCATTAGGTTTCTTCCTTTTTCGCCTCCTTTTCGTCTCTTCTTAAACAACATCATAAGCAGAACTAAAACGAACACTTCTTTATTTCTTGCATTTCTAGACTAGCTAAAACTCATATTCTTCGACTCTTTCTCCATTCGTCTTCATACGAACAAACATTTCGACTTGGACATTAAAACACTTTGCATTCATTTCTGTTTGCCTGCATCTTTTAGACCACACATAGTAATTAAACTGCATATTGAATTAATCTAGTCACTTGATGTTACACGACCAAACCACCTGCACAAAACAAACATAAATCTTACCTGAGACAAGGCCCGACTGGGATTTCATCCCCCAGCGGATACCTTACCCGTCCCGGTGACCCTACTTGGATTTCATCACCAAGGGGGAAGCCCACTCCGTTCTCTGGCGGAGGATAAACTCTAGTGGAAGTATATTTTGGCTAAGCGAAACCAGCTAACCACTGGAATCGTGAAGTGAGGGGAGCTTGCTCCTTAGCACCAGGCCTGTACAGAAGCTAACACAGATTTCTTGAGCACCATAACAAAACCTGAAACCATCCATAGACTGCTTCTTCTAGGACCCATTTTTCAGCCAATCTTCCTCTACACACACATTCTAAGGCATAAGCCACTATAATCCTAATAATTTACTTCTAGGGTTCTAGGATCTGTTTGTGTCTTCATCTTTTTGGTTCTTATCTGCTTGTTTGAGCTTGTGAGGACGTTCTTCCTTGCCTTGAATGGTTCTGACTCGTAGCCAAGCCAAGGCTCTAGTCGATCACGCGAGGCATCATCCTCTTCCATCTACCCCGCCTACAACCAACCCTACAATGGAGTTCAACTCGGAAACCGAAAGAACTCCTATCAGACCATCTCCATCCCAAACGCCTATTATTCCAGAAGGGGACCAAGACTTCGCACGATTCTTGGACCTCAACACCAAAGCCCTGCAACACTATCTCGCGAATAGCCAAACGCGAGACCCCTTTGGCAATCCAATTTATGGAATACTGACTTCTCTCCTCGCAACTGCGGTCATATCAACAACGTCCGTAGTCCAACCCTTAGACACCCAGGCTGTTGCCTCAACCACTGACCAACCTTTTACCAACCATCCAAGTGTGGCCTCTCCTTCCGTCGTTGGGCCCACTTTCACCGGGGTTTCGGCCCCCAATCAATCTCAGTCCACTCAACCACTTTCTACCCCCTTTCAAAACCTGGTCGTCTCTATTCCGCCCACTCTTACTCCTATCAACACTAGGGTGGCTACCTATCCGTTAGCCCATGTTACCCCTAACCAACCTCCCATGACAACATCAAACCTAGCCATGCCTTCCATCCAATCATCCTTAGTCACTTCTTTTGTCCCTACGACTAGTCATCCGTACGTTGCGCCCTTATTTGTACAACCGACTACGTCGTACACCTCTTCCAGCCTCTTTCAAGTGCCTCACAATCTAAGAGGTGCTCCACCCGTCAATCTGTCAGTAGATATTATCAAGATGCTGATGGATAAAATGTCCAACCTAGAGACCTCCATTACCGGCTCACGCAACACTCTCTCGTACGAACAAATTTGTAACGAGCCCATCCATCCTTCTGTCCCCATCAGACCATATCCCAGCCAGTGGGAACTTCCTAAGTTTTCTCGTTTCCAGAGTAAGGAAGACCCACAACAACATTTACGGGCATTCAGACATGCCTGTTACCTTATCGCCCACGACGATGCGTTGCTTTTACGCACGTTTCCCATGTCTCTCTCAGGTGCTGCACTTGACTGGTACAGCTCTCTTCCTAGCTATTCCATCCTCACGTTCACTCAGCTGGCCCAGCTCTTCCTCGATCATTTCTCCATCAATATCACTAAGAAGGTCTCTATCACAGACCTCTATTCTATTCGCCAGTTCGAGGATGAATCTATTGCTGATTTCGTCGCTCGGTGGAGGAGCCTTATCAATCAACTTTCATTTTCTTTACCTCAGCCTGAGCTTATTGAACTTTTCTCTCAAGCCTGTGCTAAACATATTTCTTCTACCTTGAGGGTTCAAACCTTCCGCACTTTTGACGAAGCCTTCACGATGGCTCGTAAACTTGAGTTACGTGCCGTTGAGGAGAATAAAGTCAAGTTGCGGAGTAAGAATCCCAACTCCAAAACCAATGACCCTTCTTATAAGCCCTCCTCGTCCAATCCTAAATCTAAAGCTTCAGCAAATGCTGTGGTTGTTAGATCTTCCTCTTCTTCGCCTTCAACTAATCAATCTGAACCATCCACGTCCATGAGCGCCACTCGTCAATTTCAGCAGAGATACATACAGCGACAGTTTACTCCACTTGGAGAATCATACGCATCTGTGCTGGAAAAACTCGTCAAACAAGGGGCCATCAATCTCCCTCAGATCCGACCTCCACCACAATTTGATCCCTCACGCGCCATCCCTGTGTGGTATAGGGAGAATAACTTCTGCCACTACCACCGTGTTAAAGGTCATGACACGGGCAACTGTAAAACCCTTAAAAACATAGTTCAAGACATGTTGGAAAAGGGTGACCTCATCCTCGACAATCCTAACGCCCCTCCTAATCAGGGTATCGATATCTTCAAACAACCATTCCCTAATCATTCACCAACCCAAAACAACGTCCAGACCTTGACTGAAAATACCCATGAACATAATATTCGAACAGTCAATACGGTCTCACCCCTCATTTCTAACCAACCCCAAGAGGTGAGTTCATCCATCAGTCCATCACATGTGGACGAACCTCTTTCTCCGGCTAGTTCTCCCTCAACTTCTCTCATTTTGGAGGACGCCTCGACCTTACCAGCACCGCCAGTTTCACCATCTTCCTTCTTGCTGCCCATGGAGGATCCAACCTTTCCTACTCCTCGGCCACAAGTGGAGGGCACTATCATCCCTACCCTTTACCCGCTTGAGGAGCTTCATTCACCAGTTTCTTCTCCACCTAGAGAAGAACCTATCTCTCCTTCATCTCCAACCAAACATGAACCTGTCACAACTTCACCATGCTTTGGACCCGAGACTATTACATCCGTCTTACCTTCAGTCCCACAACCATTGGCATCTTCTCAAGAGCCTAAACCTCATCCCGCATCTTCTCAGCCATTTTCCCGACTAGTGGAGAGACTCGAACTTCTCCCTTCTAGGAAAGTGAAACATCAGGGATTGTGGGACCGTCTCACAGCTCTTCAACAAGCCCGGGCCCTCTCATCTCATACCACTAATCCACCCATGGCGGAACCTCCTAAGACTATCAACAAAAATTCGATCTCCATTTCCAAACCGTCTACATCTTCATCAACTTCATCAAAGCCAAAACCCTCATCTACTCCACCTAAACCTATCAAATCACTTGGCGTTCGCCCCGTCTCCAACCTCACTCATCCACAAGTGAAGGTGGACTTAACCCAAACTTCAACTAATAGTAGTCTTCAACCCAAATCTCAAAAGACTGCTAAACCACAGAGGCGAACGCCTCCTCTTCCGTCACCATTGCCCTCCATTTTGGGCCCGCATCCTTCAACCTTAACTAGAATCCTTCCCGCTTCAACCTCTAACCAAAACCGGTTGCCTCCTTTGCTTCCTTTACCTACCACTAGCCTACCCTCTCCCAAAAGGGCGATACCTCTCACGAAGAGTGTACCGTCTCCGCCTGTCATCGCACCATCAACCCAGAAGGTGGTACGAAAACCTCCTCCCATTTTTCCCAAGCAAAAGTCACCGACATCGCATACATCGATGAGCATGGACCCTTTAGTGGGCTCATAATCTTTGATCTTGCAACGACTTTTGCAAACCTCTAGCATAACTCTTCCACCCATCAAGCCCTTTCAACCTCTCGGGTCTAAACCTTCCTGGTTCGACGACACGAAGATTTGTTTATATCATCGTACACCAGGACATGACACTGAGACTTGCTGTGCCCTCAAGGCTGTCATTCGCCGTTATCTGGAGAAAGACACTCTTCTCTTCGAGGACACTTTCGACCGCCCCCCGACTCCTCCTCACAACCCTTCAACCTCTTCAAAACCATCCACATCTCATCAACCGGTTATAACCCCTTCATCATCTTCACCTCCCATCTTTGAAATCAATGCCATTCACATCACCACTAGGTCACAAAAGGATAAGGCGAAAGAAAAAGCCGCCATTCCTTAGACCTACCCTTTTGTCAATCCACCTCAACCGCCTAAGCCTAAGATTTCTATCCTTGGCGCGCCTCAACCCTCTTCTTCTTCTTCTTCCTCTTCCAGACCAATCCACGACTCCATGTTGAAACAGCTTCACCAGATGCCTGTGAAGATGTCCCTCTACGATCTCGTCCAAACCTCACCTCAACATCGTCAGGCCCTCATCCAAGCCCTACAGGCAGCGGAGGTCCAACCTGAGGATCCCCAGCCACTTGCTGCCCTTGTCCACTCCTTAGCCCCTGTTGCCTCCATAACATTCAGCGATTCTGAGATTCCTACATCCAACATGGAAGATCAGGACGCCGCCCTCTTCATCACTGCCTACATCGATCGGACACGCATTAAACGCGTTATGATCGACGGGGGCGCTAGCATCAACATCATCTCCACTCATGCCTTTGATCAGTTGGCTCTTCCCAAGAATTGCGTCTCCAAAACTGACGCGATCTTGCGCTCTTTCAACGACACTACTGCCACGACCATTGGCACCGTCATCCTTCATATCCGCATTGGTCCACGCACAGTCCCAGAGCTCTTCTACATCATCGAAGGAGAGTTCCAATACAACATCTTGCTGGGCTGACCCTGGATCCGCGCCATGGCCTGTGTCCCCTCCACCCTGCACCGTTGTGTGAAGTTTGAGCATGACGGACAAGTCCACACCATTCCCGCTGACCCTTCGCCTTTCAAAACATGCAATACCACCTACCGTCCAAACGATGTCCTCATTCCTATCAAACCACCAACCTCGGCACCGCCTCCATCCGCGGAAGCTTCAACCAGTTCGCAACAGGCGGTCGCCCTTACACCTCCTCTTCAAGCGACAACCACAGACCCCATGGAAGACGTCTTCCAAAGACTTTCATTGGGAGAGTATCGCTTGCTGGCTTTAGACATGTTCCAAACTCTGTAAGAGTATGGACGCCTTCATCACAGCCCCAGCTATGACCATCAGATTGGGATGATCATACCTTATGGTCCCCCTCACCTCCGCACCAACCTCGTCTATGGAGGGCTTAATCAAGCTCCTACTGACGGTAATCCTCTTTCTTCACCCCAACCTTTCACATCAGATTTTTCGTTTCTTGGCAACCCCACCTTTGCACATACTTATCTTTACAGGTGTGCATGGAAGGGTTTTGGTTTCGGACGCTATGAGCAGGGCTCCCATCAGCCTATCCAACCGCTCAATGATGACGACGCCAAGAAACGGTATGGTCTAGGATATCACGACCCCACTCAAGACCCTGTAGACCTTTATCCTGAACCAATCCTCGACCAATCTCCTCCACACTCGCCTATTTCGCCACCTTCACCTACGGAGTCAGTGGTTTCCATTCCTCCTAGTTTTTTTTTCCATAAACACCATCCGCCTGGACCCCTTGACTTATCAGCTCAATGGGGTATCCAAGTCTCTCCCTCTCATTCTTCCCACCATGATCGAAGATGAGTCGGCAACCATTCACACTGTTCACTGCGTTGACGATGACGCCATTCTTTCCTACATGGGCGCTGATGATTCTTTCATCCAGCGCTCCCTTCCTTCTGAGACCCAGGTTATGTTAAATGAATCAACCATTGACATCAACCTTCCTTCTTCTGATGTTCCTCATGTCTTAAAGATCGGCCAATCTTCAGACGCTCAGGAGCAGCTTGACTATACCCAGTTCCTCTCCGACCATAGCAAGGCCTTTGCCTGGACTTACAGTGATATGCCTGGCATCGACCCCTCCATCGTTACCCATAACATTGTCACCAAACCAGAGGCTAAGCCTGTCAGGCAGAAGCTTCGGAAGATGCATCCTCACGTTGCCCTCCTTGTCAAGGAGGAGCTTCAGCGGCTCCTTTCTGTCTCCTTCATCCAGCCTATCGATTATCCACAGTGGGTCTCTAACATCATCCCAGTCACCAAGGCAACTGGGGGGATTCGGATCTGCACAGACTATCATGACCTTAATCTAGCTTGTCCTAAAGACGACTTTCCTCTTCCTAACATTGACCAGCTCGTTGATCTTACGGCCGGCCATGAGATGCTATCTCTTATGGATGGGTTTTCAGGATACAATCAAATTCTGATTGCTCCGGAAGATCAGCACAAGACTACTTTCATCACCCCATGGGGGACCTTTTGCTATCGAGTCATGCCTTTCGGCTTGAAGAACGCAGGCGCCACTTATCAGCGTGCCATGACTTACATTTTCCATGATCTCCTCCACAAAATCATGGAGGACTATGTGGATGACCTTCTCGGCAAATCCAAATTTCGCCGTGACCATCTGACCATTCTCAACATCATCTTTTCTCGTCTTCTTTAGTACAATGTCCGTCTTAACCCCAAGAAATGTGTCTTTGGGGTCCTCTCTGGCAAGCTTCTCGGCTTCATCGTTTCCTTCTGTGGCATCGAGATAGATCCCGCCAAGATTCGCGCTATCCTCGAAATGCCTCCCCCGACCAATCTCAAGCAGCTTCGCAGTTTGCAAGGCAAGCTCCAGTCCATTCGTTGCTTCATCTCGCAGCTTTCTGACCGCTGCCAACCTTTTCATCATCTCCTTAAGAAGGACGTCATTTTTACATGGGATAAGGACTGTCAAGAGGCTTTTGAAGCCTTAAAACGCTATCTGGTCTCTCCACCAGTTCTCATTCCACCTAAAGACGACCAACCTTTCTACCTTTATATCTCAGCCACTCACCATTCGTTAGGTGCCATGATCACGCACCGAGACGAGCATCACCGCGAGCAAGCCGTTTATTATATCAGCCGAACACTGGTCGACTATGAAACTTGGTACACCCATATCGAGAAACTCTGTTTGGCATTAGTCTTTGCTGCTACTAAGCTTCGCCACTATCTTCTCAGTCACAAAACCTTTGTCATCACCCACACCGACCCTCTCAAATATATGCACTCCAAGCCATATCAGAATCAACGTATGGCTCGGTGGCTCATGCTGCTTGCTGAGTTCGATCTCGAATTCATCCAGCAGAAATCTATCAAGGGGCAAACCATCGCTGATCAACTAGCCGATGCCCCTCTTCCTGACACTCAACCTTCGCAGTGTGAATTCCCTGACGAGTCTATCGCTGTGCTTTCCTCTGACGACACCACCTATCAGATGACTATGTTCTTTAACGGATCCAAATGTCAACTAGGTGGAGGTGCTGGGGTCATTCTCATCCCACTCGAAGGGGAGCCCATGCCTTTGTCTTTCAAACTCGACTTTGATTGTACCAATAATATGGCCGAATACGAGGCCTTAATTTTGGGACTTCAGACCGCTCTCTCTCTCAGCATCAAGTCCATCAATATCTTCGGCGACTCGCAGCTCGTCGTCAATCAGGTCAACGGTTCATACCTCTGTAAAAATGAAATTTTGCAAAGGTACAAAAATCGTGCTGACCTTCTCCTTGCATCTTTCGACCATTTCCTCTTGCAGACTGTTCCTCGATCCATGAACAAGTTTGCTAACACTATGGCTTCTCTCGCTTCCCATATCCCATCTTCCTCATCTGCATCCAGACTTTTTGTCACGGTGCGTCGTGTGCCATTGCCTTCATATATCTCTCCTCACATTCATCATGTCAACACTATAGACCCTAGCCCGCAAGATGCTTGGTATAAGCAACTTGTGGACTTCTTATCTCTCTCTATCATTCCTCCCAACCTCTCTAGTAATGCACGACGAGCTTTTATCAAGCGTACTGCTCGCTATACCATGCTAGGGGGTCTTCTCTATAAGCGAGGCTTCGATGGCCTCCTTCTTCGTTGTCTCACCTCCACTGAAGCATCTCACGCCATCCAACAAGTCCACGACGGGATTTGTGGCAGGCATTTCAGTGGAAATTCAGTTGCCAAGCGCATCCTTCGTCTGGGCTATTATTGGCCTACCCTTCATCAAGACTGTAGCGATTATGTTCGGCGTTGCATCAAGTGTCAGCAGCACTCTAACTTGCTTCATCTCCCCAGCCACGCCTTGCAAGTTGCTCAGGATTTCTGGCCTTTCTCTTAGTGGGGTTTAGATCTCATCGGTGAGATTAACCCTCATTCGTCTCTTCGTCATCAATCCATCATCACAGCCACTGAATATTTCACCAAGTGGGTGGAAGCCATTCCTCTCGTCTCCACAAAAGCCGACAAGATCGTCGACTTCATCAACACCCACATCATCTGTCGTTTCGGTGTCCCTCATAAAATCATCACTGATAACGGCAAGTCCTTCAAAAACAAAACTGTCCAAAAGCTATGCGACTCCTTCGGCATCAAACTCAGTTTCTCTTCGCCTTACTACCCACAAGCAAATGGGCAGGCCGAGGCTTCCAACAAAATTCTCACCAAAATTCTCATGAAAGTGGTCAGTGACACAGGCAAGGATTGGCACATTCACATTCCCTTCGCTTTGTGGGCTTACCACACTAGCATCCAAACCTCTACGGGTGCTACCCCTTTTTCTCTTGTGTACGAAACAGAGGCTGTTTTACCTCTCGAAGTACAGATCCCGTCTCTCCGCATTTCTCTACATGATATCCTTTCCAACGATGACTTTCGTCAAGATCGCTTAGCTCAACTTGAGTTACTTGACGAACACCGTCTTGCTGCCCTTAATCATCTCCATGTCTATCAACATCGCATCAAGCGCACCTATGACAAAAATCTGTGAGAACGAGATTTCAACATCGGAGATCTCGTCCTCAAAGAGAATCAACACGTGACCCATATGGAGCGAAGTAAACGAGGCAAGTTTGCTCCTAATTGGCTCGGACCCTTTATTATCACGCACAAGTATGGATCAGGGACTTACCGTCTGTCTTCTCTTGATGGACACCCAGAACCTGAGCCTCTTGATGCGTTGCATCTGCGATCGTTCTACTGCTAGTCAAGTATTCGTCCACTTGACACTTAACTTGAGCTCGTCCCTTGAGCAATCCCCGTCCTCTTTATCCTACTTCCTTTCAACCCTATTCCTCTTAACAATTCCTATAACCCTTTTATGATATATGGATACTTTGTCCTACTAAAAGGGAGCCCTTGACCTTCTACAGTCTTGTCCATGACTCCATTTCTATCAAAACAAATCAAGATGTCAAAACATATCCATGGTCACTATATCCATATCAAATCAAAAAAAAATAAAAATAGATTACTCCCTCGAAGGACAGCTGTACTATCATTGCTGTAATAAATAGACTGCTCCCTCGAAGGACAGCTATTCAAAAGCCTTATTATTAAACAAAAATATAGACCACTCCCTCGAAGGATGGCTATGACTACTCTGGCATTAAACAGCAACTTATTTTAGAAGCTTCCCGCATTGATCAGCTTCGCAACCTGACCACCAAGCAAATGACATCTCTATGCAGGCTTCCCGCATCGATCAGTCTGCCTCTTAAAAAAAAAAAAAAAAAAAAAATGAGTCACGGACTTGGCTTGTAGTTGTCTCAGGGTCTCCTATACAAAGGGGCAAAGTTATCTCTGCTCTTAAAACGGGTTACCCTCTTTCCTCCTCCTATTACCTACTCAAGGGACTTCGAGCTCACTTTAATGTCTAAGTGATTCGATTACCGCTCTAACATAACTATGGTCAACGACGTCACGCATGAATGGGGCTCTTGGTTCTCATAACCCCTATCTATGCTATCTTTTTGGTCCTTGTCAATGAAAGAGCAATTTGCCTTTCATCTTCTTCTGCCCTTTGGTCACATTCACCTTCATCACTTGTCGATCAACTCAGCTCAACTCTCTTTTCAAACCATCAACATGACCTTGCCTATTCACCCTAGTTTCTATGGACACCAATCCACACGGAAACTATCGACTCGCCCCAATTTATGTTAAGCATAAACCAATACTTGCTGAAGCATAAATAGACCTCAATTCATTTTTAGCATACATCCATCACGCAAATGGAATATTGCTAGGGATGAAAAACCCCTCAACCAATGTTGCAGAATACACCATTTGGAAAAGGCTGCAACATCTTTTTTTTCCTCACCATCCCTTTGACCCTTCCTCCCTTCTAGGGAGAACTACATCGGCCTGAGGCCCTATCACCAGGGCTATGTAGGCAGCACTCAGTTGACATGGGGTCTTCTGGGGTTAGCTCGGCCGCATCCTTTCATCCTTTCGTCCATTCATCCATCCATCGACCACCAACCATTGGAGATCATGCCTATCGCCTTCGACCTTGACCTCCTTCCAAGCCAATGTTGCCTTGGTTGTTTTTTGCATATATGCTATTCCACGGCTGGTTAGCAGAATTGTTCATGGACTTTTTTTTACCCTTCACAAGTGTAGGATCGCGAGCCAATTGATCTCTACTACTTGTGGCCTTTTCGTGTTTCTGGGAGCACTTCCTGAGCCTTGGATACATGGGACACGACGACCATTTGGAGCTTCAGCTTAGATTGAGTGACCCGATCAGCAGACGACTAAATGCTGGGGCCCAGTTACTTCAATTTTGGCACTCCTCGACCCTTGACCTACGACACTTTGGCCTGACCATCTCGTGTAGTGGTATACGCGCAATCACGACCTTTGCAGCGTTCACCCTCACCCCTTTTTTCATCCACTCTTTATCAAATCAGCACCCGATTCCCGGTTCCCTTTCCTCGACTCCTGCTTTGAGGGGGAATACCTCATCCTTACTCGGGGCATTTCACTTCCTATTTTTGTCTTGCAGTTCATTCGAACAACCAACAAGACGAAATCAACCTTATCCCTCGCCTGGGGCACTCACTCCTATTTTTGTCTTGCAGTTCGTCCAGAACAACCAACAAGACAAAAAGGGGCAAATGTAGACACCGAAATCGTGTCGACTCCCCTGGTCATTCCTCGTCTTCTTTCTTCTTCACCTATTGAACCCTTGTCGATCACTTGTTTCACCAACCTTGACCCTGGCAGCATGTAAAGAGGAGCACAGAGCAAAAGGTAGACTCTATCCCCATTATGCATCTGCCGACGTCGGTCTTTACCCGACCGATGTCGCCGACGTCGGTCACCTATCGACCGACGTTGGCAATCCTGCCGACGTCGGTCACCTTCCCCTTGTCCGTTATCAGTTAGCATTCGGTTTCCCGAAACGGTTGACAAACTGTTTCTGGAACCGTCCCCGTCCCCCGCCTTCATCAACCTCCACCAGCCATTCGAACCGGATCCCCGAACGCTGATCAACCGAACGCTGAGCAACCAACCTGCGAATTCCTCCACGAACTTGCGAACTCCGAGCAATCATCGACACTACGACATCAACTAATCTGCACACCATGGCTTTCATCGGGTCTTCTACCAGGTAAGTCTTTATTCTGTTTATTTCATTTTCTTTTCTTAGTTATTATTTATGTTATGTTATCCCTGCCTCTGTCCTCAAACCCCCGACCTCTGTTCCGACCTCGTCCCAACCTCGTCCCTGTCCTTATCAAACCCTGTCTCGACTCTGTCTAAACCTCGTCCCTGTCCTTATCAAACCCTACCCTGATTATATCAGACCCTGTCCCGACTGTTCAGACCTATCCCGACTCTGTTCAAACCCTCCAGACTCTCCCTGAACCTGTCCTGACTCTCTCAGAACCTGTCCCGAACCTTTTCCCAGAACCTGCCCCTACCGACGCCGGTCACTGCCCCGACCGACGACGGCACATTAACCGACGTCGGCACCTTCCTTAACCGACGCCGGCACCACAGAGACCGATGCCGGCGACTGTGTAGAACAGTGCCACATATCAGGTACGCCTTTTATTTTCTGTCATTTATTTCTGTCATTATCATCTACTTTCGTCCAATTTTCTACTCTTTTTTATCAGTGGGTTGATATCCTTCTAGGGAGTCTTCGTACTTCCGGGATCGGGCGTTCACCTGACAACCCACCATATCTCTTATTAACGTTTTTCCATGTTTAGCCTTTTCTTCGCATGTGTCATTCCTCCACAACAAAAGAGGAGAATCTTTCAACGTCTGATTTCGGTGCGCACGACTGTATCAGGTACTTCTAGCCTTAACCATCTTTCAGTTTCTTATTTCTTCTTTGAATGTAGAAATCAATTTTGCATTAGAAACATCCTTCTTCATTTATGTAATTTGAGCCAAAAATGCATGAGAATATTCTATAGGCTTGAACCTTGCCTCAAAATTAGTCTTGAGCATATCCCAATTAGTAATAGCAGTAGTCTTAAGATGATAAAACCAATCAAAAACAAAACCTTGGAGTGTTTCTACAAACAATCTTACAGAAACATCTTCATGTTCCACTCTAAGAACTCTACATGAAATGTAGAATGCAACAATATGTTTATCTATATGTTGTTTTCCATCACCATAAAACTTGGGAATTTTTTTTTGTGAGCCACGAGGTAGTTCATGAGATGGTGGTACCAAATTTAAAAGACTAAAAGCAGTCCCCCATGGACCTTAAGCTACTATTCTTTGTGGATTATATAGAGGTATGAAAAACCTTTGCAAAGGCAAAATAGATAAAACTCTATGAATGTTAGAAGTTTCTCTTGGTATAGGAGATCTTGTATTTGTAGGTGGAAAACTTCCTGTACATTGAAGAGGTGACCTTGCACGTGCTGACAAAAGATCAAAGTTATGTTCTTGCAACAACTCAAATGTTGGATCAATGAGTCCCACTTCCCTTGTATCATGATTATAACTTTGTTTAGCATGAATGTGAAAGTACTAAGAAAGAAAAGAGATTAACTACAACAAAATAGTAGAAAATAATAAGGTGTTGGTCTATTTCAACCAAATGAGTGTAGAGCTCAGTTGCTTGTTTTATTCCCCATCAGAGTTGCCAACAACTATTGGGTGAATATTTTGTTACCAACACAATGTTATAAAAATGGTTATTTCAACCATAGTGTGATGAGATAAAATATATTCTCAAGATAAAGGGAGGCTCCCTTTTATTGTTAACTAACACAACACTTAATCATTTACACTTATTTACAATAATTTTATCATAGTGGGTGTTGTCATATCATCCAATTCTCTTTTTTCAAAATTTATGTTCAATCACAAACTTCCTTCCATTCTTTGTGATATACTTTGAAAATCTAAGATCACTTGATGAACCAAATATAACCATTATTAAGATTTGTTAGCCAAAAGATTAACAAGAATAATACCAATAGAGTAAACTTAAAAGATAGAATAAAGTGCAGCCTAAAGTATTCACCTTATTTATAAGAAAGATTAAAATTATCAAATAATAATAATTGACAGCTCAAAGTCTCCTCAATAATTCACTTTCAATGTGATCATAAACTCAGTAACTAAAAAAGTAGCTCAAAGACTCCAAAATTAGCTTCCTAGCACCTTATATCTTATAAAAATTTCATACCACAATTCAATCAACTCATAATAAAATGTAATGTAAAAGACATAAGAACATATTCAACACACGACAAGTTTATCTCAACCCAAATATTGAAGGATCATTTTATTTCCTTATATTGAATGGAACTCAAGATTTATAATATGAACACAAAGTTTCAAAATTATTTCTCAATTCAATAGCATTTCCCCTCTATAGAAATTGGTGATCCTTTTTACAAATAGAATCATCTTATTTATAAAGAGGAGATATGAACAAAAATAGAAAAAATATAAATACATTGACTTATTCATTGACAAAGTCCTATTTGACTTAAGACTATGTACTTTTCCTACGTGTAATTTACATTGAACAAAACTACATATGGAAAATTACAAAAGTAGACTAAGTTTCATTAGACACATGATTTTTTTTCCTTTTTATTATTCTATAAAAATTTCTAATATCTCTTCAAGATATCTTGGACTTCATCATTATCTAGGCTAAATGTACTCTTAGAGATGGTAAGTACCCTTGCGATAGAATATTATAAGTTAACTAGAAAATCCTTGCTCTTGTCCATGATTCTTTGTAGTTTATCCAAGATGACTTGAAATTCAATTAATTTGTTGATGGAGTCCAGTGTGAAATTACCTATTTCAATCTTTGTTTGGAGCAAAGATGTAAATTCTTGAATAACAGTCTTTACATGAAGAATTTCTTGAGAATCATTTTTAACTTGATAGGGGAGTTTACCAATTTTCTCTAAAAGATCTAACATCTTATTATCACACATATCTTTAGCTTCTTTGAGATATTTAACTATATTCTCAAGAACTTCTCTTATATTCTTTATATCTTCCCTGTATTTAATGAACATTTTCTTATTTGGAATGACCTGCTCAACCAAAATCTCTAGTTTGAATTTACGAAGGAGATTCCATATATCAATATCCTTTTCAGTCAACTCTAAATTTTGAGTGAGTGCTTTAATTGTTTGATAAATATCTATTTTCATTTCACTCAATTTCTTCAAAAATACAATGGTAGAATGCAACATTTGAGTACTATGTGTTGTTAATCTCTCAATCCAAGCATTGACTGCATGACCTTGAGATCCATTTTTTCTACAAGTTGAATAACTCTTTTATTTTTTCCATGCACAACAGGATCAATGGACTCAGAAGGTTAGGTGATTTAAATTAAAGTAGAAGTCAACTATTCCACTTATACTTTGAGTTGATCTTTGACCATCTTGTCCTTATCATATCTCTTGATCAAATAAGCCATTACTTCTTTTAAATCTTCCTTTATACCTTCATGAGTTTGTTTCCCAAAATCTATTCATCCCACTACATAGTCAGATGTTTGAATATCCTTAATGGATCTATCTTCAGGAGGCAATTCAACTTCAACATATTTATGCCTAGATTCAAAAATTACCCTTGATGTAGTTTTGGCCTTCTTTGCTATTTTGGGATTTATCAACACACGATAACTAAAATCAAAATCTTCCAAAGCCACTACTTACTTCTTCTTCTTAGGTGTTTGTGACACCAGCCAAGGAGGAAGAGGAGATGGATCTCCTTGGACATAAGATGTTAAAGTTTGGGAAACTTGGGGAGGGATAATGGATTATGAAGTAAGCATAATGGAAGGCAATGTGACAGAGGTATCTAGTAATGGGATTGACACCAATGGGATTGTAGTAACAATAGGTGGAGTTTGGGTTGGAGTAACCACCACTTTATTTCCTATAGACATTTTGAACACTAGAGATGTAAGAACTTGAGTTAATCTTTAGGAAGGTATAGACATAAATTTATCCATATCTTATTAGGTGAAATATAAATTAGTCAGGGATCCCAATGACTTTGAAGGACTAGGAAGATTTGATAATGAATCAAAAACTTGGTCCAATGTACCTTGCAAAGGAACTTGAAAAAATGTGGCACTAGGAGGTGAAGATGGACGTGAAAGAAAAAATTGAGAAGGAATAGGATTAATTTGTATAGTGGTACTCATGGGAGGAACTATGGAAAATGTTACTTGTGAAACTATGGCTTGAGAAGTTTCAGCTAAAAGAACCTTTGATTGAGTTGTCTCTATTTGTATAGGTTGTTCAAGCACTGGCTAAGACACTTATGATAGTATTGATTGAGGTGGTGCCTCACTTGTGACTGGGACTTATTTTATCTCCACTTGAAAACTTTCCTTGACACCTGCTTCTTTTTCTTTCTTCTTTCCTTTACTAACAAACACAAAATTTGTCTTTTATCTAGAAGTAGAGGGCTCCTCTTTATTTTTGGTTCTTAGCTCCTCTCGTTTCTTAGAAATTTCTTCATCATACTCCTTAGAACTAGTCTTAAAATGTTTCAACTTAATTCCTTTGGATTATAACCAAGCATTAGTTCTTACAATAATATGTTGAGATCTATCTCTAATGGAAATGGATTCTTTAACTAACCATTGGATATAAGGGGGAGGAGTTGAATCCACTTGATTTTTCTCATACAATGGATCCAATAAATTACCATCATATATCAAATCAAGTCTCCTTATATATACATCAATTTTGCATTCTGACCAAATATCTTTAATTATATATACATGAGTGATACTACGCTTGAGCCTCTCCTTCATCATTATGTGATCAAAGTTTTCTCTACTTTTGAATTTTTTAAGTGTAACCCATTGCATCTCAGCTTCTATAGTCTTAGCCTTTGGAGTAGTGGAAATTGTGTACTGACTAATACTAATTAGAAATTTGAAACCTCTCTTGTGATCATCTGGTTGTTTTTTATGCAAGTTCATCACTTGTCTACACATTTCCATTAGTATTAGTTTATCACTTGGGTATCTGGGTAGCATGTAAGGTTTTTCATCAAATCCTCCTACCCTAATTTATGTAAAAGTTGGGAATTACTATAAAATACATCCAACCCTATTAACCTATGCCCATGCCTAGTCTAAAACTCTCTTCTTTTCAAGTTCTTTGTTAAGAGTGCAAATGAATGTATAGAAGAAAGTATAATTAACTCTCATGTAATGCTTAATGCTTTCTTTTAGAGTTAGCTATGGATAGTGCTCATATATAGAAATTTTTTTCCTTTCATCAATAGAATTTAGACCCAATAAAGACTTCATGCTAGCTACAACATATACTATATATTAAGTCATATAAAACATGAGTGAATAAGCTACCTTAGAGAGCTGATGACAAATATCATTGCTAATTTGTTTACCCCAAAAGATTCTTTTCTTTTTTATTTTAATAACCAAAATATATTGATATATCCATTTTTAAAAATGTTTGAAATAGACAACCATTTCACTCTACTAAGGAGAGTAATCAAATCCCCTATCTCCTCTAGAAAGTCACTACGATACAAATACTTGAGACATATAGCAATGGTGGGTCAAGGAGTTCCATTTGGTATTGATATGTTTTTTACACTTCTTAAGATCTCTATCATAATATTCTTGAGTTGACTCAATAGTTAAATTAGAATATTATTCAATCTTGAAAAGGTGAAAAATATTATCAAAATATTCATCATCAAGGTGAATGATCACCTTTCCCTCTAAATCCTTGAACGATTTGCTTTCCTTATCAAAGTGTGTTGTCATGGTCAAGATGAACTTAGAATCATATGTTGATACTAGAAATGTAGCAGCCAAATAGATTTCACTATTAGTACTAGCTAAATATGAGGTGTAATGGGTTCTCTTCCCAATCTTTGTAAAAACTCAACCATGTCCACATGACCAATTTTTGTGTCTCCAATTTGATCCACATTTGAATTAACTACAGATAATGGGAAGACACCCTGATACTTGTACTTCATTGTCTTCTTATTTGGAGAGATGTCTATCATTGATCAGATGGCTGTAAGTAAGAAAATTTAATTATCCAAAACATTTTTCATCTTTTTCAAAAAATGTAGGGTCGGTGAAAAAAATGCTTTTACATGATGCATAGGGAAGGTTGTGTAGTTCAAAGAAAATTCTTTGAACTGCATGAAAGATGAATCAATTTAGTGTAATTTGAAGAATTTTCTCTAAACTACATGAGAAAGGTTGGTGTAATTCAAAGAAAATTCATTGATTTACATAGGATAAGGGTTTAGTGAGATTAAATGCATTTTAGAGAAAAATATTCAAAGTGCATCTAATGACATGCACTTTGGAGAAAATTCTCTGAAATGCATGGAGATGTGATTTGTAATTATGTACTTTAGATAAAAATATTTGAAGTGCACTGAGTGATGTGCACTTTAGAGAAAATTCTTCAAAGTACGTTAAGGAATGTGTAATGTGCACTTTGAAGAATTTTCTCTGAAGTGCACTAAGTCCAAACATGTATTTTCCCTTCATGCATTTAGGGGAAAATTCTTTAAAATTTATGAAGGGCATTGGGTCTAAAAATATTCAAAAGACTAAAATGACCAAAAAAAAAAGAATCAAAACAAAAACACAAAAAGTGAAGAAAATAAAAAGGGAGAGTTACCTAGAACAAAATAAAATTTACCAAAACAAGGTGTTATGAACAAAACCAATCAAACTAGTAAATCCAATTGACCACGAGGACGGTGAGGAAATATGCACACGAGCTCAAAAATGATGAATGAGAAAAAAGTAGTGGTTAAAAAGTAGTGGTTAAAATTAATTACCATCAAGATGGTGGGTCCCAGGTGTGAGGTTAGATAAATTTCTTGAATTCACATATGCAATCTTAGAAAAATTATTTGAATTTGCATAAGCAATTTTTGGAAATTTCTTTGTGTTGAGTTGTGGAGCTAAAAGCTTCACCAATGAGCTAATGTGGAGGTTACTAGGTTACACAGTGACCGACATCAGTTATCTTGAGCTACACAGTAACCGACATCGGTTAGGCATCGGCTGACATCAGTCATCTCCATATAGACAACGACCGGCATCGATCATCTGTGCATTTCCAAAATTCTATTTTTAGGAGAACAATTAGTTTGCATGTAAAGACTAAAATTTAGTCTTTAGTCTATTTTTCTATTTTTGGCAGAACATATTTGAACCTTTGATTAAAAGGTGAATCTAAGGGTGGAGAATGCATGGCTCATGGAACCCTAGTGTTGTAGTTTACTATATAATAGGGTTAGATCCTCATAGCATGTACAACAACAACAATAATTGGGTTGATTGTCAGGAAGAGGGGCACAACTCAGTAATTGAGTTGGTTGTAATTGATTGAGAGAGAGAGAACTCTTGAGGGAGAATTATTGTACATTTGAGAGGTGTGAGAAGAGAGAGATTTCTTCATTGTATTTTCTTTTGAAAGAGTTTAATACATAGTGGTTGTTTCTCGTATCTCATATTATTTGTTGTTTCTAATTTCTAGTTACTTATTCCTTGTAGTTTAAATTCAGTGTTTAGTTGCTTATACAAAAGTAATCAATTGTACTCTAAGATCCTAAAAATTGGTATCAAAGCTCTAAACACTAACAAGTGGTATCAGAGCTTTGTGTAAACACTAATAAGTGGTATCAGAGTGAGGTTAGTGTTTGTTGATTACAGAATTCACTCATAGGGGTTTCTGATTGAGTGGGAGTAAAGCAATGGCAAAAGAAAGTAAACTAAGAATGGAGAAATTCAATGGAAAGAATTATCAATTATGGAGGATGTAGATTGAAGATTATCTATATCAAAAAGATCTTTACTTACCGTTGGGTGGGGTTTCAAGGAAGCCCACAGATATGAAAGATGAAGAATGGAATGTTCTTGATAGAAAGGTTGTTGGATCTATAAGGTTGAGCCTGGCATCTTCTGTGATTTCCAACTTATCACAGGCGAAGACAATGGTAGAGTTAATGGATATTTTGGAAAATTTATGTGAAAAACCCTCAGCTTCGAATAAGGTATATCTTATGAAGCAATTATTTAATTTGCAAATGCATGAAGGTGGATCTATATCTAGTCATCTTAATGATTTCCATGAAATTGTAAATTAGTTAAATTTAGTCAAAATAGTTTTTGATGATGAAATTAAGGCTCTCTTAATATTATTCTCTTTACCTAAAAGTTGGGATAGTTTGGTACCGGCAGTTAGTAATACTGCATCTGCTTCAAATATCTTGAAAGTTGATGATGTTGTTAGTGTAATCTTGAATGAATAAATTCACAAGAAAAGCACAGGGAAAACATCAGGTAATGCTTTAAGTGTTGAAAGTAGGGGAAATCAAAGAGAGAAGGGCAAGCAAGGGAAATCAAGTTCAAAGATGGGAAGTAGATCCAAATCCAAAAATGGAAGTATAACCTGCTGGAATTGTGGAAAGAAAGGGCATGCAAAGAAAGATTGTTGGTTGAAAGAAAATCAGCATGAAGGTAATAAATAAGCAAAAGATGTAGGTATTGTTGCACAGGATGCTCTTATATTTTTTTTGGATAATAAGGTAGAATCATGGGTTTTAGATTCTGGTGCCTCTTTCAATGCAACCCCAAATAGATAATTTTTCAATGATTATGTCCATGGAGACTTTGGAAAAGTTTATTTAGGGGATGATGAGCCTTGTCAAATTGTTGGCAAAGGAAAAGTGCAGCTGAAATTGTAGAATGGCAACACATGGGTGTTGAAGGATGTCATGCATGTACCCATCCTGAAGAGGAATCTGATTTTTGTAAGAAAGTTGGGTGATGAGGGTTGCACAGTAACTCTCACAGCTGAATATTGAAAAGTTTCCAAGGGTGCACTTATATTAGCAAGAGGTAAGAGAGTAAGTACACTTTATCTATCTACTTGTATTTTTGATTATTCTCCTTCTATTTTATCTACTTTAGATGTAGATACAAAGTTGTGGCACTGTAGGCTTGGTCACATGAGTGAGAAGGGAACGAATGTTCTTAAGTCAAAAGGTAAGCTTTCAGATTTGAAAAGCATAGATCTAGATTTCTGTGAGCATTGTATTTTTGGTAAATAGAAAAAAGTGAGGTTTCTCAAAACTGGGTCAACAAAGAAGAAGCACAAGTTGGAGCTTGTTCACATAGACATGTGGGGACCAGCTTAGGTAGCTTTTATTAGAGGATCACAGTATTATGTTTCTTTCATTGATGATGCTACAAGAAAGGTATGGGTTTATTGCATAAAGAGGAAATATGATGTTTTTGACACATTTAAGAAATGGAAAGCCTTGGTTTTCAATGAGAAGGTGATGTATAGTGATCAGATCAAGAGGCTAAATAATTCTGAGTAGGGCAATCTTGATTTGGAAGAGGTTATGATCCAAAATGAGCTCACAGGTAAAAATCATCACTCACAGGAAAACACAGAGACTAATGTCAGTCAGGCAAGAACTGACGTCAATCAGGTAGATACCGACATTGGTCAGGTAGATACCGACGTTGATTAGGTAGAAACTGGTGTCGATCAAGTAGAACTGACATCAGTCAGGTGTAGACCAACATCAATCAGAGATGATCGAGATTGGTCACTGTCAAGAAATTTGGGCAGATAGCAAGCTGTAAATGAGTCTCAAATGCCCATAAGGAGGTCTAAAAGGGTAAGTAAACCTCCAATTCGTTATTCCCCTTCTTTATACTAATTTTTACTCACTGATGGTGGAGAACCAGAAAGTTTTGATGAGGCAATACAAGTAGAATCCAGGAAATAGTGGGAACATGGCATGAATGAAGAAATTGAATCCTTGGAAGAGAACCATATGTGAGATTTGGTTGAGTTGCCAGCTAGAAAGAAAGCACTGAAAAACAAATGGGTTTATAGGTTAAAGGAAGGAGAGAATGGACAAGTGAGACATAAGGCTAGGTTATATGTTCTTAAGCAAGCTCTAAGACAATGGTATTTGAGGTTTGACAGGTTTATGACAAAGCATGGCTTTAGTGAATGTCAATCTGACCATTGGGTTTATTTTAACAAATTAGATAATGGTAGTTATATTATCCTGTTACTGTATGTAGATGTTATGTTTGTTACAGGTTCACACATGCAAGAAATTATTGAGCTTAAGGTAAAATTAGCTCACACATTTGCCATGAAGGATTTAGGAGCAGCAAAGAAAATCCTTGGCATGAGTATTAAGAGAGACAGGAAAAATCATAGTTTGATTTTATCTCAAGAGGATTATGTGAATAAGCTGTTGGAGAGGTTCAATATGCAGGATGCAAAACTGGTAAGCACACTTATGGCTAGACACTTTAAGTTGAGAAAAGAATAGTGTCTTAAATCACATGATGAGGTTGAGTACATGAGTAGAGTTCCATATGCTTTAGCAATTGGGAGCTTGATGTATGCAATGGTATCTACTAGACCTGATATTGCCCAAGCAGTGGGAGTTGTCAGCAAGTTTATGGCCAATCTAGGAAAGAAACATTAGAAAGAAGTTTAGTGGATTCTTAGATATCTGAGAGGGACTAGTAGTAGGCATTTATGCTATGGAGGGTCAAACACTTCTCTACATGGGTATGTAGATTTGGATATGGCAGGTGACTTGGATGATAGGAGAAGCACCACAAGATATGTGTTCACTGTTGGTGGAATGGTGGTTAGCTGGATTCTAAAGTTATAAAAAGTTGTTTCCTTGTCTACTACAGAGGTAGAATACATTGCAATCATAGAGGCTAGCAAGGAAATGATTTGGATGACTCAGTTCATGGAAGAGTTGGAAAAGGAGCAAGAGAGTTGTAGATTATACAGTGATAGTCAAAGTGCAATTCATTTGGCAAAGAATTCAGCCTTTCATTCAAGAACCAAACATTTATAGCTTAGGTACCACTTCATTAGACATGTATTGGAGGATGGACAGTTGAAGCTGGAAAAGATTCATACGAATAAGAACCCTACTGATATGTTAACAAAGCCGGTAACAAAGGAGAACTTGAATCTTCATTCAACTTTTGTTGGTCTTCAAGATTGAACTTGAAGAGGGAGAAACAAGCCAGAGATGTTTAGAGGATGTTGCTATACAAGTACAGGTGCATTTGTTTATCTCCAAGTGGGAGATTATTGGGTTGTGGAGCTAAAAGCTTCACCAATGAGCTAATGTGGAGGTTGCTAGGTTACATAGTGACCGACATTGGTTATCTTGAGCTACACAATAATTGACATCAGCTAGGCATCGGTCGACATTAGTCATCCCCAGATAGACAATGACTGGCATCGGTCATCTGTGCATTTCTAGAATTCCATTTTTAGGAGAACAGTTAGTTTGCATGTAAAGACTAAAATTTAGTCTTGAGTCTATTTTTCTATTTTTGGCAGAACAGATTTGAACCTTTGATTAAGAGGTGAATCTAACAGTGGAGAATGCATGGCTCATTGAACCCTAGAGTTGTAGTTTACTATATAATAGGGTTAGATCCTCATAGCATGTACAATAACAAAAACAATTGGGTTGATTTTTAAGAAGAGGGGGACAACTCAGTAATTGAGTTGGTTGTAATTGATTGAGAGAGAGAGAGAGAACTCTTGAGGGAGAATTACTATACATTTGAGAGGTGTGAGAAGAGAGAGATTTCTTCATTGTATTTTCTTCTGGAAGAGTTTAATACATAGTGGTTGTTTCTCGTATCTCCTATTATTTGTTGTTTTTGATTTCTAGTTACTTATTACTTCTAGTTTAAATTTTGTGTTTAGTTGCTTATACAAAAGTAATCAATTGTACTCTAAGATCCTGACAACTAGTACCAGAGCTCTAAACACTAACAAGTGGTATCATAGCTTTGTGTAAACACTAACACTTTGGCTCAAAACAAAGAGCAACAAACATATGCAAAATTAGGAAAATTCTCTGACTTTGCATAGAAAGAAACAAAGTGTAGTTTGGAGAAAATTCTCTGAACTATACAAAATTAAAATTCCCTTAAAAGATCAACTTTTTTTTAGGAAAATCAAAAGCAAAGAGGTAGATATTTACCTCATTTTACATGTTTATATATAATGGGCTATGAAATGGACAAGTTTCATAGGGGTCATCCCATGAATTGAGCTTGCTAAATTCAAGGATAACAAGCTAAATTAATAATTTATGATAGAGGACCTTAATCCATTCATATTGAGGTTATAGAACCATTAGCGAGAGGTAGATCAAAGAGTCAAGACACTGAACGGTGGGTAGTGTATAAGAGATTGGAGATACATTGAGAAGAATCATGTGAATTTATACATGTGTAGCTCTAGTTACCACTTATGGTGAAATCTGAATTGCCATTATTTATATAAGGCCAAAGCCCCAAGATGCACATTCATCAATGTGTAGATATATGGCCTCACAAAGAGTAGAACCAAGGTACTAGGTGCACATTTTTAGCCACACACTAGCACCACTGATAATGGCCTGGTACAAAAATCAAGAATGTATGATAGAGACCAAACATTGGGTATAAGTGCAACAAGATTTCATTCATAATTTTATGTTTGAGGATGATAAACCTTTGGTGTACAATGCATTTAAAAAAATTAAAATCTGACTAGAATATTTGGTAGCTACAATAGTCATCATCACAATAAGAAGTAACTCATGATTTAAATTTGGAACTTCATAATTACAAGGCAAGTCAATAAGAACAAGTTCTTATTAATATTTATAATAGAATAATAGATAAACTGATATAATCCAATGATAGTGATGGAGATTTGGATTTGGAAGGCTTATTTGAAATGAAGAAGGAAGCTGAACCAACACTATTCTAAAGCACATAACAAGTTGAATAAGACAAACTATGCAATATAAACATTAAAAAAAAGGAGAGCATACTTTGTGAGAGGATTTACCCAATGCATCAAACAAAGTGTATCAAGAACCTCTAAAAATATCAAATAAAATATAGCAACAAAGTCAGTTCCTAAGATTGTGATTGTAGGAAATTACTAGAGATAAGAATAAATATTAGAGGCATTACAATTTCTATGAGACTATCAAGATGTTTTCCCAACCAAATTCTTTGAAATAAAATGTGTAGATCTATCATTGGGGGATATGCACATAGATTTGAAAGAGTGTGCTCGACTTGTTAAAAATTTCCAATACAAGTTCAACCCCAAAATGAAAATAAAAGTAAAGGTTGAACTAGATCAAAAGAAAAAAATCAAAATCATTTATTTAGTTGAAAAATTAAACTGTGTGAGTCCCATAGTGATACAACCCAATAAGTCTAGGGAGATATGAGTTTATGGAAACTATTGTGTACTCAATGATGCTTACATCAATGATCCTTTTTGAATATCATTCAAATATGAATTCCTCTAGTTAGTCATAGGTCATTAAGTGTACTCATTCATAGAAGGATTCAGTGGGTACCATCAGATTCAAATCATAAAAGAGGATCAAGATAAGACTATGTTTGTTACTAAATGGGGATCCTTTGCATATAAGGTAATGCCTTTTGTTTTGAATAATGCACCAACAATTTTTTATAGAGTTGTAGTAATAGCATTTAAAGACTTCATTCATGATTTCTTAGAAGTATATTTAGATGACTAAGCTATCTTTTATCTATTTAAAGATCATCAATCAAAACTATGACTAATGTTATAATGGTGTCGAGCTCTACACATTGCTCTAAATTTAAAAAAGTGCTTATTTTTCACATCTTTTGGTGTTCTTTTAGGACATGTTGTATGTAGTGATACCATTATGGTGGACCAATCTAAGATTAATTTAATAGTGGGGATGTCACCCTTGACCAAATCTAAATAAGTGCATATATTTCTAGGTCATACAAGATACTATAGTTTTTTTATCAAAGGATAGACAATCATATCAATGCTAATGGGAAAATTATTACATCAAGATAAAAAGTTTGATTGGACCTTAGAATGCCAAGCGACATTTATTTATCTTAAACAAAGGTTGGTAACTACAACTATTTTTAGTTTTTCCTGATTAGAAGAAGCCATTCCATATACATGTGGATGCTTTTGATATTATAGTAGGGGTTGTTTTAGTGCAACAAAGAGATGAAAGGTTTGATCACCCCATACATTTTTCCAATAGGAAGTTATTAGTAGTATAAAATAACTATACCACTACAGAAAGAGAGGCTTTTGCTATGGTATTTGTATTTTAAAATCTTTGGCACTATCTATTTCCCATACTATTTGAGATTTTTGCTGACCACCAAGCATTATGATACCTGGTTAATAACCTAATTTTGGGAGGATAAATATCTAGGTGGCTCATGATAGTTCAAGAGTTTTAATTTAAAATAAATGTAAAACTAGGGCCTGAAAACATTGGACTAGATCATCTAGTTAGGGTTCACTTTTAGAGGCCATAACAAAAACCCCCTAGGTTTGTTTAATAAAATTGGATTCACTTCCTTGGTGAATCAAACTTCATAGAGTAGGTGGAAAATCACCCTATTTATTTTCCATTATATTATGCTATCACATTATTACATGATGTTGAGTGATTCAAGACGTTGGACATCTTCACACCATTGGGTGTCATAATGCTGATGGGCGACATTATACAACCAGATGTCATTATGCTATCAAGTGACACTATGTCATTGAGTGACATAATGCTATTTTAATAACATGAAACCACATAATAATATGTTTTTGCATGATAATATATTATCATGTGATAATATGTTATTGCATAAAAATATTCTATCATGCTACAATATAATGTCACATGATAATATGCTATCATACGATAATATTCTATTGTATGACAATATGTTATCACACGATAATATACTTTCATATGGTAGCATACTATCATATGGCACCATGTTTCCATGTGGTACCATGATATCATTCAATACCATGGTATCACACATAATAAATCTACCATGCAACATCATGTTATCACATGGCATCATGTTATCGTACGACCCCAAGGTATCACACAGTACCATGTTCTTGAATATCACCACACTATCACATGTCACCACATTATTGTGTGATAGCATGTTGCCCCACCTATCACTGGTCATCAATCATTCCAATCGATTGATCTAGTTCTCCTCCTTGATTATAAATACCATTGTAACAACCTCATTTTCACACTTTGCTTAAAACTTGTTCTTGTCCTACCTACTTCCAACTCAACCTACCTACTTACACCTCAAATTTTTTAGGCTTCTAATGGATTACAAATCCATAGAAACTCAAAGTCAATCAAGGGGGATCCAAAACTATGTTTTCAAAAATCTATTGTATTTGGATTTCCTTTAGATGTTGGAGTAACATGAATCCTTTATTGATTGGATTGATTAATGCTAGCTTAGAGGCCTGGTATAGATGCCTTAATATGATATGAATATCAATAATAACCTACTGTGATCTCTAGTTGGTTGTTTTAACCATAGTGAGAGCCATTTATATGCTTGGTTTAACAATAAAACAATATCCTTTGGCACCTCTCCATTAGATATCCACAATTTAATGTCTTTCACATTGTAACACAAGTCTTGTTAGTACCAAGGTTGTCTTATCTGACATCGATAAAAATTAATTAGAGTTAATCTAAAAAATATCCATTGACCCCACTAGTAAGTCAAAATTGAATTATTAATGAAATTAACATTTATTAATTATAGTTGAATCATTTATTATAAATAGTTTGGTATCCTAAATTTAATTGCATGTTTTAATTTTTTGTTTTCATTATAGATAGTCAAAATTGAAGGGGTATCCATGTTAAAAAATCACCAATCCATTTATCAAATCTATTGTCCATTTCTTTCAAGTGATAATTATTTTTTAGGGAAGACCATCAAACATTCCCTTTTGAGATATTTATTATATTCTTCATTCTCTCTCGGGTGTTGTATGTGACTAGTGCATAGTTATATCTAACAAGATTAGGGCGGAGTTGAATTTTGCTTTCTCAAAATACACTTGCACCATTTCATCTTCTAACTACATTTTGGGCTTTTACTTCAAGGCCTTATATTAAATCAAGAATACTATAATTCCCACTTCCCTCCATCAAAAAATGAAATTGAATGTTTTGTCTATTAAAGAATTATAGGTAAGTTTAGTTTTCTCAAGTCTCAATTTTTTGCTTTATATATATTTCAAATTTTAACATTTTTTAGCCTATTATTTATTATTGGTGAGAGTGCATGTTTATGACAAGAAAATAGGCAAAAATTAAAGGTCGGTGTGCTCCATAGGGATCTAGTGATACCTAGTCCATGGATTCTTCATTCAATTCATTTCAAATTATGAAATGCCCAAGAACTAATTTTATTTTGTCTTTGCTTCTAGGTTCCCCCAAATTTCCTTTAATATCTTTTTCTTGTTTTATTTTTTAGAGAGAAATAATATTCATATTGTTTTTTTTTTTTTTGTAGTTGACTCTCAAAATGTTGCCATTGAGGATTCTTCGACACAACACAATCAATGTTTGCCATTACAACTTTATTTTTTATTTGAAGTTTGTTACAATTTTCTAGTTAATTAACTAGATAAATTACTCATTTTGTAGTTGCAGGTGAGACCACCAATGTATCTCCCATAAGCATAATGAGATGCCAAGAGACAACTCCCACAAGGACACTAAGAGGGGAAGAGATAACTCTGACAAGGACAATTAGAATGGATGAGGTAGTCACCCTGATAGGTAATAAAATTAACATATTCAATTTGAATTTACTTTAATTTTATGTCTTCGAAATTACTATTTTTGAATAATTTTTTTTTATAGTCCACCCAACATCTATCAAGAGACCAATAAGTATGCCACCACCCCCACCGACCATCTAGATTTAGAGAAGAGGAAAGAACATATCCCTCCCTACACAAAGTTGAGGAACACTACAAATTTATGATTTCCCAAATTTCTCTATTGGTGGCCTTTTGAGTGCATAGGGTCTTACATATTTATAGCAGATTAATCTAGATGAAGAGTTTATTGGCATTTAAAGCAGGCCCCTAGTTGTTGGTGGATTCAATCCTCATGAATTTATTCAAATTGCTAATGTGCCTTAACAAGTGCCTCCTATTGCTACATATTCCCTAACTACCTCTTCCCCACCTCGCACAAATAATTTAAATGCCTCTAAGGATTCCCTTGCTAATTTTTCATTGGACAATCTAGTTTTATAAAATCTACTTGCCAATTTGAGGCATGGTGTTATTGATGAATTTAATGATTTAAAACAATGGGAGATAAGGGAAAAAACACTTATCAAATAAATCAATGCTTGTTATCACATCCACTCCCAAAGAGTGAATTTATTCTCTCTTGTTCAAAATGAACCCTCAAATATTGATGCTTTATTCTAGCAAGCTCAATCTGGATTGATCTATATGGATAATGTTTACAATGATAGGATTTTAGAGATTATGATAAATAGGTTGGAAAATTTAAATGGAAAATCCCAAGCATGTTTCAATAAATAGGCTAAAGATATCAACCTTGTTACCATTGCACAAGTAGACAAGGATAAAGTTGTGGTAAGTTTTCTTTATTTGTAACATGTATTTTGATTATTATAATACCTTTGTATGTGCTTGACACTTTTATATTATTTGTTGTTTGTAGGAAAAATATGAAAATTGAAGCAAGAATCACATATTCTTAATGTGCATTTGAAAAATGCCAAGAAAAGTATCTCCTCAGTGATTACATTGAAGGAAAATTTGGTTCTTTTAAATAAACAGAATAACACTTTGAAGAAAATAATTAAAGACAATGGTATGGATCCAAGCATTTTATTGAAGAAAAAAATAGATGCAGATCCTACAAGTATTTCAATAAGGGATGAAATGAATGAGGAGAGGGTGATTATTGCACAGATAAATTCTATTATAGAGGATCTTCAAAAGGAAGGAGTGATAATGGAGGATCCATAACCATAGGTAGGGCAAGATAATGGGGTTTCCATGGGTGGGGATGGCAAGCAGAAAGGGCATGGAGAGTGTCCACCATAAAAATGTTGATTTGTTTGAGTTTATATTATTCAAAATGACATTTTGTATTGTTTAAAATAGTTTATATCATGTTTGTTTGAAAACCACTTGTTTTATTAAATGATATTTTACAGTTGCTCCAACTTTCAAAAACTCTTAGCTATATAATTATGTGTGTGTGTGTGTGTGTGTGTGTATTATGTTCAAGTTTATATATTGTATGGATAAAAATCAAAGTAAATATTCTATGGAATTATACTATTCTAGTAGTTGTATATTTGAATGCATTGTTATAACATTCTACTAGTTATAAGGTTTGAATGCATGGCTATAATGTTCTAGTAGTTGTATCATTGAATGCATTATTAAACTATTCCAGTGGTTATATCATTGAATGCATTGATTATGGTGCAATTTGGAAATATGTGAACCCAACTATAGGAAAAATATTTTTAGTAGTTGTAGGAAAAATAGCCTACTGTAGAGTAAATATTCTATGTAATTATACTATTCTATTAGTTGTAGTATTGAATGCATTGTTAGTGTTATATTTTTATAGTAGTTATAGATTTGAATGCATTGTTACACTATTCTAGTAGATATAGCATTGAATTGATTGGTTGTGGTGGAATTTGGAGATATGTGACCCCAAGTTTGAACTATAAGAAAAATATTTTCTATATATTTGTGTAATGGTACTAATGTAAACATGAAATAAAATAACTATAGTTACACTATTATGAATGTATAACAATAGATCTTAATAATTAGAGTTTTACTGGCAAGATAACTAGTGTCCTATGGTGCACTGTGCATGTCTAGACATAAGGCTTATATGCTTCAATGAATGATATAAGGAAATTCATTGTATAATGTTAATGAGAATTATGATTGATACTTAATGAATGACATGCATTGTAAAGAAAAAGTACTATTTGAAATACACAAAATTTTAATAGGACAAAAAAATATTAAATCCAATGTATTAAATAAGATTCATGATTGTAACATCCAGGAAATAGATTATAGAATTTAATGTATTTGAAGATGAAAGAATAAGAAATATTTTAGGAAATAGTAATTTATATACTTATCAAATTAAAAGTCAAGCAGATGAAATAATCCTCAAGAAACTTATTCATTGTAAGTGTGATTTACATCTACCATTCCAGTGTTGTATTCAATATCGATATTCTCATCTTTTGTATTGGTAGTTGTATTAGTCATACAATGCTTTAATGAATGCTATAAGGAAATTCTATGTACAATGTTAATGAGAATTATGATTGTTACTTGATGAATGACATGCATTGTAAAGATAAAGTAATATTTGAAATACATATAATTTTAATAGGATAAAAAATATTAATTCCAATGTATTGAATAAGATTAATGATTGTAACATTCAAGAAACAGACTATAGAATTTAATGTATTTGAAAATAAAATAATTAGAAATGTTTTTAAAAATAGTAATTGCTATACTTATCAAACTAAAATTCGGGTAGTTGAAACAATCTTTGAGAAACTTACTCATCGTATGTGTGACTTTCTTCTACCATGCCAGTACCGTATTTAGTCTTGGTATTATCATCCTTTGTATTGGTAGTTGTATTAATCATACCTCTTCTTTCCACTAGAGAACTCCATGTTGCCAATGCTCTGTCATATTGAAACTTGTCTAAAGAATAATGTAAAACATATAGTCTCAAGCAAGTCTCTAGATTTTTATCCAATCTATATCTAAGTTTTGACTTCATTAAGGATAATGCACTAAACACTCACTCATATTCCACGTAACGTAAAATCATTGTTTTAAAAACTTCATATAATCTAATATATTCACTAATAATTTATTATAATACATTACTTGGATAATTTTTTTTCCATAGATGAGTAATGGAACCATTTTCTGTTGGGTCACTTAAACACTAAAATTGATCCATCATTCTAATCCTAAACTATGTTGACTGAGATGTTAGTAATTGTTTATTTAAAATATCATTAATCTAAACTCTATTCACATCTATAGATTTACAAAAATGCTTAATAATTTTACCCATGTATTTATGAAATAATGTGCTTATTTGTTCTTGACTGTTAACACTATTCCAAAAAATGGGATTCAAAAATCCCATGCTCTCTAATAACTCATCCATTTGAAAACATTATTTTATATTAGAAGCTAAACTTTGTGAGATTTTTCTCAATTTAATTCATGTTTTAGATAAAACAATATCATATACTAAATGTGTCATAGGTACATCTTCAATCTTAGCTCCCACAACTTCAAGTATTCTAGAGCATGTGTGCATTAGGATCTCAATTCCATTTACCATGACACAAAGATGATCATGTATATTGAATTTCAAATAACTCTCTATATTCTGAAAATCTATCAAAATCTTATAGGTTCTAAAAATAGGTCTGTGAAAGCTTTCATTTGAAGTGCCTAGAGGAGTGTGTTCCAGTGAAGTGCCCAGAGGTGTATCTTTTAAGGGTGGAATTTCATCAATAAAATATTTAGGTGGTGAGAAGTTGTTGGTATTAATTATTTTTAATGAAATAGTGTCAATATCTATGTTGATTTTTGCATTGAAATGGTTTTACAATTATTCTACAATGAAAAAAATTAACTGATATTTTTTTAAAAGATTCTAAATTTTTTGTATTTGAAGTGCCTACATTTACACAATCCTCTTTCCTAGATTTCTAAAAAAGATATGATGTTGAATTTTCATGGTATCTATTGTGGTGCTTTACCCTTTATATTACCTCTTAATGCTAGAGCTTTGTTTCAAAGTAGTTTATTGCTACTAGCATCCCATCTACTCTCGAGCATCAAGCTATGGTCATGTAGCACATACTACTGGGTGGTAAGTTGACATAATTTAATATAGTGCTATAGGTCATCAATCTATGGCCATATGACACACCACTACTAGACACCACATTATCATCACCCAACACATGGCTATCAGGAGACTAGTTATCATCACATGGTACATCATTGCTAGGTGGTAGGGTACCATTATGTAGTGAATTACCATCATGCAGTAGGTTACCATCATGCAGATCATTCCCATCAAGTGTCAGGTTTCCATCATATGTCACATTATGATTAGGTTCTTGGTTTCCACTATGAAACATAGTGCCACGAGGCATCAGGTTACCATCACAAAACATAATGCTGGTGGAGGTTAGGTTACTGAAAGTAGTTGAGCGGTGGAGTATGGCCTCAAGTATCAAGATCTTTGTGATCTGATAAAGAAAGATACTTTGATGGTAATTTTGTGACCTTTGGGAACATATTTACTATATATATATATATATATATATATATATATATATATATATATATATATATATATATATATATATATAGAAAATTAAATGGATAACCCCATAATTATTGTAAATCATTAGAGAGTCAACCCCTAAAAAAATGACATCCCAAAATTTTAGGTGAAAGGGTCATATGATGCACCCTAAAAAATCACCAAATTAAAATTCTCCAAAATGGAATATTCATGAATTAACAAATATTTTCCACTAAAATTTACCCTGCATCTAGTTAAATTATAAAATGGTGAAGAACCATACAAAATAGAGGATGAGTCCCCAGATGCACACTTATTCAGGGATGATACAATCCTAGATAATATGGAGGACATTACAAAAAAATTTAGCGATGAACTTTCCCTACACATTATATGGAAAGGGATAAAAATAAAATAGTCACCTGATCTATCCCATAAAGTCTCATCAATGGATTTATGTAAAAGATTGGGAAAGATAATGTGTTGTGTAAAGTAACATTAGAGAATGAATGACCATAGCTTATTTAAGAATCAAATTATGGAATTACAGGGGTCACTTTGTAGATGAATCCACTACAAGAAAAATCTTACAAAGTGGTCTTTGGTGGTCAAATTTATCTCAAGATGCACATAGGGTAACTAAGCAGTATGATGTGTGTCATTGAATGGGAAAGCTAAACCAATGTGATGAGATGAATTTGGTACCAATGCTCATAGGAAAACCATTTGAATAGTGGGGAATTATTTTTTTGGACCTATAATTACCCCAAGAAAATGAATCCATGCATGATACATTATTACTATGATAAATTAATTCAAAAAATAGGTGGAAGATGTCGTGACCCCAAGTTGTGATGTGAAGGACTCTACCAAATTCTTATATGAAATTATTATTACAAAACATGGATCTCCAATAAATATGGATAATGAAATAGGAACACATGTCCTTAATAACACTATCAAAACTCTCACTGAGGAGTTTATGATCTCACACCACAAAAGTATGATTTATCACCCTCAATCAAATAGACAAGTTGAAGTGTCAAACAAAGTATTGGTAAAAATGTTAATGAATATATGTAATGTACAAAGGAATTATTAGGAGGATCACATTCCTATGATTATTTAGGCATATACAAAATAAATTACAAATGTGCCATAGGTTTCACTCCATTCCAACTTGTCTATGGTCTTGAGGTAGTAATGCCTATGGACTAAATTGCTTTCAGTCTATACATTACAATGTTTATGAGGTTAGGCAACCAAGATTATCTAAATAAAATATTAATGGACTCAATTATAATGGAGGAAAGTCAACAAAGGGTAGATTGGAAGTAATAAATCCACAAGTTAGGTTAGAATACATGGCATTATCATAACTTAGGATATAAGCAATTTCATATAGAATAAGTGGTATTGTTGTATGATAGTAGGTTTAAGGAATTCTTAGGGAAACTAAGCATTATATCAAAGGGACCCTACATTATTCATGACATATCACAATAGGGTACCATTATGTTAAAATATATATAGGGAACCATATTACCAGGATGTGTTAATGGATGTAGGTTTAAACCTTACCGTCTTTAGTCTTTATCATTCTTGTTGCTTAAAAGAGAGGGTGCTAAGTAGCACCATGTAGATTAGGGTTTTCGTTTAATGTTATTTTTTGGTTTTTTTTTTTTTTTTTCTAGGGTTAGAGTGTTTTTAGTGTAATATTTAGATCGAAACACAATAGAATGAAGCTAGAAGAATGAGCATTGCAAACTAAAATTGAGTCCTAGATATAGCTTGAATATAGCTAGTAACAACTACATCATGGTCATTAGTTAAGTATAAGAAGATGATGTTACCAAGATAAGTATAATTAAAGGATGGATAATTGTCATTCAAGACCATTAATTACTAGTCACTTAAGTAGATTGTATCTTTTCCAAAGCATATTGTGTGGCAAAATGAAATATGAGGTCATAAAAGAACTAGGATGAATGAAAGGATGTCCCATCACATCATATAACTATCAATGAAGTAATTGAAGGGTATTTATGTAAAGGGGTCATTGTAATATCAAATAAAATCTAGGTAAAATTATTTTTTAGTGGAAAACTCATGCACAACCAGTCAACACATTTAAACTAGAAAATTAGATGGATTTGAGCATCAAAAAATATATAATAAAGGGCATGGACAACACACAAACATTACATACTTCTTCCAAAAAGTTAATTTTATGATATTATTTCAAAACATATCCTTGTACATAGATTTCACATTATAATTAGAACAAGAAAAGAAATTATTCAACTAAGTCTACTACAACAACCATGGAGAGAGCTTAATTATTGATTCAACTCTCAGATGTAAAAAAAGATGAAATGGGGTTGGCCTAGGGATATAATAAAATAAATATAATGAACCTGACCCATTTTACTTCATGGATCAAGCATAATATACTATGTTTTCTCCTAGGCTACAAGAAGTTGCACAAGTAGAAGCCCTAGTGCTCTCACATCTATTATGAGGCTCAAATACAGAAAGACTAATCAAGTTACCTACATTTGGATAACTTGATGAAATAATTATTAATATTTTGAGTATGTATAATGAAGGGGATATTCATTTGTCCTAAGATTCCATAATTTTTATCAATTCTTAGAGTATGGCATGAGCAATATGCCTCCCAGTTTGTAGTAAATCCCTTCTCCCCTACAAGTCCATTGTTTCACTAATTCATTCAGACACTAAGGAGAAGTATATGATAAGGGAATGTATAATAAAACCAATTAATTCAACATATAATTATTTGATGTGAATTATGGTTGAATTCATTACAAAAATGTTTTGGTAAACTATAAAAAAACCAAAGTAAGCAATAAAAATGGTTATAGATATTACATATTGCATGTTACACCTACACAAAGACTTCAACTAGATTGAGTTTTTAGCATTATAATTAACTACCAATATTTAAAATATATTCATAGGTACCTCCCAAGCATTCCAATATTATTTCTTGGTCTTAATTCTTTGTTTCACATAGTGGAAATCATTGGAAGGACCAATCAACCTAGTTACATATTTTTGGTCTATTACCACATTGGCAACCATTACATGTACCAAAATGGGGAAATAGTATGATAAATTAGGGTGGTTCAATGTATAATGGATTGAGTCTCTAACCTTGATCATGTTTTACCTTAGAATACCCCAAGATGTCATGTAGTATCTGGGATAACATGCATCAATTACAAACTACACAATGGCATCTAGGTTAAATTACATGAGTTACCAACACCAAATATGATCGTAATGTCATTATTCATCATGATATTGGATGTAAAATAATAATTTTGGATGTAAAAATATTTAGTTATGATTAAGGTATAACATCTATGTTTCATCCCTCTAAGAGGATAAAAACCTTTGCCTAAGCAAGCTCAAGGGTAACCACAAGTGCAACCATAAACACCACCAAAAATAACAATAACTCCCTCATATCTAGATAAAGGAAAAATAAAGGCACCAACATGGATAGCCTCACCACCACTGCCAAAGAATAAAAATTGGAAAGCAAAGTCTTGGTTGGAAAATTCAAAAGTCCCAAAAATAACAGTTGAGTGAGATTTGTCAAAAATGGGATTCGATGAGAATGAAGTCCTAAAGTATATGGTGGAAGACATCAATGATGATCATTATGAGCATGAATAAGAAAATGAGGTATTATTTTATAAATTAGTGCACACCTATCAAGTGCATAATTAGGTAAGATAGAACCTTTGGTTTAACATCACTTGATCTCCCCCTCCATTATTATTGACATTGTAGGTTAGGAATCAAATCGATAAAAATTGGTAGATAAAATATTCCATAGATATCTAGATATGGGATCTTCTATTTTTCACCAAGAAGAGAAGACTACACAAGAGATTCCACCTCTATTTTTTGACATGAAAACTAAGGCCTCATTATTTAACAAGGCCATCCCAAATAATAAATAAAATAATGGTATATTTTGGAGACTAAGTAGAAGAGAGGGGAGCATAGAAAATACTATAAGAATAGCCACATCCCCAAGGTTATTAAATTAAGAATTAAAATAAAATCCTTACTACCCATCCTACATATAGAAAAAAGGTGGTAACATGGAAGAGTAATGTGGTGGAATCCTTTATTTCCAAATATTGGCAATCACTAACAATATTAAACTTGGCAAATCCTATAGAATAACCTAAAAAGACCAAATTACCACATCCATAGCCACAAATATAAGCTACTTAAGAGCTAGAGGACCTAAAAGAGGAGAAAAATAAGGCTGATAGGAAATAGAGAAAGGAAGATAAAAGTGAAAGAAGAAATAAGCAAAGAAAAAGGCCATAGTAAAAGAAGAACAATAAAGCAATAATTAGATATGTAAGAAGAGCAATGACAACAATAAGTTGAGAAGGAGACATGCTATAAGCAATCCAAAGAAGTAGAGGCTATAAATAAATAAACTAAATAAGTAGAGGCTACATGAAATCAAGCTAAAGAAGCTAAGGCTTGTAAGAAATGAACCAAAGAAGTGGAGGTGAAGAAAAAGGAGTAAGAAGAGGAAGTGGAAAAATAACAGGAAGTGAAGGCTACATAATAAAAGTAGGAGGAAGTAACACCACAAGAAAAACATCAAGAGGATAAAAAGGCCAAATAAGAATAGTACATTAAAGATGAACAAGCAAAGTGTATAGATGAAGGACAAGAAGCCAAGGACAAGGACAAAGCCAAAACTAAATCTAAAGCTAAGGTTGAGGCCAAATACAAAGCTAAGGTTGAGGTCAAATTCAAAGCCAAAGCTAAAGTTTAAGCTAAGGCTAAGGCCGAGGTGAAATCCAAATCCAAAGATGAATTAAACACTAAGGCTAAGGCTAAAGTTGAGGATCAAGAAATAAAATAAAAAGAGGCTAAATCCAAGAAATAAGCTGAGTGTGTATAATAGCAAAAATTAGAGACATAGTTAGGTGTGTAGGAGGAGGATTCATAGCTAAAACATCAAATCACTAGCTAGTGGTTGTGAGATGATCCCACATCATCCACTTAGTGCACCATTTTCTCTCTTCCTCTAGCTCAATTCATGATAGCTCCTACAATGCCTCCAATCACATCCATGATACTTACTACCATTATGCTTGAAACATATCTAGATGTTTCCTAATCATCACTTACCAAGCATATTAAAGGTTTAACTAAATTTCAAGAGTCCATTTTAAAAAAGGCTTTAGCCTTAGAATAAGAAGTCTTCTAATTATGAGGTGATAATGCAGAAATGAGTTAGTATCTTAAAAATGTGAACCAGATAATCAATAAAAACTACAAAACATTGGTTATACAATTCTTAGTGACCAAGTGATGTCAAAATAAAAATAGCTAATAGCTTTATTAAATTAGATTACAAAGGACTAAATTGATATACAACACCTACAAGCACTTAGAGCACATGAGCAGAACATAAAATCAAATACATACATAATTTATGAACTAATTGAGGAATATGAGCAGGTTTTAGGAAAAACTACATAATAAGTAAAATAAATAGCATAAGTGATGCTAAATTGGAAAAAACACCTTAACAAATCACTGGTTACTTCTCAACTAGAGATCATAATAGTAGATAAATTCAAAGATATAATGGATGATCAAACATCTACTTTTGATGCAATGAGTAACACCCTTAAGCAATTACTAGATTCTAAGGATGCCACCATGTAAAAATTTTAGCATTGGCACAATGAGACTATGTGCACTACATTTACCAGCGTACAAGATAAAATTATGTATATCAATTAGATGATTTGGTTCTAGATATCCAAATCAAGGCATCCAATTATAAATCACTTGTTACTATCACATAAGATGAAGATGTGCAGAACTTGATGTTAATATAAAACCCACTACACATAATGCTTACTATTGTAGCTTAGAATTTCACCCTTTGTGGGAGAGTTTTTTAGGCTCTCTCACTTCCATCTACAAGCATGGGAATAACCTCAAGATGTGGGTATCCTATGTTGAGGTCGAACCTTTAGGATTTTTAATGAGGCTAGTTCCTTAGATGCTTCACTTCAGCTCTTGATTCCCACACTAAAATATATTGTTGGCTAAGGAAAATGGATAGGAGGATAAAATGATAGGAAATATGAGCTAAGGGTGGTGATGTACCAAAATAAGTGATACACTTAGTTTGGGAATCAACACTAATTCAACATAAGATACATTTTGCTTACACAACTTCACAACCAGTTAATTTACATAATTATTTCATAAACTAGGCTCACTAGACCATACATGAAGCAAAAAAGAATTTTGAAATCCATACCAAGCATCCGTTAATGGTGGAAAGAGCTCAAGTCTAGACTTTCACTTGAAAATACCTAAAAATAGGCAAGAAAGAAAGACAATGGGCATGGAAGAACACTTCTTCACAAAGCCATCATGCACAAACTTTCTCAATGCAATTTTCAGACAAGAGACAGGTAAAAATTAATCTTTATTTCTTCAAAAGGTCTTTAACAAAGTGATTTTGGTAAATTAACTTTATCGTTAGTCTATAGATAATTTCTTGGCTCTAAGGCCTCTATTTATAAAATAAAAAGAGGAAGAGAAGATGGGAATGCATGATAAACTAGGAAGGAAACCTTAAATTCCTATAACCACCACCATCATCCTCCTCTTGCCATGAAATGCACCATTCCAAGTTTGTCACAAAATATCCTTGAGCCATTCCCACATTTAAGTCACTCCCTTTGTGGATTTTGAGAAGCCATGTCGTGGGTAGCTCAAATGTCACTTCTTGGCATGACTACATTGATCTTTATATTAAAGATGGCATGGTGACATTCCCCTTTATGTGTCCTATTGAAAAGGGATGTAGGTCTTCATTGTTGAAAAAACTAGCCAAACCATGCCACTTTTACACTAGATAGTCATTTGTTAAGAGTGATCCATATTGAAGGACAAAAACCTTCATAAATTCCTAGCTACCAGCTGATTAGACTCTCTTTTGCATTGATTGGTCATTGGAAGCTACCTTAGATCCTTGACCTGTGCTATGTAATTTTTTTCATGGATGCCTATGGATCATCAATCTCCCTACCAACTAGATGCCTTTGTGTCACTTGGTAGCCTCTCATTTGTCTAATCATGACTCCTATGCACTATCGATCCTTAGAAAATTCCATTATACCAAGATTATTAAGTTAAGCAATGTTGGAAACCCAATATACTCTTTGATGTGTAATTTAGGTTTTCAAAGCTACTTGAATTATAAAGATTTTCAAGCTAAGTCATTTAAGAATCTTGATTTACTCTATGTAGAGTAACTCAGGATTTTTGATCTCTCTAACTTTAGACTCTATCTGCTCCTTTGTCTATCAAGATTTTTAAGTAAAGTACTTAAAGAGTCTTCATTTACTCTTTGTAGAGTAATTTGGGTTCTCTGAGCTTACTTACTCTTCAAACTTTTACAACGTGAAGTTTTTGGTTTTTTATTCCTGAAGTCTTCATTTGTTTTATGAGCTCCTTTGTTCTTTGACATTTCTCCCATGGGCAATTTGCTTGGTTTCTCTCAAATAATTTTCTTGAAGGAATTCCTTTAGATCTCCTTATTCAATTTTTTTCTTTAGACACTTGGTCTTGCAACTTTATCCTTCAAGACTACTTTCTCAAAGTTATCTCTTTTCACCATTTCTCATGAGCAAAATTTCCATAGGAATTATCTTTTTTCCTCAAGCCTATTTCTTTCAGGATCTATTTGTCTCAAGAAAATCTCTCAAAGGAATTCCTTGGGATAATTTATTTGAAGGAATTCCTTTAGAATTTTTATCCAAAGCTTTCTTCTTGCTCTCTTCCTTTAGAATTTGTCTTGTATCATTTCCCAAAGGAATTCCTTTATAATTTTTCCCTTCAGACTAATTTTTGTTCCTTCTCTTGAAGGATCTTTCTTTTTAGTTACCTTTCAAATTTTCAAAGTAGATTTTCCTGAAGGGTGAGAGACCTCTAGGCTTCCTATATGTCCCTTCAAACTTCTACAAATGGTCCTCCCACTGAGAAAAGTGCCCTTCAACCTTTGAAAAGAGTCCTCCTAAAGGGAAATATACCCTTCAGTAATTTTGAAATGGTCCTCTTTATTTGGAAATTGTCCTTTAGAACAATTAAAAATGGCCCCTCAAAACTTTGTCAATGGCACCTTCTAAAGCGTAACATACCCTTCAAACTTTTTTCTTGTTCCTTTCCTTCAAAATTATTTTCCATGAGATTTTTTAAGGACTCTCTTGAAGGGTAAGGGACCTTTTGGGCTTCTACAAATGGTCTTTTTTGAAGGGAAATATACCCTTCATAAAATTTGAAATGGTCCTCCTGAAGCTCAAAAGAGCCTTTAGCAAACTTGTAGCTATCCACTTGGAGAAGGAAATGCCCTTCAAATTTGTCAATGACCCTTAGAGTATTATTTAGAGAATACTTGTCCTTTTGAGAACCCAAGAATCACTTTTAAATAACAAATTAGGATTTTGATGTCTCATTACTTAAAACTTGAGAAGTCACTCACTTTTGAAAACTTGATTTATACTACCCATGACCAATTTGGGCTTTTGGAGATTCTTACTTCAGGTTTATCATTAGTGATTACTCATGAAGTGAAAAAGTTATGCTACCCCAAAAAATTGAAGTTTTTCCCTTTGAAAAACCTAAAGACTTCCCAATGAGATAACCATAAGCCTTCTATATAAGATTATTTTAGGTCCTTAACACCTTGTTACTTACTAATTCAAAGTTTTATAACTCCACAACTTATAAAGCCATTTAAGTCACGAACTAACAAAAATCCAGTCTTCTAAAGACTTGACATTTCCTAATTCAATGTCTATCTTCTCATACTTAGGCAAATAATGGTATGTGGGCCAAGAAATGGTTAACATTTTTGGTGACTCATAGGGAAGCATGCTTGCTATGTTTTGAAGAAACCAACTTAGTTGTTTCATCAGATCCATTGAGCATGGAGTAACTAATTTTGTACAAGGCTAGATTTATTTAGAAATTTCCCTTGAGTCAAAAAGAATAACTAAAATGAAACAAACTATGCTCAAGGAACTTAGGGAAGGGAAAACACTCAACTAAAACTAATGTACATAAGGCACTTTTAGAAGAAAACATGAGAAAACTAAATAAAAGATATAAAATGGTTATAAACTCTTAATAATAGGGCTTCAGATGAATCCCATTAATTGGGATGGGTAATACCTCTCTATCTAATTGGATGAGCTGGAAGATAATATGTTTTTTACATCTGTGGATCAAATAAGGGCCATTCCACAAGCTGTCAAACTTGGTATGGTTGCCTAGTTTAGCCCTATTTGAATCCCATTTGAGGACCGGGTCTCCCTCCTCGAAGTCCCTTACCATGGCTCTCTTGTCAAAAGCTTTCTTTACCTGATCTTGATGTGACTCTAGCATCTTCATTGCAAGGTCTCTTGTCCCCTCAAGTTCTATGAGTTATACCAATCTCACATTCATGGGTTCATCTTCTAGTAGCTCCAAATGATGGGTTATTTCTAATGTAGGTAGCTCAAGAGAAATGGGTAATTTGACCTCCCTTACATATACTAGAACATATGGATAATTACCAATAGTAGCTTTAGGATTTACCCTGTCAGCCCACAAGGTTGTCTTTAAATTAGTGTGCCACATCCTCTGGTTCTCCTCCATAGTCTTCCTGATGAACCTCAACAAATTTTTATTTTTGGACTTAACCAACCCATTTCCTTGAGGATAATAATTAGAGGAAGTACTAAGTTATATTCCCATCTTGAGATCCCATTCACTTATTTTCAAACTGAGAAAAGCTAATAAATTATCAGAGATGATAGTGGATGGAACACGAAACCTGGTCATGATGTTATCATAGAAATCTAAGATTGAACTTTCATTGGCTTCCTTTAATGTAATGGCTTCCACCCATCTAGTAAAGTAATCAGTTATGGTAAGCACCCATTTATTCCTCATAATTGATGGAGGGTTGATCACTCTAATGAAATCTAAACCCCACTACATGAATGGTTGCTCTACCTAAATCAGGTTGAGAGGAAAAGTTTCCAGACTTTGATTACTCGTAAAGAGAGAAAATTTTTGACACTTCTTCACCCATGTATAAGCATCTTTGAAGAGGCTAGGCCAGTAATAACTAGCCCTCATTATCATTGTTGCTATAGTCCTAGGTGTAAAATGACCTCCTATAGGTCTATCATAGAAATGCTCTAAAAGCTTGTCTACTTGCTCATTATCTGATCCAAAACTCAAAAGTTTTGGTTGATAAATATCACAATAACATAGAAATAACACAATAACAATGAATTCTCTGAGAAGAGATGTAGTATTACTCAAAATCGCAATACAAATATATGCTTATCTCTGGGAAGAGATGTCTGTCTTCACATTTTGGGTTACCTCTTCTTTTATACACAATTTGAAAGCATGGGGAGGATGTGGAAGGTCACAAATCTCAAGGGAGATGAAGTGGTATGACTTCCAATATTTAAAACAATACATAATTCGAGGAATTACTATTTTTAGAAACTTACTATTTTTAGACAGCACTATTAAAATTGAAATTTGAGGCACTTCCGTTGGGTTTTCGGGGGTCAAAATTCATTGAGCAGAACTAATTCCATTTCACGACGTTCCCCTCATTCTTATCTTTCCAACGGTTCAAACGGCGAGTCAATTGGAGCTACGGTGCAAAAGTTATGGCTCCCGGAAGTTCCGTCATCAATTGGGGTGGAACTGTTACCCGAATTGTCGCCTAAATTGATGCCTGGATCATTATCTATGCACCTTATGAGCACTCCATTAAGGTCCTTTTTGAATAAAACCCCATCAACAAATGCATAATGTATGGATTGAAGTCTAAAATACCTTCTTTTTGCTTTGTCTATACCTTGAGGGCACTCACTTGTTAGCATAAAATGCATTGTATCATGGAGCCAACTAATGTGAGGTGCAAGTGCATCTATTTGTGGGTTATCTTATGTTACCAATATGACCTATTTGTCTTCATGAAGGTTATCCACCATATGCTCACACAAGCCTTTACCTCTTACTAGCTTAGTGACCTTGATCTCCATATTGTACTCCATGACCTTGGTAATCCAACCAACTCTCTTTTCATTCAAGTCTTTGTTAAGAAGGAAGTCTCTCACTTCAAGATGAGACACCATAAGATATATTTTACTATTTGAAAACATTGGCTTGAAGTTTTTGATGCTTCTTACTACTACAAAGACTTGTTTTTCTACAAAATTATACCTCACCTCATAACCCTCAAGCCCTTGAATGAAAAATGCTATTGGTTGCTCAAGTCCTTTACCATTTTTTTGATATATTATCAATATTGGAAAAATCATACAATATGAAATACCTTGAGAAATCAAGATTCATGAGTGTTGGTGGTTGAGCAATGGCTTTCTTGATAGCCTCAAATGCTGATTTACCTTTATTTAACCAAGTGAATAATTAGTTCTTCTTTAGCATAGTAGTGATGGGCTTGACCAAGTTTGCAAAACCAGGTATAAATCTCCTCAAAAAATTTATTTTCCCAAGGAAACTTTGGAGTCCCTTCTTATGCTTGGGTAAGGATAAGGACAAGATGGCACTTATTTTATCAAGATCAATGGACATCCCTTCTTTTGAAATAATGTGTCCCAATGGCTTGCCTTCATGGATGAAAAACATATACTTCTTGGGATTCAATAAGATCTCATACTCCCTACATCTCTCAAAAATCAACCTTAGGTGGTCCAAGTGTTCACTAGCATTCTTGGAGAAAACTATGATGTCATCCAAGTATACCAGTACCATTTGATTTATAAACCATTAAAAAGCCATGTTCATGGCTCTTTGTAAAGTTGTGCCAACATTTGACAAACCAAATAGGATCTTTAGGTTTACATACATGCCCTATTTGGTGGTGAATATAGTTTTGTATCAATCCTCTACTTTTACCCATACTTGATTTTAGCTTGAATATCCATCCAACAGAGAAAAATGTTCTAAACTTGTAACAACTTGGAGAAGTTGTTCCATAGATGGTACAAGGTATTGATCCTTTAAGGATACTTTTTTCAAATCTATGAAGTCAACACAAAACCTAATTTCCCCACTCTTCTTCCTTACAATCACCAAGTTGGCTACCCATGATGAGTGTTTTATGGGAAAGATGATCTTGGATTCGATCAACTTGGTTAGCTCTTTCTTGATAATCTCTTCTATTTTAAGGTTGATAGGCCTTTGCTTTTGCCTTACATGCTTATCATCAGCCTCCAATTCTATGGTATGCTAAGCTAACTTTGGATCAAAACCTTTTAGGTCACTGTACTCCCAAGCAAAAATGTCTATGTATTTTAGGCAAAGTACTATGAAAGCATGCCTTTTAGCCTTTTTGCTTACCTTCTCAAGATTAAGAAGCTTATCCTTGAAGATGAGGACTTTCTCATAGTTTTTTTCATTGGTAGACATTACTAACTTTTCTTTTCTCATAAGGTCCCCTGCACAAAAAATGCCTTCAAGTGTAACCAGCCCCTTAGGAAGTTTGTTTGACCTTAGTTGAACAATTTGATCCTCATATTGATGATGTAATTTATCTTAATTGGTAGAGGAAACCTGACTTCCTACCTTAAGAAACAAGTAATTTGCTTATCACTTTTAAAAACCTACTAGTGGGATTCATTATTCAATATTGATGGCCTCACCACCACCTTGATGTGTGGCTAAACCTTGGCTTCTTTTAGCTCACTTGGAATGTCAAATTGAGCTCCTAAGTTACCAACCTATCAGCATGCTAGTTCTAATTTATTGAAACATCTTGAATGTCAAAGGCTTCAAAATATTCAACTAGGTCCTACACTCTATTTTTATAGGACCTCATAAAAATATTCTTTGCATTCAAGCCTTTGACCTAGTTCAGTATGAGCTCATTATCCTCATATGCTTGCATAATTTTTATTCCTCTTTTTTTGGCCCATTGAAGGTCACAAATCAAGCCTTTGTATTTTATTGCATTTGAAGAGTAACTAAAATGGAACCTATAAGAAGAGAAAATATTATTAACTATAGGAGAAACTAACTTTGTCCCAACACCTATGCCATTTTTTCTCCTTGAGCCATCAAACAATAACTTCCACATATCATTGGGGTCTTCTTTAGGTCTAATGAGGGAAGGCATGAGTTGATTCTGTTCATGCAGTAAATAGACACCCATGTATCTTTCGTCAAAACCTTCCAAAGGGTTGAGAAATTGATTATCTCCCCATATCTCATCTAAGAACAAGTCTAGAACCTCTTTAAGATGAGTGTTCAACTCCTGACCAATTGGAAACTTATCCTCATCAAGGATAGTATAATTTAGGTTTATGTTATTTGGTTGATGGAGTTGAATGTGGAATTGTGCCATGGGTTCAACCTTGATTGAGACTTTAGTACTGTACCTTGTTTTAAATTCCATGTAAGACTAATTTTCTATAAGAAAATGCCAAATTTTGGCTGTGAATTCTCTAGAAAGACAATGCAAAATGGGGAGTGACATCAAGGATCAACATGTCTTGCATCATCAAAATACTAGGATAAGAATATAGGGTTAAGATTAAATCCTTGATGATACCTGATGGATTTGTGGAAGAACCATCAAGTTGCAAGCCTCCCTTGGTATGTGGCTCATATTTAAGATGCAATTGATCAACTATAGACTTTAGCATGACTGAGGTGCTAGCCCCATTATCTACCAAAAAAATTGTGCACTAAAAAATCATTGATGATTAATGAAATGTAAAATAGAGGGGGTTTGGTTACACTACTTAAAATTTCTACCAAAGGACCCTTGGATGCATTAGTGAAGATCTCAGCTTCCTTGCTTGGTTTTTTACCTATAACTATCATAACACTCATCTTGGACAAACCTTCCTGAAGGATGTCCACTTAGATGGGTATGGAAAGCATGTCCCACATTAATATGCTCACATTGGATTTATTCATTTACTCCATAATGTTGATTAGCATACCACCAGCCTTTACTTGGGTTTTGGGAGCTACTGATGCTGGCTTTGTCAATGAAGGAGTGGTGAAAAGAGGTTCTTTGAAAGCTTCCTAGTTGTCATCCATATTCATTCTCTTGAATCTTATGTTTTCTAATACTAGGACGTGAGCCAGATTATGGATAGCCTGATGATTAGATGCATAACACTTCTCTTATTTATTGATTACTATTATGGCCTCCATCTGGTTTGACACCTGATTTGAGCCTTATTCTTATGGAGGCTACTCTTGCTTTGTCATCATGGGAACCTTCATGTCTTGGGCCATAAGAACTTGGTTGTACCCATAAGCAATAACCTACTATCATTGGTCATTGAATGCCTAGTTAGAGCCATTAGTTGGGATAATGGATTGCCCAAAAGAATGATTCTAAGACATTATCCCTTCAGCCTCCTGAGCCACATTGTTCTAAACTAGAACTAATGAATTGAAAGGGCCTACAACATTTGGATTATAATTATGTTGTCTAGTATAGTTAGGTTACCCCTATCCTTGGAAATTTCCTTTGTAGGGTGGCCTATTTGCTTGATAAGGTTACTAATGAGGCTAGTATAGACTTTAATATGGCTTGTTGTAAGCTTCTTGCCTCTTGACATTTACCACATCATTCCCCAAAGATTGGAGCATTTTTTTAGTTCCAAGTAATTATTTTTCTCTTGGGAGTCACTGGATCCACTAGTGGTGGCATCCTCTTACTTTGGTGAAGGCATAACAACAATTATTAGAGTTAGAAGTATAATATCAAGTGGAAGAATGACTATAGGAGGTGGTTTGATCTCAAGGAAAAGAGATATTGGGGGCCTGAGAGTAAGTTTGACTACCTAAACTAGGTGATTTTTTGCTTTAATGGCCACCTCATATACATCTAGCAGTATGTCCCCTCCCATGGATTGGATCATTACAGATATATCACTATTTAGAGCCTTTAAATAATATAATAAATTAAAGTTTGGGGATGGTCTAAAAATGGATGGAATTTTATTCCAATCCTTCTAGAATCTTGTGTTGAAGTCTTGCATGACTTCATGGGAAGCTTTTTGTATTATAGTCAACTATTCTACAAGTGAAAAATGATCACTCTTATCTACAAACCTCTTACACAATGTTGTTCCTAGTTGGTCCAATGAATGGATAGAGTTAGGATCTATAGAACTATACCAATCCAATGCCTTTCCCTTAAATGATACAACCAATATCCTAACAACTACATTTTTTATTGTGACATTATGGATGTTGTAGAAATTGGCTATGTTTGTTATGTGTTCATTAGGAGTTATAGCTTGGTCTCTTATGTAATATGGGACACTTTTGAAGGATAATAGTAGCATAAGATCATATTGTGGAAAATTTAAAGGACTTTGACTATTAAAATCCACAAAATCTCTTTGGGGAATCATAGTAGTAAGAGGGGCTAACATGGATCTTCTTGTATAGGTATACCATATAACTAGTTTAGGAAGATGATACCCTATGTATAGATGAGTCTAGGTGAACCTTAACCTCCTTACTAATTTCAAAGGTAATTTGATGAATTCAGAAGGAAAACCTCTAGTCATTGATCTTGTAGTTACTTTTGGCATAAAAAATGACTACTGCTCTACCACTAGATAGTTGGGTGTTCCTTAGAGTTTCCAAATGCTAGAAGATGAAAGATACCACTACTATAAATTGATGAAAATAACATCAAAATTTATTGATCTTCCATAAAAATATAAATGAAAATGGTAGTGAGTCCCATTGGGCATGCCAGAACTATTGTAGCTTAGAATTGCACCTTTTGTGGGAGAGTTTTTTAGGCTCTCTCAATTATAGCTATAAGCATGGGAACAACCTCAAGATGTGGGAATGTTATGTTGAGGTTGAACCTCTAAGACTTTTAATGAGGATATTTCCTCAGATGCTTCACTTCAGCTCTTGATTCCCATAATAAAATCTATTTTTGGCTAAGGAAACATGATAGGAGGATAACATGAAAGGAAATCTAAGCTAAGGGAGGTGATGAACTAAAAAAAATGATCCACTTATTATGGGAATCAACACTAATTCAACATAATATAAATTTTTCTTACACAACCTCACAACAAGTTAATTTGCATAAGTATTTCATAAACTAGGCTCAATGGACGATACATAAATCAAAGAGGAATTTTGAAATCCACACCAAAAAATATATTAATGGTGAAAAGAGCTCAAGTCCAAACCTATAATTAACTTGAAACCACCTAAAAATAGGCAAGAAAGAAGGAAAATGGACATGGAAGAACACTTCTTCACAAAACCATCATGCTCAAATTTGCTCAATGCAATTTTTAGACAAGAGATAGGTAAAAATTAATCTTTATTTCTTTAAAAGGTCTTTTACAAATAAATTTTGGAAAAGTAACTTTATCTCTAGTTTGGAGATAATTTCTTGGCCCCAAAGCCTCTATTTATAATAGAAAATGGGGAAGAAAAAATGGGAATGCATGAGAAACTAGGAAGGAAACCATAAATACCTGTAACCACCACTGTCATGCTCCTCTTACCATGAAATGCACCATTCCAAGTTTGCCACATAATCTCCTCGAGCCATTCCCACATTCAAGTTGCTCCCTTGGTGGATTTTGAGAAGCCATGCCATGGGTAACTAGAACATTGCTTCTTGGCATGACTGCATTGATCTTTATATTAAAGATGGCATGGTGACCTTCCCCTTTATGTGTCATATTGAAAAGGGATGCAGGTCTTCATGTGTTGAAAAAAATGGTTGAACCATGCCACTTTTATGCTAGATGGTCATTTGTTGAGAGTGATCCATATTGAAGGAAGATAACCTTCATAAATTCCTAGTTACCAACTATTTGGATTCCCCTTTACATTGATTACTCATTAAAAGTTGCCTCAGATCCTTGACCTACACCATGGATTTTTATATCATGGACACCTATGGATCATTTATTTTCCTACTAGTTAGATGAATTTATGCCACTTGGTAGCCTCTCATTTTTTTTATCATGACTCTTGTGCACTGTCAATCCTTAGAAAATGCCATTGGACTGATCTTATTAAGTCAAAAAATGTTAAAAACCTGATCTACTCTTTCTTGTGTAATTTGGGTTTTCAAAGATACTTGAATTATAAAGATTGTTAATCTAAGTCATTGAATAATCCTAATTTACTCTATGTAGAGTAACTCAGGGTTTCTGATTTCTCTAACTTCAGACTCTATCTTCTCATTTGCCTATAAATCCTTTTAATTAAATTACTTGGAGAATCTTGATTTACTCTATGAAAATTAATTTAGGTTCTCTGAGCTTACTTACTCTTTGGAATTTTTCTACTTAAAGTCTTCATTTTTTATATGGGATCCTTTGTTCTTCGACATTTCTCCCATGAGTAATTTTCTTGGTTTCTCTTAGACAATTTTCTCGAAGGAATTCCTTCAAATCTCCTTGTTTGGATTTTTTTCTTCTGGCACTTGGTCTCACATCTTTCTCCTTTGGGACTAATTTCCCAAATCTATCTCTTTTCACCATTTCCCTTAGGCAAAATGTCCATGAGAATTGTCTTTTTTCTGTAGGCCTATTTATTTTGGGATCTATTTGTCTCAGGAAAATATCCCAAAGGAATTCCTTGGGACAATTCGTCCAAAGGAATTATTTTAGACTTTTTGTTCGAAGCTTTCTTCTTGCTCTCTTCCTTCAAAATTTGCCTTGTATCATTTCTTGAAGGAAATCCTTTAGAATTTTTCCCTTCAGACTTCTTTTTGTTCCTTCCCTTGAAGGATCTTTCTTTTTTGGTTGCCTTTTGGATTTTTCAAAATGGACTTTCTCAAAGGGTGAGAGACCCTTTGGGCTTCTTATATGTCCCTTCAAACTTCTATAAATGGTCCTCCCATTGAGAAAAGTTCCCTTCGACCTTTGAAAATGGTCCTTTCAAAGGGAAAGATACCCTTCAATAATTTTAAAATGGTCCTCTTTCTTTAGAAATGATCCTTTAGAACAATAGTAAATGGCCCCTCAGAACTTTGTCAATGGCACCTTTTGAAGGGTAACATACCCTTTAGACTTTTTTTTTGTTCCTTTCCTTTATAATTATTTTTATTGGGTGTTTATAAGGACTCTACCAAATGTTAAGGGACACTTTAGACTTCTACAAATGGTCTTTTCTAAATGGAAATATACCCTTTGGAAAATTTGAAATTGTCCTCCCAAAGCACAAAAGAGCCTTCAACAAACTTGTAACTGTCCATTTGGAGAAGGAAATTCCCCTCAAATTTGTCAATGACCCTTAGATTATTATTTGGAATTTCCATTGGGCTGCAAAAAATCTACAGTATTCTAAATACTTTCCATTTCTTTCTTGAAAGTCTATCTTCTCATACTTAGGCAAATAATGGTATGTGGGTCAAGAAATGGCCAACACTTACTATGGTGTGGAAAGTCTTAATAGGTTGGAAGATTATTAAGTAAAAACTTTCACAAATTGATCATTCCATTACTCAAATTGTGGATGAGATTAAATTCATTCCACCATAGCAAATTTAATAGATCATATAGTAAAATAAGATAATTGTGAATCCCATAGCAGACACCTAACAACAATAACTCCCACCAATAGATTTTGCAAAATAAAGTGATTATTCTACATCAAAAGTAAAAATAAAATAATATCAACCTATTATGCAACCACTTCAAAACATGCCACCATCCACCCATTAGGTAGTATATGTATACACTTAATTTTGGCCACTTTCATGCCTAAACTAGGATTCAGTTCAATTTCTATCACATGCCACAATTTAAGCCTAGAAATAACTTGAATTGTCCAAATTCATATATGTAAGGGATTTAATTGTTCATAAACATGATGAGGCTATTTTATTTGGTGTATTACCTTATATGCACCAATAACCTAGTTTGGTTTCAACCTTAGTCAAATTACAACCTAGTAATTTGACACTTTTGGCTTGTCGAGCTATCAATTGAAAACATTTAAAATAATTTTCAAAAGCCAAAAATCACTAAGAAAGATTAATAACATTAAAAATATTAATTAACTTCCTAAAATAAAATTTCCAAATCAAATTAGTGAATTTTATTTATCAAAATATGGAATTTTTATCCAAATATGAAGTCAAAGGTCAAAAAGAGCTAATAAAGTTATTCTTAAATATTCCAAAAAGGTGAGTCACAATCTCACAAATATATAAAGTGAGTTGTCATGCCTAAAAAATATCTAAAACTAAGGTCTCAAGATTTCATGAGTGCTTTGACCCAACCCAAGGTTATCCTAACTCAACCTAGGTTAATATAGATTCAAAAAAAGTTAGAATTTAACCTAACCTCCCTAGGGTTAAATTTAGTTTTGAGATCTATAAATACAAATGCCCACACCATATGCCAAAAATTTTTTGTGTGTAAGGTTATTCTACTAGAATGCCTTCAAGAATCCATTGCGATTAGTGTTATAATGGACATTTTATTCCAATATTCACACCAAGCCATAAATGACCATTGGAGAAGTGCCACCACCATGGATAAACATTGATAGAAGACTCTAATTGTCATAGTCCAAGCAGAAACATCATTATGCCAACAAGTAGACATCAAATTCAATAAAGGAGGTAAATTAATTATGTTGTTTTTATTTCTATTTTATGATCCTTTTTACTATGTTATGTTCCCCTAGATATTAGGCAAGAGTGTTTAGTTTTAGTGTACTGTTATGATTTATTTTTTTATCATTTGGACTAATAAGGAACTAATCAACATTTGTGTTCTCTTCGAACTCCTAAGATACATAATGGCACACCTGATGGGACCATGCATCCTATATGGCCAAGGAGAATGATATGATAGCTTTAGTTTTTATAAAAAAATGCATTTAATTCTTCAAGTTTAGAGTTTTATATTTTAAATTAATTTCATTATATTTTTTTTTGTAAATAACAGCTTCACCATTCTATGGTTTTGTTTGTATATTTTAACTATGCAGAAATGACATATTCAAAGTAGTGGTTTTGACTTGTTGACTAGTTGTTTGGATACCTCTAATTTATAACTTAAACCTTTCTAAATAGAAGCTTTTCCAAGTAAAATTACATGTGGTTTTGGTGGCTTTGCCTATTTTTTAGCTATAATTAGTGGCTTTACCAGATCTGATTGGTGGCTTTGCCCTGTTTAACGATGACTTCACCAAAGTGATATTTATTTATCTATGGTTTGCATGAAAATAATATATTTATGAAAATGGTGGATTTGACCTGATAAACAATAGCTTCACTCTATGTTTTCAAAAAAAATTGATAACTCAAAAAAAATGTTTATTCATTTGCTTTTTGTAATATAGACAAGAAAATCCCCTAACATTTTTACATAAACTAATGTGGAGAGAGAGAGAGCCTTAAACACTTCTATATCTCACATACACTTTATTTTGGTGCTTAAAATTAACCTAATCACACTTTTATTTTAGTATTTAAATTTTTTTTATAAGGGTAAACAAGGCTAAGGGGTCCAAATTTCAATCATATTTGAGTTGGGCTATTAAAATGAACATATATTTTAGTTATATATATTAAGACCTTTTTCACTTTATGTTTGTTTTTTTTTATTAGCTAATTTCAAAGTTTATTATATTAATTTTTTTTTGTGGAAAATGAAAAACAATTGCATGTATGCTCTCCTGCCATCCCCTATAGGGAACTTAGGTTACCAAAAGTACTTGGTTTATTACCTTTTTTGTTTAGTCTTATTAGAAAGAATGTCATGTAGCTCTCACCAAGATTTGATTAACTTGGGTGACCCAAAAATGACATATAAAGTATTTCTATTTTATTTTCTTTCATTTGGATTTTGGGAAGGAGCTCTTTTCTCCCTCACAAGTTCTCTAGGGGTGCATTGACCTAGGGTTTCATCTCCTAACATCATATCAGCCCTAATCTATGATGGGGTATATAAATTTTACATGTGATACTAAGATTTATAGGGGGATAAGTAGATATCCTTTATGATTATAATGAAAACCTAGCTTGGGTCTTGCTAAACATTGGACTCTACTAAGTAGTACATGTCCAGAGTCACTGTGTAAGGGAATAGACCTTTACATAGTAAGCTAGAAGGTATGAATCCAATTGACATGATTGCAACCTTATGTTAACCACACTTGGGACCATTTATTACATTCAAAACTTATATATTTTAGTCAAACCCAATTTCCTTGGTATATATTTACAAATGTTGAGTGCTCCTCACTCTAAGTTTGTGCCACATACCAATGCTTGAGAGATAGAGAAGGGCATACAAAATTTACCTATACCTATTCTTTATTTTTTGGATTAACACTTAATTCCTTATAATCATTGGTATATTTATGGAATTTTTTATATAAGCTATGCATACTCAAAAAAAATTTAGTAATAATATGAGTCATTAGTGTTATTTCTATTTTGCTTTACATGTGTGTTTTAGACTATTTTTTTTTTTTAATTTTCAAGTCAAAATGAGTCCAAAACCATCATATTTTTTTTCAAACCACTTTAGCCTAAGAGGTGTTACTCTGCCCATTTTGTGTCACACTTTTTTCCTTAGAGTTTTATTCCAAACCGTTTGTGTGTCACTTTTTAACATAGGGATTCATTACGCTACCAGTTTTGTCTCAAACATTTACCTTAGATTTTAGTCCAAAACCATTATCATGCCATTTGTTTGAAGGAGTATTGTTACTCTACATAAATTGTTTCAAAACACATGTTTCTTTTGAAAACATGCTCCAACCATTATTATACCTTTCATATTTCAAACACGTGGTTACACTACCTATTTTGGTCTAGCCCTTTTACCTTAGAACATCTGAGTCTTATTGCATTAAATTTAAAACTCAACCTTTCAAAGTGAAAATTCTAAACCAATTAGGTTCACACCAAAGCCTCATATAATTTGGGCTTAGGTTGTCTACCATTTATGTTTGGATTATGTTACTTGGGTTGATTTACTATTTGATCTAAAGGACCTCTTGCCTAAACTTAGCAGTTAATGTTATCTTGTGTCTTGTTTGAGAGTCCTTTGAGCCAAGTTATTTCCACATGCCTTATTTTAGGTTTGTTGAGCTAAGTTTGAAAATGTCCTAGTTCTATTATTCAAATGGTCCCTTATGAGTTAAGTATCGAGTCTTAGATAACTAACAATCAAGTGTCGTCTAAGCCAATTACCTTAGTTTAGTTTTTTTTCAAGTTTTTTTTTAATTTTTTTCGAGTCTAGCCTTTTTTTCACATTAAACTATTATAATCATTTTTGGGTAGATTATTTTTATCCTTTGATCATAATTCACGATTGTTCTACTTTGTCTAGATAATTTTGTCACTAATTATAACTACCTTTGGGCAAATCATTACCTTAAACATAGATGAGTTTTGATATTTTGTGTTATCCTTGCTAATGATTATAACCACATTTAGGCAAACCAATATTATTTGTTAGACCAATTTTGAGTTTGTTTTTATCATTACCTTTACCTAGTTTAGTTGTTTTACCCTTTGGGCCTATTTTATAGAGCCAAAAGTTCTTTGTTTTTATGAATTTGTTATTTTTTACCCTTATATCTTTTATTTTTCATGAGACCTAGCTATAAATCCAAACATGTCTCATTACATATGAGAACATTATGACTAGTGACCCTTTTTTTCAAGAGTCATATGATATTGTAGCTTATGAGATGGATCCTTATCCATCTTATAATATTCCATACATTGAATAAATTCATGACCCATTAGTGTAGCATTTAGTGATTGCACCTTCTTATCAAAGCCAAGAACAAGAGAAAATGGCACAATACCTTGCTCAAACAATGCTTGACATTGAATAAAGCCAAAAACAAGATCCCTACTATGTTATGACACCAATGCAAATAAATTAAGATATATACTTGTTTGATCATCATTTGTTATAGAACAAAGACAAAAGTATCATCAAAGTTGTCTAAGTAGGATCCAAGTTTCACCAGACTTCCCACATGAAAGTCTAAGTATTTTGATTAGAACTCCTAGTAATGTACCTCAAATCTAATAGTTTGAATAGGAATAAATTAGTTATAATCAAGATTTAGTCTAAATGCCACAATAAAACCAAAGTACACTTGTAAAATGGAAAGGCCCTATGGATGATCAAATGGAATAAGTATAACAAGCATACTAAAACTATCTCAATGTAGCTCACAATATTAATGTAATGGTTGTTTCTAACATGTCTCTTATTGAGTTATCTTCATTAATATGGAAATAAATAGATGTTGTAAGCAATTCAAACCAAAACATATACCCATTTAGAAAAATCACACTGGTTGGTGATATGTTTAATGTCCCCATTTTGACTAAAGAGACCACCACTCAAATATAATACCTCACTCTAAACATTATGGATAACATGCAAGTGCATTTCAATTTAAACCAAAGCGGGTCAAATTTATTGATGAGTAACTCACAATAGATTTTTCCAAATAATGCCACTAGTGGATTGCAATAATAGGGGATAGGTACACCTACTTCCAAAAATAAAAAATTAACCTCCAATCCTCAACTAATTGATTCCTTAAGTGTACAATAGTGGAAAAAAATAAACAACATACCAACTTACCACCAAAAAAGTGCATACCACTATGATACCTTAATAGGGGGTAAAAAATGTTTCACCATAACAAGAACCTACTAATATACTGTAAGGATCATAAATGTTACCTAATACATAATGTGTTTATATTGGTCATAAATTACCAGTTGGTCAGCAACAACTACTAAACCCACAATTTTTTTTGAACCAATAACCAATGCCTATTAAACAATAAGTGCCTATTGAACAAGTGTCAATATAAAAATAGGTGTTTAACCAACAACAAGGTTTTTATGTATAATAGGTACCAGGTACTTAGTAACAATTACATTTCACCCAATGGGTATCATAAGTGCAACAAAGATCAAAATTTCAACACCTTCAATAATTGGGTTCTAGTTAATAATGTGTTCCCTATATGCAATAGGTTTCAATGAGTAGGCAACAAGTTCCCTCCCAAACCCAACAATATCAACACATCCCACAAATCCAAATGCCATTATCATAACCATAATTTACTAGCTATATTTATATAGCCAATATGAACAAAAATGTGTTTTAATAGAAACATATTCCATATCCAAATTTTAATCCTAATTCACATATATGTATACTTGGTCATCTAGTCAATTCAATCAATATTTCACAATATGCCTACTTTGGTCAAGATAATCCATCTTTGACCATGCAACCCAAAAAACAACTTTCCATTCCATATGACTTCCTTGCCCAAGAGTTGTAATAAAATAAGGATGCAATTTAAGTTATACAGATCTAAAATCAAACAAATAAATTCAAACTAGATGAAATATGCTCTTATCCATTTAACATGTAGTATCTATAAATACCATTTAGGTTAGGTTATGATCCTCTTAAATTTGATAAATACAAGGAAAAATGTGGCCCTAAAAATGATCTAAAATAATTATTTTTTTCATGTCATCTAGTGGCATATAGTGACATACTTACTTCTACTCTTTTCAATGAGTCTAGTTGGACAAGTCTTGGAATGGCTTTTGAAATTGCTGAAGAAATTTGTACCTAACTTCTATGATATTTCAAATAAATTCATATAATTTTTTTCATATAATATTGAGCATGATATTATAGTTATGGATTTAAACCAAGCCAAACAAAAAAAATACTAGCGAAAGCTTTGCTACATACTTGCAATGTTGGAGAGCACTAGCGAGTTGAATTACTCATAATCTACTAGATAAATAGTTGGCTAAAATATTTACTAAGAGTCTAAAAAATGAGATATATTACCATTTTTATCTATAATGTGTTGACACATTTGAAGAGGTTATATAAATAGGAATACAAATTGTGAAATACCTTGTCAACAAAGGGTTTATCAATTTATTTTCTTTTAACTAGAGCTAGAATCAACATCAAGGCTAGTAGAACCAAAACCAGAACTAAGGCTAGAATCATAATCATAACCCAATTAAAATGTAAACATTAATTCCACCTCAATATAAAAATAATGAGAGACCAAAACCTACAAGTGCAATAATAATTTTATTAGCAATGGGGTCACTAAATCATGCCATGTTTAGATAGTGAAAACATTGGTTGTCCAGTCACCTCCACTCACTCAGCAACAACCACCTCCATACATTCAACCAAGATAATTACAAAAACAACAGCCAAAAAATCAAAATAAATTGTAAACTCCTCCAAAAAGAAGACCACCCACTACCAGATAATTTAGTGACCTTGGTGAGCCTATTGAGTTTGTGTTCTAAATATTGGTTCAGGTAAATATGATCAGTTAGCCAATACTAAAGCCATTTCCTAAAGGGATTAATTTTTATAATTGATAAAAATAACATGAATTTTATGATTACCATCATATTAGAGGATATTCCATATGATATTATATCCAACTTAGGCATTTAATTGAGAATATGCTAGAAAATGGAGAGATAAAAAGAGACACCCAGGATCTTAGGAGTAATCGTAACTTGGTTTTACACCATAATACATTTACATGACATAATAATAATAATAATAAATAGTAATAGTACCAATAAAAACAACAACAACAACAATAAAAAATCCATTGTAAAATCAACAATAATAATGCTATCCACAACAACAATAATAGTAAAATGGTCATAACCAAGGGTAAACTAACGAAACCCACTACAAAGGTCATCATGTCATTACATATACCTATAAAAATATTATATTAAATGTTTTAGGTGGTCATGTTTCCACTATCACCATTAACCCTTAACCAACTACCAATAGACCTAGACCCTTACCCAACAATGCCTATCAATCGAGCAATGCCTATCAAACGTCTTATGCTGATGATTCTTCTACTAATCATTTTAGCAAACTGACTCAACACCACTATATAATTATTATCCCAAGACTTATTACTTAAACAACCAAATACCAAATCCAAATAAGAGATCAATATTTCATAATTTCAACTTGACAAGCCAAGGTCACTATCAAAGGACCATAGTTGAATACTATAAATGAGCCCATTTAGCCTTCCATGCCTAGCAAAAATAAAGAAAATAATAAAATTGAGGGTAGGACCTATGATATAATGGAATAAATAAGACACCTAAACATATATCCATATGGATTTTTTATGTACATCTACCATCCACAAAGACATCCTGAATGAGTACTAGAACTAATCTATCATACTAGACGACATCACTCTAAACAAATTCCAAGCTATGGTAGAACACTTGGCCCCTTACCAATGTCTTACCTTTTACCAAAGTGACATGTCATCCATGGGGCCTTTTCATAATAACCCATTATACATTTATGTTGGTATAATGAATCATAGAGTTAAATGCATCCTTATAGACAATGGTTTGAGCTTTAATATTATGTCTCTAAAGTTGGTCAAACATCTTAGATATATAATAGCTAACTTGTATCCAAATACCATCATTATCAAGGCATATGATAATGAAAAACAATAATATCAAGGTAGTATTAGCTTGTTATTGGTCATTGGGCCTTTAATCCATGACACTCTATACCATGTTTTGGACCTAGAATTATCTTACAATTTATTATTAGCCAATCTTAGATCCATGAAATTAAGGCCATACCTTATACATTACATCAATGTATAAAATTTCCACATTCAAGAATGGAAGTGACTATTATTGATGTCTTTCTACCCTGGGACTAAAAAAATCAACTTCTACTTGTAAACATTTAAATAATGTCTTTGTCATCTTCATGGGTCTTTAGGATGTCATGGCAGTCTAGGAGAGGGTTAGTTGTCATTAGGTTCATAGGCAACATGTTCATACAGTGTGTTAATGTCAAAGAGTGTTGTGGTAGTCACCATCTCATCTTATTTGGACTTATGTATAATATAATAATAAATGAAAGATGTAATTGCCAAACTACTATTATACTGCTCCAAAAATATGGCCTCTGTCTATGATGTTGAATCAAATATTGAAAATTGATCATAATCTTTGTGTTTAAAGAGAATATGGAACCAATAGAATGGAACCAAGGTCAAAGGGTTGGGTAGGGAGGGTGAAAACAACTTGGTCAAAAGGGAAGGTATAGGAGAACAAAATGGTAGAATGGTAAGGTATAAGGAATAATGTCTCTATTATGGTAAAACTAAAATGGGCCTCTTAGACAATACACCAAGTCACTCAAGAGAAATGACATTTGAGGTGTACAATGTTCATTATCTTATCAAGTTCATCCCCATCTGGTGTAGTGAGCTTATATACTCCAGTTCCATAGTTTACAACAATGATGAAAGGGCCTATCTATTTAGGTTTGAACATGCCTTTATGTTTTTTCTCATTCATGGTATTCTTTTGGTTTTCTTTAAGTAAAAAATCACTAATCTCAAATTCTATGTGTTTGATGCATCGATTATAGTGTCCATAGAGTTGATTCTAGTATGCTTGTAAGTTATTAACTACAACCATGAATTTATCATCAAGTAACTATAGCTTTTGTAGTTGAGCTACTTAATAGTCTTCATCTGCTAGGACATGATTCAAATAGATGCATAGAGAATGTAACTCGACCTTAATGGGAAGAATGGATTTAGTTCCATAAATAAGTGAATATAGAGTGGCTCTTACTAGAGTATGGTGATTGGTATGATATGACCCGAGGGCATAAAATATTTGGAGGTTCCAATCATGGTCAAAATCATTAAAAATATTTTTAAGGATGTTGATAATGGTTTTGTTAGATTATTTGGCTTGGCCTTTACTTTATGGATAATATACAATTGAGAAATGTTGAGTAGTTTTATACTTCACACATAGTAATTTGACATCCTTATTTTTAAATGATCCACCATTATCAGATATAATGTTAGAGGGGATACCATAACTATAAATGAGATGGTTGAATATGAATTTGGAAATTTTATTTCTAGTTATGTAAGGGGTATAACTTCAACCCACTTAGTGAAATATTTGGTGGCAGTAAGGATATGTTTGTGGCTATTAGATGAGGTGGGGTTTATCTTCCCAATGATATCGAAACCCCATATAGAAAATAACCATGGTGTAAGGATTAGTTTTAAAGTCTTGGTTGAGGCATGAATCTAGATTATCATACCTTTGACATTTATCACACCTTTTAACATATGCATCTTCATCTGCATCCACCATTGGCCAATAGTATTCAGTATGAAAGATATTTTTGGATAGGATAGCCCCATTTATATTGGCTACATATAATCCTTTGTAAAATTCACATAACACTAATTTATATTATACCAAATTTAAATAATAAAGCAGAGTTCCATCAAAACTAAAGTAATAAAGGGTTGATCCAAATAAGGTATAACATGCAACATGGTATATAAAGGCTTTGGATTGTTTGCAGGATAGGTTTGATGGAATTATTTGGTCATGAAGATAGGTGTAAAGATTATAATGACATATAAATATAGTTCCAATAATATCATAGATCATTACGATGGTTGAAGGTTCACGATTTGGTATTAGTAAATTTTTAATGAAGAATTGGTATTCTTTTATTGGATACGTATGACAAATCAATGATCAAATATCGGCCATGGCATCTAATTTTCTATTACTAGCCCTTGATATTTTTTTAAATTTTATATCAATAATCTATAGTTTAAGAGTGTTGACCATGGCCTTATATGGTACCATCTTATCATCTTTGGTGTAAAAATGGTCTATAACCTAATTGATGATTAACTAAGAATCACCATAAACCTTTAGATGTTATATGTTCTAGTGTATTTCCTATTAAAGCCCTAAAATGAGTGCTTCATATCTGGACATGTTATTGGTACAAATAAAGTTGATCCAAAATGATTTAGGGATTAGATCCCCCTATGGTGTACTAAACAAAAGGCCTACCCCCATTCCATGTGTTTTGAATGATCCATCAAAATATAGCTTCTAGTGTTGCTCCTCAAGAGGTGTTTCAATGATAGTCATAATGGATTCATCCATAAATTAGAATGTTAGTGGCTCTATATCTACAAGGGGTGATTTAACAAGCTGATCTAAAAGAAATTCCCCCTGATGGATTTTTAGTTAACATATTCTATCTCAAACTCACTAAGAAACATGATCCATTTGGCCTTACAACCTTACAAATCTATTTTGGATAGTTTATACTTGAGTGGATCTAATTTTGAAATAACCAAGGTACTATTGTTTAACATGTAATGCCATAGTTTCTAAATTTTTAATGGGTGTATAATTATACTCATACATGACAAATTTATGTCTTAGATAATACATGGCATGTTCCTTTACATTATCATCATATTGAGATAGAAGTGCCCCCAAGGCTTTATTGGTGGAAAATAGATATAGTAAGAATGGCTTTCCAAACATTGGTGGTAATAAAATAGATAGATTTACAAGATAGTCCTATAGATGATAAAAATATTTATGGCACTCATCATCCCAATGGAATGTAACACCCTTCTTCAAAAGGTGTGTAAAAATATGGCACTTATTGGCCAATTGAGATATGAAACATTTGATAAATTGAATCTTGCCCTACAAACTACACTACTTCAAAGTGGTCAATGGTGGCATCTGAGTTATGGCTTGTACTTTAGATAGATAAACTTTAATGTCTTGACGAGACATAATAAATCTAAGTAATTTGCTTGAGTTAACTCTAAAAACATAATTTTTAGGATTGAACCTAACCTTGTATTCACGTAGTATCTCAAATGTATTTGTAGTATTACTAGATGATCAGCTTTGGTTTTTTATTTTCCCAATATGTTATCGATCTAGTCTTTGACAATATCATGCATAATATCATGAAATATGATGGTCATGGATCTTTGGTAAATGGCCCCAAAATTTTTGAGACCAAATGGCACAACCTAATAATATAATGTTTCCCATGAATTGGTGAACGCTATTTTATGCTAGTATTCTAGCATAATCTAGATCTAGTTGTACCCTGAAAATCTATCCATTAGTGAAAGCATTTCATAATCCACTATGGAGTCAAAAATCATGTCAATGTTTGGCAAAGGAAAGTCATCCTTGGGGTAGACCTTATTTATGTCTTAGAAATCAATGCATATTTTGATTCCTTCTAGCTTCTTGCTAATTGGTACAACATTTGAGATCCATTTTGAGTAGTCGATTGATTGATTACATCCTACTTCCAAGAGTTTTTCCAATTCTTTCTTCACTAATATAATAATGAGAGGATGCATCTTGTGCAATTTTTATTTCATAGGCTTGGCATCAAGATGTACCACAAGGTGGTGTACAACCAAGGTGGGGTCTAAACATGGCATGTCAGAGTAGGCCCAAGTAAATATATCAACAAACTCCCTTAAAAGGGTTGAAAAGACTTCATGTTCCTCCTCAAAGAGGGATGCACCTAATTTAATCCATTTCTAGTCATCTGGAGCTTTGATGTTAACTTTTTTAGTATCCTCCATAAGGAGTGTTGAACCATCTTCCAATATGGTTAGAAAAGATTTAATTAGGACTAGTTCATTAATTTTTCCTTGGCATCATGAATCAAAATCTCCCAATGGTAGGGATGACCATATGACAAATACTATTGGGAACACTTGGATGATTCGATCAAAAGATTTTTATTCTTGAAAACAAAATTAGAGCCATAGGCAACTTCATCATTGGTGGTCCCCTGAGTTATATTTGGGGAAGGTTGAACACCCCCATCTAATGGAACATAAAATAAGATTTCACCACTAGAATAGCCTTTCTCTTTACTTTTTCCCTAGTCCAAAAGCACCTCAGAGGTGTTTTCACTTTGGGACCTCAATGTTTTATTTAAATGTTTATGGCTAAGGGTGTTCACCCGTTATCCAAAATAGGTGACAAGATCCAACTTGATTGATAACTCTTATTTGTGGTCTCCCAACAAAACATTGTCTCTTAGGCCTAAAAAATTATAGAAGGTCTCATCATTCTAAAACTGGTCAACTAGCATTGTTGATTCTTATTGGTCCTATCTATAAGTTGAGGATAATATATAAGAAGTGTAATGTGGTGAATGACTAGTCCAAGGGTATAAATAGAATTGGTATCAAATAAATAGGTATTAACTAGGTCATCAAAAGGGCTATGATTGGACTTTACTTCATTATCGACATCATCGTCACTAGTCATTGGTGTTAGAACACAAATGAGGTACATGGGGTCACCCTCAGGTGGTTTAAATCCAAGATCATAGGTTATTTTATATTGAGTGGTATAAATTAGCTCAAATGGACCTTGTTGATTTAACCTAAGGCCTCTTCCTTTATAGGCACATTTTTTATGATTTTATTTGAAATGGGATACTTGGCATTTATGTAATAGTCAATCAGGTTATCATTATACAACTAAGATTCATCATCTGTAAATGGGTCTTGTTATTAGCCAATGGCCATTATGAAAATGATAGGTGTTGGACTATGTAGTTAGCATTTGCCCTTTCTTTATAATTCCATGAAATGTAGTTTAAATTTTGGTATTTCAAAGACTTGGGTTTCTGTAGAAGCTTAAAAATATGGAATATATCATGGGTCAAATATTCTCAGAGGCCATTAGCTAAGATAGTATAATGATTAGATATTTTAGGAGGTGACATATGCGAAAGTGAATCAGGGGTATTTGGGTCAATGCAATTGGCCTCTAGTACATCAACCAATATTTTCTTTCCCTTATCCTTCTTAAGAAATAGATTCAATCCAAAATGGTGCTAAACTTCCAAATGTTTACAATGTTCATATGGCTATAAATCTCCATGGATAGTAACCTCCATACTTGAATGGAAGAAATTGATACACTGGTGCAATGTTGATAGGATTACATGAGTCTCATGTATCTAAGGTCTACCTAAAAGTATATTACATAACAAATCAAGGTTTAACATATGGCATAGTGTATCATGGGTCAAAGGCCCAATGGTAACCATCAAGATGATGGTTCCCTGTGATTCTCATTCTTCATTATCATAGGCCTTGATGGTGATCATTTATGGCTAGAAATTAGGTATGGTGTACTCGAGAAGCTTGATGATCTTTAGAGACATAATATTTAGACTCAATCTATTATCTATGAGGATATGCTTCACCTTGTGCCACATTATGACAACTTTGATATATAATGGATTATTATGCAGTGGGCCAAGAGAGGACATATCACTTTGGTTGAAGGTCAATTGTTAGCCTAGGGCTCAATGTCCAACCAAAGCTTGAAATTTGTTTGGAGATATGTCATTAGGAACTTGGGATTGGCCAAGAAACACTATTAAGATGTTCTTGTAGATGGTGGACATACACAACAAATCCAAAATGGATATTTATATGGGTGTCTTATGCATTTATTCCACAATATCAAATGTCATTTATTGCACAATGTTAAATAGCTTATTCTTAGCCAAAATGGTGGGTTGGATGGGTGAAGTGGTAGATGGTTATGGGCCTGGTATGGTAATATTAAACCACTAAGTTGTGATTGCATAATCAAGATTAGATACAAGACCATTATTTTTAACAAATGATGTTAGTGGTGGACTAGATAGGATAATCTTAGTTGTCAGTGTACTTGTGCATGGTCATGGGTCAATGATGAGTTATTAGTATGAGGTTCAAAAGTAGTGATGCATATTTAATAGTATGCCTATATGCAGTCCCATGTCAAAGAAGGATCATTGACATGGATTGGTTGATTTGAATTAATTATAAATGATCTTATTTGATTGGTATTTGGTCTCAGATTAATGGATATGGTGGAAACATGACCTCATGTAATATGACCTACAACCTTGTTGTAGTTATGTATAACTACATGGTAGGTCTATTGGTTATTGGCATCATTTTATACTTGGTTTCATCCATTTATTTAATGTTATTTTTATTTTTGTTGGTTATTTTGTTTCTATCTCAATTATTGATATTGTTTTTATTGTTATATTGGCTATTAGTGTTGTTGTTATTGGTTGTTATGTTGTGGAAATGGGTTTTGATATATACTAAGGTTTTGATTGGATGTGAAATATCCATTATCTAATGTTATCTCATTATTTTCCAACATATTCTTAATCAAAATTTTAATTTATTCATAATGATGTAGATTATTCCATTAACCCGATGATACTTGTAGAATTCATTTTACCAATACCAATCAAGATAAGGAATGCCCTGATGATAGTGCTTCAAAATAGGCTAGTTAATTAGATTAGCAACTATGAGATTGAAAAACATGGATTCAATTGGTTATCCAAGGTCACTAAAAATGTGACAAGTAGGCACAATTCTCCTTTGAAGGGTTTACAAAGGCAAAGGTTTTTGTGTTTGTTATGCTGGTCTAGGATGTTATGCTTACTATGTTTACTGTATTTGTTGAAGAGGTTGTTGGTTAGGATTAATTTCTATATGTGGCATAGGCCAAGAAAATAGTGTTTCCACCATTTGGACATGTCAAACCTCAGTTATTAAATTTCCAACAACATTTTTTTTCAATTGAATAGCTTGGATTTTTCATAATTATTGGCCTATGTTAGTTACGATGCTTGCTTGGACTTGGTATTGATTTTGGTTTTGTCTATTTCCTTGGTTTTGATTATAGTTCTGATTTGATAAGGTAAGATTGATGATCCCTTTGTTAATAAGTTATATTTAAATCAACAAACCTTTATTAATGATTTACTTGAAAGTGTGTACACATTGTAGTTCCAAATGGTAAGATATCTCACTATGCAATTTTTTGGTAAACATAAAAGGTAATTATTTGTCTCTTCAATTATGGGTGAATAAGATTGCAAGTGTTTTCCATCATTGTAGATAAATTGTGAAACTTTCATTGGCCTTCTATTTTTCTTGTATCAAATCTACCAGTGAAATCTCATGCTTGATATTGTAGAAGTGTTGCATAAACTTGTCTAAAAGATCATCAAAGTCATAAACTAAATTCTTGGGAAATTTTAGAAACCACTCCAAATATTGTCTTTCTAGACTCCTTGGGAACAAAATTAGGAGGTATATGTCATTATAGTCCACTAGTTGACAAGCAACAAAGAACTTCGTTAAATGGGCCTTGAAGTCTCCTTTCCCCTTGTATTTGTTGAATTTTTATGGTTCATACCCTAAAGGAAATGGTATTTACAAATAATCCATGTTGAAGGGGTAGGAAAAAACGTCATCTAACTTAAAATTTTTGGTCTTTTTCACATTTTGGATGGTTACAATTGCATCCTTCATTTATTATAGTTCTTGGGTTAGGAAACTAGAGGGAACATTGGTCTGAGGTAGAGGTTGGGTGATCAAATGTGGATTATTGTGTCTGGGGTATAGTGGAGGCATGGTTTGTTGTGGAATGTTAATTTGGTTTAGGAATTAACTAAGAATATGCATGCATATATTAGGATGTGATTGTTAGAATTGCACATGTTGTGGTGCGATATTCTAGTTAAGATTTGGTATATGGGCCTAGTTTTGGGGAAATTATGGCTGAGATGGAGGGATATGGTTAGGAGTGAAATATTTTAATTGTTGAGGTGGATTAGGGACTTGATGATGATTAGTAAAATATTTATGATTAAGGGGAACTTATGAACAAAAACCCTATCATTGAGTTGGTGGCATATTAGGAACAAAAAACAATTATTTCCTAATTGGTACTTGTGGAATAATAGAACATCTTGGTTTTATGAATCCTTGTTGGGAAGTAGATGCATGTTGAAGGTTTGGCATTTTTAATTGACAAATACTTATACACTATTTATTAGAAATCATTTGTGATTGTAATGATATGTTGGTCTATGATTAAAGAGGTATGTTCTTCACTACCTAGCGATGTGGGACATTGGTTTCCACCTATTGAGGTGGCAAGATGTTTTACCTATGTTGAATTGGTACATTAGATTGTGCCTATTTTTATGGAATATTAACCATCACCTATTATGGTGGAGTAACATTTGTCACATTTTGTTGAGGCATAACATTGGTTTTCACTTGACTACCTAATCCTTATGTTTGGGTGCTTGAATAAGCAATTAGTTGAGGATTAGAGGTAGTTTATTGAGGTTGGGAGGTGAAAGTTCCTACCCCTATATTTGTGAACCACTCATGGTATTAACTAAAGGTACATTTTGTTTTGGACTAGTTATTTACATCTTTACACTACTTTGGTCTTGATTGGATGATATGTTCATATTATCCATTATGTTTGGCTCACTATTCTATGTAAAAATAGAAGATACTTCTTTGATACTTGGGGTATCGAACATGTTTCCTACTGAAGTGTTTTTCCCTAATGTGTCTATACTTTTATTCTCTTGTCCTATCAATTTGATCAAGACTCATGTTGAAGGAGCTAGCTCAATAAGAGGAACATTTGGCATGGTCATGATGTTGAAGTTATGCACTAAGTTAAAATAAGTATGGTATGCTTTATGCATCTATATGAAGGGGTTCCCCATGAGGCCTTTTACTATGAAAATCATATGAAGGTCTTGATATGACATTGATAATATAACTTGAAGATTTATAGAAGAGGCTTGTTTAATGTTTTGATTATAAGGTATATTGTAAGGCCCTCTTACTAAACTTGGAAATTTTTTTTGGGGAAAGTTTATTGGAAACTTAGCCCCTAACTCTATGGATTTGATTAAGACTTCATCCTTATTCACAATAAAGTGATGATCAAACAAATAAGGTTCATAATATGATGGCATTGTAACATAGTATGGTTGTTGTTGGACTTGTTCTACAACCATAGGTATACTAGCTAGGTATTATGCCATTTGATCTTAGTCCTGCTCTAACTATCTAAGCATGTTGACCAAATAATAGGCCAAAAAATCTTGGCTTTGTTCCCATATTTGAGTTTTTTAAGGTGGATAATGATCTATTTCATAAAGGACATCATCTTTATAAGGGTCTTAAACAAATTCTTCTTGTGCAACCACATTACTATACCCTGGATTTTACATGATGCCACTATGAGTATAGTGAAAGACATGTTTGAATCAATGGTGAATGTTTCATGACAAAAAGCAATAAATTTATACAAACTCTAAAAAATAATGTCTAAAAAGATAAAATGTTAAAAAATTATCTAACTTGGTCAAATGGATGGAGCTGTATCTTCAAAAAGGGTTTATGCAAAGACTTGGTATAACATAGTCTAATGTCAAATGTTTAATGTTAAATGTCTCACACAAAAAGGTCAAGTGATTGATCTAAAATCAGAATGTGAAAATCTAGGTTCAAAGTGTTTCAAATAGGTCTAATCTATAAAAATAAATGTTGCTAGGTATTTTGGCCAAATGCAGAATCAAAATCTAGGCTCAAACAAAGGCATGTGCTAGAACTTTTGGCAAAACAAGCACAAAATCTAGACTTTAAACAAAAGGATGATTTAATCTAACAAATATGAAACACTTTGGCATAAACTAGGAATTTGAACTAGACATAAATTTGGTTCATTTGGTATGAGTCATAAAAAAAAGGCACTTGGAGATAGATTATTTTCTCCCAAATTAAGGAAAAAATAATAGTTTTCAAATTTGGGTAAAGAATTAACCTAAGTTACACAACCCTAAAGAAAAAGATCAGTGTCTAAGCCCAAATTAGATAAGACATAAATAAAAATCAATAAATGTTTGGTTTTGAACTTCTCAAGTTTAATTAAAAACTCAACTTAGGAAAACTAGGCTTCTTTGATCAATAAGCTAGACAAAGGTGAATGGCATAACATCACTAGACAAAGCCCCAAAATGGTACACATGGATTGGTTCTGAAAATGAAATTTAGAATAAGGAAAATAAGTCTATGAAATGGATCAAATAGTGTAATGATGTTATTTATCTCTAAAGGTATGATCAATGGTTTGTTTCAAGACTCCAAAGTACAAAACTTGAAATGATTTGAGCAGCATAGCATTACCCATTTCAATGAAGTGATACACACAATGTTTTTGAAAAAAGGTTCAAGGAAAAAGCATAGTGTTAAATGGATGGCATAATGTCTCCTAAAATAATTGATTGATGGGGACATAAAAATAATTTTGACATGGCACAAACAAACAAATGGTTTTAGACTCAAAGACCAAGCAAGTAAAGGAAAAAGACCAAATATAACTAAGTATAACATCCAAAGCCCTAAAACTGACAAGGTTACATTATATCACTAAATTTTATCTATATACATAGTATTGAGAGTATTTTAAGTATTAATACAAAAATAAAAGTGCATGAAGTAGTATGGTTTTTACACCTCCTTCTCCCAAGAAATTATATAGTGACATGAAACTTTAGGTTACATTACATCAACAATATATCCATGATAAGTGGGTTTCTCTAAAATTTAAATTTTTGACCATCTAGATAGTTCCAAGTGTGATTAACACTAGAGATTCCTCATATTAATTAAGTTCATAATAATTAAATCACCATGCATGGGTCTATTCATTTTCATAGATATTCCATCTGTGTACTACTTAGTGGAATCCCCTGGTTAACTAGACCTAACTTAGTTTTTCATTATGATTAGAGAGGTTAGACATTTAATCCCTTGGAAATCATATTATATGTGCCCTAATTTACATGCCCATCCATGGAGTGGGGTTGAAATAATTTTGAGAGATGAAACCTTAGGTCAAAGCTTCCTTAAAGAACTCATGAGGAGGTTATGAACTCTTTCTCACAAGCCAAGTTGCATGAAAATAAATGACTAAGTAAAAAGACTTTAGATGTTATGTCTAGATCACCCAAATCATATGGGTTTTGGGGAGAGCCTTAATAATATTATTTTTATGCCTTGTACAAAGGCATAAATTTCAAGTAAGAAGCACTTTTGGTCACACAAGTTCCCTAAAGGGGATAGGGGAAAGCATATATGCACCCTTCATTTATGAAAAACACACAAGTATAAAACAAACTATATATACATAATATTTTCAACTTTTATCAAATACTGGTGCTTTACATCTTGAAGGAACCCATCAAGACTCAATCTCTCTGAGTACAAGCCTTAAAGGGTGCACTGAGAAAGGGGTGGGTAGACTATTGGTGCTTCACATAATTTTTGTCCCTTATTGCAACATTGTTATCAATCCAACCAGCTCTTATAACCATTCCCTAAGCTATTACACCTCCTTTGCACCTTCTTCCCATCTTTTTCACTTTCCATCCTTATTTTCCTCACCTTAAGTCCCTTTTTTTAGTCAATTTTTCTAGGTCGACTGGCTCGACCCTATACAATTTTAAGATATTTTCACTTAGGAAATAGTTTGTGTCTTGGCCGACCTAGCTTATGATCTAGTGAATAATTATTTAAAATTATAATAGGTCGACTGGGTCAAGCTTATCAACTAGGATTTTTGCAAGGGTTTAGGGTCAAATTTACCTATATATACAAGATAATTTCATCATTATTTAATAAATGCAATCAAGGTTTATTGTTTACTCATGATTTTTTACAATTTGCTCTTCCACCATTCTACTTAAGGAGTCTTAGCTTAGGGCTTATACTTGGAGAATATATTCTTGTGGATAAGTCTTGGATACTTTGTCCTTTCTTAGTGATCCCTACAAACCACAAAAACCTATTACAAAGACCCATTAGATAAGGGAGAGATTGATTCTAGATGGGTTCACATTCATGTAAGTATTCTCTAATTTTTCTCCTTTCTTTAGTAGATAGAAGTAGCATAAGTATTAGATTTGAATAATATTACTATTCATATTCCATGTATTAGGGTCTTACTCATACTTAGCTTAATTGAGATTTTCCTATACATGTTTTGATTATTTACTAACCCCTCATGTTGTGCCACAAGATTTGGTGAGCACTAGATTAGATTTACTTTACTGTTATTAGTATAGGTAAAATATCAAAAATCAAGACCCCCTTAAGGTTATTACATGATTATGTTAAAATAGTGTATTGCGTATGGTAAAATATCAAAATGCAAGACCCCCTCAACATGGTGTATTTTGGTAAAATATCCCATAATCAGGTCTAATGGATCCCCATATTGGTCATGCTCATGCTTTGTATCCCCAATCAGAAGTGTATGGTATGATCTATCTTCTCTAAGTTAGGATTGATATATAAACATGATGCATTTCTGATTTCATACACAAATAATTTGTAATCTTAAGTGAATGTTTATTTTATGTACCAAATTGATATGTTTGTGAAACTTTATTGGCCCTTTGGTCTTAGTTTTAGAATTTGAAAAATTTCACAAAACAATCTAAGTATAAACCATCTAAATTCATTTTAAGCACCAAATGGAAATTTTCAATACTTAAGCATGTTTAAGTTTGGCAGTTTTCCATGCATGACCTATAATTTTTAGAGGGTTTCATTTTAATTTGAATAACAATTATGGATGAGAAAAACACTTGTCAAATTGATCTCTCAGGTTTGTCTCTATTTTTTTTACATAGAGACTGATGTCAATCAATAATGATCAATGTTGGTTATAGGAGAATCGATGTTAGTTGTAAAAGAATTGATATCGATTGATAAAGACTGATGTTGATTACCTATGAACCCAAAGGCAAAAAAAAATTATTCCAAAAATATTGGTTAGCTCAAATTAGTATAAAAACTACACAAAAATTGTAACAAGGTGATTAAATAGAGAGTTTGCAATTTTTTAAAACTCAAAACAACCTACAACTTGTAAGGCAACTTAAAAACCAATTTACTCTACCATTTTCTATCTTGAACACTATTCAATGATGATTAGCTAGAACTGATGATGGTTAGATATAATTGATGATGGTTAGATAGAACTAATGTTGGTAAGGCAAAATTGATGCCAGTCTCTATGTAAATTTGGGTAATATTAAAAATATAATTATGACAAAAATAAAGCTAAAACTACAATTTTTAAGATATTCAAGAATTCATTTGAAAATTTATGAGTTGCACTTTGATATCTTTTGTATGTGAGATGTTTTAGGTCTCACTGATTGTGTCATTTATGATAATAGGATTTTGACAATAGAGAGGAGGTTAGTCTTGTGTTAGTCCATAAAAAATGAAATGAACACACTATCATGCTAATATCTCTAGGCTAGATCATAGGGGGAGCTTAATGAAGAAAACCAAATGAAAATCACAACTAAAATGCAAAATAAAAATAATCTCTTACCTTCATTGAAAATTCTAAATGATTCATTGTGTGGCTTGTTCGGTTTGTGCTCTAAGAGTCTTTGACAATGGAGTTTGTGTATCTCCTTCTCTCCTTGGCACCATTATGGCTTGATATGGCTTATGCTTACTTTAGGTGGTTTGGCTCAATATTTTGGAATTATAAAATTATTTATGTGGATTTCATGCAAAACCCTACAGTATAACTCTACAATTTCCAAGATTATTTATTCAATGGGTAATGGCTAGGATTTATAGCAAATGGATCTAACCCCAACCCAAGGTGAGTTAAACTGTAGTTAAGGCATGAAATGGGTTAAAACCTAACCTAAGTGAGTCAAGGATAACCCTAATAGATTTAAAAGGTTTCAATTACTCGTGATTTGTAATGAATAGGCATGGGTCTCTAAAATGAAATATTTTGAGATATTTTCCAAAGGCTTGATAACTTGCAAAGGTAATCATGAAAAGCTAGGATATTTCATATTTTTGAATTTCCTTTTTTAGTAATTCATTAATTGCACATGGATAATTAAAATAGGCATTTAATTCAGTTTATCTTATTAATTAATTCTAATTATCCTTTTAGCTCTTTCAATATTTAATATTTGTTCATGTGCCCCACTTAATAGGTCCATAGGCCAAATTGATTGTTGTGATGCCATGGGATGATTAGGGATAAATCAGTGAGAGGTTATGATTGTGTATGGTGGGATACCCCAATTAGGGATGTCTCAACAAGATTTGTAAATTTGACAAATGATGCATTAAAAAAATTGGGACGTTTAGTGATTCTTAGGCTTAATTTATAATGGTTGGTAGGAATCAGTCTGAAGTCTGATCAAAGGCTATTGGTGGCTAATTTTGGGTGTCTATAGTGGTAGTCACCATCTCATCTTATTTAGACTTATGTCAAGTTTCCATATTATGTTTAATATGTCTAAGAGTCTACACCAAGCCTTAGTGTGACCTCCATTGTCTAAAATCACACATAATGAGTTGACCTATGATGATGTAGTCTAAGATAAGCCATGTGTTCATTGAAGCATGCCATGGACCTACAAAATGTGGAAAAATTAGGGGAGAGTGGTAACCTTATTTTGAACCTTTAACATTTTTTTAAGGTTTTTTAGCAAATATTAAGGTAAATACTTCAATTGTTATTGTATTTGATATCATGTGTATTTCCTTGGAAGGATGTTCAAACCATGTGAATTATATTAATAGGCTGTTAGGACACCATTCAACCACCAATTTCATTGCCAAGGGTAAAATATCCCCAAAATGTCTCATAACCATTACAAAGTCATTATAGGGTGGTCTTGTATGTAAATAAGGTATTTTTTAAGGATCAAACATCCTTCATTCACCATAAAAGGTCCCCACATGCTTGAAAAGTGAAATTTTAGCTTCTCTCCATCTATAACCTCTAGTTTAAAAGTGTAGTTGACCTCTTATTTCCATCCTTTTTGTCACCATTGGATTCTCAAGATCTCAAACATGAAAAATGTAAAGAAAAGATGTTTTACAGGTGCTTTCAAGACATGTACATAATGATACGATTAGGGTAGGGTCATAAAAGGTTGGATATATTATGGGGGATTCATTTCATACATCACAAGGGAGAATAAATTTTAACAAACCCAAAAGAAATGTAGATAATACAATAAAACCTCCATCAAGCTCTTGACAAGCTCACAAGTGTTATTTTCAAGTGAATGGTATAGTCTATATAGGTTGAGTTAGATCCCAAGATATTGGTCAGAGGTAGGGTCCCTGGTGGGATTATAATTAGTGGAATTGATTTTTAGATCAAATACCTAGGATTTATGGACAATCATTAAGACCCTCAAGTGGTCTTAAACCCTTTATAAACCCCATAAGCCCAGTTATAGGTAGTTTTGAGAAAATTTCAATCTCGTTATAATAACTTGAGCATGGGGGAACATCTTCAAGGGTATGATGAGTGTCCTAAGTTTCTCTAAGAATTATCTCATCACACCTACAAGGATATATCAAGATAAAATCTTCCATGGTTGGTAGGTTGTAGGTTTGTATGTTATAATGTATATGTTTCATGAAAAAATAAAGCTCAAGAATGATTAGTGAAGAGTTTATATGCTATCACCATACCCCTCACATACTCCACATGATCTCCAATGGGTCATATAATATCTCTTTTAATTTTCCTCAATGTCAATCATGTAAAGGAAAGAGAAAATACCCAAGCATAACATAGCTTGCTCTCATAACAACCAATCTCAATGTTAAAAGTCTATGAATGGTGACTTCTTTAGGTCACAAGGGCATTTCAAGAACATGGATGAATTCCTCTTTTAAAGGGTAATTTTTTTCACATGGCTCTCAAGATCAACAGCCACAAACTAGCTCCAAATGATTTCATGGGCTATTTAGTATATTTTAAGGTTTCTTTGTTTTATTTAAGGTTTTTGAGGATACCTAGGTTTCATTTTCTCCATTGAGATGCTTGATTTAGCCAGTCAAATATAGTACCTTGTTGAATATATAGATGGAGAATACTTAGGTATTAATGGGTGGTTTTAAGTATAGGGTATTAAACCATATGAAGTCTCCCAAAAACATCTAATTCATAGTGACTACATCAAACCATTTTCACCTTATAGTGAGCCTTATCTCACAAACTCAAAACTTCAAAAGACTATATAATACACCTATAGATTTGTTCCTAATGATTTTAGGATAGGTTACCTAAGACTCAAAAGAGATTATGGGTGAGATATATGGTTTTTAATGCACTATTTTGGCCTAAGGAACACCTGAATCATCTTATATATTCTACAAGACTCATTACTAGTTTACATGCTTATACTTTCATCTATATGGATGCATGGAAACCTATACCTTTGCATTGTTTTTGGGGTGTAAATAGTGTTTTGATGAATTAGGCACCTAAATACCATTTTAAAATCATGTGAAGACATGTAGGGAGGATAAACATACCCTTAGGAGTCATCTCCCATCATAGACCTACCACCTGAGAGCTAGATTGAGAAGCTCAAAACTTTGTGAACAATATGCATGGGGACTAGTGATCTTAGGGAAAGTTAAGGACCCATATTCAATTTCCATAAATTATAGAGAGAGATAGATTTAGGGGGAGAAATTTATGAATGATCCTTAAGACTATAGATATACCTAAATTGCCTAGAAGAAAACTGAGAGGTATAAACTTCTGATCAAATATCATCAGATAGGCTACATGGGGGAAAGAGATATTAGGTAAATATGATGGGGTATATGTAATAAAAATTCATGACATTATGTATCTAACTAAAGTCACATGCTTTATGAACTATTTTTAAGATGGTAGGCCATTCCAAACCCTCCAAAACCCTCATAGAGAACCTGATGGCCAAGAAACTACTCCTAATGGCTCTAACAGCCTTGAAACAACTTGAGAACATAAAGAGGACACCTAAAGGTCCTATGTGTCCCTTGTGGACTAGTAATAGTGTCATGTATGGGGAAAATATATAGGGAAAAGGATTTTAATAGCTAATTTTGGTATTGTTTTCATAATTCCTAAGCATGTTTGAGCTCTTGAGTGAGTGAGAAGGCCTTTTAGACCTATGCAAAGATGAAATGGTCTCCAAAAAATCATTATTGAATCCTTATAGTGGCACATGCAAGCCTAATGAGCAATCTTGAATTCAAGTGGAAAGGTAACCCTAATTTACATTGAAAAGAGAGTGTTATAGGTCTACTCACATGGTGAAAAGGATATCTAAGGTAGAAGCATTCCTATTTAAACCTCTCCAAGTCAATATAAATATCAACACACACTTGAAAATGTCTAAGTCTCAAATCTCTTTCTCACTAAGGTGACAAATGCATTGTATGGGTTGTAAATGGAATGAAGGGTGGTAGCTAGGTGAGTAATGGCCATGTTTAAGGTCCTAAACATGTATCTACCTTCCCAAAATAGGTGCATGATCTCTTATTGCATATCAATGAGTAGTGGACCAGTTTTAAGGAGTGTGGGGCCTTCATAGAGTTAACTATGACCAGAAATAGATCATTTATAATACTTTTATGCCCAAAAGGCTAATTATGGCCTCTCCATTCCATCTCTATGCCATATGATCCATCTCTCTCTCATTTCTATAAATTGGGCTTGGAAAGACATTGTACAATATTTCTACTGGGTATGATAAAACTCTACCCAATTAAATTGAATCCTTTGAGTTAATAAAAATATTGATTTAGCCTTCTCTATACTAGTTTATAGTGTTTTTAATACTTGAGTTATTTGCATTAGTGGTTAAATTATTTATCCCTTTGTAGGTCATTCTCTTTCACCTAGATGCTAGTGGATCGGTCTTATGTATATCTCATGGTGTGTGAAAGTGTTCATGCTTATGCTTGCTGTGGAAATTGAATGGTAGTGTCTTTTATCAAACCTTTCATTCATCACCGTCAAGTTATAGGCATTTGGCATGGATTCCATGTGAAATATTGATGTGTAAGAGTCTTTTTGGAGAGAGTGTGTTAGTGATTATCCCTTATCTTATCCATAAGTGTTGTTAAAATATCAAGTAGAGGAGACCTAATACATTGGTGCATCACTTCCTAAAGTTTAGAGTTTGTTTTCAACTTTTTTTTGTCTCTTTTCCTTAGCAAGATAAGTAGGCTTAGTGATTTGAGCATAGATGATGTATCTTAGGAAATAGCCCTAAATCTATAGACTCACCCCATTCATTTGGCTACCTATACCTAAAGGTGATTCACTTATATCATCTAGATGAGGCAAGTTTGAAACTTTTATCTCAAGGGTGCAATCTATACTGGTAATCGTTTCTAGCATACCCAATGGGACAAAAATTTAAGGAGATTGGAGCACTTACTCTCAGAATTTGGTGACCTCAAGTAGTTTTAGACATTCTAGTGGAAGATTCACACTCAAATTTCATTCCAAAGGTCATCACAAGGTCTTCATCTAAGGTTAAGGAAACTAAATTTGTTGAGTTGTCTTTGGATTATACTATAAGGAATAGGTACCCTAGGTTGACTCCCTATCCCACACCCCTTACTCCTCTTATCCCTATTTAACATAGCCCTATTGTAACCATTACATCTCTAATGGATAGGCCTATGAACTAGGAATTTTTACCCTTTAATTATGGTAACCATCTAAACCTAAACCAATTTGATGAGATCCCTAATGTTTCCCTCAAAATCCTCCCATACTTCACATGAGATAACTCTACTACTCCTATTGAACACATTAGAGACATTACAAACATTTTTTCTTGCATAATGTGACTCAAGATAATGTAGAGATGAGGTATCTATCTACCTCCTTGAAAGGTAAAGTAGTTTAGTGTTATATAAGTATATCACCTACCTCCATCAATACTTTGGATGAGCTTGGGGAAACCTATGCAAGCACTTTAAAGATAGAAGTGACCACTTATCCTTAATAGAGAAATTGACCACAATCAAGAGGTCCCCTCAAGAGTTTATGGTGGAATTTAACTATAGGTTTCATAAAAATTGAGATAGGATTGTAATAATAGTTAGACCCACCCCAAATTATGCCTTATTATATTATTTGAGAGCACTAAATTTTGATGTGGCAATCATGATTCAGTCAATGGGTGGGAACACATTGCCTGATGCCTATGAATTGGTAATAAGGGTAGAAAATTATCTTATTAAAATATAAAAACTTATACCAAGGCCTCTTATTCCATTATTTCTAGAGATGAAACCTATTTTGCCTACCATTTCCCCCATACCTACACTAACCAACAATGAGCATGAAGATACTAGTCAAGCAGATAGATTAGTAAGAGTTGTTCAAAGCATAAAACAACAAGATAATGGCATTGGAGAGGCATGAACTTCTACCCCATGGACCCTACAGGATCCATATCAATTTCCCTACCAAACTTACTAGTTCAATATACCTCCATACCAAGTTACTCCTCAAGAGCAAGGGTAGATCACTCATGCAAGGACATATAATAGTTTTAACCCTAACCCTATCAATAATTCTAGGGAATTAGTCCTCATCCAAAATAATTATGTTCAAGAAGGTCAATGGTCTACACCTTGGTACAAACTCATGAACAAAGTGTCAAATCAATTGAAGGTGTCAATCAATATTCTCTTATACAACACAAATAAATTCTTCTTGTGAAACATGGAGAAGTCCCTCTTATAACTCAATCTAAATTACCAAATCAATAAGGAGTGGGTGGAGATATGACTCAGTCAAAGGCTACATTTGTTAAATTTCAATAAGGAGAAAGTCTTTTTGGATATTTTATAGTCAATAAATTTAGATGTGTAACTAAAGTAGACAACCCCATTCTAGCCAATACATGGGCAAAAATAAGGGAAGTGAGTGGTGATTCAAAGGTGGGTTGAATAGATCCTTAACCTTCTCAACCACTATAGAATACTAATGAACAAGATGTTATCCCTAAAGCTTAACCATTCCAAAAGGTTGAGAATTAGAAGGGACCCTTTATACCTCATTTTACATAAGCTCCAAGTAGTGCTCTTTCTCCTAAATTGCAATCAAGGATTGGTGGCCCTCATATTAACATTATAAACCAGATGAAGAAGGCCCATATCACCATACCAATATGGGACACATTAATTATCCTATGAAATAAATACATTATTAAATAAGAGTTAGCAAAGCTCAACATCTTGGACAAGCCATGAGAGAAGGAAGGTTCAATCCTAACTAATACTAGTCAACCTAATGAACCCCAACCAACCAAGGTAGAGAAACCACTTCCCTTTTATATTTATATCATAATAGGGGATTTTATAGTAAATATGTGTATTATAGATAGTGTGGCAAGCACATCTATTATTCCAAAGTCAATGGAAGATAAGTTAGGCTTAAAATATGAGCCTAATTCTAAGGGAGTCTAACAACTAGATGGGTTCCTACTAAGAGAGTTGGTGTACTTGAGAATCTAAATCTTACCCTAGATTCCTTCCCCAATTTCACTATATCCCAAGATGTTGTTGTGGTTGATATACCCCCTTATTTTTCCCTATATTTATCTAGGGAATTCATTCCCAAAATAGGAGGCTACATATCATCACACTAGTCTTATATGGTCTTTAAAACTAGGTATGGGACCAAAGTCACCATTAAGTCTAATCTAATATCTATGCTACATTTAGATCCCCACATTCTTAACCTATAAAATGAAAACAACACTATCATTCATGAAGATGAACAACCTAATGATCAAGATCCAGTTGTGTTTCTTGAGGGCATATCATACCTATTCCTTGATGAGTGGGGGATAGATAAACATGGGTATGATCCTTATAAGATAATTAAATAATTAGGCCTAGGGATATATTATATTCATAAGGAGGAGGAATTCATACCAACCCTTAGAAATCCAAATAAAGATAATTATGGAAAATGGAAACTAGTTTTTGATGGATCTATATGAAAGAATGGAAGTGGAGCAGATATTATTATTATTTATCCATCTAATCAAAATTAAATTTATTTCATAAGGTATTAGTTTATATTCACATGTAATATAATGGAGTATGATTCCCTCATTCATGGGCTACAATGGGTAAAGAGAAGAGGTGTCAAGATAATACAAGATATTAGGGATAGTGAATTAGTAATCCACCAAGTGAGAGGGTAGAACATAGTCAAGAATTCACTATTAAAGACATATAACACAAGGTTTGGGACCTCATAGATGACTTTGAATCCTTTGACATCCATTCAATCCCAACAAAATAGAACCAACATGTAGATAGGTTGGTAGCTATAGGGGCATCATATTCCATCCCAAGTGAGGTCAATAACTCAAGGAATCAATCACAAATCAAGGTGGTATGTATACCATTATTACATGATAATGAATTTAGTTGTCAAGTCTTTGATAATGATAGGTAGATAACATGCTTATTACAATAAGAGGCATAATTCTCCTTAAGAAATCTAGGCAAACTTCAATAATAATATGGTTACCATACTGTTAAGTTAAGGACAAATAAACTTCCTAAGGGATTAATGACCTTTGAGAATATTTTCAATGAATATGATCAATTGAGAAGAGATATGTTTATTATGTCAACTAAGGAATGACATCATGAGAGGGTCACCATTTTTAAGGATAGGCTACTCAAACTAGGCAAGATGAATACTAGATAGGAGAGACTTGCTTTCATAGAGATATGTAAGGATTTTTTAGACATCTTTGCTTAGGAATATAGTGACATAAAATGGTTTAACCCTAGTTTATCACAACATTCCATAGACTTGGAGGTAAGTGCCAAACCTTTGATATAGAAGCAAAGACATGTTAACCCCAAGATTAAGCTCCTTACAAATAAATATTTGACTAAATTAATTGAGTTCAACATTAAATTCCCCACTAAACACTCTTCATGGATAGCCAACCTTATTCCTTTAAGGAAAAATAATGGGGAGATAAGGTTATGCGTAGACTTTAGGGACCTTAATAGGGTGTCATTGAGATACCACTACCCCTTTCCATCCATATATCAAATACTTCAAAAGGTTTTACATTCACAAAATTTCTCCTTGCTTAATGGGTACTCAAGGTATAACCAAGTGTTGGTGAAGGAAGAGGACCAACAAAAGACTCCCTTCACAACTAAGTGGGGCACCTATGCCTACAAAAAGATTCCCTTTGGGCTACCCAATGTGGGAGACACCTTACAAAAGTCCATAGTTGTAGATTTTCAAGGACTAATCAATGAGATGGTACTCATATATCTTGATAATATTATAGTCTTCTCAAAAGATGTTAAGGAGCACTTGACACACCTAAGGCTGATATTTGAAAGGTATAGGTAGTATGGGGTCTATTTGAACCACAATAAGTGCATTTTTGTAGTCCATGAGGGCACACTTTTAGCCACATTATGTCTAAATAAGGCCTCTCCATATACCCTAAGAGAATAAGTGCAATTATATCCCAATCATTACCCAAGATTAAGAAAGGACTATAAATTTTTCTAGGTAAGATTAATTTCATTAGAACGTTTATTCCTAGATTTGATGATTTAGTTAGACCCCTGACCTCTATACTCAAGAAACATCAAAACTTCACTTAGACCAAGGAAGGAAAGAGGAGTTTTTAAGTAGTCAAATAGGCTATTGCTCAAGTACCCACTCTCCTTAACCTTGATTTCTCAAAAGACTTTTTATTGTTTGCCTTATTAACTAATGACACCATATCTGACATGTTGATGTAATAAAAAAATGAAGGCCTTGAGTATTCCATGGAATTTTTTAGCCAAAGATTGGATGGATATGAGGAGAGATACACTTATGTATAATATCATGTGCTTATAGTCATAAGGAGCCTTAAAAAATTTAGGCACATGGTATCCAAAAATAAGATCTATGTCATGGTAGCCCACCCTAGCATTAATGACTTCCTTCTTAACCAAGATTTGAGTGATAAAAGAGTAGGTTGGGTGACTAGATGTATGGAGTATGACATAGAGGTGAAGGTCAATAAGTTAGTAAAGGGAAAATTAATATGTGATAACTTGGTAACAGATGTTAAGGAGAACAAAGAAGTAGTTTTGGTAATGCATAGTGATCCCCAAGCAGTTGTACCTACACCTTTTTCTAGGTGGACTCAAGATATGGTAAGTTTACTTCAAACAGGAGAATTCAATATAGGTTTAGATATGACAAGAAGAAGATATTATAGATTGTATTAAATCCCCTATTCTTGATAGATGGGGTCCTCTTTAAGAAGGATCTTGATGGAATGCTTTTGAGATGTGTGGAGACTAACCAAATTTACAAGCTATTGGATAAATTTCATGATGGGCCTACAAGATGTCACTTTGAAGCTAAGAATAAAATAACAAGGATAATGATATACAGTTAATTTTGGCCAAGCCTATTCATATACTCCTATTCTTGGGTTAGAATATGTCAGAAGTGTGACATGTTTCCTATAAAATAGAATTTAGTTGCCTTGCCCCTCAATCCCATCTAATTAGAACAATAGTTCATGTAGTGAGGACTAGATTTTATAGGAATGATACATCTTCCTTCTAGTATAGGCCATCAATGGATCTTGACTACCATAGACTACTTCACCAAATGGGTAGAAGTAGTTTCCCTTAAAGACGCTAATAAAAACTTAGACTTAGAATTATATGAGAGCCTAGTGACTAGGTTTGGGTCCCTTCCACAATGATATCATATAATGCACTAGCTTTTAGTGGTGAAAAGATAAGTTAATGGGCTCTAAGTTATGGCATCTACCTTAGTAATTCCTCAAACTAATATCCTTAGGGTAATGGACTTGAAAATTCCACTAATAGGAACTTAATTAGTATCATAAATAGGACTATGGAATACAATTAGAGGGTGTGGCATACCAAACTAAGAACAAACTTATGGGTAGATAGGATCACCCCCAAGATAGCTACTAATGATTCTCCCTACCTTCTTATCTATGTGAAGGAGGCAAGATTACCTAGATCACTTAAGTTTCAAACTTTGGAACTCACACATTAGCTTGAGCAAATAGAGAGTGATGCCATGGAAGTAAGGATGAATGATTTGAGAGAGTTAGAAGAGATGAAAGATGATATTATACATGCCATATGGTCTCATCAATATCAATTTAAGTGGTCATTTGATAAGAGGGTTGTCTCAAGGACTTTCCAATAAGGTGATATTGTGCTTAAGTGGGATGAAGACCAAGTTAAACTAGGTAATCATGCAAAATTTGATAGCCTATGGAGTGGACCCTACATTATCATTAGCTACAAGGAACATAAACATTCCAACTATCAAAATTGAATGGTGAAGAACTCCCTATCCCTGTCAATGGGGTGTTACTTAAGTATTGATATTGAATTTCATTTATTGTCCTTATACATAGTATTTTAGGTGTTTTTTCCTCTAAGTCTTGATTGCATAAATAATTTATTAGTTAATTGCCTTGTCTTGTTGCTTTCTTAGGTGTTTAGGTGTTGGTGTCCTTTATTATGTCCTTGTTGTGTGAGTGGTGAGGTTATTTCCAATCCTTAAAGGCTTGTATGGTGATAATTATGATTGTGATCTCAAGTAGAGTGGTCATATCAGTGAAGTAATAATTTTCATGTGTGAGTCCTTTGCCCAAAGGATGAGAAAGATGAATCTCTTGACTAGTAGACAGGTCAACCCCTGGGAGTAACTAGTGATGTTGATGTCTTTCCACCCTTGGAATCAAAAAGAATCAACTTATGCTTGTAAGCACTTGAATAATGTCCTTGTCATCTTCATGAGTCTTTGGGATGTCATGGAAGTCTAGGATAAGGCTAGTTGTCATTATTTTCATAGGCAATAGGTTCATATAGTGTGCTAATGTCAAAGAGTGTTGTGGTAATCACAATATCATCTTATTTGGACTTGTGTCAAGGTTCCATCTTATGTTGACTATGTCTAAGAGTTTACACCAAGCCTTAGTCTGGTCTCTATTATTTAAAATCACACATAATGGGGTGACCTATGATGTTTTAGTCCATGGTAAGCCATGTGTTCATTAAAGCATTCTAAGGACATGTAAAATGTGGAAAAATTAGAAGGATTGGAGATAATATGAGGGAATAATGGTAGCCTTGTTTGGAAACTTTAGCATCTTTTAAGATTTTCAAGCAAATTTAAAGGTAAAAACTTCAATTGTTATTGTATTTGATACCATGTGTGTATTGCCTTGAAGGGATGTTCAACCCATGTGAGCAATGTTAATAGGTCCCTAGGACATCATTCAGCCACCAAAGTCACCACCAAGGGTAAAATGTCCCCAAAAGGTCTCATAGCCATTGTAAAGTCATTATATGGTGATCTTACATGTAAAAATAGTCTTTTTTTAAAGATCAAACATCCTTCATTCACCATAAAAGGTCTCTACACACTTGAAAAGTGAATTTTCATCTTCCTTGCATCTATACCTTTTGGTTTAAAAGTGTATTTGACCTCTAATTTCCCTCCTTTTGGTATCCAATGGATTATTAAGATCTCAAATGTAAAAAAAACAAAAAAAAATATGTTTTACAGGTGCTCTCAAGACATGTACAATTAGGATAGGATTAAAAAAGGTTAGATATATCATGGTGGATTTATTGTAGACATCACAAAGGATAATCCATGTTCACAGAGCCAAAATAAAGGTAGAGAATATAGCAAAACGTCTATTGATCTCTTGAAAAGCTTATAAGGGCCATTTTTAGGTGAATGGTATAATTTGTATAGGCTGAGTCAGAGCCCAAGATATTATTAAAATGTAGGGCCCTAGTGGGATTAAAATTAGTGGCATTAGTTTACAAATCAAAGTCTTTGGATTTATGAACAATAATTAAAACCCCCAGGTTATCTTAAACCCTTTACAAACATCACAAGCTTGATTACAGGTAGTTTTGAGAAAAGTTCAAGCTCTTTGTTACAAATTGAGCATGGGGGAATATATTCAAGTATTTGATGAGTTTCATAATATTATCTAAACATGATATCATGTAACCTTCAAGGCTAGATCAACATAAAACCTTCCATGGTTGGCAGGTTGTAGGTTTATATGTTAGAATCTATGTGTTTGATGAAGAAATGAAGCTTAATGATGATCAATGAAGAATTTATATGCTTCCACTATGCCCCTTACATACTCCACATGGTCACCAATGGGTCATATTAGATATTATTCAAGTTTATTCAATGCACACCATGTAAAGGAAAGAGAAAATCCTATAGCATAACACAACTTGCTCTCATGGAAACCAATATCAATGTTGTGAGTCTATGGATGGTGCCTTCTTTAGGTTATAGGGGTGATTCAAGAACATGGAGGAGTTTCTCTTTCAAAGGGAATAAAATTTCACATGGCTCTCAATAACAACACCCACAAACTAGTTTTAAATGAGTTCATGGGGTTACTTAGCATAGTTTAAGGTTTATTTGTGTTATTTAAGGTTTTTGAAGATTCCTAGGTTTTATTTTATCCATTTAGATGTTTGATTTAACCAGTCAAATGAATTACATTGTTGAATAAATAGATGGATAATACTTAGGTCTAAATGGGTGGTCTCAAAAAGAGAGGAGCGGTCCATATAGGGTCTCCTAAAAACATTTGATTCATAGTGACTACATCAAGTCATTTTCACCTATAGTGAGCCTTGTCTCACAAAATTAGAACATCAAAAGACTATTTAATACACTTATAGATATGTTCATGATTATTTTAGGGTGGGTTGCCTAAGACTTCAAGGAGATTATGGGTGAGATATATGGTTTTTAATGCACTAGTTTGGTTTGGAAAATACCTAAATCACCTTATATACTCTATAGGGATCATTACCAGTTCACATGCTTGTAATTTCATTTATACATATGTAAGGAAACCTATACCTTTGCATGGTTTTTAGGGTAGTGTTGACCAATTTTTGCTCGTAGGCAAAATTGTGGTCACCTTCTTTCCCCCTACGCTTCAAAACTAGTCATTTCGGATTGCAAGTCCATCTTCAAGTTCAAGGCCGCTCAGTTAAACATCTCAATTCAATAATGGTTAAACCAAACTGTTGAACCAAATTTTTGGTTCAATGGGCTTGGTTCAAGTTAACTGTTCAACGTGGTGGTTCAAAGCAAAAGAGTTCATTGGGCTTGCCTTTTGGTTCATCAGCACGCTTGGTTGAACCTTGAACCATTGAACTAAATTTGGTTCAACGGGTTCAGTTTAAGGGACTGCCCCAAGCCAAAGGATAGTCAAACAGTCAAATTTCCCTTTTGAAGGGCAAGCATTTGTCATTTACATGGAACAGTCAGGCAATTCAAAGCTATGTTTTGTTTTAAACAGACAGTCCCGAATTCCTTCAAAATTTTTACCCGAAGGAATCCCTTCGAACAAATTTTTTGAAGGAATTCGGGCGCACTTCTAATCAAAGCAAAGGCTAGGTTGGAGAATTCCCATGGACTTTTTGTCTGTGGAAGCAAAGCAAAGCCATAGTCAAGCTCGGGGAAATTTAACCCAGGGAAAATTGTCCATGGATAATTTGCCCGTGGGAGCCTAAGAGAAGTCTGAAGCAAACAAGGATCCGTCGAAGGACCCCAAAGGGTAGGTGCCCTTTCGGGGGACTTCTGGCCAAGACAAAAAGGACATTTTGAAGGGGCCAGGGAATAACAAAGGAAGATAGGCCCGAGGAAAATCCAACAAAGACCCAATGACGTTTTGACCAGAATAAGGCCATCCCAGAGACCGTCAAATTCAAGAAGGAGAAATAGCCATTAGTATTCAAAGTATGATGGCCATGTGGATGTCAAATTTAGTGCAATGGAGTAGCCATTTGTTTCAAACTGAGAAAGCATTGGAAGGAAGCTCAAAATTCAGTGATCTGCTAAGTGTTCACCCCTGGGGGCTGACAAGCCAGAAGAGACAAAGAAGACAAAGGGTAAATCAACAAAGTGACAGACAAGGAGAATGACATGGTGCAGAAGTGACAAGGTGGTCTAAGTGGAAAATGGAAGGAAATTTATTGCCTGTTAATCCCCAAATGTCACAAACAACAAGCAACATGGCCTGTGCATTTAAAAAAAAGGGGATAAATTTCATCTGTTGGTAGAAAAGAGGTGCGACCCATGCTTCCACATTAAAGCTCAAATGCCAAAGTCAAATTTGGTGATTATGCAACATGGTTCCAGCAAGCTTCTTCTAGAATGATGGCAACATAATAGTTTTTTCCTCTTTCCAATGGGATGTGATAGGCCAACTTGTCAAAGAAGTGCCAAGTTTCTTTCTCCTTTCTTTTATATATTGTAACTTCTCATTTTGGAGAAGAATTGGTTCTTCCACTTTTGCAAAGGTGCAACCCTAGCAAAATTTCACCTAAATCAAATAAAATCTAGTCTGTTACCTCCATTTGGATAGATGTTTTAGAGTATGCCTTGAGTGTTTGTCTGTGTCTAGTCATTATTTCTTGATGCTCTCACAGGTTCAACACCAGCAAACCTGTCATCTATAAGGTGCCATTTCTGTAGCTAAAAGGAGAAGAGCTGACATTTGAGAAGACCAAAATAGAAGGAGTCACTTACTTTGTGAATTTCATAATGCCTCAATGATTTTCTATTTCTTGTGTTTTCATGAAAGCCTCCCTGCCAGTCTTTTGCAGCCTGGTCCTTCTGCCAAGTGTGTAGAGTATGTGTGTATTTGTCTGATTCTAAGAGTGGATGTGTGAAGGTCAACTTGTTTTTGTGAATCACCTCTTTAGAGTAGGTTTATTTTCCTACATCTCTCTCTCTTTTCATCCCCCCATTTTTATCTATCTATCTATGTGTGTGTGTGTGTGTGTGTGTGTGTGTGTGTGTGTGTGTGTGTGTGTGTGTGTGTGTGTGTGTGTGTGTGTGTGTTTTACACTTGCTGGAAACAACATGATGCATCAAAGGGAGCTAGCCCTTATCTAGAGACTCTCTCCTCTAGCTTCGCCAGTCCCACGGGCAAGAGGAGAGTTTCCATGTTGCGAGGAGAAGGCAAGAACCTATTTTCCTACCACTGGGTGCAATTTCCTATGTCAACAGTTTTGGCACGCCCGGTGGGACCCAATTTGACACTCAATAAATTTCCAGCACCTAGCATCAACAGTTTTGGCACACCTAGTGGGACTAACTGGGATAATTTTTGTCCAAAGAATTAAATATTTTTTGGTGTGTTCTTCAACCAACCAGCCTTTAGAGGCTTCTGCATCAACACTAATGGTGACTCTGAGTTAAATCAACTAGTTAAGCAGTTCTGGTACCATACCATCAAGAAATAACATTTTGGTATGTATAATCCCATCATTTAGAGCCATGGACCCTATTTTCTTTGGCCAACATGGCTATGATCCTTACCAGCCTTATGTTGATCCTTATTAGTTTCAATATGGCCAGTCTTAGCCCTTTCATGAGTTATATCAGCCTTATGCCTAGTCTTCTCATTACGCCACTACTCCCACTCAACCCAGTCTCTTCACCAATCATCCTATTTTTGCCTTCAAGTGAGCACTACTAGGATATGAAAAATATGTAGTAGATCTTGACACTAGAATGGTATGTGGCCAAGAAGTTCCTGATCATGTCATCCATCAAGTGAGAAATGCACTGAATTAGGTTAAGAAGGAATGGGCTCCTATTGAGGGAGCCAATTAGCACAGGCTTACGAATGAGATGCTAGACGTGAGTGGTTTGATCACATCTTTGGAGGAAAAGCTAAGTATTTATGAGAGGCAGCCTTACCAAGTCTATCAACTTGCATACTCACTACCCCAAGCATCATATCAGTCATATACGGTACTTGCTTTTGAGCCAAATCAAGCCTGTCAAAGTCCTTTCCCCAATCATGTTGAAGAGAGTTTTGAAGTGGAAAATTTATGTTTAAGGATTATCTTGATAGACAAATTGTCATGTCCCCTTTTTTGTGGACATTGATAGACTTGATGATTAGCCTATTATGCAACCTTCGTAGGCTAATAGGATGGATAGAGGGTCATGATGGAGATTGTCTTGGCTTTGATTTACAGAATTCCTATAGTTGGCTTTCATTCAGGTTATTTTAGACACATTTAGCCTGAGCTCCTATTATTTAGGGATATTTGACATGCAATAGAGTGCCTTTATTTTGGTATGGTCATGTGCAAAATCACTCCCTGGTTCACCAGCTTTGAATGGTTCAAGGATCTGACATGTATTGCAGGAGATATTAATATTTGATTGATTTAATCAAATATTAATTATTTAGTCTATTTTTAATTAGAAACCCTAATTCTAATTTAAGAAACCCTAATTAGGGCAAGCATATCTTTTTGAGGGTATAAGGGTTTCTCATGGAGGCCATTATTGATTATGCATTGATTATTGATTTTAATATTGAAAGAATTCTTCTGTGAAGACTAAGCCAAGGGTTTCAGGATTCCATTTGCATTGGAGAACGTTCCCTCTTAAGTGTTGTGATTCAGAGGCTATGAAATATTAGCTGATCTATTGCCAAATTGAGAGATAGCTTCATATAGAAGTTATCACAGAGATTTACAGGGTTGAGAGATAACTTCACATAGAAGTTATCACAGATATTCTAGGTATTTATTTTATTAGGTTTTTGATCTAATAAGTTAAACAAATATAGATCTTTTGTATTAGAATCGTATATCTTGATATCAGGTTGTTCAGCTATCAGGGTGTGTTATCTTATATTTGGCAGCCGTACGAAGTCCGTACAGATCCGTGAAAAATTTTGTAAGCATCAGCAGATTCGCTCAGACATCGACCTCAACAGATAGAGATCCCCAGTGACCGACATCGGTCGACTGAAGACCAACGTCGATAGAGAAGGACCGACAGAGACCGACATCGGTAGTATATCGACTGACGCCGGCGACTGTGTGTTTGACACGACAGGCTGAGATAGAATTTCTAGATTTAAGCTCAATTTCTAGATTTATAAAAGCCCAGGGTTTTTAAGATAGAATATTTCATATTATTTTATTTGTATGACAGAGATTCAATTATGTAATCATCTAGAAGAACAAGTGATAAGATCTATGATTTGCTATTGAGAGACTATATTATTGCTTATCTTCTGAATTTATTCTACAAAATTGTATCTTTGTTCAGAGCTTTTGTGTTTCTATATTCCCTATTTGAAGGGGATATTATAGTGGTATCAGAGCTTTTGTGCAGAAAAAGGAGTCCCTATTTGAAGGAGATATTACAGTGGTATCAGAGCTTTTGCTTAGAAAAAGGAGCCTCTAAGTAAGGGACATTATAGTGGTATCAGAGCTTTTGCTTAGAAAAAGGAGCCCCTAAGTAAGGGACATCACAGTGGTGTCAGAGCTTTTGCTTAGAAAAAGGAGCCCCTAAGTAAGGGACATCACACAAATCAAATTGGCAAACCTTCAGATGCAACAGTCCATTTTGGCAGCAAGGGAGGTGGAATTTAAATCTTCACTGCCCTCTCACATTATGGCCTCATCAACCCCAATGGAGATGCCCAGTCCAAATTTTTTTAGTTGGAATTAAGTGGTTGAGTCATGAAATAGAAAGGGGGTGAAAGACATTATCCAAGAGTGTGAGGTACAAGATCAGGTTAGTCCTTTTCAAGTTCCCTCCACCCTTGTTCAAGAGGCTCCTTACATTTCATGGCAATTTTCATGCACTCCCCATCTCTATGATGTTTCCCATGAGCCCCAAGAGGTACAAAATGAGGATTATCTAGCTAAGTGGATTGAGAAATTAGAGGCTAAAATGATACTACTAGGAGAGAGAGAGAGATAGAGCTTTTAGACCTTGTAGAGGAGCCGTCACCAAAAGGCACCCCACCTACACATCCCCAAGAAAACTATCAGGCCATGCCTGATATAGGTGAGGTGCTGACCAAATGGAAGGAGGAGAATCATTCGATTCTAGTTCAAGGACTACCTCCTCTTCCACGCGAGTTCATCTGTCAGCCTTCCAATTCACCCCTTTTTGAGGAGGAACCTATCTTGAGGGAAGCAAGTGAAGAGGAGTATGCTCAGTTCATGACTGATCAGGGAGACTTCATGATTGTGTATGAGGAGGAGATCACTTTAGGTGACATGGAGGAGCATGGACAATCTCTTGTTCATGCTTTGAATGATTTGTTTGAAGTCATCAGGGCAGGCTACATTATTCTTCAAGGAGACTATGAGCTGGATAAGAGTAGAGAAGGCAACATTGGGGTTCTAACAAGCATGTAAAGAGGCTGTAGTTTTTTAGATTTACCCCTTCAAGGGGTTATTGAATTTGAAGATATCTTCTTTGAAATCACCAAGGAAGATGACCATACCATGGAACCTGAGCATGAGGTAGAGGAGAGTAAGCTAGTCAAGGGTGCGTATCAAGGAGCTTATGGTGATGAGCTGGCATCAATCAATTTCTTGACGGGAAACACTAGCTTGAAGAACCAATAGGAGGCAAGCTTCCAAGAATAGAGTATGTATATGTTGGGAGCATGTTTGAATCTCCACTCAGATTCTAGCCAAACCAGGTGATAGGCAAGAGGAGTAGGTCACCATCTCTTTTTTCCATTTAGCTATTTGCTTGGCACCATAAGTCTTCTCGCTAGGAAGGGGACCTGAGAAGTTATCCTTTTGATCCAAGAGGGAGGTGAGCCTTCCCAATTAGCTGTACATAATAGTTTGTTTTTAGTTTCTTTTCCTGCTTTCCCTAAGTGTAGTTTGCACAAGTAGTGTTTTTTTTAGCCTTGTGTGTTTCCCTTTGCGTGTGGGGTAAAACTTCATGTTTGATTCTTGAATCTTTTGGGATGTTGTTAATTCTTTCATCACTGCATCTGAATCCATGCCCAATGGATTTTAAGGTAGCTAGTTCTAAGCATAGTGGCATGCTTCCCCTGTGAGTCACAATTTATTGACCAATTTTTTCTCACAGGCAAAATTATGGTCACCTTCTTTCCCCCTGCACTTCAAAACTAGTCATTTCGGGTTGCAAGTCCATCTTCAAGTTTAATGCCACTCGGTTCAACATCTTGGTTCAACAATGGTTGAACCAAACCATTAAACCAAATTTTTGGTTTAATGGGCTTGGTTTAAGTCAATGGTTCAACGTGGCGGTTCAAAGCAAAAGAGTTCATCGGGCTTGCCTTTTGGTTCATTAGCGCACTTGGTTGAACCTTGAACCATTGAACCAAATTTGGTTCAACGGGTTCAGTTCAAGGGACTTCCCCAAGCTGAAGGACATTCAAATAGTTAAATTTCCCTTTCAAAGGGCAAGCATTTGTCATTTGCGTGGAACAGTCGAGCGGTTCAAAGTTATGTTTTGTTTTAAATAGACAGTCCCAAATTCCTTCATAATTTTTGCCCGAAGGAATCCCTTCAGACAAAAATTTTGAAGGAATTCGGGTGCACTTCCAATCAAAGCAAAGGCCAGGTGGGAGAATTCCCACAAATTTTTTATCTACGGAAGCAAAGTAAAGCCACAGTCAAGCCCGAGGAAATTTAACTCAAGGAAAATTGTCCACAGATAATTTGCCCACGGGAGTCCAAGAGAAGTTTGAAGCAAACAAGGATCTGCTGAGGACCCTGAAGGGTAGGTTCCCTTGTGGGGGACTTCCAGCAAAGACAAAAGGGACATTTTGAAGGGGCTAGGGAATAACAAAGGAAGATAGGCCCAAGGAAAATCCAACAAAGACCCGATGACATTTTGACCAAAACAAGGTCATCCCAGAGACCATCAAATTCAAGAAGGAGAAATAGCCATTGGTATTAAAATCATGATGGCCTCATGGACATCAAATTTATTGCAATGGATTAGCCATTTGTTTCAAACTGAGAAAGCATTAGAAGGGAGCTCAAAATGTAGTGATCCGCTAAGTGTTCGCCCTTGGGGGCTGACAAGCCAGAAGAGACAAAGAAGATAAAGGGCAAATCGACAAAGTGACAGACAAGGAGAATGACATGGTGCAAAAGTGACAAGGTGGTCCAAGTGGCAAATGGAAGGCAACTTATTGCCTGTTAATCCCCAAATGGCACAAATAGCAAGTAACATAGCCCGTGCATTTAAAAAAAAGGGGATGAATTTCATCTATTGGCAGAAAAGAGGCGTGACCCATGCTTCCACATTAAAACTCAAACACCAAAGTCAAATTTGGTGATTATACAACATGGTTCTAGTAGGCTTCTTCTAGAATGATGACAACACAATAGTGTTTTCCTCTTTCCAATGGGACTAGACAAGCCAACTTGTCAAAGAAGTGCCAAGTTTTTTCTCCTTTCTTTTATATATTGTAACTTCTCATTTTGGAGAAGAATCAGTTCTTCCAATTTTGTAAAGGTGTAGCCCTGGAAAAATTTCACCTAAATCAAATAAAATTTAGTCTATTACCTCCATTTGGATAGATGTTTCAGAGTATACCTTGAGTGTTTGTCTGTGTCCAGTCATTGTTTCTTGATGCTCTCATAGGTTCAACACCAGCAGACCTGTCATCTACTAGGCACCATTTTTGCAACTGAAAGGAGAAGAGCTGACATTTGAGAAGACCAAAATAGGAGTTACTTACAGTGTGCATTTCACAGTGCCTCAGTGATTTTCTATTTCCTATGTTTTCATGAAAGCCTCCCTGCCAGTCTTTTGTAGCTTGGTCCTTCTGCCAAGTGTGTAGAGTATGTGTGTATTTGTCTGATTCTAAGAGTGGATGTGTGAAGGTCAACCTATTTTGGTGCATCACCTCTTTAGAGTAGGTTTATTTTCCTACATCTCTCTCTCTTTTCATCCGCCCCTTTTTATGTATATATATGTGTGTGTTTTGCACTTGCTAGAAACAACACAATGTATCAAAGGGAGCTAGCCCTTATCTAGAGACTCTCTCTCCTCTAGCTTCACTAGTCCCATAGGTGAGAGGAGAGTTTCCATGTTGTGAGGAGAAGGCAGGAACATATTTTCCTACTACTGGGTGCAATTTCCTGTGTCAATAGGTAGAAATGGGGTTTTGATGAATTAGTCACTTGAAGACCATTAGAAAATCATGTGAAAACATATATGGAAGCTGAATAGACCCTCAAGATTCATATCTAAGTAGGGAGAGGTAGAGAATTGTAATTTTGGCCTAGTAGACCTTCTTGATCTCTCCCATCACCAACTTGCCACCTAAGAGGTAGATTGAGAAGTTTAGAAACTTTTTAAACAAGATGCATGGTGCCTAGTGATATTAAGTAAAGTTGATTACCCTTATAAACTTGTCATCCATGATAAAAAGAGTTGGATTTAGGAGGACAACTTTATGAATGATTCTTAAGACTACAGGGATACATAAATTTCTTGGAAGAAGCTTGAGAGGTACAAACTTTTGATCAGATCTCATCAGACAAGATGCATGGGGGAAATAGATATTAAGTAAATATCAGGGGGTCTATAAAATCAATATTCATGGAATTAAGTCTCCAATGTAGGTCATGTGCTTTATGAACCATCATTAAGATGTTATGCCATCCACACCCTCTAAAACCCTCATAAAGAACCTAATGGCCAAAAAACTACTCCTAATGGCTCCAATGGCCCTAAAACACCTTGAGAACATCAAGTAGACACCTATAGGTACTATGTACCCCTACTAGACTAAGAATAGTGGAATTATGGGATAAAATATGCAGGGAAATGACTTGTAATATCTAATTTTAGGACTATTTTCATGATTCCTAAGCATGTTTGAGGTCTTGAGTGAGTTAGAAGGCCTATTAGACTTATGAAAATATTAAATTGTCTCCAAGAAATAATTATTAAATCCTTATAATGGCACAAGCAACCATAATTAGTAAACTTGAAGTCAAGTGGAGAGGTAACCCTTATTTTCATTGAGAAGAGAGTGTTTTAGGTCTACTCACATGGTGAAAAGGATCTCTAGGGTAGACACATCCCTGTATCAACCTCTCCAAGTCATTATAAAGCTTAGAACACATTTAAAAATTTCTAAGTCTCAGGTCTCTTGCTCAATAAGGTGACAAATGCATTGTATGGGATGTAAATGGCATGAAGGGTGGTAGTTAGGTGAGTAATGACCATGTTCAAGGGCATAAACATGTAACTACCTTCCCAAAATAGGTGCATGATTTCTTCATACATATTAAAAAGTAGTGGACTAGTTTTAAGGAGCATAGTTCCTTCATGGAGTCAACTATGACCAAAAATAAATCATCCACAACACTTCTACACCTAAAAGGCTCATTAAATACCTCAATTATGCTAAGATCATGCATATGATAAGAAGTGTGGGATATTTTATACGCCTAATTCATGTTTATAACTATTTTTGGATGGGTGATGGTCATTATGGCCTCTCCACTCCATATTTACACCATATGCTCCCTCTCTCTCATTTATATAAATTGGGCTTGGAAAGCCATTATACACATCCCTCTATTAGGTATGATAAAACTCTACCCATTTATCTTGAATCCTTTGAGATAATACAAGGAATGATTTAACCTTCTCCATATTGGTTTCTAGTGTGTTCAATAATTTATTAATTTACATTAGTGGTTGAATCCTTTACCATTTTTTAGTTCCTTATCTCTCACCTAGATTTTAGTGGATTGGTCTTATGTAGGTCACATGGTGTGTGAAGGTGCTCGTGCTTATGATTGAAGTGGAAACTAATTATTAGTGACTTCTATCAGACCTTTCATTCATCACCCTCAAGTTGTAGGGATTTAGAATGGCCTCCATGTAAAATATTGATGTGTAGGAGTTCTTTTGGGGAATATTAGTTGTTGATTAACCTTTGTTTTATCCATAAGTATTGTTAAAATATCAAGTAGATGAACCCTAATACATTGATGCATCACCTCCTAAAGTTTAGAGTTTGTTTTCAAGTCTTTTTCTATCTCTTATCTTTGGTAAGATAGTTAGTCTTAGTGATTTGAGCATAGATGATGTATCAGGGGAGCTAGCCCCAAATCTAAAGACTTGCCTCATTTATTAGTCTACCCACACCTATAGGTGATTCAATTATATCAGCTAGATGAGGTAAATTTGAAACCCATACCTCAAGGGTGCAATCTAAATTTATAATAACTATACCAAATGATCTTTAACCATATCAATATTGTAAACATATTGAGGCAAAGTATAAAATCTATAACTATCAATTTAGCATGAATATTATTCCTAAATCTGATGAATAAAGAGCTGAGAAATAAAAATCCATTGAATCAAGACCAAAACTTAATTACATTGACCCATACAGCTTAGCTTCTACCTTATCCATGCCTCCACCAGACATTTCTAAACACTTTTATATAATTGACAAAGGTCTTGGAGAATATAGTACCCATAATGCATTTCATATTTTGAAATTGCAACACAATCTTAAAACCTATGGGAAACCTAAGGCCAAAACCTCTTGTAAGGGGTGACAAACCAAGGGAAAATCTTAGCTAAATAATCCAATTATTTTAAAATTGGCCTCTAGCTTAGAATAAGACCCCTTAGCAAAATATGATTCATGGCTTTACACTATTGAGTTAGCTTACTATTACTAAAGTGAAACGTATCATATTCCTAATCAAATTATGGATCACTTATCTTATGAAGGAAAAATCTTAGGGCTACATCAGTAAGTTCAAATTGAACTAGTGTCAATAACCAAGTATAATGGAACTCATGATATTGGATTTACATTGCATGGGGGTGACACCACATACCTTATTCATATTACAACACTAATAACTAGTGAAAACAATATCGATAGTGACATAGGGTCTGATTATAACATCTATGATGACCTTTCCACTAAAAAACGTATTTAAGCCCCATGCCATTTACACCATTAACCCTATTTATTAACATTTATCATTATCACTTTACCATCCATAATTGATAAATTGACCAACAAGAGTCAACAATACCATTAGAAAAGTTTGAAAATGATGAGGCCATATGCGACTTTATGGGATTGAGGAATCACATTCCTCTAAGAGATCATAAGCAAGGATTTCCTATTAGATTAGATCATGTTATTGGAGAGTTTTTAGTGATGCCATGATGATGTCATAAATGTGTCCTAGTGAGTAGATGAAGTTCCTTGATAGCCTAAGTAACAATGACAAAGTGTGCATATAGTGTGCAATGTGCTTATCCTATTGTGCTTGAAGTTGTCTTGGTTGATCCTCAGATTTTGACTAGTTAGAGATGTTCAGGGATGAGTATGGAGTATTGAGAATGTGTAAGGGGTCTTATTAGAGGTCCATGGTTGTTAGAGTGCTTTTATGCATAAGTGGTACTCATCTGGTTATCCATAGTTTTCATTTAAACACTTTGGGTTTAGTGGAAAAAAATTTGAGTAGGTAGTTTGATGACATCATAATTTCCACATATGGATGAGTCAAGGGGATTTATTAATATTTTTTTGATAAAATTAGTCCCTAGTTTTTATACACTATATCTCAAGTCATGCATCAAAGTGCAATCAAAGATATGAGGGTGTAAAGTTGGCTTCTTAGACATAATTCACTAAGCTCCCATACTTAGCCAAATTTGTGAAGGGTTCAAGCAAAGCCAAGTAAGAATTTTGATGATGTCAACATTCACACATATGGGGGTCTCTAGAAAAAATTATTAGATGGGTTTTTTTAGTTTTGAACCTAGTTTATTTGTGTTAAATTTTAGATCATGAAATAAAGAACATCAAAAGATATGCATGTGCAAAGTTAGGATCCTAAGCATTTTTTATAGTGTTTTTCCATACTTAGCCAAATTTGCAATATGGAAAGAAGCGCTGAGTGAGAATTTTTATGGTGGCATATATCACACATGTGGATATTTCAAGAGAAGGTGATCATATGGGTTTTTTCAATTTTGTACATAGTTGATTTACACTAAATTTTAGATCATGCACCAAAGCACAACAAAAGCTATGCAAGAGCAAATTTTACCTCCTAGACAAGTTCCAAGCATAGTTGGCTCTATGGCAAAAGATTTTGAGAAGGAATTTTAATGGCATTATATATTACATGCATGAAGGTTTCAAGAGCAGTTTGATATATGGCTAGATTCCTTTTTGAAAGGAGAACATATGGTGAAAATTATGAGACATAAGATTAATCTCCACAAAAGATATATATATCCAAAATTGTCTTCTCAGGCATATTTGAAATGGTTACCATACTTAGTCAATTTGCATGATGTTAAATATCTAGACCTAGTGGAGATCTAATGGTTCACAGGAGTTCATACTTCCAGCTCAAATGACATGTGTAGAGTCAAATGGGTCAATATGGTAGTTATTTAACAAAGATAAAGATTGAGAATCTTACAGAAGATCAATGGAACATGTTGTTTTAAGATGTTATGAAGCAATGATATGAGGATAAGTGTTTGAGGATTAATGACAAGCAGAGATAAAGATCAAGCTTCTTCAAAAGATCAATAGTGAGTAGGTGTTCATATTGATAGAGATCAATAGTGTGCATAGACTTTTAATAAAGTACTCAAAATGCATGTGAGGGTGCCAAGTGTCATGATAATGGGGTTTTTGAGCAATATCAAATGATGAGCACTATAAGGTAAGGACCAAGTTTATCTATAGAAATTGATGGTGTGCATTGAGTCAAGATGGTAAGAGTGCACGAGATGAGGTCAAAGTGATAGAGGTTTAACGCTTGAGAATTGGTGCCTATATGTTAAATTTTAAAAGAGATCGATGGTGTGTATTTAATATGATAAATGATAACATGAGATGATTGAAAAGTATCTGAGGTTTAACTATGATCATTTCCATTTAAATATTTAAATTTTACAAAGGGAAAATTTAGTTTGTGGTTTTTGGACTATATCTTTCAATCCAGAATGAATTTAACCATGAATTAAAAAGTAAAGTGGTAGAGGACTTCAGGTTAGATTTGGAAATATGTATTTGAAGATCTAAAAGTGTGTAAAAACAAAGATATTGATCTCCAAAGCTGACTATGTGTTTATGTTTATTTTTCAAGTAACCCAAGAAGGATAATTGAGCTTGTTTTGATATATCTTGATGAATTGGAAATTGTTGAGTGTTATAGACTCCATGAGAATAATCTCTATGTTCTTCTAATGTTTGACCAATCACATATAGTATGAACAATGGTTTTGAAGTTGACTATGTTTTCATTCATAATGACTGTGTGTATAAATAAGTGTTTGAGCTAATTGGGCTTTAGCAAAAGAGTGTTTTGGAGACTGTGATCACTTAAAGATACCAAAAGGGTCATGAAAAATGGGCACATGTTAATGTAAAATATTCCTATGTTCTTTGTTTACTCAGATAAGTGTCAAAGAGATGAATGGGTCTCTATAGGACCTAAAAATAACTTATTCCTATTTAAAATTAGATTGTGCTTAAGTTTGACCTATGTAAGATGCCTTAAGGGTGAAGGCATGTATTATGGCTGACCAAGATGTTGATAAGTCATGATAGCTCTATATATAGTGAAATCAAAGATGATGATTTTTAGACTTTGAGTGGAATATTTGTGAGAGAGAATTGTGCAAGGTGGACGTGAGAGTTGTGAAGTGAAGGATAGGTAGTGTGACTATTGGTGAGTCAATGAGTAGAACAATTTCTTGATTATGTGTATGACCTATATATCATGTTCTTAATATAAAAATATTTATATTTAAATTTGAGGATATGTGAAGAGGTCTGAATGTACATATGAGGATAGTTTGATTGAAGAAGGAAAGAGTTTGTGACATGCCTTTGTGAGAGGCTCATTTGAGATAGAGAGAGAGATTGTGCAGAGGTTAGATAAATAAATATCCATCATCAGGTGTTGAAGACATCATTTCTAAGGTGGATGTGTTTAAAGGAGGGTCTAAAAGACTTGGTCTTACTTAGGATCAACTTCTCCTTGTGAAACAGATGTTTCACTAAACAACTTTGGTCAGGAGGATATGATCAAGGTTTTTTAGTCTAAAGGAGTTGCTCAATCTTTTATTTGTAATTTATATTATAAGATAGTTTGTCATTTGTGTTGTAGGCTTGAGACTAGGTTTTATTCCCCATGAGGGTTTCCCATATTAACTATGTGTTATGTGTGTATGCATTGAATGAATGAGCTCTCTTGTTATTGTTGCTTGATCAAATTGATATATGTTGATTGATTAACAATTTAAAAGACTAAAATTGAAATTGAAATATCTAGGCTCACTTATTCACCACCTTCTTAGTAATTATACCTCTAATAATTGGTATCGTATTAGGTCCTCTGGTAAGGGCTTAACAACTTAAAGGTGATCCAAGGTACAATGGATAGTTATAATATGCAAGGTGGTTTTTATACTAAGCAAGCACTAATGTTCAATGGATCCAATTATGATTTTTTTAGTGATAGTATGAAGACATACATTATGTCTTAGGGTTTGATTTATAGAAATCTATTTTGGATGGTTATGTTTCTCTTATTATTCCTCCATCTAGTGTTGTAGACAAGAAGTTGTTTAAGAACAATTCTAAGGCAATGAATGCTATCACTTATGGTCTTACAGAGACTGAGTTCACCAAATTAATCCATTACACATCTGCCAAGCAAACATGGTATAAATTGAAGATTATTTTTTAAGGAGATTCAAAGGTCAAGCTTGTTAAGTTGTAGACTCACATAAGGCAATTTGAAAGTCTCAAGATGAACAAAAAAGATACTATGACATCATTTTTTTAGAGAGGTGATGAGATTGTGAACATCATCAGAGGTCTTAGAGAGAACCTTGAAGAGGATACTATTGTTAAAAAGGTATTAAGGGTCGTATCCCTCAAGTTTGATATGAAAGTATTTGATATAGAAGATAGTCATGACCTTACTCAGTTGAAGATGGATCAATTGCATGGTATCCTTACTGCCTATGAGATGAGGAAGAATGATGATATACCACTAAAGAAGGAATCATATTTCAAGGCTAAAAGAAGACAAAGAAGAAGTTCCAAGGTAAAAAACTCAAGGAGGATGACATTCCTGATATAGATGAGTATGAACTAATTGCTTTGATTTCAAGGAAATTAAGAATAGGTTTTGGCAAGGATAAAGGTAAGCTACCCCTCAAATGCTTTGATAGTGGTGAGATAGGACATGTTGATAATAAGTGCCATTATCAGTATAAGAATGATGATGATGATGAGCATTATCAAGGTCATACTGATGGAAAGAGATATTTTAGGTTTGATAAAATCAAAAATGGATTCAAAAGGTTTGACAACAAGAAGTAATTCAAACATAAGAAGAGTCTATACACCAAATAAGATTGTAGCTCATCAGATGAGAGTGAAGTTAGTGATTCATAATATGATCATGAAGATGATGGTCCTATTGAAGATGAATAAATATTCATGGCTAAGGAAGGAAGTTTCTCACATCAAAAGGAGCCTACTTGGAGTGATTCAAATGATGATGAATATGAGGTAGACTATGATACTACATTGATAAATGCTCATGAAGAATTGAAGATTGAGAAGAAGATAAAGAATAAGATGAAATATAAACTCATGGACTTTGAGGATAAATTTAATGTGTTTGAGTTGAGAATGGATGAAGATGTCAAAGAGCATGAAGATATGGTCAAGCATCTCAATTATCAATTAGAAGTCCTATCTACAAGCCTGAAAGCTAAAGAAGATGAGTTCTCAAGGTATGCTTTTGAGATTATGTCTTTGAAATATGAATTAGAGAAGTATGAGAACAAGATAAAATCATTTATCAAGTTTGATAAAAAGTTATAATGATCTAGATTATCTCCTAAAGTTTCAAAAGTCATCTAGTGATAGATCTAGATTAGGTTTTAATTAAGAGATAAAAGTTACTTCTCAAGTTAACATGAATGTCAATAAGAACAAGGACAATTAGCCTTTGAAGACAAATAATCAAACAAGGAATAATGGTGCAAGTAGATTGAAGACAAATTAGATCAAACAACTAAATTACATGATGTATGCAAATTTTAATGGTTACTACTATACTTGTAATCAATTTAGACATAGAGCTAGAGAATGTAGAAGACCTGTTAAGAATGAATTTGCATAGAACTATGATGGGGGTCATTAGTCAAAAGGTGTGAGCAAGGTGAGTACTTCAACTATCATGATATAGGACACTTTACAAAACATTTTCCATTCAAGGTAAGACAAGTTGAGTTTCTATCAAGGAGTATAGTTTACTATAGTTGTGAATAAAGAGGTCACATTACTAGATTATACAAGCAAAGGCCTATAAGACAGAATAAGTTTTATCAGGATCCCAGAGTGCAAGATAGAAGGCAAGTGAACTCATGGAGACCAAATGTATTAATTAGTAATTATGATGAGTTTTTAATTTTGAGTAATCTATTTGCTATGGTGGAGAATGCTCTAGATGTTGAAAAGTGCCAAGAGCTCTCATTGACTGCTCATGTTAATAATGAAGAGACCAAGCTCAAGGAGAAGACCAAGCTACTAATTGAGGCTAGTTCTAAGGTAAGTATGGATCCAATTGAACATCCTACTATTATTAGGCAAGATTCATGCAAATAATATCAATTATTGATACCTAGTGATGAGTTTCCAAGATGCAAGTTTGATGCTTCAAATGAAAGGGTATGTCAAGATTCCATAGTTACTCCATGTGTTGTCAATTCTATCTTTGAAGAAAAGGAGAGTGATATAAAATAAGAACTAGTTGTCATAGTTCAGACTAAGAATAAGAAGAACAAGAGAAAGAAGTATTATAGTTATAAGAGGATTTTAGTGGTTATTAAGGAGGTGTAGGCCACTCCTGGCTTCACTTTATTTTAGAGCATTTTGGTACAAAAGATGTCTTTGTCTATGATTATTAAGAGACTCTTTTTAGTAAATTAGAAAGTGTGACTGTGGTGTTCTTGATATGGTTCTAGAAGAATAGATTTGAGTATTCTTAGTTGGAATAGGTATGTTCAGGTGGAAAATATGTTGAGGTGATGTTATGATGTTGATAATTGTATCTGGAGCAGTCTGTAGGATCAAATTAAAGGTTCCCAAATGGAAAAGGAGGATTTATGTTTTGTCAAGATAATATTTTTGCATATAAATGTTTGTTGACCTTATTATAACATTATATAGGTGGTTTTATGGTTTTAAGGTATGTTGAAATCAATTTGGATATTTTTGTTAGCTCTCAGGTTTCCCAGTTTGTGCTTAAGAGCTTGTAGGTCCTAAAATGGGTTAAATAAAGTCAAGGTTTTCAATGGTTTGGAAGCTCAAATTTTGGTCTAGAAGTGTGTGATAGGTGTCTCCATGTGTGAAAAAAATTTTAGAGATGTGCATTGACCAGAAGGAGGTTTGTCGACCCTATTTATTTTGAGATTCTAGGGTTTTAGGCTATGCTAGAAAAGTGGTTTGCCTTATGAGTTGATATTTGAGGATTATTAACATGTTGAATGGTCTAAATGGGTGGTCAAATAAAGCCTCACAAAGAATTGAATGTTTGTGGTTCTCATGTTATTCAAGTTTTTGTCAAGTTGGAGGCCTAATTGTGTAGTTGGTTTGTGAAGAAAATATATTTTAGAGGATGAACTAGTAGTTATAAATTAGTGTGTTTATGTGGGCATATGAGAAATATCTAGATATGAATTTTTAGGTCCTTAATATTTGTTACTAATAGTTGTGGGCACTAGGCTCTACAAGTTTCAGGTAGGGCTACAAGGATTCTGGCAGGCCTAGTGTGAAGACTTAGTGTTTTTACTAAATTTATCCAAAAAGAGCAAGGTATGTGATTTTCAAGTTGAGTTATCAAGTTTTTTTAGAACACATTTCATAACTTGTGATTGGTATGAAGCTTTATTGGTGGTCATGGAAGTGTCTTAAGAGAAAAGTCTAGTAAGCCTATGTGGTGGTTCTTCATGGTGTGTAGAGATCTGAAGATGCTCAAATAATTTAATGTCTCAGAGATCTTAGGTGGAGTCCATCTTAGAGGTTTCCTGGTGATTTTTATCAAATTTAAATGTTTTATGCATTCTATCTTCATTAGTTTTTGTGTTTGTGAAGAAGAGTGTTGACATGGAGCAAGAGGAAGGTGTCAAGGCAAGAAGAGGGAGGCTCAAGGTAAGGGGGAGTTTGTATCATATTTCTAAGATGGTTTGTTCCTATTTATGGTATTTTTAGGTCCTCAATATTAGTTAGTTCCCACTTTGTCATTATGTCAAAGGGGGAAAATTTTCCTATTGTGGGAGTACTTGAAGAGATATAAGGTGAGCTGTCTATTGCTACATATGATGGTTGTTGACATCAATGACAAAGGTAGAGATTATTGGAAAATTATTAGTGATGTCATGATGATGTCATGGAAGTGTCTTGGTGAGTGGATAAAGTGCCTTGATATCCTAAGTAATAATGATAAAGTGTGCATAAAGTGTGTAATGTGCTTATCCTAGTGTGCTTGAAGTTGGCTTCATTGATCCTCACAGTTTGACTAGTTAAATATGTTCAGGGATGAGTGTGGAGTATTAAACATATACAAGGGATCTTATCATAGGTCCATGGTGGTTAGAGTGCTTGTGTGCATGAGTGGTATTCATCTGGTTGTCCATAGTTTTCATCTAGATACTTTGGGTTTAGTGGTAGAAAATATAAGTAGGTAGTTTGATGATGTCATAATTACCATGTATGGATGATTCAAGGGGAGTTAGTCATATGGTTATGATCACATTTATACCTATTTGATATGTACCAAATCTCAAGTCATGCATCAAAGTGTATTTAAATATATGAGGGTGCAAAGTTGGCTTCTTAGACAAAATTTACTAAGTTTCCATACTTAGCCAAATTTATAAAGGGTTCAAGCAAAGTCGAGTAAGCATGTTGATTATGTAAGCATTCACATAAATAGAAGTGTCTAGAAAAAATGATCATATGGGTTTATTCAGTTCTGAACTTAATTTATTTTTGCTAAATTTTAGATCATACACTGAAGCACATCAAAATATATTCATGTGAAAAGTTGGGCTCCCAAGCATTTTTTATAGTGGTTTCCCATACTTAACCAAATTTTCAATATAAAAAGAAGAGCTGAGTAAGAATTTTATGGTGGCATATCTCAAATGTGTGGATGTTTTAGGAGAAGGTGATCATATGGGTTTGTTTAGTTTTTTTCATAGTTAATTTATGCTAAATTTTAAATCATGCCCGAAAACATGGTAAAAGTTATTCACAAGCAAAATTGGCCTCCAAGATAAGTTCCAAGCATAGTTGGATATGTGAGAAGATTTTGAGAAGAAATTTTAATGGCATTATATCTCACATGTGTGAAGGTTTCAAAAGTAGTTTGATACATGGTTAGATTCATCTTTGAAAGGAGAACATATGGTGTAAATTACAAGACATGAGATTGATCTCAACAAAAGATATATCTATCCAAAATTGGATTTTTAGGCATATTTGAAATGGTCCCCATAGTCAATTTGCATGATATTAAATATTTAGACCTAGTGGAGATCTAACGATTCATGAGAGTTTGTACTTATAGATCTAAAGGCATGTATATAGTGAAATGTGTCAATATGACAATTGTTTAGGAAATATAAAGATCAAGCATCTTATAGAAGATCAATGGAGCATGTGTGTTCCAAGATGTCAGGAAGTAGTGAGATGAGAATAAGTGTTTGAGGGTTAATGACAAGAAGAGATAAAGATCAAGCTTCTTTAGAAGATTAATGGTGAGTGGGTTTCATACTGACAAAGATCAAAGATGTGCATGGAATTTTAGTAAATTTCTTATAAGACATACAAGGGTGCCAAATTTCATGATCATAAGGGTTATAATCAAGATCAAATGGTGAGCATTGTAAGGTAAGGACTAGGTTGATCTAAAAAAATTGATGGTGCACGTTGAGTCAAGATTACAAAAGTTCATGAGACGAGGTCAAAGTGATAGAGGTTGTTATTTTTGCTTGATCAAATTGATATATGTTGATTGATTAATAGTTTAAAGGACTATAATTTAAATTAAAATATCTAGGCTCACTGATTCACCCCTAGTAATTATATCTCTAACACATGCTACCTATTTCAAAGAGTGGGTGAACTTCCCTATCAAAAAATAAAAATAAAATTAAACATTGAGGTCTAAAAGTGAAAACTTCTTTGAGACACTTTCTAACTAGGGAAACAGTAAAGAGAAAGGCAAGTCCATTAGATGGGGATGTTCACCCCTCCTCTTATGAAGCATAAGAAACCTATAGTCCAAATCCTATTAATGAATCATAGATTAATACATAGGAATGAAAAAAATTTATACATATTGTTCAAGAGTGCCCTAAAGTATATATTTCATGGCCTTTGTCAACATTAAGATATTTTGATTCATACTACTTGGGAGAATTAGATGATCCATTCTGGCTAGAGGACTTTTCCATTGCCAATTAGTTTAACTCCTTGCCAACTATTTTAGATGATGGTTCTAAACTTATTATGGAGGACACTTTAGAGGTTAATATTAGGACTCCAAAGGACCCAAAATGGATTATATTAGGCATTCCCCTCATTGAAGAGGAATGTGAATTTTTCAAATCCCTTTTGAGGGAGTTTGTTGACATATTTGCATGGTCCTATTTAAACAGTCCAAGTTTTGACCTTGCCTTGGTTTTACATCAAATTGTTATACATCCTGATGCCAAGCCCATTAAATATAAGTTATGTAAGATGTATCCTCATATTTCTATGCTAGTCAAGAAAGATTTGGAAAAATTCTTAGATGTGAAATGTATTAATCCAATTGATTATTCAAAGTGGATTTCAAACATTGTGTTAGTGAGTAAGAAACTAGAAGGTATTAAAATCTACACTGATTTGAGAGAGATAAATAAAGCCTACCTAAAAGATGACTTTTCTTTACCTAATATTGACATGATAGTCGATTCAATGACCAAATATGAAATGCTTTCTCTCATGGATAGATTTTTAGGGTATAATTAATTCAGAATTGCATCAGAAGACTAGCACAAGATAATGTTTACTAATCCATAAGGAACATTTTATTCTCATTTGATTCTATTTAGACTTAATAACATAGGGACACATACCAAAGAGGCATGATATGATGCATGAAGTCATTGAAGAATATTTTAATGACATCCTAGGTAAATCAAAGACCTATGTTGATCATCTAGCCATACTATGAAGAATATTTGAGAGGATTTTATAGTACAACATCAAGCTTAATCTGAAGAAGTGTGTATTTAACATAACTTTTGGAAAACTATTAGTCTTCATTATCTCTCATAGGAGAATTGAATTATACATATCCAACATTTGTGTAACTATATAAATGTTGTTTCCATATACCTTAAAGTAAATCCATAGTTTGTAAGGCAAGATATAGTCTATCTCATGCTTCATATCATAGTTAGTTAATAAATGCCACCCATTTACACACTTAATGAAGAAGAATGTTATGTTATCCTAAAATGAAAAGTGACATAAAGCATTTGATCATCATAAGGAATATCTTACCAACCCACCTTTTTTATTTCCACCCACACCAAAATAGTCAATTTTACTTTACCTTTTAGTGACTGAAAATGCCTTGGGGGCACTTTTGGCACAACACAATTAACAAAGTAAAGAGCACGCCATGTATTATCTGAGCCACACATTAGTTGTGTATGAGCATATTTATTCATAGATTAAAAAATATTGTTTAGCAATGGTTTTCACATCCAAAAATTTATGTCATTATATGCAAAACAACAAGACCATTATTACTACTAAAGTAGATCTACTCAAGTATCTACTTTCTAAAATAGCTCTACATGGTTGCATGGAAAAATAGATCATGTTATTGAGCAAGTTTGAAATTGAATATGCTAATTAGAAGGCCATTAAGGGGAAATTATTTTCATATCATCTTGTAGAAGCTCCTCTTCAAGATACTCAATCTCTTACATTTGGATTTCTAGATGAGGCCATTATGACCACTGAAGAAGCAGAAGCACCTTTTAAGGTTGAATAGTGGAAGATGTACTTTGATGGAACATTCAACACATGTAAATTAGGTGCCAAAATATTATTTTTTATGCCACAAGGGGTTATTATTACCAATTCCTTTCATATTGGATTTCCCTATACCAATAATATAGCCGAGTATGAAGCACTCATTATAAGACTTTCTCATGTAGTACATTGGAACATTCAACTTTTACAAGTGTATGGTGATTCTTAATTAATCATCAATCAGGTCAAAAATTAGTACCAGACCAAGAATGAGAAGTTGGTATCCTATAAATAAATGGTCAATACTCTTAAGCAATAAATTGACAACATCTAATTTAAAAGAATACCTCAAGCTAATAATATAATAGTTGATGTCATGGATACCATTGGATTTGTTATAGCTCAAATTTGTAACCTTGAGAGAGTATCTCAAGCCCTCTCAATTTGGATATATAATGGGATTATTATTAGGCTGTGGGTGACCTTTAGATAGACTAAACCTCTAGAATATAGGGCTAACTCCCCTTGATGTATAAGTTAGGCTCACTACACTACTTGCTAGAAAAGGAAAAGGGAGAGAAAAGACATGAAATAAACCTATCTAAGGAGGTGATATAATAAAACAACACCCTCCAATTGAATATCATGCACTTAAGAACATGTATTAGGACTAAATATGATTACACTTCTCAAAACAAGGACCTTAGAGCATGAATGTTTCAAAATAGAGTTCATAGTCAATACATTGAATGAGAGGGTTGCTTAAGAAGTCTAAGTAAGGCACTAATGACTAAAAATCCACTTTCAAACCATGCATAAATACATAAAACTCACCATGTGAACTTCAAGAAGACAATCCATTTACAAATAAGCAGGAAAGGACAAATGAGAGAGAATACAATCATTACTAATAACATTCATCAACAATCACATAAGTATACTAGTTGCAAGCATGTGAGGAGGTAATAATCAGATTTATTCATTATTCAAAGGCACAGTAAAAGTGTTTAGTTGAGCAAGGATTCACCATACCCAAAAAAAGGATCCATACAAAGCCAAACAAGGTTGCATTCATAGAGAATGAGAGAATGAAGAGAGAAAGGGCACATAAGAGAGAAATTAACAAGTTTCCTTCATGAAAGAGCAAGTTACAACAAGGATTTGTTATAGAGTAGTCCAATAAACTCCTTCAACATGTTTTGAATTATGCAATCATGTTCTTCTATAGAGTTGGAAGAGGAGACTTAAATGATTCATCATCCATTCAAAACTACCCATCTTGGCTTGTGAGGAAAGACAGATGGCATTCTCGATCATCAACTAACTTGAACTAACTTTTTTCTTGTATTTAAAAATTGGCATATCATTGAGGATTCATCATACTAAATTTATAGTGATAATCATCTCTTCTTAGGTGTCTTGAAACCCATTGGGTCTTACTATGCCTCTCTTGCCCAAATCACTCAAATCTTGATTTCATCTTCATGACTACAAATTATCTAAATGAAAGGACTCTCTCAATATTAATTAAATTATGTCAACCCATTTGGATGCATCAAACACTCAAAACCATCTCATTTTGCACCTAAATTTCATATCTATCTTTAATTCCTTGTAACCCTCAAAACACACAAAGCTCTTTATGTAGAACAATCCATAGATGATATTGGTAAAATGAATAGTTTTTAGTGCATATTATGCCCTTAAAACTCTATGCAAAATTTCATGTCCTAATATCAAGTGAAATTACAATTATCCACCTATTTTCTCTCCAAGTAGCCCTTAATTAGGCCTTTAAGCCTATAAACTAAGTTTTGGTTCCATTGATCTCCCAAAAATGTGAAACTCTAAATAAGTATTTGATTCACTTTAGGGATATTTTGATCACGTTCCATGAAAAATTTGGGGTTTTTAAACTTTATACAAATGGGTGAACCAATAAATGGTCAAAACCTTAGCTTAGGTACCTATTCAAGAATGAGAGGCATTTTAAGTGGTTTTTAATGAAATTTTTAGGTTATAAAGCTTGATAATGACCTGTTAATGTATATAACACCATGTAAAAATTGGATATATTTAAAATAAGCTCTTCCAAAGGTCTTCCATAGGTCTATAACTAAGCTTCTTGAGAGACATAGTGACATAGTCACCTTTTGGCCCAAGTTAGTGTCTTTAATGGTTTATATACTCCCTTAGTAGACCTAAAAAAGTGTTTATAAGTATATTTAACCTCTACTTAGTCTTAAAAATCCTTGATACCTGGTTTGAATACCATTCCTTACCCTGTATATCCACCAATAGGCCTATAACCATGCATTTAGAGTCAATTTTGTATAGTGTACCTTCATATGTGCCAACTGTAGGTACAAGAAGGTGATAAAAAGAGCTAGGAAGGTTTATATAATCATTTAACGGTTAAAAAATTCCACTTTAAGACAATTTATGTTATATCTCTCTCATTACATCACTAGAAAGCTTCTTACCAGCTTAAGACCAACTTATAGTCTTAACAGTGGCTCATAAATACTAGGGCCTATTATTATCTCATAATGAAACAATATGGAATTATTAATAACCATAAAGCATCTATAAACACAATTCTTACCATTCAAAATTCAACATACAAATGAGCATAAGAAATATCTTCTTGGGCTAGGTAGGCTATGTGAATGAGGTTGAGAGAGAGATTTAGGCCTAATCAGCTATCTTATTATTTAGATTTTATTTAAAAACACCTTAAAGAGGTATTTATAATCCATAATTACCAATTTAAATATTCCTATTTACCATTTTTATTCATTATGACTTCTGCAACCTCCATCAACTCATGCTTAGGGGTTGTGGCTAGTTTTGAAGCAAAGACCCTAGTATACATTTTTAGATGTTTCATCTTATTATTCTAACTTTGAAACATTTTGGATCCCATGTATAGGTTTTTTAAATATTCATATTGGTTTTAATAATCCAAACTTATCATCTCCAACTCAAAATTTGTATAAATTCTCCTACTTTTATGAATAGGCCTGAACAGTTCGAATAGGCCTCTATGAGCTAAGAGTTCCCTTTTTTCTCACTTTTGTAAGATTATAAAACCTCATGAAATTTAATATTGAATTAATAATCACATTTTATAACCTTTATGTTTCAAACTCACCCTCTACCAATCTCTTAATCCTTCACTTGACCTCATATACAAGACAACCCTATGTTTTGTCACATGTAGGTTTGTGTCTCTTCGTTAGGTTTACCTTACTACGATAGGGTCAAAGATTTTTTGGGACCCAAAAGTGAGTATTAAATACACTAAACATACTCACATTTTTTTCATATTATTTATACATTGAATCTAACCCTTGAAACATCATCTCTAATGCAAGAGTTATTGCATTTCATGTGAAAAGGAAACCTACAAGTCTACAGACCTATAGGTATTATTTTTTGTCATTTTAGCCTCATTTATCCTAAATATTATACAATTTTATAAATGAATAAAAAATAAAAAATTTAATAACATATTTCATTATGTTGTGACCCTCAAATAACACTGCTAATTTAGCATTTGTTACCTTTTAGGGTCACCTCTATGTAGGCTGGTTTATACACAGTCTCAAACAGTTATGATAGTAGGATTGTCTTATTAGGTTGGTAATGATATTTCCATATTTTTAAATCTATTTTAGAGATCTATTATAACTTTTAAATATCACTTGAAACCACTACCCACCCAATCAACTTTTCATTAAACACTAACTCTCATTAGATGGCTAATATGGGCATGTAGGTCCACATTTAGACCTTATATTGTCAAGTTCCATTATATGATACATTTTAAGACTATTTAAGTATTTTTATAGTTAAAATTAGTCTAAATTTTCCAATTATATTTTCATTTGTATTTATAAAATCTCAATTTGTCACTTATCATTTCAAACTAGTCGCTTTCCTCCTTGAGAGTGCAACAAACATGTGTACGCATATTAGGCTCTCCTAGGTGCAAAGCCTCAATGTCAGGGATTATTGAGGGAGAATTTATGATTTTTAATACTTGAATATAATTCACATTCATAATTTCAAAACATCCACATATGAAAACCTCATAAAAACCTCAAGAAAATTGCCTACAACTCTATTTAGGCATGTACTTAGCACAAAAAGAAGGTTTTGATCACTCTTTACTACCACATGTGACAAAAAAAAGTGTGTAATATGATGTGATTGGATTTTATAAGGAATTAAAACACTTTAAAATCATTCCTTTATCACTAAAAAGTTCATATTTTCATTGAAAGTGCCTAAAACCAATCTTGCAAGGTTTAGATAGGATTTAAGACCACCCTACCTTATTAAGGATTGTTCATAAAGGAGGGGCCACCAATATGATGATTATAGAAATTAATTTTAATTCCATTATTACCCCCTCATATTTTAAAAGTTTTAAGTTCCAAATCTAACTATACCATATGGACCAAACATGTGAAATTGGTCATTGTGAGATTGCCAAAGGAGTGATGGAGGAAAGGAAGCATTTTATAACTTGAGTGGACTTGTACCTATATTCAAAACATGTATTTGGCCTAGGGAAACTGAAGAGACATATCTTGAATCATTTACACTTAAAAATCAACCTCCTTAATACATACAAATGGATGGCAAGCCTCTTCTAAGTGTTGAAGCTCAATTATAACTACTTTTCATCATTTGAAACTAACTTGTCATGAAATATATTCCAAATTCACATTTTAAAATTCTTAAAAAATAATTTTAATCACATTTATATGTGGTATTCACCCTTTTTAGGTCTTAAAGTGATATTTTGACAATTTTACATAAGCTAATGACTTATAGAAGAGTTTGAAACATGATTTATTGACCTTGAACATAACATGAAACCTATTTGGGCACTTTTATAGACTACAGGGAGTATGAAATAACCATGAAACATGAAATGTGGCTTTAAAATACATCTTTAACCCTTAGAATCACTTGAAATTTTAAAACATGACATAAAGTGACTAGACAAACTTAGGACTAGAATAGGCCATTACCTTAATTTTGTCAAATTTACCTTAAACTATGTTAATATGCATTAAAAAAGGACTAAATTTATTACCTTATCATATGATATCCAAGGCTAATAGGATCCATGTTTTATATCATAGACAGATCAAGGGATTATTAATTTCTTGTAGAACATCTCTTAGCACTAGGACATGAACAATTAGTTGTCAAGATGGTTTGTGACATTTTTGATCCCACATATCCCTGGTATTAAAACATATACACATATATTAAATACCAAATCATGCCCCCTAACTTATCATTTAAAAAATTAAAATCCTTCACCCACAAATCCTCTCGTTATACCCTACTTTGACTAACCTTGTATCATAAAAGCTATGATGGAACTTTGATTCATTGTTTACCTTCGGTAGAATCTAGATTGTCATTGAGGGAAGTTCATGAAGGAGTGTGTGGATCCCACACTAGTGGGTTAATCTTAACCAAAAAGTTACTACGTATTTGTTATTACTAGCTAACTATGGAAGTAAATGTAGTTACATATGTGATAAGGTTGGTCAAGTGTCAAAAACATGCTAATCTAATTCATGCTCTAGCTAAGACACTTAAACAATTGATGACACCATGGTCATTATCAATGTGGGGACTCAACCTCATCAAGAAGATCATTCCTACATCCTCCAATGGTAAAAAAAAAGTCTTAATTACTACTGAGTATTTCACTAAATGAGTAGAGGCTATTCTTCTCACTTACATAAGTGAAAAGCAGATATCCAAGTTCATATTCAACCACCTCATCTTCCATTATGACATCCCCTCCAACCTTATATTTTATAATGGTGAATCATTTAAAAACAAATATATGAAATAAATTTATACCCAATACTACATCAAATAACATTTATCTACTACCTACTACCCATAAGGCAATGGCCAAGCTGAGTCTTCTAACAAAACCATTGTCAATATTCTAAAGAATATTACCAATGATTCTGGTCACAATTAACATTTACAACTATTTAATGCCTCTAGGCATACCATAACATATTTCATACTTTAATAGGAGATACACCCTATTCACTTTTTTATGAAATTAAAGCCATTATTCCTATTGAGGTTGAGTTGCCTTCTCTCTAAATTTCATTATAGTGCATCATCGATGATGAGGTCTAAAGAGTATCTCATTTGCAATAGCTAAAATTACTCGATGAAAAACACTTGAATGCCTTGAATAATCTATAAGCATATCAAAACCGATTAAAAGTCCAATATTATAGGCACATTAAGAATTATGAATTTGATCTTGGTGACCTAATGTTAAAAGAGAATTAAAAAAATTTAAATGATGAAACAAAGAAAAAAGAAAAGTTCCAACCAATTATTCAACTATACTTTAGCAACATTCAACGGTTGATGATAGAATTTAGTTCCAATAGTTTTATAAAAATTAAATGTTTTAATGATAGTATATGAAAGTAGTATGATAGAGGTCTTGGAAATTGCATATTTCATTTTTTATTTTGTTTTATTCATGCCAGTGATTACAACCACCTTTGGGAAAATCAATGTCCCACCTTGTGCTACTAATTATAATCACCATTGAGCAAATTAGTACCACTAACCCTTTACCATTGTTTCCTAATTATAACCACATTTTGTAAAATTAGGAATAATAATTTCACCATGTATTTCCACATCACCTTGTCATTACTATTTCCATTACCTTTCCATTTACCTATACCTAAACTTATTGGTACTTAGTTATATTCCTTTTATGTAGGAAAAACTACAATGACTTGAGGTATTTAAAGACTATGTAGGCAACGCTAAATTTACATTGAGGTCATTTTAGTCACCTATTTTACATTCTCTTACCATTTTTTAAGTTTAGATCATGTTGTATCTCATAATTCTTGATCGAGTTGAGATAGCGAAAACACCAAAACACAGGAAACCATATCCAATATTTCACCACTGAAGGTGGAATTACAATGACTTGAGGTCCTATAAGACTATATAAGTAGCACTTGATTCATGTTGAGGTCAGCTCAGTCACCTATTTTCCACACTCTCACCATTTTATAATCATATTTAAGATTGAATGCTCACCATTTTATGAGTATCTTAACCTATACTCTCGTTAGTTTGTGAGTTGGACCATTCTATCTCCTAATTCTCAATTGAGATGAGATGCCTAGAAAATTCTAAAAAACATTTGAAATAGTTTGAAATTTTCCTAAACATTTGTAAAAGGCCTAAAAAAATCACAAAAATCACAAAATCATGAAATTTGGCCGAGAATTTCCATGCAAGATATAAAGCCATCAAAATTTTCTAGGATGGGACATCTTATCTATTCATATTAATTTTTAGATCACCTTGGTATTTTTCCTCCTAGTTATGGGAGAACTACATTAGCCTGAGGTCTGCATAAAATATGTAGGTAACACTTAGGTATATAGGGTATCTCAAGTTAACTCTACCACCTTTCTTTCTTTTTTAACCACTTATTTGCCTTAAGGATCCAAGGACTCCTAACTATTTCATGAGTAACCACTTGTCATTTAGTTTCTCCATTTTTATTGGCCTTAGTCTTATGCACTCATCATTTGGTGAGTTGATGTTGTGATCATTGTGTATTTAAATCTAATGCACTGATGACCACTTAGATTTTCTAATGATCTTATTATTTTGTGAGGAACTATTGCCTACATTCTTGCCATTTTGTGAGCTCATTCTCATTCCAAGCCTTATATGTAGTAAACATTATGAATTACCAATTTAGTTCATTTGTGGATACTCATCTCTTGACTTTTAGTGTGGTTTTATTCTAAACCATACTCTATTTCACTTATATGATTTGTTTGTGTTGATATTTTCATGACTGTGAATGTCATCCCCCTCTTTTCTTATGCACTTGCCATTTTTCAAGATCATTCCCATTTTATTTTAGAAGTTAATATTTTTTTCTTATCATCCATTTTCTTCTATCTCATATCTTGGTAGAACTTCATTTGGACTAAATTTCACATTGGATCTTGTGTCCATAGAACTATGTAGGTAATGTCTACTTTCATAGTGCATCTAGAGTCAGTTTAACAACCCATTTATTTTATTTTATTCCCCCCATTTTATTTTTTTGTGTCATTTTTGACTATAACCTAGGGGTAATGTTTGCTATATTATTTTTGTCATTGTTCCCTATAACCTAAGGGCAACCTTGTGCTAGTTGTTCTTGTGTTGTATTACCCGTGTCATTGCTATCTAGATTTAGGGTCACCCTTTCACCAAGAGTAACACCTCTATTACACATATAAGAATATTTTTTTAAAATTTGTACTAGCATTTTGATTAATCATTATTTGTGTATTATCGTTTATTCAGTTTCATTTGTTTACCTTTGTGTGTTTAGAATTAGTTTATTTAATGCACTTTTCTTTTATTTGGATTATATAGTTGTTTTAATTATTTTATTTTACTTGTTTGTATATTTGTTTTTTAATTTTATCTATCTTTATTTGTTCTATTTGTCTTGTCTTTTTTATATTGCATGTTTGTTTATAGTTGTTTGTTTTGATATTGTGTTTGTTTGTGTCATGTTTTATTTGATTTTTTTTTAATTTTTGTTTATTATTGCTTTGTTGTTTGTTTGTTTAATTATTTTTTTTATCGGTGTTTTATTTATGTGTTTTGTTGTTTTGTTTGATTGTTGGTGTTTTGTTGTTATTGTTGTTTGTGTTTATTTAGTTTTTTATTTATTTGTTTGTTAATGTGTTGTTTGTTTGTTTGTCTGTGTTTTATTTATTGATGTTTTATTTTTCATTTTTATTTATTGGTGTTTATTTTAGTTGTTTTTTTGTTTGTTATCTTATTGCTTGTTTATAGCCTTGTTTATTATTTTATTGGTTTTTTATTAGTTTTGTTTATTTACTTGTATAGTTTATTTGTTTATTTATTCTACTAATTTGTATAGACTTAGTTTGTTTGTGTTTAGTTTATTTATTTGTTTGGTTTGTTTTCTTTTTGTTTGTTTTTTATTTTTATTTTTCCGTAGTGGCTTTTTTGTTTCTCAGTTTCCATAAGATTATTTCAGTTTATTTACTATTGATTAATTTGACCCCAAGTCAAATTAGGTCAAAACCCTATATAATTAAAACTTTTCATAGGTCTCCTAGGGTGTAAAATTTATACCATGGTCTTAATGAGGTCAAAAATTATGTTTCCACCCTTGTCACATTTGTATAGTTTGTCATAAGTCATTCTAAGGTCACATTTTGAGTGATTTAATGAAGTGGTATGGTTTTCATAAGAATAAAATTGTTTTAATAGGATATTAAATGTTCCAAATGTTATAATATGTTAGATAAATTATTTTGAGATTGATAAAATATAGGTGCAATGTTCTTCCAAGAAGATCAAGTAGTTTTAGGTAGTTGTATAGCCTATATAATAGCTATGACACATGGGAAGTATTCAAAAGTGTCTATTTAGGTCTCCTCATTTAATTTCCATGATTGGGAAGCTTTGAAAAACTTGAAATTAATAAAAAATGACCTCTCTCTCTCTCATTTCTCCCTTGGACAAGTCAAAAGGGTCAATCAATTTTAGCTTGGTATGCATAAGAGGAGGTGAGTTGGAGAAAGTGATTTTGGTGGGTGATAGTAATCAGTTTTTAATTTTAATTCATGGTAATAGTTATAGGTTTAATTATTTGTGCTTCATGAACCATTTATAAGAAGGTTAGCTTCTCAAAACTGCTTGCACATCCCCAACACCTCATTTTTCCCTCTCTATTTTCATTAATTTGAGCAAGAGAAGCGTTGTGCATGATATTGAGGAGTATTAGCATCCTTTTCTCATGATTTTAAGTTTGGTTTTCATGTGTGGATAAGAATAAACAATCAAAATCATTCCTTATACTAGGAAGTGAACATAGTGATGGTCTGTAGAGTATATATTGACAGTTGCAAGTGAAAGTATGGATTGAAGTTTGAAGAACAAATTTAAATGAACAGTATTTAGTACATGTGTCTTTTGAACCTCATTTGATCACATCAATCACCTATATTTAAGTCATAATAGATTTAGCCACTTTTATCATCTTTGGGTAGTATGCATTTTGACTGTATATACTTTAGAGATTGAATGTCAATGATTTGAGAGGAGTTAAAAAGTTGTATTATGTGATATGTAATAGATATCCACCATATCTAATTCCATAGCATATTCAAGGTTTCCATATAATTCCATTGCAAAGGATTGGGTTCCCAAGATGGTAAAAATATTCACCATAATTAGCTTAGATGGAGACCAATAGGAGTAAGGATGCCACAGAGGTCTGAGTGTTGAGGAAGCCTAGAGTTTCATGTTATGAAGAGATTATAAAAGTGGAAACAATAAGGCTAAACTACATAAAAGGTTTAATATTGGTTTTGAAAGCCAATTCTTAGCTCATTATCATATAATGTCTTCACTTACAGGCAAAATTTCTAATAATAACATGAGTTCAATCTAAAGAGGTTGAGTAGTGTGGAGGTGAAGATGTTTGAGCTCAATAGAAACCTCCAAATAGGTATAATAATATAAAGAGGATCAAGGTGACAATGGTGAGGCCATTTTATGAAGACATACCTAGAACCATGGATTGAGAAAGTTATATTGGAAAATTTTTACCTTAACTTATCTGAATAAGGTTTTGTTCATACATTAGGTCATGGTGAAGTGTCTTGAGGTATGAACAGTCTAAGTTGTTTCTATATTTTAGATCGAACCTAGATTAATTTATTGACATAATAAACTATTTTTTTGGTAAATATAAGGTGATGTAAGTAGGTTTCAAATTCAATAAAATTCTCACTATAGACTTTCAGTAAGCTACAATACTCTTGAAGCTAAATTGATCCTACAACACAACAGTAACTTGTAGTGGAATGGCTACATGATTTATAGGAATGAAATGAGCTCAATCAGGTGTAAAATTATATCCAATTATTAAAATATAAAAAATTATGCAAATATATTCATGCATATGACCACTTACAAGTCTCATATCCCCAAACAGCACTTACAGTTAGTCTACAAACCCATAGTATGTTGATGGTGGGAGATAAGAAGCATGGCCTATAGGTATAGTGACTCTATTTGGTTTTAAATAACCTAATGACATCAAGAGGATGTAAGATCATGAAAAATAATGATTAAACATAATATACACATATAAGGGTTCCACTTTCCTAAGGTGAATGTTGACAGTCTGTTACCATCACATGATAGTTTGTGCCAATGAAAGGTCTTGGATAACATACAAAGATATAAGATGAATAACCATGTTTAATGTAGTATCATAATTATATATGTCATCATAATATGAGTCATATATATATTAAATAGAGAGGTTGAACTAAAACCTCAACCTATAGTCAAACCCAACTCTACATACAAATCCTACACATAGCCATCAACTCTATAAGCTAGTCTTAAGGGATTTGGAAGTTTGAAGACTCTAAAAGAGTGATCTAACCATGAAAATTGGTGTATAACATATTCAAGACATATTATATCCCCCATATCCTCAATCTAGAAAAGTAAATAGGGGATATACCCTCTATTTTATCTCAGAAAAGGACACTCCAGGAGTAAGATGATGATAGGTTTGGTGTGTGAATGAAGAATAGAGGAAAGGGAGAATAAAGAGGCTCTACATAATAGGTTGAAATATTTATCTAAGAATGAATTAATGTTATGAATTACATTTATCTTTTAAAAACCACTCAAAGGTGGTCATTGGCATATAAACATAGCTAGGCATATTAGGCCTAAAACTAGGCCTAAGCCCTAATGATGCTCAACTTCACTTATAAAACCATATGGACACTCCAATATAGTTCATATCCTTCAAGGGGAGGTATAGGGTTGATCAAGACCATTGAGTTTTAGAGTAACAACATTGAGTGGTTAATTTGACCAAAAACCATCTTAAGGGTACACAAAATGCAAGACAAAGCTCAAGAGGCAATTTTCAAACACTCATATATGTACAAACCAATTGCATGGTGACTCAAGAACTTAGAGAGAGTCTAAGGGAGTCCTATAATCCAAATTTTTGGAATTAGTTATAAGGTTGGATGTTTCACCTTTATGAACTATCAATAAAAAGCAAAACCTCCTAAAACCCTTGTTAGAACCCAATGAAGAAGAAATAGATAGAGATGCACTCAAAATTAGTCAATTGGTCTAGAATTTAATTTGGACTTGTCTATCACTCTCCCATGATTCTTCCCACCCAATTATTCTATACTATCACTTATATAAATGAGCATATTTCAATGTTTCTTGCAAGTTTTATTTTATTTTATAGGTAAAAAAGAGAATGAATAGGTGAGATCCATTGAAATAGGTATGTAGGGAATTATTCAAACTCTATATATTAATTTCTCACCATAGATAAACATATAAATACCTTTGCTAAATAGTTCACTATAGGTAGTCTTAAACATATAGTGAAAATGAGAGGTGACTACCTAGTGAGAAAATGAAAGGTTTGTTTTTGGATATTGTTAAGGTTTATTTCATGGAGTAGAAGATATGGGGAATTTTAATAGGTGTCCTAACACCTCTTCCACAAATTTCCTTAATAAATTACCAATCATCTTGATGACAAACATAAAGATTGAGTCTTAAAAGATTAATAAGTGACTATTGATATTGAATATAAGTGTCAAGAGGAAGGATACCAGTAGGGAGGTATCTGATGAATTTCACATCATTTTTCCAACCTCCCTAATATATTACATATGTTTCAATTCTTCCTATTTTAGTGTCAAGTGGTCAAGTAAACTCATCACTAAAAGGAAGTTTCAAGAAGGCTAATTAAGGTTTCTATGCCAACTTAAAGGAAACTGATGAAATTATGGTGGACATTTATCCATGAAAACTTCTATACATATTTTTTCACTCCATTATCTTTATTTATAACTATTTATCATAGGTTGACACTTGTCTTGTTGACCTTTGAACTTCTCTTCTTCTCTTTCCTCTCATGTTCTTTATAAATACAAGCCATTTAACTTTTGTAAGGGGATCCACACCTGGTATGGTGAAGCCATGTTGGTTTGAATACTATTTTTATATTTAAAATAAATATTTCCATTCTATTTTTGATTTTATAACTTTCTTGTCTAAGTGTGTGAAGTGGTACATAGTGAAGTGTCTAGTGATAAGTATCTATCTTTGCCTTCTCTTTACTATTCCATGTTTGATGCAAGTAGTTTTGATTCTAACATGTCACATGAAGTGTAGTCAAGTTAATTTTTCTATATCTAATTTAAAGGAGTAGCAATTCTTGTCTACAATCTGACTTCATATTTACTCACCTTGAGTAGTGTAATGCATATCACCTCCATGTTTAAAATAGTTATGTTAGAGAAATATAAGATGTTGAGACTAGTGTTGTGAGTCATGTTTCTTAGTTAAATTTTATGGTATTCTAGTGTATATCATTATGGTATATCATCTCATTAGAGTATTTTAGTTTCATGTTTATTTATATCTCTTTCTATCCAAGTAAGCAAGTAGTGTAGGTGATAATCTATAAAAGTCTAATCTAGGGAGCTAGACCTTAAACCTAGAGTTTTACCTCTATTTAGGAAACTCACAGGCCTATAGGTATTCAAATATTTCACTCAATATAAATTAGGATTTAAAAACCATTTATAGGGTTTAATATTGAGTGATAATAGTTCTGACGTGCCCGGTGGGATTATTGTCTCAAGGAAATCTTGTCAAGGTGAATGCTGGTATTGACAACATCATAGTTTCATATATTGTTCTACTTAGCATTTGGTGACTCCATTAAAGATAATATCTAGTTATAGACCAAGTTTTACCATTAATTTTTTTCATACTTCATGGCATTTACTATGTCAACTACTATTAGAGGTATCAATCCTATAAACCCACTCTTTCAACCTGAACTTCTTCTTGAAGTTCAACTTCCTTAGCCTATCTTGACCTTTGAAGAAAAATAATACTTTTCAATCCTAGAAGATCAAGAAAGTGAAGAAAAATTTGAGGACAACATGGCTTCTCAACATTTGACACTAAAATCCCATACACCTTAATGCATATGATGATATACCTTTAAATACTACCAAGAGTGTTCCCACTTTCAATGGGGAAGGTCACGTCACCCTAAGTAAGCATATTAGGGACATCTCTAACTTTTGTATCTTTCATAATATTACTAAAGTCAACATTACAATTAGGTTACTTGCCTTTTCTCTTAGATGGAAAGCACTTGATTGGTATAAGACATTGCTAAGAGGGTGTATCATCAATTGGGATGATTTTAGAGATTTGTTGACCTCAAGGTTTGAATACAAAAGTGATCACACATCATTCATTCATCAACTTAATATGATTAAAATAGGTCCTAAGGAGACTATGCATGACTTTAATGAGAGATTCCAAATAACTTGGTATAGGATGCCTCCTCCCATGATACTTCCTACAAGATTTATTTTCCCTAAATACCTAAGGGCTCTTAGAACTGACATAGTCATCATGTTGTAGTCTATCATTGGTTATACCTTACCTAAAGCTTATGACCTAGCCATTAGAATTAAAAATAGCCTAATATAATTTGATAAACTCCCTCCAAATGTAACTATGCCTCTTCTTCCCAATATGTCTACTAATACTCCAATTGTTTCTCCAATCCCAAATGTAAATACAAAGTCTAGAGTTTCCCCAAAGAAGGCAAAAGATACCATTTATTTGGATGTAAGGTACAAAGCATTAGAGGCTAAACTTATACAACTACATTTATAATATGGTTTTAACCAAAAACCCTATCCCTATCCTTAATAAGGAAATAGGTTTCCACCTCAATAAATATGGTCAATAGAGAGGGCAAGGTTAGCCTAACTTCAATAAGGCATCCAATGCATATAACCCAACCTCCACCTCCAACACAAGAGCCATGGTCCTGGTTCATAGTAACTTGGTCCAAGAAGAAGAATGGCATCAAGGATAATTCATGGATGCTAATTAATATGGAGGACAAGGTTTGGTAGCTCAAGGAGGAGTTACTCCTTAACTGACAATATAAAATGAGAACCTCATGCAAGCAAATGAAGGATGACAACCTCAAAGAGTGAATTTGGAAAACTTCCTAGTAGAAGACACATTTGTCATGAACCAAAATAATTCAATGGTAGCTAATACATGATTCAAGAGGAATTATTTGGGAGATGCTCATGGTGTTGAGACAAGTCCAAGTAATCATCCTATAAGGTAGCAAGGTGTGATTGCAAGTATGACAATCCATACAACTTATGCACCCCTCCAAAATCATAATGTTGTAAGGGTGACTCAAATTTCTCTAATGACTCAAAATCAAGGCACTTATTTTCCTTCAAGGACATAATAAAATGTTAGTGTTCTTACTTTGAATATTGTTGATTCTTTGAAGAGTACTAAGACTAGTCTCTCTCTTTGGGAAGTGCTTCACATGCCTAGTCAAAATGAGATTATTCAAGAGTAGCTATCCCAAATTCACATCAGTCCCCAACCATGAAGACATGGTGATGTTACACTCATTAATGCTCCCACTAACATTGTTGAACCCTCTTCCAAATCTAAAAATCCCCCACCCTTCTACCTAACTCTAATTTTGGGAGACAAGCTTGTTCACAATTACATTATGGATAGTGGGACAAGTACCTTTGTGATGACCAAGTTTGTAGCAGATAAATTAGGATTGAAATATGACCCATATAAAAAAGAAGTGCTACAATTTTATGGGACACTAGCTAAGTCAGTGGGACTCATCAAAGGTTTGAGATTTTTCTTACATGATTGTTTAAGCTTCCCAATCCTTCAAGATATAGTGGTGGTTAATATGCCTTCTCACTTTGCTATCTACATTTCAAGGTATTTCATAGCCAAGATAGGATTATATCTCTCATCTTATTGGTCCTTATTTGTCTTAAAGAAAAGATATGGATCAAAGGTGATTATTACGACATAACCATTGCTAAGTTTCATATCAAGCCATATATGGAAGCAAACTCTAATTTGAATTGTGTCATCAATGATCAAGAAGAGTCTATTATGTATGATGGAGCATCCTCCAAGATTGAGGGTATCTATGACCTTTTCCTAGATGATAATGGTGATGAAACTTATGGTCATGATCCATACACCTTCATTGAATAGACTCATCTTGGAACATACATAATCCATGAGGAAGGAAATGAACAATCTGAGGTAAGCATTGGAAATTCTTTTCCACAAGTTGTTGAGAGCAATTACCTTGTTCATATGCATGATGATTTAAAAATCATGGTATATTAGGATAATGAAGAGGATAATGTAATTTTACCTACAAAATATGTAATAATCCATAAAATTGATATCCACAAAGAAGAAGATGATCTATGACAACAGTTCCATGCCATACTTAAGGAATTTTAATAGTTGAGTAAGCCAATTCCCCTTCCTAAGAAGTGTGAACCTGATAGTAAGGTTATTGATGAATATCCTAAGCATGAAAGAGATTGTCTTATCAAGCATGAAGTATAATGTCTTGTTAAGCATGCTAATGTATGTCAAACTAATATCAAAGAGGCTACAGTCATGAAGAAGTCCAATGAGCTAAGGCAAAGATGTGTATGTTTGAAGAGCAATCCAAACCTCAACTTGAGGTTAAATCACTTTTATATGTCTTAGAGTTAAAAGAGAACAAGTTTGATGGTTATAAACATCAAGTTCATCATATTCTAGAAGAAGGTAAAGTTGAATCAACTTTGATGACTCCCAAGATTCAGTTTGAGAAGTGTTAATTGGACATGGCAGAAATCAAGCAAGTTGAAAATCCAAACAAGACTCTTGTAGGGAAAGATGGAGTATTCATGAGAACTCTAAATAATACACTTGCATTAAAAATAAGATCTAAATATGGTAAGTCATTTGATTATATACATAAGTAAGTGTTTACTGATAAGTATGATTCACATGATGGATTACTTTTATAGCACATTAATGATGTAAGAGGCACCATATTTGACCCTAGTTGAAGCAATGGTGAATTATTATTCATCTCAAGTGTTTTAGGTATTGTATATATTAGGATGTTAAGCATTATCATTGATGTCAAAGGTTCTTGTGAAGGTGTATCAACAAGTAAGCCTTGAGGTATGTGTATGATGAGTTCTTATGCCAACATAGTGAGTGTTGTTACTATGAGAGAGAGTGTAATCATTATGAATGAGGTTAATGAAAATTATTTTAGTTTATTTTGTAGTTATTAGGTGCATGAAAGAGTTGCCATGAGTGAGGTCATTCATGAAAAAAAGAGTGTTGCCATGGTTGCCAAAGTTTTTGAATATTGTGTGCCATTTAGTATCTTTGAGAGGTAGTATAAACTTAGGGGGAGAAAGTGTGATTCCATTAATTTTAGGTAAACCTTTATCATTAATGTAAAAGGAGGAGAAAGATGAGAAAGGGTGAGAAAAGGCAAAATCCAGATCTGGGAGATGGTTGACACTAAGAGGGGTTACCATAGTTTTCTAAGTGTGTTTTCCATTAATGACAAAGGGGGATATTTTTTATCATTATAATTGATTGTTGAGTTTTGGAATTCATTTTAGCATTTATTTCAAAGGTTCTTGTGAAGTTTCATGGTCAAGTTAACCTTGAGGTATGTGTATGATGAGTTCTTATGGCAATATAGTGAGTGGTATTACTATGAGAGAGAGTGTAATCATGGTGAATGAGGTTGATGATAAGTAGGTCAGTTTAGTTTGTGGTGATTAGGTGCATGAAAGAGTTGTAATGAGTGAGATCATTCATGAAATAAAGAGTGTTTCCATGAGAAAAAGTGTGTGGTCATGAGAGAAAAGAATGTTGTTAGTAGTTTAAAATATGATAAGGTGATCAAGTACATTTGACAATATATGATGTGACCAGGTCATTATTTAAAGAGAATTTAAAGATAGTTAATGTCTCAAATCATTGGTATAGGTCAATCATGGAAGGTATAGTGCATATCAAGTATAGTCATGGCATAAAGATGCATGTGCATGGTGAGCATGAAGATGTATGTGCAAAGGTATATATATAAGTATGACATTATTTAAGAAGCATGTAAAGCATGTGAACAAGGTGTATAGGCATCAAGGAGAATTTAAAGGTGAGCCTATAGGTGGTGTGAGATTGTTTTCTAAAGAGTGTTCTTGTTTGATATCATTATTTTTGTCATTGATTATCTTTGTTATCCTAGAGGTGCTCTTGTGAAGATTTATGTCAAAGGTGATTATAAAGTTTAATGTCATGTGACTATAATTGTTATTGTCATTGATGTCTCAGTGGTGCTCTACTGAGTGTTATTTTGTAACAAGCTAAAGTGTTGAGGGTTAGTTGGAATGGTCATGAGGTCATTAAAGAGTGTAGTTATGAGAGAGAATATTGATTAGTGTTGCCTTGTTTCTGAGAGTATAATATATGATTGATATATGTTCTTATGTCTGCATGATTGATGTGAAGGTTGGCATGGAAGGTTTTTTTGTCAAAGTTGTCAAGTGCTTAAGCCTAGTGGTGTCTTGATAAGGTATGCACCTAGTATTCATAGTCTTGTACATGAAGAGTGTTGGAATATAATTATCTATTGAGAGGGGGGGTGAAATAGTAGATTGATAATAATTATTCATTTAACACTTTTAATTAAAATATGTATAGATCACACACATAAAAATAGACATAACACCATATGTACGTGGAAAACCTAATATGGGAAAAACCACAATGAGAATAGATACTAGAATCTACTATTCCAATCCAGTCTCGTAGTCAAAACCTCAATGGTTACAATATTTAAGGGTACCAACCCTAAGGAGACACCAATCCCCTAATTTAAGAGAACCTACTCTAAGGAATAACCTACTCCCTAACTAAGCACCAACTTAACTCTTCTGAGGACATCGACCAATCAGATCTATTATGGAGTTATAAGTCTAGATTATAAAATTGATTCATAAATGAATCAAGTTCAATGTTATAGACCTGTTCTATAACTAATCATGCTCTTCTATGCATCTCTCTTCCTCTCTATCCCTCTCTCACTATATTTAACTCTATGTCCACACCACACTTAGTGTATTTCCTAGATGATGTATTTATGAATTGATCTAGGTCTTACATCTTCTCTGTGTTTGCACTTGGTCATTAACACATCATGCTCCTGTAATTTTCCCACTTATTGAATTTATGCACCACCACCATATTTATTTGTCTTTGATTATATTTATAATATATTAGGCTCTATTTTTGATGCACATACCATGTTACATAATTTATATTAATCACAATTATCTATATCATTATCTATGTCGTATAATGCATCTTTCCTATATATTATGTCACTTGACCATTGAGATGAACATATTTTTAAATACTGACCATTGATCTTAATTTTCACACTATGATCTTATGATCCTCATTCAATTTTCCAAATTTTAAAACACAACCATTAGATCAAGCTATGATAGACTCACACTCTTCATTATATCTTTACAAGATTCTAAACTTTAACATTTCAACTTTAAAATGCATCTATTGATCTATTGATTCAAGCTCCTACATGCCACTATATATTCAAAATTAGTATGGACTCTACTCTGTATATCATTAAATATTAAGCACTTAATCTCATCTCACTACTTCTTAATACTTTGGAACACTTACACACCATTGATCTTATTCAATCTTTAACTTGATATACTTCAGACACTTTGACCTCTTTCACTTCACATGCTCCATTGATATTCATTACACAATCACACACTCACTGATAGATCCTTGTCTCAATCTTCACACTTGTGACATTTGGAACTAGTGTGTGCCTTTTGAGCACTTTAATTTTAGTCCCTACACTTGTGACATGTGGCAATCTCATGTGGCTTCTACACATTGTTAGTCTCTATGATTGTGACATTTAGCACTAGTGTATTCACTCTTAAGAACCTTTGACATATTGACTTTGTTACACATCATTATATCTTCAACATATGATTTAGCACTAATTGTTGATCAATATTGGATAAATATTAAGTTGAGGACTTAGTAAAATTAAAGTCTTTGATCCCTACTTCAAGCTGGTAATTATTAGTTCAAAGGGGTCAGTTTCATAATGACAATAAAGGCTTAAGTTATAACTTAAGTGATTAGTTCTTACCTATATCTAATCAACATAAAAATAGAAAGGCCTATGAATGCCATGACTAAAAACCTTAGGGTTTTACTAAGGAACCCTAATAATGGTTGAGAGTAAAGAAAAATCATTTTGGGGTTCATTTATCTTCATCAAAACCTATGGACCATATATATTAGATGCTCTTGAAAAACCTATAATGTATCTTCTATTAATTTCTATACAGATATCCAAAAATAGTCTCTGTAAAAGCATGACATCTTTATATGATAATATTTCAACTTATGCAATTATAAAACATGCTCTTCTCTCCATAAATCTTGTTTGTGATTGATTATCTTGACATCAATGACATTCAAAGTGTTATCTCCCTTTTGTCATAAACGATAATCATATTGCCAACAATCTCCCCCTTTGTCATTGATGGTAAAATAAATGCTCTGATCTTGTGATAGATGCTCTATTCCTTATCTTGAATTGATTTTAATTACATTGGATTTTGATTAATGTGAGTTGAAGTTATTAATATTAAAATTTTTCCCCCTTAGGCAATGAAATATTAGCATAAACACATGTTGAACACTTTCAAAAACACAACTTGAACATATGCTTTGGATAAACATAAAATATTTGGCAAAATTTTACAGAGAGCATTTGTACTTCTCCCTCCTATATCATTAATGGCAAAGGGAATCCTATTTTCTCATTGTTTTTCCAAGAATTTTTAACCATCAACTCATTATAAATTTGTAAAACTATGCATACCTAAGTTTCCTTTTCTCTCTTCTTCTAGGGATTAACAAAGCTTCTATGATCCTCCCCCTAGACTCATGCCCTATAACCAGGATCTAGTGATTCCTAATTTCTATCTTAGATACTCAAATTGTTCCTTGGGAAGAGGTTTGGTGAATATTTCTAAAGTTTTATCCTATATTGGCACATATGTGATTGTGACCTCTTGATCTGTAACCTTTTATCTTAACAAGTGATACTTGATTTATATGTGCTTAGTTCTAGAATGCATCACTAGATTATTTGATATATTAATAGCACTTGAATTATCATAAAGAATAGAGATAGGTGAATTGTATTCTACCTTGATGTATTTTAGTGCTTGCTTCATGCACACGACTTGAGTGCAACATGTTACTACTGCAACATTTTCTACTTCTATTCTATAAAGAGTAAATGACTCTTGATTTTTTCTCAGTCATGAAACATGTATGTTTCCAAGGAAAAATGCACCACCACTAATGTTTATTTTGTCATCCACACTTCCTACCCAATCAACATCTTTATTTTCTATCAAAGTGAAATATTCACCTTTGGGATACCATAGGTCATATTCAATTGTACTCTTGATATATCTAAAGATTCTTTTCACTACATTGACATGTGACTCTTTAGGAGAAGATTGAAATATTGAAACCATGCAAAATACTTGCATGATATCTAGTCTTGATGTAGTTAGGTATAATAAACTACCTATCATTGATCTATACAAAGTCTAATTTGCATCAAGGGACTAATCCTTTTTGCTCAAATTATAACTAGTTATCATGAGAGTACCTACTAGTTTGTTATCTTCTATTCCAAACTTCTTGAGCATTTACTTAGCATACATGGTTTCGGATATAAATATCCCTTCATAAATTTTATATATATGTATATACAAATAAAGAAAGAAAGTTCTCCAATTATAGAAATCTCAAACTCACTTTACATTTGTGTAGAAAATTCTTTACACATTATGTTGTTTCTACCACCAAAAATGATATCATATACATATACAAAAATAATTAATATATGGTCACCTTCTAATTGAAGTATAGATTACTATTTACATAGCCTTTATTGAATCCTTATTGTTTTAAGTCTTGGTCTATTCTTGAATACCAAGCTCTAGGTGCCTATTTTAGACCATATAGAGCTTTCTTCATTTTGAAAACATAATCTTCTTATTTTGATATCTAAAAACCTTCAGGTTATTCTATGTATACTTCCTCTTCTAGGTTCCCATTCAAGAAAGTAGACCTAACATCCATTTGATAGACTTTGAACTTATTATAAATAGAGATTTCTAGAAATATTCTTATGGCTTCTAATCTAGCAATTGGAGCAAATGTTTTCTCAAAATCTATGCCTTCAACTTGTAAATATATTTTTCACACCAACACAACCTTATTCCTTATAAAAATTACATTCTCATTGAGCTTATTTATAAATACCCACTTTGTACCTATTAAATTCTTGTTTGAAGGTCTTGGAGATAATAACCAGGTTTTGTTCTTTTCAATTTGGCTTAGTTTTTCATCCATGGATTTTAGCCAATTCTCATCCTTGCTAGCTTCAACATAGTTCTTAGGCTCAATTTCAGATATAAGAGAAAAAACTACTTGCTCTTTATTCATTTTAACTATTTTTTGTGTCTAAAATCCCTCAGTTTTATTTCCAATTATTTGATCTATAGAATGATCCTTTTAAACAAATCTTGTAGGTGCCTTTTCATTTACATCCTTAGGTTCTTCATTAGCTACTTCCTCTTTAGACTTTGATTATTCTTCATAGATGTATTTGTCAAGTTTAACAAGTTTTAATCCTTTATCAACCTTGACATTGATACTCTCTAAAATATTCTATAGACTTTTTTGTAACATATGTAGGCTTTGCTTTGGGTAGAATAACCAAGAAATATTCCTTCATCACATTAAAAGACTTTAAGTTTCATTGGTTATTGCTTTTGGACAATGGTTTGGGTCTCATCATCCATAATGAGATTATGGATAAATATGTTAGGATCCATAACCTTTATATCAATGTATTCCCAAGTGAATATTTTAAAATTTTGTGCAAGAAGGTGACCAAAACCTCCCATTCCTATTGAGTAAGGATAGCACTGATCTTGATGATCTTAGGCCTTATTAAAGTGATAAAGTTGACATCTATATATCCTTCAACATCCATAATATTTCCTTCCTTGAAATACTCAAATGTAGAAGGGAGCGACTCATCTAACACTTCAGGTTTAATCACTAGGACATTCATTATAGAAATGTTGGGGTTTGGTCCATCCATGAGAGAAATATCCAAACCAAGATGATCAAGGGGATAATGATACTTAAGTCAATCTCACATGATCTTGGCATAAGACTTTCTCATATTCAATAGGTTATGTGTTGTAACATGAATAAAATAGCACTCAAAATCAGACTTAGCCACTCTAACAATTTTAGTGGGAGATGCATTAAGAGAGCCTATACTATGATGGGAAAAGTGTGACATACGGTGGAGCTCAATGTTTAGGGAAACATCCTGAAAGAGGTCTTTAAAAAGAGATGAGTTGGCCTGGCATCATGGAGTAGAAGAGGGAGTCTATCGATGTGGAATAAATATAGATCATTACTCAACCATATCACAATGCTCATCATTGATAAAATGAGACTTAGTAGTAGGGGGTGTGGGAATACATAGAACCCCATGAGGAGATAGCCAAAGCCTCATCTAAGGGATTTACATAAAGAAACACCCATGGATCTAGGTCAAACTCCATGGTGTGAACTTCACCTTCAAGCATGAAATGAACCATGAAAAACATAGTTGATGTAATGACCTACATGTTAGTGGTCCAATGATGGCCAAAAATCATGTTATATGAAATATCAAGGTCTAACACACAAAACTCAATCCTGACTATCTTGGGGCCAAACTTGACCTAGAGCTTCACATTCCCCATTGACATAACTATATATTTATTGAAACTAACACAATTATGATGAGAATCAAAGAGCTTCTTCTAACTAATCTTGATCTCATTAAACACACATAGGGGCATGATATTTAAGGCAACTCCTTCATTGATAATGTATCACTTGATGAAACAATCATCAATGGAAGTCTTGATATAGAAAGGGAACTAATCCCTATTTTTAATAACTAAAGAATATTTAAAAGAGTATAGGTCAAAAGATAAGATGGGAGGATGAGGGTTCTCATGTGCATTAGAGTTAAGTAACATTGTGACATCATCATGTAGTAGATCCTCATGAGAGAGACCAAGCTCATCAAAGATGAGACCCCTTTGTTCAAGGCAAAGGTGAAGAAGGTCCCAAATGGATATCCTAGCCAAAAGGATATATAACTCCTTTACGATGGATTAAGGACATTATTGAGCTTGAGGAGGGATGTTTTGCCTAAATTCAAATCTAAATTTAGGGTTCCCTACCCTTGTGGGCTAGATAGGAGACCCAACACCACTAGTCTCTCCAATAGGGTTGGTGGCTTGATTGGAGTAGTTGATAAAAAAACACTCGTACCTAGTAGAGGCTATGTAGATATCATAAATAACCTTAATACTCTCATGCTTAGCTTTCCCTCTTAGGTCAGCCTAGGAGGAGGAGTCAAAAGAGGTGGAAGAGAAAGAAGGAGAATGAGGGGCCTTAGCCTTTGATTTCTTATTTTTATCCTTGTCATGGTTAGGTAGAGACTCCTTGAACACATTAAATTTATGGTTGGGTTACATAAGAAGATAACTCTAAGACATAGGTGAGGCTTGTGTACTAGAATTTTGGGTGACATAATTGGCATCATCATGCCCCCTCATCGGATGTAAGTTACAAAACTTGGTAGGGTCATAAAGAAAAACCATCCATTATTTTACTTTGATTGATTTAGAAGCCTTATTTTTAGTTGGCTTCTTTCTCAAAGAATTCACTCATGACTATCCTTCTTAGGGGGAGAGTCAGTGACACCATCACTAGTCACATTATGATTGTGATCATGTGAAGAGGATGACTTTTGGGAAGGTAAAATCTACATGCTCAAATGCACCTAAAATACTTATATCTTTAGACACTCATTGACAATTTCATCATAAGAGGTGGGTTCATGCTTAAGGACCTCAAGGTGAACCTCATACCTCAATGATCATGTGAACATATCATAAAGCTAGTCATCCAGGAACCTAGTCTTATACATATGACTAACTAAACACCACCTACACATAAAATAAAAGTTTGACTCACCCTTGGTATAATACATAGAGGTGAGTGACTATATTCTAAAGTTAAAGGGTATGGAAATATCAAAATATTGAAGGAAGTCATCCAAAAGGAGCTAGAAACTAGAGAGAGAAAATTTGGAGCCAAATTTTGAAACCAAATAAGAGATTCAGATTATAGATAATACGTGAAGAACTTTAAAATAAAGCCTTCATCTTGTCCCCAATATGTACACATCATCATGAATTTTATAATATGCTCTGTAGAACTAGATTCCCAAGTCCCATTGAAATTAGGCTATTCAAGGATAAATATAACAAGTAGAATAACATGCACCCAAGGGGCTAAAGGATCTAATGAAGATCCTCATAAGCACATTTGATATCAAGTTGGTGATGAGCTCTAGGATGGGGATCACGATGGTAATTATGTTTCCTATACCTATAGACATCATCATAACCATGGCCACAAAGTGAATGATGTTGAGGCAACTCCTAATAAGGAGGATGCTTATGATGGAAATCATCTCTACCATGAGGTGGGGAATAACCATGGGAAGTGTGATGGTCCCCATGTGGATAATGGGAAGACATGTCATAATCATGGAAATGGTCATGATGACAAAAATATCCATGATACTAGTCATGTACCATTAGACTAGGGTCAACGAATGGTCGTTGATTCTCTTGATAGGCATCCCACATATATTTAGTCCATAGGTGATGATTGAAATTGCCATGCTCATCAGAAACTCTAAAGTAAGGGCTAAGAGAATGGGAGGAATCCTCATTATGGGGGTACCTCACTAAGTTGTAATACCTATGACCCATAACATGGATATGAGGGTCTTATTGCTCTAGACTCTCCAGTTAGGAAAGAGGTGGGGAACTCACATGAGAATTGGTCTAGGTACTTAAAACTAAATAGGAATAAGCTCTATCTCTAAAGGAATCATATCATCAAATCTTAGGAAGATAAGGATGCACTTCATTCACTTGAATGCATCTATGAAAATTGTCAATTATTACACATAGATCATCAATCCCTATCCATGTAAGAGGATCCTCATCACCTCAAATAGGTGAATGAGATACGACATGAGGCTGAGATGAAACATCCTCAAATGAAATAATCATATACTGGTGTAAAGAAGACTGAGTCCATTGGTTATAGATCTAATATTGTTCCCTTTCAAATGAGAAAGGATCTATGCCACCATGCTGGGTTGAGGGAACCTCTTGGATCCTATGATGTCTATGGAATTATATTGTAGTTATGACTTGCTCATGAGTGAGCTCATAGAGGAGACCCTAAATCTGATAAGATTGGCATCCCAAGAGTGGGAGACCAACCATGGATTTAATGAAGCAAGAGAAACACAAAAGATAACATAAAAAGAAAATTGAAGGAGAAACAATAAGGATAATGACACATAACCAAAGTAAGAGAAAATAACCTAGGTGAGAGCCAAAACACAACTAAAAACAAAGCCTAATAGATAACAAAGGGGAGTTGGATAAGAGACCTATAAATTGGATAAAACTAGTATAAGACCATATGTGAGGTCCCATTAGGTGTTCCATAATGTATCTCCAAGAATATGAATGGAACCACTAGTGTTTGGTAAGGTGTTAAACCAAACCACTAAGAGGCTACTTAGCTCAAGGATTCTATGGGATACATAAGAGCTATAGTGGTTATCTAGTTTGCCAGCTTACACCAAGATATAGATAGACTTGGAAACTAGGATGGGGATATCATGATCAAGTGCACAAAGGATGCAGGTATCTCTAGTGGATAATTATAGTAAATTATATAAGACCAAACTATTGATTACATAAAAAATATAAAAACAACAATACCAAATGAAGAGAGTTAACAACTAAAATGTAAATCTAGAAGCCAAGGCACTTTTAGGTCAAATGAAAGATGTTTTAATCAATAAATATGTTTTTAATAAAGGGTTTAAAATCATGCATAGTCTAGGTTTGATATATCTTTCAAATTCAACACTATTATTTTCTAATAATGCAATGTTCTAGTTTAGCAAAAGAGATAGGTTGTTTAAGTAAGTTGTCTAGTTTGTTTTGAGCATATATATTTCTAGTATGCAATGAGGAATTCTTCCAAAGAGACAAATCACATGTAATAAAGGAATATTTTAATAATTGAAAGTACACTTTAACCATATGTAAGTGTAGGAAACTTCAAAAACTACTCTAAACAATGCACAAAATAACTAGTTCACTAAAACAAATCAAACCTTAACATGTATAATACAATAAATAAATAAAGAGTTTCACTTTGAAAAGAAAAGTGACCTCATATCAAGGTTAATAAATATGTACAAACTTTATAAAAATTGATTATCCAAGCTAGGAGGTGAGAGAGGAATAAGATCATGCTGTGTGTAAGTTGAGGCTAGATCAAGAGCCAAAAGTTGTGGAAGAGGTGAAGGAGAAACTACCAATCTAAGAAACCCAAGAAAGGAGAATAAAAAATAGGTGCAATAGAGTCTTGAGGGAGAAAGAATAAAACCACAAGATTCATGAACACTATCAATAACAATGTGAATCACCAATGGAAGCTATAATAGAGTAGGGCATCCCCTGTCACAAAGAAATCTATTGTGTCAAGCAAGAACCAAGAAATATTCAAGGAGCTAGCTAAGATTTGAGTGTTAATGATCAAGTGAGAAATTAGAGTAAATATGTAGGATAAATTGAATGTCTAGTCTCAAAATGAATGAGGAAAAACACATATATCCCAACCCTAATCCACCAATAAGCCAAAAACTAGTTGTTTCTGACCATTTGAGACCAAATTGGCCCTTTTTCATGCATTTTGCCTAGGCTAAAACCTAGGCCATGGATTTAGTGAAGGAAACAAGTGTCTTAGGATATGATTTTCCTCTCTAAGCCATGGATTGGGTCAAATAGGGGCCTATAATGGTAAACAAGTTCCTAAAAGGGTCTTGAGGGGTCCTTAGAGAGCTTGTCTAGTGTGAGAAAAGACCAAGATGGTTAGAGGATGTGTAGGGGATGAGAATAACATGTAGTAAAGGTCTAAGAGAGTGGAAAATGTCTCCAAGTGGGATAACAGGGTTGATAGTTTGCATGTGAGATAGTCAACATCAACATCAAGGATTGGGAAAAAAATTACTTGAAGTAGTATTAGATTATAATAATACATGAAAATACACCATATCTTTCTCACCATATGATCTTATATCTGTTAATAATCCCTTACTCCCAATTGAGTTTGAATTGTAGACCTTGAAGACAATAATAGAAGTGGGCATAGATTTAGATGAAGCACAAAGAGAAAAGTATTTTCATCTCAATAAACTTGATGAGATGAGATTGGAAGATTTTTATCAAACTAATATTATAAAACATCATAGGAAATAATGGCATGACACTCACATCAAAAATAAATAAATTCAAGGAAGGAGATTGGGCTTTGTTATTTGGTTCAAAGTACTAACATTTTAAAGGAAAGTTACATACCATATGGTTGGGACCCTATCAAATGGAAAATATTTTTGACAATGGATTAGTTCAGATTCTACTAATTGATGGAAACAAAATAGCACTCTTTGTCAATTTACATAGGCTAAGACTTTATCATAAACCTCCAAGCAAAGAAGAATGCTTCAAGAAAATTTAGTCTTAAGATGAATTTAGCTACATGGGAGAACCTTGTTATTCCATTATAGTAAAATGATGAGATTTGAAGAGCTTGATAAAAGAGGAGGATTGAAAACCAACAAATGATAGTCCTCCTTCCAAAAAAATTAGAAAAAATAAAAATATGTGTATAAAAAAAGAAAAAAAAATAATATAAAAAGGGGGATGAAAATTTGAAAACTAGAAATGGAAACTTTTCAACGAACAAAGCAATGAAAATTTGAAAACTAGAAATGGAAACTTTTCAACGAACAAAGCAATAAAATTCATAGTTATAAATGATGAGGTATATGCTCTTTTCAACTCACTAATTTGGTCATTTTCACAGAATAAGTGGTAGCCTAAGTAGAATGAGATAAAATCATTGCTAAGCTGAGGTAATTTGTACTTTATTTTATATGTATAAGATTAAAATTAAGTTATTAAAATGTCACATCTATCCATTTTTGAAAATATATTTTTCTAAAATGGAAATATGCCATAAAAAGGGGTATTAAAACATCATTTCAAAAAAATAAAAAATTTCTTTTCCAAGGAAAGGTACGAACTATAATGTATTCCAAATGAGAAGAGTGGTGTAATTTTACCATAATAATATGACATAAAAAATCATGTGGCCAATATTTTTTTGAAAAGAGTAATGATGGGGATGCTAGTTCAAGACCTACCAAAATTCATTAGGAGAGGTGATAGAATTGGATCACATGAGGAAAAAGATGGAAAAGGATTTGATGTGATTCCTAATATCTCCATATGAAGCAATTATTTCCTTTTCCTTCCTCAAACAGTCATGTCTAATGATTGTTTAACACTTCAAAATATGCTCGAAGCCAAGGAGAATTTAATGTAGGGATATCTTAAGCATCCCACACCTCTTTTTAAATCATTTCTCATATCAATAAGACATATTATTTTGCCTACAAAATAATTCTGTATTTACAAGGAAATAATCATAGTCTTGCACAAATGCCATAGACCTTTGCAAGCAAGGAGCCATAGAATATGGGGAAAAAAAAGAAATATGATCTAGAATATACACTTTTGTTACTTAAATATGAAGCAGTGGATGCCATATTTGAAGAGGCATGATGGATGGAGTTTATGAATTAATTATAGGGGCATGATGATTGTCTTGTCAAATAATTCATCATAAAACTCAAGAGTGATCACACCAAGGTGAGAGGGGTTAAAATTATAGTGAACATCCAGGCCATTATGTAGCTTTCAGGGATTCCAAGTGAAGGAATTAGAATTGTAAGAAGGTCCAAATTCAAGGACTTGATCCAAATATTTCATGAATAATGGGAACCTATTCTTGAGATAATTGTTAGCCCTAAAGGTATTTAAAAGGGAATCAAGAGAGACAGTCTACCATAGCCTTGGAAAATAGCTACATTTTGGGTGATAAAATATTTTACTTATGATAATTAATATAAATATCTCATCTATGATGTGATTAAAATATTTAATCACATTATATAAGGACTTCATAAGCCTAATCAGAGGGTAAATTTGTATGAATTTATGCATAGAGCTATTCAGGTTATGGAATAAAAAAATTTGTAAAAGGTATTTCTTCCATTCATCTTCATGGGTTTATTCAACTCATTTTCCACCATCATTTCATGAAGACACAAGATGGAAAAGTTTATTGGGAAGAATTCCTAATAAATAAACTAAAGAGAAAATCTAAAACAAAGAAAAGGCCTCTCTATTCCTCCCTTATGCTAATATCTGGCATAAAGGAAGGAACTTCTAGTGAAGATCCATCTCCAAAGGAAAGAAAGGAAAATGAATTGAAAATAGAGGAATATAAACCTAGCTCTAAGGAAACCAAAAAATCAACCACTATATAAGATTATATCTTGGATATCTATGATGAAGAGAAATAAAACCTACGCTTATCACCAACTAGGATCTTGAGGAGGAGTTCAAGAAGAAAGACTCTAAGGGATGAGCCTAGGCTAATACCTATACTAAATAAAAGAAGAAGAAGACTAATATTGGAGGAGGAATATGATCAATAGAGATGTTACATATGTCTTGTAAGTGTAAACTAGGAACACCTTATTGAAGTTAAAAGTAATGAATTAGAGCCATCATATAAAATCATAGAATAAGAACATCATGCGTAAAGACATCAGAGAAGAGACCTAAATTAAAATTAAAGAGCTAGCCAATATGGAAAGGATATTTGAAGTTGTAGCAGGGTCTCCTCCACCATCTTCATCTCAGCCACCACTTTGATAAAGGGAAGGCCTTAATTGAAAAATAAGAGGTCCATTATTCTAATCATGGTGATGAAGCAAAATTACAACAATCCCTCATCCTCTCAAGAGTTGAAGCTACTATAAAAAAATAAGAGGAATAAATTGCCTTTCTCAAAATAAAGCTACAAGGTAAGGATGATACTATCTCTTCTTTAACAAAGGAATTATAATAAACTAATAATTAGTCTTTGCATAAAGATAGTGAAATTGTGTCCTTAAAATAAAGAGTGGATAGGCTAATAACAGAAGTAAACCAAGTGGTTAAGAAATAGTTATCTTACCATGACATTATGACCACTTGGGATGAAACTTGTCAATATTTAAAAAGGATCAAGATAAAAAAAACAATGAAATTAAGGATAGATCTTGAGGAAGAAAGAAAATAGAAAGAAAAAATAGAGTCTACCCTCTAAGAAGATTATGAGCTAGGAGAAATAAATTTATCCTACAGGAGACCTAACTTAGCCTATAGTATTTTTATTTGAGAAAAATTCCTTAAATGTAATTTACTAATAATTTATTATATATTATATGAATACTTGGGTGATGAAAATAAATTCATGAAAGCTTATCAAGCTAGTACCCCAAATCAATAGAACTTGTTATGTGAACTGTATCTATGTGGCATTGTCTTCAGTCATATAGCTTCTTTATTAATCAATGTATTTTTAGGAAAATATCATCATAGAGCCTACATTTCTAGTCTATAAAACCAAATTACATGGAACATAAGTACTAATGAATATTTTGAGCAAACAAAAACTATGGGCCTTTGTATGAGAGTTTAGTTTCTTAATGCAAAGGAGAAAATTTTAAAATTTATAAACCTTATATACCAACCAACATTAATTAAAAATTATACATGAATTATGCAACAAATTACCATATTTTAATATTTTTTGAAACACCTTCTCAATGAAGTATTAACTTCCTTTGATAAGAAATGGGAAACCTTGAATATCCCATTAAAACAAAAAGAGGTGATTTCACCTACAAATCTTAGATGGAGTTTCAAAAGAGCTAGGGTTGTTTTTGATATACTTCAATAATTTAATCAAGTATATGGTTAGGAATGGAAAGGTATGAGATTAACACCTCTGCTCATCCTTAGCCATATGTCTCTATGGCAAAATGTGGCACATCAGTCCATTAATAAGGTTTAAATGCTGGATGGTGGAGCTTCATCTTATTATAATGCCTCATCGTCAACATGGGGTGTGTGTGGGGGAAATGCCCCCCCCCCCCCACTATGGTCACCATGGGGGTCATTTTTTTAAAAATACATTATAAAATATTGTAATTTCATAGTAAATCTAGACTGTTCACTATTAGGTCATAGATCTAATGGTAGAAATTATGTTTGTGCATTTTCGCCCTAATATGTAACCCCCCTTTGATATGAAGGCATTGTAATCATGGCAGAATATAGTGTGTGAGTGAAGAGGATATGGCAGTGGATGTATTGTAGGCTTTTCCCCTCATTTGTTAGACTGAATAATAACAAGGATTAGCTATTTCTATGTGGATTTAGCCCATATTAGGTGAACCACATTAAATTTGTGTCTTTATTATGTTATGTTTTTTGCATTTTATTTCTATCTTTAATTCATTAATATTGTTCTATGTTCAATATTCCTAACATTAAAAATGGAGAAAAATAGTGTATAAAGTCATAAAGGGTTTGTTGATCCACTTGAGAATAATTGAGAGATATATTATGATGTTTATGATCTCAACTATAATTTGGAAATGAAAGTGCTCAGACATGAGCAGGGAAGAAAATAGCTTGCAAGAGAACTTTAAAGAAGTAAAGTGTGGGGTAATGATGAGTGCATAGAATGGATAGTTATACATAATTAATGACTCTATTTATCCCTTATTAATCTCTCTCTTAATGGATTTGAATTTATATTTTGTAACTTGTTTCTAATCTAAAATATATAATTAATATGTTTATCTTGGTTAGTATGTGTGATTCAATGTCACTTTCTTTACCACTATGTTATAACATTTTGCATGTAAAATCCATCAATTTTATATGTATAGGTTTCATAGACATACTATGATTGAATACTATGCTTTTGGAAGATAAGAAAACCATGTTAAGACCATTGAAGAATAATATAGAGTAGTTTAGATCAGATCTAGAGTCTCTCAATCTGGTTTTGGAGTTTACTAGTCTAGCTCTAGAGTCTACCAGTCTAGCTTCAGAGTTTACTATCTAGCTTTGGAGACCACTAGTCTAGCTTCAAAGTGTGCCAATCCAAATCTAGATTCATCCAGATCAGACGTGAAGCTCATGGAAAGATATTTTGGCATTGGTTTTTTAATGGATATATCATGCAAAACCTTCTACACCATTTTGGTTCAATTTCAAATTCATGAAGCCAAATACCAAATATAGTTTTCCTATTTATATACATTGTATTTATAGTAATGTTTTTTAAAGCAATAACTATGATATTTTAGATATTAGTTACTATATCATACATGAATTCAACTGAATACATTGTAGCTATCAAAATCTAAAAGAGTTCTACATGAAAACCTATGTATCTCTTCCACTGTTTCATATTGAAATGTGGAAGGAGGTTGTAGCTTCATTTGTGTTTTGAAAATAATTTAGATGTAGTTATTAATATTGTTAGGTAATAGATATTATTATCACCTATTGTAAGGATTATGGCAAACATAACCAACATCTCTTAGTTGATTAGGAAGCTAAGCATTCAGTAAGTAAGATAGAGAGAAAAATTGAGACTAACTAGAGTTGTTAAGCATTTTATTGAGTTAATGAAGATTTGATGTTCCTAAAAGACTAAGTGTGATTTAATTTATATTAAAAGTAATATCAAGGGCTCACTCAATTGAGGAACTAAAAATATTTTATGTTTTCTATTACTGTTAATTAATCTTTTACATAGTTATGATTAAAGGTGTGATCTTATACAACCTGTAGGTCTTTGTCTTTGTGTGTGTATTTGTGTTTTCAGATACTTTCAATATTTTTAATTTCAACATTATCTTTCTAAGAATTTACTTCCAAATCATTTTTTCAATTTAGAAAACAAATTAATGTGTGTTTCCCTTTACTAGAAAGTGTGTTTATTTTCAAATAGTTTCCTTTATAAAAAAAGTGTGTTTCTTTTCAAAGCTAGTGTATTTTCTTCTCTAGTCAGCATTTTAATTATGTATTAGAGAGTTTTATTTTAAGTAATTAGATATATTTAAATTTAATAAATTTTGATATATACTTAAATAAATGATCCATAACTCTCCCCAAAATATAATTATTAGTTATTATCTTTGACACCTTACTCCAGACTACCATTAGACACTGACCTTGATTTGGCATGACATCAACCAAGTTGAGTTGATATAAATGAAGAGATTAATGACACTTAACAATTCATTTTAGCTTGTCAATCTCTTTAATCTCCTATATATCTTATCAATCTCTTCTAACAAGTTGATTGATAGCCATCCTCATGTCAAGCCTACATCTCTACTAATCCGCCACTTAACCCATCTTTTTTGAACCCCTTTGACATTTTCCATTGTATTTTCATCTACAAATCCACCATTTGATCTACCATTTGGCTCATCACCTTCATTTCCATCACTTTTCCTATGATCTCTTAGTTTATCATGATACCTGTCATGTCCCCTTTTTCATGGACATTGACACACTTGATGGTTAGCCTATTATACGACCTTCGTAGGCTAATAGGATGGATAGAGGGTCATAAGGGAGCTTGGCTTGACTTTGATTCGCAGGATTTATACATTTGGTTTTCATCCAGGGTCTTTCAGACATGTTTGCTTGATGCTCCTATTATTTAGGGATATTTGACATGCAGCGGAGCACCTTTATTTTGGTATGGTCATGTGCAGAATCACTCCCTGATTCACCTGCTTCGATCGGTTTGAGGATCCGACATATATTGAGGGAGATATTAATATTTGATTGATTTAATCAAATATTAATTATTTGGTCTCATTAATAATTAATTAATTAATTATTAATTATTTGCTCTAATTTTAAATTAGAAACCCTAATGCTAATTTAAGAAAACCCTAATTAGGGAAAGCATATTTTTTGAGGGTATAAGGGTTTCACATGGAGGCCATTATGGATTATGCATAGATTATTGATTATTGAAAATTGAAGAAATTCTTCTGTGAAGACTGAGCCAAGGGTTCCAGGATTCCATCTGCAGTGGAGAACGTCAACTCTTCATTGTGTGTGATTTAGAGGCTGTGAGATATCAGCTGATTTATTACCAAATTGAGAGATAGCTTCATCCAGAAGTTATCACAGAGATACAGATCTGAGAGATAGCTTCATCCAGAAGTTATCACAAAATTCCAGGGTTGAGAGATAACTTCACTCAGAAGTTATCACAGTATTACAGGTATTTATTTTATTAGTTTTGATTCAATAAATTATACAGATAGAAATATTCTGTATTAGAATAGTATATCTTCAGATTAGGGTGTTCAGCAATCAGGGGTTAAGAACAGACAGGGTGGCGGCCGTACTAAATCTATACAGGTCTGTTCAGATTAGCTCAGGCACTGACCTCGGCAGACAGAGGGCTACAGTGACCGACATCGGTCGACTGAAGACCGACGTCGGCAAAAATCCAACCAACAGGGACCGACGTCAGCGATATATCGACTGACGACGGCGTCTGTGTGTCGACACAGAAAGGCTGAGACCTTACAAAATCTAGTTTTCACTTCCAGTTTTTGCTAAGCCAGAGTTTTTAAGACTGTATTTCATTCTTATATGCATAAGGAAGGACTGCAATTGTAATAGTTTAGAAGGACATCTTTTGTAATCATCTGAATGAATGATAAGATCTGTAATTTGTTTATGCATACTTGAATCTACTCTGCAGTTTGTATCTGTGATCAGAGCTTTATGTGTTTATATATTCCCTGTTTGAAAGGGGATATTACAGTTGTTCAGAGCTTTTGTGTAGATAAAAGAGCCCCTAAGTGAGGGACATTACAGTGGTATCAGAGCTTTTGTCTTTGGTATCAGAGTTTTGTGTCTTTCATATATCCCTATTAGAAGGGGATATTACAGTGGTATCAGAGCTAAATTCCTGCCATCCTGTTGGGCACATCAGAACTAATGTCTTGCCATCCTGTTGGGTAGTTCCAGGTTCAATTCGATTATCAGTATGGCTCTAAGAGGGGTCAAATATTTGGAAGAATGCATGCATAATGCAAAGAAGAAATTAGATCATCCATTTCAGCAAGCAGATGACACTCTAACAATTTTGGAGGAGTTGGACACTTATTTAGGCAAGGTTGAGCATTCAAATACTTATGAGATGCAAACAGCGTTATTTCCAGCGTTTGATTCATTGGTGAAGCCCCGATTATTGAGACATCATGATGAGGTGGTAAGACTAGCAGCTCTCTCTTGCATTAGTGAAATGATGAGGATCATAGCTGGCTTTGATTTTCATGATGATCAGATTATGAGAGAGGTACTTTATGCCATGGTAAAAAGCTTTGAAAAGTTGGATAACATTAGAGACCCTCATTTCTCAAGGAGGGCAAGATTACTTGAAACATTTGCCAGGTATGGGTTTGAAAACATTATGATGTTAGTAGGTTGTATTGGTGAAATTCGCATGATGTTTAAAATATTTTGGAATATTTTAGATGAGTTTCATTCTAGCAATATATTGGCATCAATGCACTCTATTATGTTCACAATCTTGTTTGAGGAGGAGGATAAAATTTCTAAACTTTTGGCAGAAGATTTATGGTATGTCTGGACAAAAGGGAGAAATGTCTCACCTAGAGCTTGTATGTGGTTAAATAATTTAATTAATAGGCCCAAGGATCGTAGTGCTTTCCCTATGACATGCAGCCACTTGCATGATGAGTTTGACAGTCATGCTGATCCAGTACAAGGAGATATTAACACATCTTCAGGTAACGATTTATCTGCATTATCTTCACAGGCAGGGGTAGTTGAGGATGTTGTGGATGAGCTTTGTCTTCAGGTGAGTTTAGCACAGGTGTTAGACAGTGAGGATGAGCCTGATGCTTGCATTCAGAGTGTGGAGGTATACTCAGAGGTTAGTACATTGAGTATTGCTGATGAGTATGTTTTTGTAGCTGCTGATGAGGACCATGTGGTTGAGGCTCACACACATATTCAGGACTTGGGAGTACCTGATTCTGAGGAGTTTGGGATACCAGTGGAGTTGAATCTCCATATTGATTATTCTCATATAGATGATAGTGTGGTACAGTTGGTTGTGCCGCCTTTACAGAGAGACCAGTTATGGGATGGATTGACACCATCTCTTGCAGAAAGAATTGGCAGTTGGAATTGTCCATTCTACTTGGATTATGATGTTTTGAGAGTTTGTTTCTCATATGTTCTTGTATATGGTATTTGTAATCTTGGAGGTTGGAGTTTCATGTGCCAGTTTGATGGTGAGTCTTTCTTTGTTCTACTTCTGCTGATGTTGCAGGTACTTACATTGATTCACAGCAGTACAAAGCATAACTACATTTGGGACCCAGGTGGAGTGAGTAGTTCATTGTTCCGAGATTGCTTGGGGACAAGCAATTTCCAGAGGGGCGGATTGTCATGTCCCCTTTTTCGTGGACATTGACAAACTTGATGGTTAGCCTATTATATGACCTTCGTAGGCTAATAGGATGGATAGAGGGTCATAAGGGAGCTTGGCTTGACTTTGATTCGCAGGATTTCTACATTTGGTTTTCATCCAGGGTCTTTTAGACATGTTTGCTTGATGCTCCTATTATTTAGGGATATTTGACATGCAGCGGAGCACCTTTATTTTGGTATGGTCATGTGCAGAATCACTCCCTGATTCACCTACTTCGATTGGTTTGAGGATCCAACATATATTGAGGGAGATATTAATATTTGATTGATTTAATCAAATATTAATTATTTGGTCTCATTAATAATTAATTATTAATTATTTTCTCTAATTTTAAATTAGAAACCCTAATGCTACTTTAAGAAAACCCTAATTAGGGCAAGCATATTTTTTGAGGGTATAAGGGTTTCACATGGAGGCCATTATGGATTATGCATAGATTATTGATTATTGAAAATTGAAGAAATTCTTCTGTGAAGACTGAGCCAAGGGTTCCAGGATTCCATCTACAGTGGAGAACGTCAACTCTTCATTGTGTGTGATTTAGAGGCTGTGAGATATCAGCTGATTTATTACCAAATTGAGAGATAGCTTCATCCAGAAGTTATCACAGAGATACAGATTTGAGAGATAGCTTCATCCAGAAGTTATCACAGAATTCCAAGGTTGAGAGATAACTTCACTCAGAAGTTATCACAGTATTATAGGTATTTATTTTATTAGTTTTGATTCAATAAATTATACAGATAGAAATATTCTGTATTAGAATAGTATATCTTCAGATTAGGGTGTTCAGCAATCAGGGGTTAAGAACAGACAGGGTGGCGGCCGTACTAAATCCATACAGGTCCGTTCAGATCAGCTCAGGCACCGAACTCGATAGATAGAGGGCTACAGTGACCGACATCGGTCGATTGAAGACCGACGTCAGCAAAAATCCAACCAACAGGGACCGACGTCGGTGATATATCGACCGACGACGGCGTCTGTGTGTCGACACAGAAAGGCCGAGACCTTCCAGAATCTAGTTTTCACTTCCAGTTTTTGCTAAGCCAGAGTTTTTAAGACTGTGATATCCCCTTCTAATAGGGATATATGAAAGACACAAAACTCTGATACCAAAGACAAAAGCTCTGATACCACTGTAATATCCCTTCGAATATCAAAACAAAAGCTCCAAATTGCTTATCTAAATTTCTGCAAAATATCTTCAAATAGATGAATAAATCACAGTATAATTCCTTATTTATTTGCTCATAAGCTTACAATAGAGATCCTCTGTCAGGTATACAAAGAATATCGAAAGTTTGGCCTTATAGCCTGAATATTCCGTGAACTAGGCTGAATCTGAAACGTCTCGGCCTGCTGTGTAAAAAACACAGTCGCCGACGTCGGTTATACTACCGTCATCAGTCGACCTGTAGTGATTCCCTTGCCGACGTCGGTGATGAGTCGACCGATGTCGGTCTCTGTAAGTCTCTGTTCGCCGATGTCGGTACCTAAACTTTCTGTAGATGCGTACAGATTTTCACAGATCTGTACGGAAGTCGTACGGCCACTGATATTGCTCAACCTATGTGCTTGATCCTGATCTATAGAATTATGGGCTAATACAAAAGATCTATATCTGGATAATTCTTGAATCAAAACCCCAAAATAAAGAAAATACCTGTAAACCCTTGTGATAGCTTCTGAGTGAAGTTATCTCTCAAATACCTGTAATACTATGATAACTTTTGGGTGAAGTTATCTCTCAATTCGGCAATAGATCGGCTGATCTTTCACAACCTCTGAATCGCACGCAATGAAGAGTTGACGTTCTTCAATGCAATTGGAATCCTAGAACCCTTGGCTCAGTCTTCACAGAAGAATTTCTTAACAAGAATCAATATCAATAATCATGAATACAAACTCTCTTCCATGAGAGATTCTTATACACCTCCAAAGGTGTGCTTGCTAAAATTAGATTCCCTTAAATTAGACTGGGGCTTCCTTAATTTAGAACTAGGGTCTTAAAATTAGACCAATTCTTAAATTAGAATGAGGATCCTAAAATTAGACCCAATAATAAATAATTAATAATTAATAATTAATTATTAATTAATAATTAATAATTAATTAAAATTGGACCAAATAATTAATATTTGATTAAATCAATCAAATATTAATATCTCCTTTAATTCATGTCCTAAAGAGCCCAAACAAAAGCCAAGCCCAGCTCCATCAAGACCCTCTATCCACCTCATCAGCCTACGAGGGTCGCATAATAGGCTAATCATCTACTCTACACATGTCGACTAAAAAGGGGACATGACAATCCGCCCCTCCTGAAATTGCTTGCCCTCAAGCAATCGCTGAATACCCAGATCCCAAATGAAGTCTCGATCTACAGTGTTGTCAACCAACACAAACTCCAGGCCCTGTCCATCACCACTCTCATCCAATGGCATCACATCACCTCTGTCTCCTGTACGCATATCGTCATCAACATGTGACCCCCTGTAAAAGAAAGCTGAGCCTCTACCACATGTGCTGACTCTTGAACTAAACTCACCTCAAGACAAAGCTCGTCCTCATATCTCTCCTGTGTTGGTGCCAATGTGCCCTCATCATCGCACTCTATCATGTCATGTAGTATAGGCATCTCCATCCGATGAAAAAACATATGCTTGAAGCTGTTGCCCCGTATTGCCTTAAGAATATGTGTTTTCCCATCAACCTGAAAACGAACCTCCATATCTTTGAGATGAAGAGTAACTTCCTCAAATGAATGAAGCCACTTCATACCCAAGACTAATTCTATGTCCCCCATGTTCACTACAAAATAATTAGCCTTGAACTCATAGTTGTTCAAGCGCAATGGGAGATCTCTAATCATGCGCTCACACCTAAGAGTGTGACCATCGGCTACCTTAACTCTAATTCCCTCAAAATCTTCGGTAGTTAGTCCACGCTTCTCCACAAATCTAGCATCTATGAAATTATGTGTGGCTCCTGTATCAAGAAGGGTGGTAACCTTCTGCCCTGCCAAAACTCCACGGAGTCTGAATGACTCATCCGAATGAATGCTGGATAGGCGTGTCTCCTGAATATGAAGTTCTAAATCTGCCTTTGCCTTAGGCTCTAAAGCCTCTGCCTCCTCAGAACTATCCTGCTGTTCGGAATCTTCTGATTTCGCATCCTCATAATACACCCACATCACATGATTTGCTTTGCCCTTAGGCCTCAAAGGGCAATCATGATGGATATCATATGGACCTTTGCAGTAAAAGCAAAGCTTCTTCCTGCGTAGATCATTAAGCACCTCATGATCCAAAGGTGGTGCTGCTAGATTGGCTTTTGAATCATTTTTAACCCCAGATTTATCTATGTTGAAATCCGGTCTCTCTGTATCCCCGTTGGAGTGCTTATGGTCTCTCGATGAAGAAGTACCTCTGGAGTTAGATCTACTTGATGGGGCCGCCATCTCCATACTATGCGCCTTCTTCATAGCTTCTTGTAAGGAAGGAGGATCAAAGCCTTTGATCCAACCTCTCAATGGTTCTGTCAAGCCCTCCATGAAGAGTACTACTAGTCACCTCTCTGAAATGTCAGGAACCATAACTGATAACTTATGGAAGTCACCAATGTAAGACTCTAGACTACCGCTTTAGCGCAACTGTGCCAACTCTCAGAAATAGGACTCTGGATCCCTCCTGTCAAAACGCTCTACCAGCCTGTCCACAAACTCTTGATAAGAAGTGATCCGATCATGATGGAGTGTCACCATCCCATGGTGCCACCAATCGTGAGCTACTCCCTCAAGATGTAGTGTTGCATATCTGATAGCATCTTCCTCACCCATCGGTCGCAATGTGAGAAATGTATCCAGCTTACTAACCCAGGCTTGTGCTGTCACCTTACCACTACCATCAAACGTCGCTAGTGTGAGCCTGCTCGTAGCCTGGTTCAAATCATTGTTCTGGGGCCTTGGTCTCCCATTCTGTCGACCTCGATAATGTTCTTTCCTTTGTGTGAGGAATCAGTCAAAATTAATCATCTCCCTGACCACAGGTGGTAATGACTCCCACTCGTCAGTTGCTGCCCTGAATGTGTCTATAAACTCCTCCTCATGCTCTTCACCTACTATCACCTCCTCTGCTTCCTATCTCACAAAGATAGGCCTAGTAGGCCTATTCACTGTACGAGAAATAGTCCCATGACCTCTCTGTGATCCTGCATCACTCCTGACATCTTCACGGTGTGGGGAATGTCTCCTCGGAGTACCCAATCTTGGCAGTGCTGCTACCAACTGCTGTAATACCTGGTTATTCTGCCTTTGCCCTTCTCGTAGTTCTCTAAGAGCAAGCAAAACCTTTGGATCATCTTGATCTCTCAGATGATGAGGAATACGGGCCCTACCAATATCGTCACACATGTCTTCCGGTGGTTGTTCTAGAACTTGAGTACCTTCAAGTAAAGCTTTACTGCGCGTGAAATACCCGTGTGGTCCCAACCCTTGTGGCTGCATAAGATCTGTCAAACCCTCAGGATGGCAGGATTTAGCTCTGATACCACTGTGATATCCCCTTCTAATAGGGATATATGAAAGACACAAAACTCTGATACCAAAGACAAAAGCTCTGATACCACTGTAATATCCCTTCGAATATCAAAACAAAAGCTCCAAATTGCTTATCTAAATTTTTGCAAAATATCTTCAAATAGATGAATAAATCACAGTATAATTCCTTTTTTATTTGCTCATAAGCTTACAATAGAGATCCTCTGTCAGGTATACAAAGAATATCGAAAGTTTGGCCTTATAGCCTAAATATTCCGCGAACTGGGCTGAATCTGGAACGTCTCAGCCTGCTGTGTAAAAAACACAGTCGCTGACGTCGGTTATACTGCCGTCGTCGGTCGACCTGTAGTGATTCCCTTGCCGACGTCGGTGATGAGTCGACCGATGTCGGTCTCTGTAAGTCTCTGTTCGCCGATGTCAGTACCTGAACTTTCTGTAGATGCGTACGGATTTTCACAGATCTATACGGAAGTCGTACGGCCACTGATATTGCTCAACCTATGTGCTTGATCCTGATCTATAGAATTATGGGCTAATACAAAAGATCTATATCTGGATAATTCTTGAATCAAAACCCCAAAATAAAGAAAATACCTGTAAACCCTTGTGATAGCTTCTGAGTGAAGTTATCTCTCAAATACCTGTAATACTATGATAACTTCTGGGTGAAGTTATCTCTCAATTCGGCAATAGATCGGCTGATCTTTCACAATCTCTGAATCGCACACAATGAAGAGTTGACGTTCTTCAATGCAATTGGAATCCTGGAACCCTTGGCTCAGTCTTCACAGAAGAATTTCTTAACAAGAATCAATATCAATAATCATGAATACAAACTCTCTTCCATGAGAGATTCTTATACACCTCCAAAGGTGTGCTTGCTAAAATTAGATTCCCTTAAATTAGACTGGGGCTTCCTTAATTTAGAACTAGGGTCTTAAAATTAGACCAATTCTTAAATTAGAATGAGGATCCTAAAATTAGACCCAATAATAAATAATTAATAATTAATTATTAATTAATAATTAATAATTAATAATTAATTAAAATTGGACCAAATAATTAATATTTGATTAAATCAATCAAATATTAATATCTCCTTTAATTCATGTCCTAAAGAGCCCAAACAAAAGCCAAGCCCAGCTCCATCAAGACCCTCTATCCACCTCATCAGCCTACGAGGGTCGCATAATAGGCTAATCATCTACTCTGCACATGTCGACTAAAAAGGGGACATGACAATACCAAATGTTTCTTCATTATCCTACCATCATTTTTTTTCTTATTTCACTCCTCTACTCACCCATATACTTTTTTTTCCATATTTTCCCTTATCTTTTATTTTCTTCACCATTGCATTTTCTCCTTGGTATATTTTAGACCTCTTTTCACTTCTTTCTTACACATATATCATCATTACATTCCTTACAAAATAATGTAAATTCCATTGCAGATGCTTTCAATTACATAATTTGTGTATTTTTCATCTCCATATTTTCACCCTCATCTTCTGCATTTTGTTCTTCATCTCATTTTTACTTTTCATTTAATTTTTCTTGTCTTCCTTGATTTCACCTCTTTACTTTCCAAGTTTCATATCAATCCTTATTATTAATAATAATCCTTTAAAGGTATTTATCCTTTGATAATCCTTCCATAATTATCTTTTTCTTCATATCTAAGTAAGCACTCATACTCATCACTGCCTAGTTATTGATCCTCACCATCATCCATTTATCTAAAACATCATTATCTTATTTTTCCTATTTTATCCATATTATCATAAAAAATAATGGTGAAGTCATTGGCTTATTCTTATTTAATGTCCATGCTTACCCATGTCCTCCACATTTTATTTCAATGCAATAGTTTTGATTAAGTTCACTGTTTGATACATATACATATTGCATCTCTAATTTTATGAATTTTGTGAATTTAAATCTATTTCCCTTCCTCCAATAATATTTTCCCAATTACTCACTTAGCATCAAGACCAATTTTCCATTAATTCCATCCCATGGGCTATTTTATTCTTAGGGATGGTTGTTTTTTACACTAAGATCCATGCCCCTTGTGATGAATTAAGTCGATACTTGTTGTGTGAACTTCATTTCCTCAATAACTCATACATCAAGGTGGTAAGACATGATGCATGCCCAATTCATTTTCATCCTTGATTGATATCCCTCGATACATCATCACATTATTCTTCAAATCATTATTTCATCACTTTGGGACATCCTCATGTTCTTGGTTTTTTATGGATTCTTCACTCTTTGAATTTTTTTTATACCATATATTTATACATTTACATCAGCCTATCACACATTTTAAACATTCATAAATATGATCATTAATTCATTTATTAGAATCACTTAGGTCCTAAACCAATTCTTGTAATTCAAACTCATAGCTTTCTCCTTACTTGGGGCACATAAAAACATACACCTTATCTCTAATATGCCATGCTTGAGGAAAATAAATTCACCATCATCATAAAAAAAAACAAGCATTAGTTCAAATGAGTTAATTTAATCATTGGGTAAAATAAATTCATTCCTTCATCACATCCATAATCATACCTCCCTAAGGGGATAACTACATTAGGCCTAAGGTCCATTTAGACTATATAGGTAGTGCTCAGTTACATGGGGTTTTTGAGGTAAGCTCAACCCCCATTCCCCTCATCTCATCTTTAATACATGCAATAGGTTTAAACCTTGATATATTCTTATAAATCAATCAATAAATTAATTATCCATCTAAGCTTGTAACTTTCACCTTGTTTGGGTAAATCAAGCTTGAAACTTCATAATTAGGATATTTTTCCCACATCTAACCTACTTTGGGAAAATAAAAGTTTGTATCTTATCTCAATATATATTTTTCCTAAATCATCTTTTTTTTGGGGAAAATCGGTCCATCATAAATGAAAATAAAAGTATGCAAGCATTAGCTCGAGTAGGTTAAGTGCATCCATAGATTAATCTCCTCACATCCTACATCCCAACCCCTATTTATTCATTACCTACCCATTGATTCTTAAATTATATATTATTCATTTTTTTAGATATCTCATATATATCCTTCATCCCTGCATGTCCTCTTGAGGGGGAATCATCTATCACATTATTTCATCATCATCATTTAATTTTTTGTCTACCTTTTTTTAACTTGTTTCTTTTAAAATTAATTACTTCATTCATCATTTCTCAAAACATATTCTTAATGAGGGGAAAATGTAAATGCTTAAATTTAGACATTTAATGAAAATTTTAACTCATTAATATTCTATTCACACTAACATCCCTAGCTTTCATTAATTATCACCACCTAGCCAATTAAGTCATTTCTTATATAACCATATCTAATATCATAAATTTTTTATCATGATCCATTATTTAATTAATATAAACTAATTAAATAATCCTTCCCTAATTCTATGGATTTTGAATATCCATAATTATTAGAATCTAAAAATCAAATAATCCCCACATCATGACATCACCTTCCATCCTTTTCAACTTTTCAAATTTCAATGATGCCATAGGCTCCACATGTCCCCCATCATCTAAATTTTATAATTCAAATATTTATCTTTCCAAATTTTAATGATGTCATAGGCTCCACCTATCCCCCATCATCTTAATTTTATAATCCAAAGATTAATTTTTTTAAATTTAAATGATGTCACAAGCTCTTCTTGTCCCCTATCATTTGAATTTTATAATTCAAATATTCCTTTCTTCAAATTTAGTAATTCACCTCAAATCCCACTAAACTCCACTGTAAAATTAAATAATATCATTTAATCCTCCATGGGTCCAATGCCACCACCTATTCATCACTCCTAAGATTCCCACTAAATAATTTAATAACCTCCCAAAATTTTAATCATTGTCCACTGTTTATCTTCAACCAAGATCAATGCTCTCATTAATTAAACCAAATCTATAAATGGATCCTTTCACCTCCATTTCTATTAAGCTTTAAATATACAATTAAGTTCCATCTAAATACCATCCACCGAAGCTTCAAATCATCAAGCTAATCAATCAAACATCAACATTACAAGGATAAGTGATGTTGAATCATCGACATGACTTAATCAAGCCTTTAAAACTACAACCATGATCAATCTAAGAAACATATAATCTACAAAAAGAGTAAGTGATAGTATATTATTTAACATTTCATTCTTTACTTATTTTCTCCTTCTTAGATAGCTTATCTGAGGGGACCTCATGATATTAAAAGTGATACAACTATGATGACTAATCATAAATTTATTGGTAGTGACATAGAGTCCTTTTATAGCATATATGATGAGCTTGCTAATACTGATATTTCTAATACCAATGCCATACTTAGCATATTGAAACATGTAATGCTTAAGTGGTGATAAATTTACACTTACCAAATTTACCTTGGCTAAATAAATAAAATATATTTGATTTATTTAACATGAGTTTTTCTTTTGTAAATAAATAAAATAAATTTGACCATTGTTTCTTGGGGAGAGGTTGGACTCATTATAACCAATAGTACACCTCACCCCTCATTATAAAAAGTCAATTTATCTTTGATAATGAAATCATAAAATATGTGTGGAAACCATATTTTACCTAAGCTTCCATCTTAACAATTGTAAAGGTTCTATGAAGAAAAAATATTGAGGAGAAATGCTAAGAGAAGGTGGATTTGTATTGGGCACATTTGGGTTTCTTATAAATAAATAAATCAACTTTGTGTTTTTTAACTTATGTATGAGGTTTTCCACATTATATACTATGTCAATTATATGCATTCTTCTTTGTGTCTTTTACTATCCATTACACATATAGATCCAACACATATGCATAGTAAAGCATATTTTTAATCAAAATTTAGCCTCTAGTATGGTCTTGGGAGGGAAATAAATCATTTTATTCATTCAAATTTTTATTTGGTATTCCTATTACTTATGGATCTTGGTGATTGTATATTTGAGCAAGAAAATACTAAATTCAAGGTTCAAAAAAAATGAATAGTTAATATATTCACCTCGGTGTCATAATACAACCTTGGTATAGCCTTAAAGTAGGGAAAATCAAAATTTTTATTAATGGAAACCTTGGTTCTAGTTCTTCAGTGGTTATATCTCCATTGTTTAAGAACCAAATCACCTACAAAGCCTTTCAAGAATTTGTAACACTTTTAGGATTTTCAAAACTCACATAGAGCGTGCACGTATAACCTATATGGGCTAAAAATTGCTTAAAATATTATATTTGACATCAAAAATTATTTTTGTGATCTTGATTCTCTTCCCTAGACATGTGAAGGAGTGTTTGAAAAGTTTCAAGGTTTTTGGTGGCTTCTTCAATCTCCTATATTGTGACCAACTTCCCCCCTATGACATTTGTAGCCTAGAACCATTAAAATGTTGGTATAATAGTCTTTGAATATATTTATTAATTTTTCTAATAAAAGCCAAATTACATGCAAAAACGTGGAGGGCCCCACTTCTAAAAGATAGCTTTTTATCTTAAAGTGAAAAATGAAGTTTAATTTTTTTTGCATGCATGGACTTGTTATTGTTTTTATTTATTTTTAAATAAAAATAAATTAAATGAGACTTAAATATAATATTGTGTGTATATATTTCTAATTATTGTAGTAGGAGATCTAGTACTATTTATTTTGATAAAAACTTATAAAAGGGGAAGTCTAGAGTTCAAAACATGCTACCAATATTTCCTTTGTCAAATTATTTGTCATATTTTTTAAACAAATTAGTTATTTTTTAAAAAATTTCATTCAATAGCTCACATTCAAAACCCTTTTCCATTTACGACATTTTTTACACTTGTTCTAGAAAACCTTTGTTGAACATGGTCTTGTGACTAGTCATTTTATAGGTTTTGGTACATTTCATATGCATTAGTGTGGTCCATTTATTGATTTGAAGCCTCCTTATGTAATTTTTTAAATTTTTTTAATAATTATGTGTATATAGTAAATTTATGCGACATTGTGACACCTTATTTGGTCATAATATTTTGATTTTTTTCATAAATTTAAACAATTATTATTTACACACAATATAAATTTGCTTTATTATCAAATAGGGTATAAAAACAATTTATTTATTTATTTTTGTTTTTTATAGATTTTATAGTTTCAAATTGTCATCATTAAAGAGAAGTTATATCTACTTATAATTTTGTGCTAGACAAATCTCAAATGTTATATGGGTATAACTATAATATTTTAAAAATATGCATTAAAACTAAGTTTATGGCTCATAGATTATGAAATATTTTGGTTGGGAATGAAAAACCCCTGTCAGGGGTGAATGTCATAGTTGAGTTTACCAATGCATCTCAACAAAAATCATATAAAGCTATATATATTATTTTTTCAAGTGTTAAGAATCAATTCTTACTCCATACCGATGATCAAAAGTCTCCCAATGATGTCTGAAAACTCCTTGAGTCTATACCCAAAGGCACTCATATCTTTAAGATAAGTAAGCTTATTCTCGAATGGCTAACTAAACTCATGAAAGGTGATGAACTTTTTTTATTTTAAAAAAAATAAAAAACATTAAAGCTTAAATAGATGGATGCAATTGTAGTTTAATTCAAGATCAATTATTGTACTTAATTATTTAGTTAAATATTCATGAAAAAATCATAATTTTATTTCAATTCTTAATTCAAAATATCAAACAGAGAAAGACATTCCTGACCTCACTACATTGTCTACTCTTCTTATTAAATAAAAATAAGTGATGTCAAAATTTGATTCTAAATAAAATGCCACTCAAGCACTTCTCATGCTTAATAGTGTTCCTAAAAACACTAAAAACTAGAAATCTAACCCTAACTCTACCAATGTCAAAAATGTAAATAATAAATTTGGTAATAAGAATTATAAATTCTTGTGGTAAATCTATACATAAAATGGAATACCTCTACGAAAAAAAAACCTCTAAAAATAACAAAGGGAAAACTATTTTAACCATAATCATCAGAAAATTAAAACACTAATAAAAATAACAGTCAATAAAAAAATACTAGCATTATTGCTTTGTAAGATCCCTTGTTTTCTTGTAATGAAAATATATTATAAGTTGCCTTATTTGCTTGTTTGAATTGCATCATATGACTTTTTTATCAATTATTTTATCTAACAAAAGAGATATATCTAAAAGGATTTATTTAGGTCATAATTTATATTTAAAATCTACTAAGCAAAAAATGCTAAGTTTGTAAATATCATCATAAAATATGTTTTTTTATGTTCCTAAAATTAATATAAATTTGTTATCTTGTTCTTAGCTTACAAATAATAATTTCATAGTAAATTTTCTTAAGGATAAATGGTCTATTATAAATGAATTTGGTTCTTTGTTTACTAAAGGAATTCAACATAATGTTTTATACATGTTTTTTTCTTCTTTTACATGTTATCTTTCATCGCATAATAGAAATTAATCTCAATTATGTCATGTAAAATTAGGTCATGCTAATTTTATAAGTATTATGATATGTATCATCATGAAACTTGTGAGGGATACTTATGTGGTAAGCAACACACTAACCCCTTTCACAAAAATCATGATGCTATCTCTTTCATCCCTTAGGGATGATTCATAGTGACCACAAAGGACCTATATTAGTTACTTCTATTAGTGTCTCTTTTTTTTATTGTTACTTTAAATATACTAACTAAATTAATAGTGTCTTAACTACAATGGTATTTTTTAGTAATACTATTTAGTTTTATTCTTGAAAAATACTAATTATAACTATATTGTAGTAGATAAATTGGTCTTAGATAAGAAAGTGAATAAATTATATAAACATTATATTATTTTCAAAATTATTATATTTATGATTATTTTCAATTCATATGAGTTATCATTAAAATGCATTATATACATAACATTGTGCTTCATTTGACAAGTTGATCGTGTTTAGTTATTTCATTTGGTAAGAGATCATACTCAACAAAAAATAATATTTTATGTTTCAATTGTTAAATATTTTTTCATTTGATTAGTGGGGAAAGTTCATGCTAGCATGATTAGATGATTCATTTGATAAAAATATATGCTGTGAAATAAAATTTTTAAACAGAGTTTATATTATTAATTGGCTCCTCATCATTCACTTTAGTAAGCATTATGCTCATACATGTTTGAAAATAAATTTTTAAGTTTCATAATTGTTTGATAGGATGATTACATATCATGCTAAAAAATTTCATATTTTATATATGAGAGGTTACATACCCCAATATTTTATTAGATCTATTTCTAGATAACCAAAAAATGGAAAAATCATATTAATCTTGAAATGTTTACAAGATTCAAATTATAAAAAGAGTTATTTCTAATAATATATCTAATGTTTGAAAAACTTAAATTGTTGTATGTTCATCACATGGTAGTTGGAGAGGACCATCTTGTCAATATTAGAGATGTCTAATAATTAATTTTATACAATGATTTATGTGTGTTGCTAACTTAGTAATTAAATTAGTAAACTAGTTTGCCTAAAACATGAATTTATTATTTAAAATATATTATATCATAAATAAACATATGTAATCATTTATCTTAATGTATTTGGGTATTATGATGCTATCCATGTTGTGATATCATAAATCTACTTCTGGATATGTGTTTATGTTTGGTACAAATGATATCACTTGGAGCAATAAAAATTAACATATTGTTTATATCTCTTCTATGAAAGCAAAATATATAAGTGATATAAAAGCTACTAAAAATGCCATGTGGTTGTGAAGGTTATAATATATCCATTTGGATGTTTCTCAAAGTACCACCCTTTTATGTGATAACCAAAGTTGTAAGCTCTGGTGAAATATCCAATACAACACCAAAGAATTAAGCATATTAAAGTTCATGCAAATTATATGTGATAGAAAGTCCTCAATGGTGATATTGATTTGCAGTTTTATCTTGAGGATGAAAAATGGTAGATATCTTTATAAAACCACTTGGTGCTACCAAATTTTGTCAGTTTTTTAAAATGTTAGGCCTCTCATATTTTCCATTGAGGGGGAGTGTGCATGAAAATGTCATTTCCTAGTGACCTTGTGTTTCTGTAGTATTCTCTATACTTATTTTCATTGTAAATCATTATAATAAATCATTTTATATGATTTTGGTAAACTTAACTATATGTAAGTTTATAGTCTACCAAATACTTAAAATAAAATATTGTAATAGAGGTCTTTATGTTATAAAAGTCTTCAAAAATATTGGTTGATTATTCATGAGAAACTATGAGATGTAGTCTCAAGATCATGCTAGTATAAACTTACTCTAAGTAGTTTATGGCTTATAATTCCATTTGTTTCAGAAGGTGATATTAGCATGATGAAGGTTTTTAAATCCTTAAAATATTGCATGCCTCCTAAACTCATTTTAGATGGTTTACAAAGTATAATTAATTTATTTTAAAGGTGGCTATGGCATGTGTCCCCACTTAACATTAAGGGGGAGTGTTGGAACATCTAATGCTTATGTGGTGCTAAATGTACCCTTAACATGTTTACATCAGTTAAATAAATAAAATATATTTTATTTATTTACAAAAGTTATCCTCATGTAAATAAATAAAAAATATTTGACCATTTTTTCTTAGGGAGAGGTTGGGCCCATCGGTTACAATGGTCTACCTCACACCTCATTATAAAAAAACATTTTACCTTTGATAATGAAATCATAAAATATGTGTGAAAACAATATTTTACTTGAGCTTCCACCTTGACTATTGCAAACGTTCAGTGAAGAAAAATTACCAAGGATAAGTAAGAAGAGAAGGTGTATGTTTATTGGGTACATTTAATTTTCTCATATACAAATAAATATACTCCATGTTTTTTACCTTTGTATGAGGTTTTCCACATTATAAATTATGTCAATTATTTGCATGCTTATCTATGTCTTTTTCTATCCATTACACATATCAATCCAAAACATATGCATCATTATGTATTATTATATGTTGTTTAACATACCATCCATCTAGACCTCCCTTATCTTGACCTCATAGATTGGGACCAACAAGATCATGTCCCTTTAGACATTTTTTCAGAATGATGAGATAATTATAGAATTATTAGAACTTTGAGATGGTTTCCCACTTGGGGATCATAATAATAGATTTAAAATTAATTTGGACCTTATTGCCTACTTTGGAGAGTAGGTGTATTTCCTTAGTCAAGAAAACAAATAAAATCAAAAAATAATGTCCTCTGTTAAAAACCTCTTTGATTCACTATTGGACAATGAAAAATTTAAAACTAATACGTATTCATTGGTGATTTTTTTTTGAGGAACTAATGAATGTGTAAATACACTCTCTTTATCATAAATCATAGATTCCTAGAAGTCTCCACATCATCTTTAGTTCAAATGTCAATCCTGAGGAACAACACACATTTGAATAGTTGGTCTGAGAATCTTTGTAGATATTGAATGAGTGGCCATTGATTTAATTAAATGATACTAATTATTTTTATATAGATGAAATAAATGAAAAAATTGGGTCACAATCACATGATTACTTCTAGTTTCCTTTATTACCTACTTTTTTAGAGGATGGTTCCACATTGCTTGTAGAAAGATACCATTGATGTCGAGCTTGGGACATTAGATAATCCATGCATCATTAAGCTTGGGGCCTCTCTAAATAAAGATAAATGTGATTACATTATTTTTATCCTCAAATAATTCATTTATATTCACATGGTTCTATTCTCACATGCATGTATTAGATCCATCCTTAGTCATTCATCATATTGTATTAAATACAAAAACCAAAACCATCAAATAGGAATTCTGAAAAATGCATCCACATATTGCCACTTTGGTCAAGAAAGAACTAAAAAAACTCTTTGAATCTAAGTTCATTATACATATTGATTATTTGGAGTGGATATTTAACATTGTTCTTATCAACAAGAAACACTTGGGAATCTACATTTAAACTGATTTCTATGATATCAATAAAGCTTACCCAAAAGATGATTTTTCTTTGACCAATATTGATATGATAGTTTATTCTAAATCTATATTTGAGATTATATATCTTATGTATGAGTTTTAAAGATAAAACCAAATCAATATATCACTTGAGGATCAACATAAGACTATGTTCATCACCCTTTGGGGAACATTTGGTCATGACTTTTGGCCTAAAGAATAATAGTGCCACTAATCAGATAGCCATAATTATTATCTTCCATGAAATGATGCATGATATTGTGGAATATTATGTGGATGATATCCTTTGAAAGTAAAAATCAAGATAAAAAAATTCCATAATTTTATATAGAATCTTTAAATGACTTCAAGAATACAAGGTTAGACTAAATCATAAGTGTGTCTTAGGTGTCACATCTAGCAAGTTTTCAAGTTTCATTGTCTTTAGGTGAGGTATTAAAGTGGAAAAATCTAAGTTAAAGGCCATAACATAAATAATTCCACCATAAAATCTAAAATATATATGTAGCTTACAAGGAAAATTTTAGGTGATTCACTTATTCATTTCAAAACTTGTATATTTTTGTAATCCCTCACACACCTCTTGAAAAATAGAACTTCATTCCAATGCAGTAATGATTTTTATGAGGTTTTTGATCAAATAAAATAATATGTGGATAATCTACCAATGCTGGCCCCTCTAACACTAGGTAAGTCTTTGTTACTTTACATATCAACTACTCATCATGCCTTTGGGACACTTTTGGCTCAAAACAATGAAAATGGTAAAGAAAGAGTAGTCCATTACTTGAATAAGACATTGGTATCCTATGCACATAATTATCAAGATCTTAAAAAGGCATGCTTAGTAGTATTTTACACCTCCCAAAAGTTGTGATGATACATGCTCAACAATTAGACCATCATCATTGTAAAAGTTAATCCATTCAAGTGTCTTCTATCTAAAGAAACATTGATAGGTAATATGGACAAATAGGTTATGATCTTAAGTGGGTTTGACATTGAAAAAATCAATAAGAAATATATTAAAGGGTAGGTCCTTGTTGATCAATTAATAAAAGATCCAATAACATGTACACATCCATCAACACTTGGGTTTTCAAATGGGTCCATTTTTTCCATTAAAGAATAAAAATAATGGAAGTCTATTTTGATGGGTCATTCACATCCCATGGCTTGAGGTAGGTGTTTTTTATCACACCACAAATATTTTATCCCCAAGGATTTTCACATTAAATTCCCATGTACAAATAATATTATAGAATATGAGGCCCTTATTGTAAGACTTTGCATTTCCATTCAAAGATACATTAAAAACTTATTAGTCTTTGGTGATTCTAATCATCAATCAAGTAAATAATAAATATAAAACAAAATATGAATAACTCATGACATATAAATCCATGAGAGATAATATTAAGCATATTCTAAGCACATACAATTTGAAAAAGTAAAATGGGCCAATAATGAGTCAACAAATGCCATAGATACTATTGGTTCACTTCTTGAAATGCCTTTGGATATCCATCAATATCAATTCCTAATTGAACAAATCATCATCTCAACATATGATCATCTATAATCTCAAATGGTATGTGAGATCATTGGTCTTAGTTCACCCTAGTATACTAATATTTACATCTACCTTCATGATCACATCCTTCCAAAATACTTATCACATAAGTAACACAAATCCTTAATCTATAACAAATCTTGATATACCTTACTTGCTGACACACTCTATCATAAAGGCTATGATGGAACCCTACTTCATTGTTTAAATTTGGGAGATGTTGATTTAGCCATCAAAGACATTCATAATGGGATTTGTGGGGTAGATATTAGTGGAATGGTCTTGACTAAGAAAATAATTTGCACATGATATTATTGGGCATCTATGGAAATAGATGCATGTGCATATGTTAAAGTTTGTTTATTTCCATAAATATGGTGATCTAATTCATGCCCTATCATAATACTTTTATATGATTACAATTCATTAGCCATTTTCAACATGGGGAAAATAAACCCCACTTAATCTAATGGTCAAAACACATCTTAACTATTATAGAGTATTTTATAAAGTGGGTTGAGGAAATCCTAATTATTTATTTAATTTAGAATTAAATATCTAAATTTAATTTTAATCATATCATTTGATGGTATGGCATCCCATCTAACATCATTTTAGATAATGGAAAAACCTTTAAGAATAAGTACATTAAAGTCCTCTATTCCCAATTACATATACAACACAAATGGTCTACTCTTTATTATCTACTAGGTGATGGCCAAGCTGAGGCATCCAAAAAAACATCCTTAAAATCCTCAAAAATACTATTAATGTTTTTGGATATGATTGGAATTTATAATTATTTATTACCTTGTGGGCTTACTGAATCAACATCTACACTCGTATAGGTAATACACTCTATTCCCTAATATTTAAATCAAAATCAATCCTACCTAATAATATTAATTTAGTTTTCATGTGCATTTCATTTTAGGATGTCATTGATGATGAGGATTATAGGGTTGTATGGTTGCAAGAGCTAGAACTTAATGATGAGAAAATATTGACAACACTAAATCATATCAAGTATTATCAAAAAAAGATGCACCATAGTTATAATAAGAAAATAAAATCCTAATATTTTAAATTTAGTAACCTTGTGTTCAAAAAAAAATAATGCAAATGCAAAATGGGTATTCAACACTTCTCCTTGGTCGTCTATCATTTTGTAGTGAATCAAGACACCAAACCCATCAAGCACAAATCATAAAAAATCCATTTGTAGATTTCCATTTTTTGTCAAGAAAGAACTATAAAAACACTTGGAATCTAAGTTCACTATACCTATTTATTATCCAAAATGGATCTCCAACATTGTTCCTATAACCAAGAAACCCTTAGGAATATAAATTTACACTAATTTTTATGATATCAATAAAGCTTTCCCAAAGGATGATTTTAATTTACCTAATATTGATATGATATTTAGTTCCACAACTAGATATGAGATGTTATCACTTATGAATGGATTTTTAGGATTCAACCAATTTAAGATATTGCTTAAAAGTATGTGGGGAACATTTTGATATCAACTTATGCATTTTGGCTTAAAGAAAATTGGTGCTCCTTTATCAGAGAGCCGTGACTATTATCTTTCATGACATTATGCATGATACTATGGAATATTATGTGAGTGATATCCTTTAAAATTAAACAACAAGATCAATATATTTGACAAGTTTGCATAGGATATTTAAATGACTTTAAAAATAAAAGGTCAGATTAAAGATTAAGAAATGTGTCTTTGGCATCACATTTGGTAAATTTTTGGGTTTCATTGTCTCTAGGTGAGGTATTTAAGTGTACCAAACTAATTTTAAGTACATAATATAAATTCTTCCATAATCCAATCTATAATAGCTACATAGATTGAAACAAAAAATTTAGACAGTCTACGAATTCATTTAACAACTTGAAGACCATTGTCATCCATTCACACACCTCTTGAAAAAAGACACTTCATTCCAATATAACAAGGTTTTTAATGAGGAATTTGATCAAATAAAAGAATATTTTGAATAATCCATTAGTTTTGTCCCCTCTAGTGCCAAACAAGTCATTGTTACTTTACATATCAGCTAATCAACATGCCGTGGGGGCACTTTTGGCTCAACACAATAAAAATGGTAAAGAAAGAGAAATTTATAAATTGAGTAGTATATTGTCTCCTATAAAAAAATTATTTACCTCTTTAAAAGGCATGTTTAATGGTAATTTTCACCTCCCAAAATTTATGACACTACATGCTCAATAACTGGACCATCATCATTGCAAAAGTCTATCCATTCAAGTACATACTATATAAAGTAGCATTGATAGGTCATATGGAAAAATGGGTTATGTTCTTAAGTGAATTTGACATTTAATACACCAATAAAAAATATATTAAAGGTATGTATTTGTTGATCAATTAGTAGAAGCTCCATTCGCAAATGCAAAGACATTAACCTTTGGGTTTCTAGATGAGTCCATTTTTTCCATTTAAGAATAAAAATAATAGAACCTTTATTTTGATGGGTCATTCACATCCTATGGTTTGGAGGTAGGTGTTTTGTTTATCATGGCACAAAGAGATCTTATCCCTAAGGCTTTTCACATTAGCTTCTCATGTAAAAATACCATTGTATAATATGAGGCCCTTCTTGTAGTTCTTTGCATTACCATCTAATGGGACATTCAACACTTGTTAGTCTTCAGTGATTCTTAGTTAATCATAAATAAATTAAATGATAAATATCAAACAAAATATGGAAACATCATGCCATAAAAATCATTGTATGATATCCTTAATCAATATTTTAAGTACATACAATTTGAGAAAGTATCAAAGGAAAATAATAGGTCAGCAGATGCCATGGATACTATTAGTTTACTTCTTGAAATGTCTTTAGATATCCATCATTATCAGTTCCTAATTAAATAACTTACCATCCTTACATATAATGATCTAGTATTTGAAATGGTTTTTAATTTCATTGGTCACAATTCACCTTGGTATAACAATATTTACATTTACCTTCATGATCACTTCCTTCCAAAAGTCTTATCATGTAATCAATGCAAATCCTTCATCTATAACACAATCTAATATATCTTACTTGGTGGCACACTCTATCATAGAGGCTATGATGAAACCCTAATTTATTGCTTAAATTTTGGAGAGGTTGATTTAGACATTAAATATGTTAATGATAGGATCTATGGGGCCCATACTATTGGAATGGTCTTTTCTAAAAAAATCCTTCACAAATGATACTATAAATTCACTATGGAAATTGATGCCTATGCATATGTTAAAAAGTGTGTTAATTTTTAGAATCATGGTGACCTTATTCACTCTCAATCATAATCATTTCAATTTATTACAACTCCTTGGCCATTTTCAACATGGGGACTCAATCTCATAGGGAATATATAAACCCCACTTCCTCTAACTATCATAAACACATCCTAACTACTACTGAGTATTTTTATGAAATGGGTTGACGTAATACTTTTAAATTATGTAATCAAGAATAAAATTTCAAAATTTATTTTTAATCATATCATCTTCCAATATGGCATCCCATCCAACATCATTTTTTAGAATGGAAAATACTTCAAGAATAAGGACATTTAAACCCTATGTTCCCGATTCCATATCTAACAAAGATGGTACTCTTTATTATCCATAAGTAAATGACCAAGGTGAGGCATATAAAAAAAACATATTTAAAATCCTTAAAGGGATTATTAATCATGTTGACCATGATTGGTATTTATAATTATTTCCTATATTATGGGCTTATTGAACCAACATCCACAGTCCCACATGTGCTATAACCTATTCCTTAGTATTTGTATATAAATAAATCTTACTATTAATATTGAGATACCCTCCCTCCATATTTCATTATAGGATGTCATTGATGATGAGAATTATAGGGTTATAGGATTACAAGATCTATAACTCCTTGATGGGAAAATATTGATAACATGAAATCATCTCAAGGCTTATCAAAACATGATGCACTGTAATTACAACAAGAAAATCAAATCCTAAGAGTTTGAAGTTGGTGACCTTATTCCTAAATAAAATCAAAGGAATATAAATGAAAAATGGGAGAAGAAAGATAATTTTGTGTTTAATTGGCTAGGTCCATACATCATCACTACTAAATATGGATATAATTCTTACAAATTGGCTATAAAAGATGGAAGAAAGATAGATGAGCCCATGGATATCATGCACCTTAAGTTTTTCTATTATTTATGCCCATCCAATCAATTATCAAAAATAAAAAAAGAGTAATAATTCATCTAAATGTGAAAACCATTTTTATGACATCTTGGATAAGTACCATGGTGAAAACTATTTTTTTGACACCATGTGTAACATTTCATTGTTTATAAATACCATTGTGCTTATGTTAATATCTGCATCCTTCCACATCCCTCCAACCAATCCATATCATTATCTAACAAAACTTTCCATTTTTGACCTTAGAGGTGATTTACAACTACTATAGGATAGGGTAGGTTTTAACATATCAAAGTGACATAGGGGGTAACTTATCTATCTTGTGTTCTTTGAAGAACTTCCTTTTGGTTGTATCCATTCATTTGTCTTTCACATCCTATATATTTCCACATCCACTACTATAGTCAATTTTCACTTTGTTAGTATCTCTTATACACACATCTTGGATACCTTTTGTATATATTTATTCTAAAAATCCAAAAACATTAATAAAATACAAAAAATACCAAAAATAATGACATAAAACCATAAAACCCAGAGTTCTCATAAGCATTCTTTTTTAGGTTGGGCTTAAATCCTTGATAAATTTTTACCCAGATCATAGTCACTTCATTAGGACCATTATTTTCATGTTTTCTCCCTTGTACATATCCTTTCTTGGGGAAACATTCAAAAATATCATCAATCTCTTACACAAGGGTTTTGACTCAGTTAATGATAAGATGATTTATATTGCTTACATTTTTTGGTTTCTATGTGTTTTCTTACTTACTTGTTTGATTTATTTTATTATTGTGCATTGACTAATTCCATATGTGTTAATTGGGTCATCATGGTGTTTACATATCATATTGATTTATCATGCTTGTACTTGAGTCCATCCATTGGCATATAACAATAATGTTTTCCTTATTTTTAAATTTCAAGGTATAATTTTTTCATTTGTCTATTGGATTGGGGGTTAGTCTTTATGCAAATTATAGATAATTCATCATGGTGTTTTATATTATGGTACATACCAATCTATTCTACATCAAAAATTAAGTTGTAAAGTATATGTGGAGGATTGATAAAATGATAGTATATTCTCCTTGAAAAAATATATCTACACCTTAAAATCCATTTTCAAACAGAATCAATTCATCCATATTTAAACATGAAAATTCAAATACACATCAATATTCATATTTTTATCATCATTATCCCTCCCCTTTCAAGATAACTACATTGGCTTGAGGTCTAGTCAAATTATGTAGGTAGCTCTTAGTTGTGTAGGGTTTCTAAGGTAAGCTCAAACAATATTATTATCATTATTACCATTCATTTCCATTACCATCCATATTAATTTTATTCCATTAATCCTCTATAATAATCTATTCACTTCATCACCACCCATCACCTCATCCCTTTCAGCATGCTAATCTATTTTAGTCACATGTCTAGCCTATCAATCTTTTTTAACAAGTTAATTGATAACCATTCTTGTGTCATACCTCCATCTCCACCAATCATCCACTTTACGTATATTTTTTGAACCCCTTTGACATTTTCCATTCCATTTTTATCTCTAAATACACCATATGATCCATAATTTGGCTCATCACCTTCCTCTCCATCACTTTTCATATCAACGTTTAGTTGATCATGATACCACATGCTTATCTAATCTCATTTTATCCTTTTTGTCTCCTTATTTCACTCTTTTTTTCACCCATTTCCCTTTTTTCATGTTTTTATTTATCTTTCATTTTCCTTTCCATTCCATTTTATCATATGTCTACTTTAGACCTCTTTTCTCCACTTTCATTTTTTGCCACATCTCCCATCATTCCATCCCCTTGTAAAAAATTAGAAATTCCATTATATATGCTTTCAATTCCCCAATCTATGTATTTTTTATTTCCATATTTTCACCACTTTTCAAGGATGAAGATGAAAAATACACAAATTAGGGAATTTGAATCATCGATAATTGAATTTCCACTTTTTTGTAAGGAAATGGGATGATGAGAGATGTGGTAGTAAATTAAAGTGGTGAAAAGAGGTCTAAAGTGGACTGAGGAAGAAATGGAATGGCGCAAAAAATGAAGGATAAGGGAAAACATGGAAAAAATGGAAATGGGTGAGCATATAAGTGAAATAAGGAAAAAAATGGATAACATGAGAGTGAAAAAGTAGGTGGTATCATAATAAAATAAGCATTATATGAAGAATGATGGTGAGGAAGGTGATGAGCCAAATGATGGATCAAATGGTGGCTTTGGAGATGAAGATGGAATGGAAAATTTCAAAAGGGTACATAAAAGAGGTTAAAAATGAAGAATTGGAGGATATGGAGGCATGGCATGAGGATGGTTTTTAATCATATTATTAAAAGAGATTGATAAATTAGATGGGTGATTAAAAGAGATTGACACACTGAAATGGATGAGGTGATAGTTATTGATGGTAGTGATGGTGTGAGTAGTTTATTATTGAAGGGGTGATAAAATAAAATTAGTAGGGATGATAATGGAAATGAAAGTTAATAAAAATAATAAGACTGATCGAGATTACCTCAGAAACCCCATGTAACTGAGTGTTGCTTACATAGTTATTCTAAAAGGGGAGGTATGACGATGATAAAAAGATGATTGATTTTATTTAAATTTTATCATTCAAATATGGATGAACTAATTAGATTCAAAAAATGGATGTCAAGGTGTGGATAGATTTTTTAAAGGAGAATATACTACCTTTTTAGTGCACCTCCTCATATACTTTTGAACCTAATTTTTGATGTAGCATATAATGATATGAACCATGATACAAAGCACCATGATGACTTGGTTGCAATGTATGTAATGATTGACCCATGATATAATAGATAAATGAAACAAATACACCATGATATGTGAAAATCAAGATAATGTTGTTGTTTAATGTTTATGGATGGACACAAGTATAAGTGCAAGAAATCACCATGATATGTCAAAGCCATGATGACCCTATTGACATATATGGATTGAATCAAGTCACAACAAGTAAATAAAAAAAAAGTAAAGTAAACACACAAACCCAAAAATATAAGCAAAAAAAACATCTTATCATTAATCGAGTCAAAATCCTTGTGTGAAATATCGATGATATAACTAGATGGTGCTCTAGGTAAAGATAAATGTAAGAGAGTAGACATGGAAAAATTGATCTTGATGAAGTGACTATGATTTTGGTTAAAATTGATCAATAATTTAATCCCAAACTAAAACCAAAGTGTTTATGGTAAATTGGGTTTTATGTCTTTATATCACTATTTTTAGCGTTTTATGGATTTTACTATTTTTTAGGATTTTTGGAATAAATATGTACAAAAGGGTGTCTAGGATGTGTGTATATGAGATACTAACAAAGGTAAAGTCAACTCTTATAGTGAATGTGGAAATACAAATGGGATGTAAAAGATGAATAAATGGATGTGAGTAAAAGGAAGTTATCCAAGGATCAGAAGACATGGAAGTTTCCCCTTGTGTCACTATGATATCCTACTATAAAGAAGTTTCCTCACTATAATCTATCAAAACCTATTGTATCCTATAGTAGATGTAAATCACAACCAAGGTTAAAATTAGAATGGGTTTGTTGGATAATGATATGGATTTGATGGAGGGATGTGGAAGGATGTATACCTACCCCCAATAAAAAGGGTACTCTTATACAATGGTATATTACACATGGTGTCAAAAAATTAGTTTTCACCATGGTAATTATCCAAGATGCTATAAAAATGGTTTTCATCTTTGCACAAGATATTTCTCTTTATTGTTTTTTTCTAATTTTTGGATGTAATCAAGCATAGAAACTCTTGAGGTACATATATTTATGTGATCATCTAGATATCTTCCATCTTATGTGGCCAATATATAAGCACCAAAATTGTACTTAAAAATGATTATGTATGGATCTAGCCAATAAGGCTCAACTGGCCTTTCTTCTCTTATTCTACATTTATATTCCTTTGATTTTATTTAAGAACAAGGTCACTAAATTAAAATTCTTAGGATTTGATTTTATTGTTATAATTATAGTACATCCTATTTTGATAAGCCTTGAGATGATTTATGGTTGTCAATATTTTAACATTAAGTAGTTCTATCTACTATAGCCATTCAATCCTATAATCATCATATCAACAATGTTTTGAAATGAAATACATAGGGAGGATAACTCAATATCAATATGGAAGATTGTGAAAACTAGGGAATAGAGTGTAGTACTTATGAGAGTGTGGATGTAGGTTTGGTAAGTACATAAGGTAAGAAATACTTTTAAATTCTAATCATGGTCAACATCAATTATAGTCATTTTAAGGATGCTTTTATTGGATGCCTTAGATTAACTATTTCCTTTTGAATAATAAGGAGTGGATCATTTTTGTCAGATATGGAATTGGGAATAAAGGGCTTTAAATTCCTTATTGTTGATGGATTTTCCATTATTAAAAATTAAGTTAGATGAGATGTCATACAATAAAATTCTATTATTATAAATAGATTTGTATATTTTCTTCTTGGTTACATAAGTGAGAGGGATTGCCTCAACCCACTTTTTAAAATACTTGGTAGTAGTAAGGATGTGTTTATGATAGTTAGATGAAGTGGTGTTCATATTCCCTATGATATTTGAGTCCCCATTTTCAAAATGACCAAGGAGTTTTAATTATTTGTAATTCTTGTGATGAAGCATGAATCAGGTCATCATGCTTCTATAAAAAAACACACATTTTAACATATGCACATGCATTAGTTTCCATAGTTGGCCAATAACATCATGTGTGAAGGAATTTTTTAGAAAGGACTATTCCAATAGTATGGGCCCCCAAAATACCATCATGAATGTATTTGATGGATAAATAATCCCCTCCTAAATTTAAATAATGAAGTGGGTTCCATCATAGCCTCTACAATAGAGTTTGCTACCAAATAAGGTTTATCATGGATGTGTTATGTATGAAGGATATGTGTTGGTTACATGATAAGTCTTTTGAAAAGATGTGATCATGAAGGTAGATGTAAATATTATTATATCAAGGTGAAATGGGACCAACAATCTCACATACCCTTTTGGATTTTCTACAATCATATGTGGGGTGATGAGTTTTTCAATTTGAAATGGATACTGATGGATATCTAAAGACATTTTAAGAAGTGAACCAATAGTAGCCATGGCATCTCCTAATCTATTATTAGCACTTGGTACTTTCTCAAACTGTATGTACTCAAAATATTTTTTAGGGTTATCTGCCATGGTTTTATATGACATGATTTTCCATCTTTTTTTCAATATTGACCATTTACTTGATTGATGATTAATTGAGAATCACCTAAGACTGAAAAGTGTTGAATGTCCTATTGAATGAAAATACAAAGTTTTGAAAGAAGGGCCTCATATATTGTAATGTTATTTATACATGAGAATTTGATGTGAAAAGACTTGGGTATAATATCTCATTTTAGTGTGAAAAACAAAAAAACTACCCCTGAGTCATGGAATGTGAATGGACCATCAAAATAGAGATTCTATTTTTTAAATTATGCAATGGAAAAAATGGAGTCATTTAGAAACCCAAATGTTAATGGTTGTGTATCTACTAATGAAGCTTCTGATAATTGATCAATAAGTACATAACCTTTAATAGATTTATAATTGGTGTATTCAATGTCAAATTTACTATAGAGTATAATAATTTTGGTCATGTGACCTACCAATGATACCTTACATAGAAGATACTTGAGTAGATCAACTTTTGCATTGATTTTGGTCTGATTCTTGAGTATATAGTGTTGAAACTTTTGGGAGACCAAAACTATTTCTAAACATGCATTTTCAAGAGGTGAATAATTATGTTCTTAGGTTACCAATGTCCTGCTCAAGTAATAAACTATTCTTTCTTTACCATTTTCATCATGTTGAGACAAAACACCCCCAAGACATGTTGAGTATCATATATATAAAGTAACAATGGCTTACCTAGCATTGAAGGGGGCAACACTGATGGATTAGAAAAATATGATTTTATTTGATCAAAAACATCCTAAAAATCCTTATTCCATTGGAATGAAGTGCCCTTTTTAAATATATGTGTGAAGGGATGACAATGGTTTGCAATTTATGAAATGAATCGATAAATCACCTGAATTTTTACTTGCAAGCTATATAGTTTTTTTATATTGGATGGTTGAAGAATTTATATTATGGCCCTTACCTTAGTTGGGTCCAATTTAATACCTCCCATATAGTTAATGAAAACCAATAGCTTGACATATATGATGTTGAAGAAACACCTCTTAGGATTTAATTTGACCTTGTTTTCTTGAAGTTTTTCAAAGATCCTACACAAAATTATTGGATGTACTACTCTTGTTTTTTAATTTCTAAGGATATCATCCACATAATCTTCCATAATGTCATGCATCATGTTTTGAAAGATAACAATCATGACTATCTGATAAGTGGCACCATCATTCTTCAAGCCAAATGGTATGACCTAATAATAAAATGTTCCACATGGGGTGGTGAATGTAGTATTATGATGATCCTTAGGTGATATCTTGATTTTTTAGTATCCTAAAAATTCTTACATAAGTGATAGCATCTCATATCCATCTATGGAATTAACTATCATATTAATATTGAGAAAAGGAAAATAATCTTTCAGAAAGATTTATTGATATCACATAAATCGATTCAAATGCAAATTCCCAAGGGTTTATTTTTAACAAGAATAATGTTGGATATCTACTTTGAATAATAAATAGGTCTAATAAACTTAATTTCCAAGAGTTTTTTGAGTTACTTCTTGACCAGATTAGCAAATCATGGATGCATTTTTTCAATTTTTGATTGATGGGATTGGTGTTTGGATGCACTATCAGATGATAAGTGATAAATGATAGATATAATCTAGGCATGTCAAAATATGACCATGAAAATATATTAATAATTTTTTTGAGGATAAAAATAATGGGGTCATATTCCTCTTCAGTGAGAGGCACCACGATTAATGATGTATGTATTGTTTTTTATACCAAGGTTGACATCAATGGTATCTTCCACAAGTGACATTGAATTATACTCTAACAAAGAAGTTACTAATGGGAATTGATAGTCTAAATTTGATTTTGATCCAATTTTTTCATTGATCTAACCCATATAAGAAGAATTAGAGTCATTAATTTTTGGAAATAACCACTCATTAAATGTCTATAGAGATTATCAGACCAATTGTTCAAATGTGTGTTGCTCTTCAAGATTGATGTCTAAACTAAAGATGATTAAGGAAATTATAGGACTCTATGATTTCTAATGAAGAGTGTATTTGCCTATTCTTTGTCACCTTAAAAAGGTTTTCACCAATGAACACATTTTTGTTTTTATCTTTTTCAATGTCCAATAGTGTCCCAAAGAGGTTTTCACTTGAGGACATTATTTTTATTTTCTTTATTTTTTTGGCTAAGGATATGCACCTTCTCTCCAAAGTAGGTAGTAAGTTCTAGACTAATTTCAAATCCATTCTTATGGTCCCCAACTAGGAAACCATTTCTAAGTACTAACAATTTTATAATTTCCTCATCATTCTAAAAAATGTTCAAATGTCTATGATATTGTTGGTTCTAATCTATGAGGTCAGTATAAGGGGGGTATATATGGATGGTAAGGGTGACATTGGTATCAAAAATATCATACCATCAATCTCATCATAGATGTTATAAAATTACTCTATGTCATTGCCAATAAATTCATTATTAGTCATCATAGTTGTATCACTTTCAAGACTAAGGGAGTGCCCTCAAAGTGGTTTATATCCGATGCCATGATTTACTTAATCCTAAGTAGATGGGATAGGATCAATAAAACTTTATTCCTTGTCTCCCAAACATTAACACTTACAATTTACACTTTCTAACATATTTATAGTGATAAGATATTCATTGTTTTCATGGCATGAAGCTAGTCCATCACCATATAACCATATATTTTTAGGATTTTAGTTGTTCACTACTAAGAAGACCATTCATGGAAAATGAAATAGAACCTAGCTTATAAGAATTGACATTATTTTTCCATATCAAATTGGGCCTGCCATTGGTTTTTATGGATAATGGAATCTTTTCAATGTGGAAAACATTTTTCATTTCATATTATCCTCAAGTTTTATCTTTGATTGGTAAGTGTGCAGATAATTTTAGATGGGGATTATTAGATGTATCTATAAGGTCATATATATGAATGTAGGTTCATTTTGGATTTGGAAGCACATTATTATCCTTTTTAGGGGCCTATTCTACAATGGGACAATTATGGGTGTGGTGATGATCACTTACAATTGAATGCAAGTGAACCAAAATGTAACACAAGAACAAGATTAATAGATTGTTATAAATCCAAAATAAGATTGAAACTAACTAAATCTATTCTAGTGTATTTTAAGATAATCTATCTAATAAGGGGTAAAGAAGAAAAAATGAAATGCCAATTAACATACCTTTACTTACTCTTTTTTTAGATTGGAAGTTACTTAGATCAATTGTGATTGTAATTACAAGGCTTGATTGAGGTGCACCAATAATTCAACAAAACTTCTCATTGCAATGTTGACTTTTAATTAATTGAATTTATGAGTTGAAACTTCAATGAATAGCATTTGTATGACACTTCATTATATATTTCAAGCTTAGTAGAAACAGAGTTAAATTTTTCCATTTAGATGTGTTTATCCTATGAGAAGCCTTCCATAATTTAACTTTTATTATTATCTGATTAATCACTCATACTTAGCACTACCTTAAAAAATAACATCTCCCGCATATGGATCGATCATTACCCAATCTGCTCTACTTGGGGCAAGTTAAGCACACAACTTTATTGAGATATTTTTATGACATTCACCCTGCTTATGGAAAATAAAAATGTGTAGCTTATCTCAAGATGTATCCTTCCAAAATCTACCCTACTTGGGGAAATTAAATTCATCATTGTAAAAAATCAAATCATGAAAGCATTAACTTAAGCAAGTTAATTACATACATAGACTAATCTCATCATCACACCTTGTATACCCATGCACCCAATTATGCTTAAAAATAAATGTAGGAAACATCAGTGATTCAATCATCATTATATTTTTAAATATATTCATAATAATTTTTTTAAGGTGATGAAAAAAGAAGATCAGGCAGTGTATTTGAAGATGAAAATGTAATGGAAAATGTCAAAGGGGTTCAAAAATGAGGGGTAAAGTGGGTGATTGGTAGATATGGAGGTATGGCATGATGATGGTTATCAATCAACTTATTAAAAGAGATTGATAGGCTAGACAAGTGATTAAAATAGATTGATATGATGAAATGGATGAGGCGATGGGTAGTGATGGTGTGAGTAGTTTATTATGGAGGAGGAATAGAATAAAATTATTAGGGATGATAATGTAAATTAATGGTAAGAATGATAATAAGATTCATTGATCTTACCTTAGAATCCTCATGTAATTGAATGTAGAATATATACCCTGAATGGACCTTAGGCCAATGTATTTATCATGAAAGGGGAGGGTTAATGATGATTTATGTTGATTTGAATTTTAATTTTTAATTATGGATGAACTGATTGGATTCAAAAATGGATGTTATAGTGTGGATAGATTTTTGAAAGGATAATATACCATCATTTTAGAGCACCTCCTCATATAATTTACAACCTAATTTTTAATGTATCATATAAGGGTATTCATAATGATTTAAAACACCATGATGAATATGACATAATGTTCATAAGGACTAACCCTTGACCCAATATAAAAATGACATAAATGCATCATGATATGGAAAAATCAGGATGACATTATTGTCATATGTTGATGGAAAGAATCAAGTATAATGCAATAAATCATCATTATATGTAAAACCCATGATGATTCTATTGACACATATGGATTGAGTCAAGTCACAACAACAAACAAATAAACAAGTAAACACACACAAACCTATAAATATAAGCAACATAAAACATTTTTTTGTTAATCGAGTCAAATCCTTGTGTGAAATATCAATGATATAGATGGATGGTGCCAAAGTAAGGAAACATGGAAGGTATTGGACATGGAAACAATATTCTTAATGAAGTAACTATAATTTGGGTCAAAATTGATCAAGGATTTAACCTCAACCTAAAATAAGGGTGCTTATGGGAACTATGGGTTTTGTGGTTTTATATAACTAATTTTGGTATTTTATGTATTTTACTAATGTTTTTGGAATAAATATCTACAAAAGGGTGTCCAAGATGTGTGTATATGAGCTACTAACAAAGGGAAAATTTATTCTAGCAGTGGATGTGGAGAGAGATATGGGCTCTGAAGGATGAATGAATGGATGTAACCAAAAGGAAGCTCTCCAAATATCATAATACATGGAGGTTACCCACTATTTCACTCTAATATCCTTATGTAAATAATTTACACACTCTGATCTATCAAAAACTACCACAACCTATAACAGCTATAAATCACCACCAAGGTCAAAATGGGAAAGGGTTTGTTGAATAATGATAAGCATAGGGTACTCATAGATAATGTACTATTAGACATGGCACAAATAAATTGGTTTTCACTATGATACTTATCTAAGATGTGATAAAAAATGGTTTTCAACTTTCGATCTTCTATTTATCTTTATTATTATTTTTATTTTCATTTTTTTTTTTTTTGGATGGACATAAAGCATAATCTTTGTTGAGGTGCATGATATTCATGGGTTTATCTATCTCTCTTCCATATTTTATTACTAGTCTGTAAGCACTAAAATCATTCTTAGCAGTGATTATGTATGGACCTAACCAATTATGCTCAAACTTACCTTTTTTCTCCCATTCTAAATTTGTGTTCCTTTAATTTAATTTAAGCACAAGGTCACCAAATTCAAAATATAAATATTTAATTTAATTTTTATATTTATGATGCATATTATTTTAATAATCCTTGAAATGATTTAGTACTATCAATATTTTCTCATCAAGGAGTTCTAGATCTTGTAGTTGTGCAACCCTATAGTACTCATCATCAATGATTTCCTACAATGAAATATGTAGAGATGCTAACTTGACCTAAAAATGTAGGATTGATTTTGATCCAAAGACTATGGAATAGGGTGTAACAAATATGGGAGTGTAGATGTTGGTTTGCTAAACCCATAAGGCAGGATATAATTGTAAATTCTAGTCATGATTAACATCATTAATAGTCATTTTGAAGATTTTAAGGATGTTTTTATTAGATACCTCATATTTTTCATTACCTTGTGGATAATAAGGAGTGGACCATTTGTGTTGACTATGGAATTGGGAACATATGGATTTAACATCCTTATTCTTGAAGGATTTTTCATTATTGGAAATAATGTTGTATTATATGCCATGCCAAAAAATGATATGATTAAATATAAATTGGGATATTTGATTTATGGTTACATAAGTTAGAGGGATTCCCTCAAACCACTTTGTAAAATAATTATTAGTAGTTAGGATGTGTTTATGATAGTTAGATGAAGTGGTGTTTATATTGTATATGAGATCGAGTCCCCATGTTGAAAATGGGAAATGAGTTGTAATCAGATGCAATATTTATGATAAACCATGAATTAGGTCATCATGATTCTATTATTATTTTTTTGATATTTGCACATGCACTAGCTTCTATTGTTGGTGAGTAGTATCCTATGAAAATGAGTTTCTTTGCAAGGACCATTCCACTAATATGGGTCACATAAATCACTTCATAAATGTCTTTGATGGTTAAATCATCATTTTATAAATTTAAATAATGAAATATGGTTTGATCATAACATATATAATAGAGTGTTCCACCAAGTAAGGTTTATCAAGATGTGTTATGAATGAAGGATTTGTGTTGGTTACATGATTTGTACTTTTGAAGGATGTGATCATGAGGGTAGATGTAAATATTATTATACTAGGGTGAACTAAGACCAAAAATCCCACATACAATTTTGAATTTTGGATGATCATATGTAGGGATAATGATTTATTCAATCAAGAAATGATACTAATGGATATCTAAAGAAATTTCAAGAAGTGAACCAATAGTATCCATGGCATCTGTTGACCTCTTATTGTCCCTTGATACTTGCTCAAACTATATGTGCTCAAAATATTACTTAAGGATCTCTACCATGTATTTCTATGTCATTATTTTTTCATCTTATGTTTGATATTTATCATTTAATTTATTGATGATTAACTAAGAATCATTGAAAACTAACAAGTGTTGAATGCCCCATTGGGTGGAAATGCAAAGTCTTATAAGAAGGGCCTTATATTTTAAAATGTTATTTGTATATAGGAATCCAATGTGAAAATAATTAGGGATAAGATCTCCTTGTAGTGTGACAAAAAAAACACCTAACCCTGAGATTTGAGATATGAATGACCCATAAACATAGATATTCCATTATTTTGATTCTTGAATGGAAAAAATGGACTCATCTAGAAACCCAAATGTTAATGGTTGTGTATCTATTCATGGAGATTCTACTAGTTGATCAGTAAGGACCTAAAATTTAATAGTTTTTTAGTGTTGTATTTAATTCCAAATTCACTTAAGAGCATAATCTATTTAGCCATATGAACTGTCAATACTAATTTAGATAGAAGATACTTGAGTGGATCAACTTTTACAATGATGATGGCCTTTATTATTGATATGTAGTGTCATAACTTTTGGAAGACCAAAAATAATGATATACATGCCTTTTCAAGAGGTGAATTATTATGTGCATAGGTGAAAAATGTCCTTCTCAAGTAATAAACTATTCTTTCTTTACCATTTTCATCATGTTGAGTCAAAATCCACAAGGCATGCTGAGTAGTTGATATGTAAAGTAACAATGGATTTCCTAGCATTAGAAGGGATAACATTGGTGGATTAGTCAAATATTATTTTATTTAATAAAACACCTCATAAAAATCCTTGATCTATTGGGATTAAGTTCCCATTCTCAAGAGGTGTTGAATGGATGAAAATAGTCTGTAAGTTATGAAATGAATTGATGAATCACCTAAATTTTCCCTTATAAGCAACATCACTATTTTAGATTGAATGGTGTAAGAATTTATGTGATGTGATTGACCTTAGCTGGGTCCATTTAAATATCTCACCTAGAGACAATGAAACCCAACAACTTTCCATATGTGATGTTGAAGACACATTTTTTAGGATTTAATCTAAACTTGTACTCTTGAATTCATTCAAAGATCTTGTGAAATTTTTTTAGATGTTCTCTATTGTATTTTAATTTCCAAATATATTTTCCACATAATATTCGACAATACCATGCATCATGTCATGAAATATAATAATCATGGCTCTCTAATAAGTGGCACTAGTGTTTTTCATGCCAAAAGCCATGAACTAATAGTAAAATGTTCCCTGTGAGGTGGTGAACACAGTCTTATGTTGGTCCATAGGGGATATATTTATTTATTTATATCCTAAAAATCCATCCATAAGTTATAAAATCTCATCTATGACTATGGAATAAACTATCGTATCAATGTTGGGCAAAGAAAAATCTTCATTTTTGTAAGATTTATTTATATCACAAAAAAATAGTGTAAATGCATATTCTTGAGAGTTTCTTATTGACATTAATAATATTGGAGATAAAATATTAATAATAAATGCATATATTTAACTCTACTTCCAAGAGTTTTTTGAGTTCCTTCTTGATCAAAATGGCAATACGCATATGCATTTTCACTAATTTATACTTCATGGGTTTGATGGCTAGATGAAATATAAGATGATAGATGACCAAGGATAGGTATAATCTAAGAATGTAGGAATATTAACATGCAAAGATATCAATGAATTCTTTGAGGATAATACTAATGGGCACATGTTCTTATTCAGTGAGAGAGGCACCAATATTAATGATGTATGGATTATCCTTTATACCAAGGCTAACCTCAATGGCATCTTCCACAAGCAATGTGGATCCATCATCGAATAAAGTAGGAAATGAAGGTAACTGACAGTATTAATATGATTATGAACCAATTTATTCATTGAGCTCACCTACTTGATTTTATGCCTATAAACAATCACCTCAATATAAATAAGATTATTATTGGATGGCCCTAATAGTGAAATATCACTATGATCAAAGGTGATTTATTGAACCAAGGATAAATGTCATATAAGTGCTTGAAATTATGAGGGTTCAATATCAATAGAGACCTTTGATTATTGAAGGGTTCATTACAATGTGTCCTTATGAATAAAATATGTTCGTAATAGATCTAAAATGGATATTTTTATTGGGATTTTCTCAAACTATTCTATAAGGTCATACTAGTTTTTAGATGTAGATGTGGATGGTTTTGATTTGGATATGGAAGGATTTGGGATTTGATTTTGGTATTTTTATGTGGAAGGCCCTTGAATTGAGACCACTAGGCATTGAGTAGTAACAACACATTCTTAGGATTTCATGGGGTTGTGGTATTGGGGTGTAGAATGTCCTAGGGTATTGAATCTATCACATAGATTTGAGCTAGGCTGATGGTGGGAATTAATTTTGATAGTGGCCAAAACCTAATCATAATCATGTTAGACATTATGATATTCTACATGATTGGTGTGGTTATTTTGACCATGATGGTGAACTTTATTTCATTGTTGTTGATTTTAGTGATCATTTTTTGGGAATGGATCCTTGAAAATTCCCATGTTTTGAATTTTTGATGTTGATGCATTATTATCAAGCTCAATTTCACCATGATATAATAGATCCTAAATATAGTGTTTGAGATGCATACAATGATAGATAGTGTGCCCTTTGATGTGATGATAATCACAATACTAATCTTATCAGTACCATTATGGCTTAGGTTATCCTAATTTAAAAGTATTTTTTGGTGGGAATATGATCATGTTTTTTTCCACAAGTTGTTGGAAAAGTGATTCTATGGGTTCTCTGAGAGACTCAAGATTTCTTCTTTGATACTATGTTTTAACAGGTGCTCTTTTAAGAGTGACATTTGGAGTGGATTAGAAGTTATTAACATGCCTTGTTTGAATATTTTGTACATGTTTAGAATCTATAACTCCATCACCTACTCCATTCTTTTTATTATTAAATAATTTGGGTTTTTTTTAATGCTTGAGCACTAGCATGAGGTTGGTGTGGTGTGTATTTAGAAATCACTTTGAAAAGACCATTATCATGAGTGACTTTTCAATTTGAAATCCCTTTTGGATGATCTCATTAAATGTAGTGGCATGTTGAAGTTTTACAAGATAGATTATTTCATGATTAATATTTTCCACAAAAATATCTATTAATCATTTTTTTGGAAATGAATGAGGAAATAGACTGGAAAAACTCCTCCATCATTGTAAAAAGGATGAAAAACTTTCCCCACTTCTATTTTTGTAGTTTAAAAGTTCCATCAATGTCAAATTATGCTCTACATTGTATGAAAAATGTTTCAAAAAATGTTCACACAAGTTTGCAAATGTAGTGTTGAATTCTTTAGGTAAATATAGGAACTATTCCAAAACATGGATACCCAAGTTTTGGGGAAATAACTTTAACAAGAACATGTGATTATGCACTAATTGTTTACAAACAATGAATAAATATTTAAGTTGGTCCCATGGATCTCATTTCCATTTATATTTATCAAATTTTGGTACCTCTAAGTGAGGGGGAAAGGGGATTTGTAAAATAATTTTGTTAAACGGATATGGACATAGTTTCTCAAACTTGAATTTCATGTTTTCCCCTAATTGTAATCTTTGAAGAGTGTTTTTCATCTCTTGCCACTTCTAAGTAAAAAGAGTGTTTAGAGAAAGATTTGACATATGTTTATGGGTGGATGGATGTTGAATAGGGTTGATGAGCTGATTATGAGATGATTGTATATTGGCATTAGATTTAGAGGGTATATTTACCCCATTTCCAACTTTAGAATTAATTTAGTTGTTATTGTTGACTAAATGAAATGTGTTGATATTGATTGGATGACATTTGTGAATTGGATGATGTGGTTGATAAAGTTGAGGCCAAAGTAACTATTATTTGGCTAACTTGTTGAAGTTTCTCGATTATGACTCTATTTAGGTCTTGAGAGGAGTCCTCTACTAAAGCTGACTTAACTTCTTTAGTAAATTTGTGATCCAAATGGAGGTTTTTATTATGATTTTCATATTGATTTATGTGATAACTAGTAGTGGCTTATTCTTGGTCATAGACCTCTTAGTATTCTCCTAGGCTAGGTGCATAGAATCCTTTTCAACATATGTGAAATCACCTACCTAGGTTAGACATGATAGGATTTGACCATTATTTTAATATAGATATTGTTCTAGATAGGCTTTTCCTTGATCCATTTTAAACCACTAGATAATATTATATGTTTCATACTCATTTGATCAATGTTACTTTCGATATGAACATCATGTTCTTAATTTGAATGGAATATATTATTACCAAAGTTAATTAGAATAGATGGATTATTACCCAGATTTGAGTCAAAAATTAGATTACTTATGTCTTGGATTCTAGTGATATATGTCATAGATGTAGTACTGAATGTAAATTAATGTAATTCAACTATTTTATTTTGAATTAGATTTGATTCAGTGAAATTTTAGTTTGGATGCTGATTGATTTTAGTCAACTTTTATTTTTTAATTGGAAAAAATAATGTTCATACACATAAAACTAAACCAAGCAATATTATAAGCTAGGATAATAATTACAAGAAAAACCACATGGAAAAATGATGAAATATAAAAGGTCATACACTTTGTGGGATCTTAGTTGTACTTGCTTGTAGATTAGATAGTGACAACCCAATGTTTTGGAGCATTGAATATAAAGGCTTATAAGTTTGTATCCAACTAAACTCAATTTTTAGGGTATGTTGAGAGTAAATTATTGGTCACAAATTCATATAATTCCCTAAATCATATTTAGCATAGATTTTAGTCCTAAAGAAAAACACACATTTGAATAGTTGGTCTAAGAATATCTGCAAACATTTAATGAGTGGTTATTTTTTGAAATGAATGCCTTTGATTCTTATTATATGGGTGAGCTCAATGAAAAAACTGGGTCATAATTATATGGATAATGTTAGTTCATTTGGTACTTAATTTGATGGAGAATGGTTCCACATTACTTATGGAAGATACCATTTAGGTTAACCTTGGTATAGAGGATAGTCAATACCTCATTAAGCTTAGTTCCTCTCTCACTAAAGAGGAATACAATCCCATCACTTTTATCCTCAAATAATTCATTGATATCTTTTCATGGTCATATTCAAAAATTATTTAATTAGATCTATCCTTGGCCATCCATCATCTTGTAGTGCATCAAGACACCAAATTATCAAGTAGAAATTATGGAAAATGCATCTGTGTATTACCATTTTAGTAAAGAAATAGCTTGAAAATACATTTTAATTAGATTTCATTAGAAATATTGATTATTTAAATTGGATCTCTAACATTGTTCCTATCAATAAGAAACCCTTGAGAATCTACATTTGTATTTATTTATGTGATATCAATAAAGTTTGCCCAAAGGATGATTTTAATTTTATCAATATTGATATGATAGTCTATTACACAATTGGATATGAGATTTTATCACTTATGGATGGATTTTTAGGCTTCAACAAAATCAAGATAACACCTAAGGATTAACATAAGACTGCATCCACCACCCTATAGGGAATTTTTTATTATCAACTCATGCATTTTGGCTTGAATAATGCCGTTGCCACTTATTAGAGATCCATGAATTTTATCTTCTATGGCATAATGCACAAAATTGTATAATATTATGTATATGATGTCATTGTAAATTAAAAAAACAAGAGTATAACATCCCACAATTTTTCATAAAATCTTTGCACGATAATAATACAAGGCTAGATTAAATCTTAAGAAGTGTGTCTTAGGCATCACATATAGAAAATTTTTGGGTTTCATTATCTCTAGGAAAGATATTTAAGTGTAATAAGTTAAGTTTAAGGCTAAAATAAAAATTATTCCACCATCCAACATAAAACAACTGTGTAACTCATAATAAAAAAATTCAAGTGATTCATCATTTCATTTCATAACTTGCAGACTATTGTCATCCCTTCACATGCGTCTTAAAAAATGGAAATTTATTATAATGGAATAAGGATTATGAGGATGGTTTTGATAAAATAAAATAACATTTGGATAATCCACCAATGTTGACCCCTCCAATTCTAGGCAAGTCATTGTTACTTTACATATCGGCTACTCAGTATGCATTGGGGGTACTTTTGGTTCAACATGATAAAAATGGTAAAGAAAGAGAAGTTTATTACTTGATTAGGAAATTGGTCACATGTGAACATAATTATTTACTTCTTGAAAATACATGTTTAGTAGTATTTTTCACCTCCCAAAAGTTATGACACTACATGATTAACAATCAGACCATCATCATTGCAAAAGTGGATTCACTCAAGTATCTTCTATCTAAAGCAACATTGACAGGTCATATGGCCAATGGATTATTATCTTAAGTGAATTTTACATTGAATAAAAAAATTAAAAATCTATTAAATGGTAGGTTCTTGTTGATTAATTAATAAAACCTCCATTACTAGATACACAACCCTTAACATTTGGGTTTCCAGACAAGTCCATTATTTCCATTAAATAATCAAAATAATAGAAGCTCTATTTTCATGGGTCATTCACATCTTGTGGCTCGGGGGTAGGTGTTTTTTTGTCACACCATAAGGAGATATTATCCCTAAGTCTTTTCACATTAGCTTCTCATGTAAAAATAACATTGTAGAATATGAGACCCTTCTCATATTTCCATCTAATGAAACATTCAACACTTGTCAATTTTTGGTTATTATTAGTTGATCATCAATAAAGTAAATGATCAATATAAAAAAAAGATGAAAAATCCATGGTAGATATCCTTAATCAATATTTTGAGCACATACATTTTGACAAGGTACCAAGGGCCAATAATAGCTTAGAAGATACCATGGGTGCTATTAGTTCATTTCTTGAAATGTTTTTGGATATCCATCATCTTAGTTTCTAATTGAACAACTCATCATCCTTGAATATGATTGTCTAAAATCTGAAATAGTATGTGAGATCATAGGCCCCACTTCAACCTTATATAATAATATTCATATATACCTTTGTGATAAAATCCTTCCAAAATATTTATCATATAACTAACATAAATTCTTCATCCATAACATATCCCACTATACCTTACTTGGTGTAACACTCTATCTTAGAGGCTATTATGAAACCATGCTTCATTGTTTAAATTTGAGAGAGGACAAGTTAGCCATTAGAAATGTTTAATACATGATTTGTGGTTCCCATACTATTGGAATGGTTATTTATAAGAAAACCTTCGTATAGGATGGTATTGGTTGATTATGGAAATTGGTGCACGTGCATGTGTAAAAAAGTATGTTACAATCAAGAAACATGGTGATTTGATTCATGTTGCATGACAAACATTACATCCAATTACAACTCTTTTTCAATTTTCAACATGGGGACTCAATCTCATAGGGAAAATAAAACCAAATTCATCTAATGGACACATCCTAACTACTACTGAGTATTTTTACAAAGTGGGTTGAGGAAATACCTCTCACTTATGTAACTAGGAAGCAAATATTCAAATTTATTTTTAATCATATCATTTTTTAGTATGGAATCCCATCTAACATCATTTTTGATAATGGAAAATCCTTAAATAATAAGGAAGTTAAATCATATTTTCTAAATTTGATATCTGGCATAGATCGTCCACTCTTTATTATCCATAAGGAAATAATCAAGTTGAGGCATCCAAAAGAAAACATCCTTGAAATTCTCAAAATCACTATTAATTATGTTGGCCATGATTGGAATTTAAAATTATTTCCTACCTTATGGACTTACTAAACCTACATCTGCACTCTCACAGGTGCTACACCCTATTCCCTAATATTAAGATCAAAATAAATCCTACCTATTGAGATCAAGTTACCCTCCATGCATATTTCATTATAGTACATTGTTGATGATGAGGATTATAGGGTTGCATCATTAAAAGAGCTATAAATCCTTGATGAGAAAAGATTGACATCAGTAAATCATCATAAGGATTATAAAAAATAGGATGTACCATATTTATAAAAAATATCAAATATTGAAAGTTTGAAGTTGGTGACCTTATGCTTACAAAAAATCAAAGGAATACAAATGAATAATGGGAGAAGAAAGGCAAGTTTTAACCTAATTGGCTATGTCCATACATCATCAAATTACTAATTTTGATGTTGATGCTTAAAAATTATCCATAAAAGATGGAAGAGAGCTAGATGATCCCATGAATATCATACACCTCAAGTGTTTCTATGCTTGATGTCCATCCCAAAAATTAAAATAAATAAATAAAATTCAAAAATTCAAAATAAAAAGATAAAAAATATTAAAAGATAAACAAAAAATTTATCTAAAGGTAAAAACCATTTTTATGGCATCTTGGATAAGTATCATCATGAAAACTAGTTTTTTTATGCCATGTGTAAAATTCCATGTCTATTAGTACCTTTGAATTTGTAGATAGGTATACATATTTCTATATCCCTCCATTCAATTCATATAATTATCCAACAAAACTTTTCCCATTTTGAACTTGGTGGTAATTTAAAGGTACTAAAGGGTGAAATAGGTTTTGATAGATCAGAGTGTAGCAAATTATTTATATCAAGATATCAGAGTGACACAGGGGGGAGGGTGGGGGGTTGGGTTAGTTTCCCTATCTTTTGATCCTTGGAGAACTTCCTTTTGGCTTCATCCATTCATTCATCCTTCACATCCCATATCTCATTATACATATATTTCTAGAGTTAATTTTCCCTTTGTTAGTAGCTCATATACACACATCCTAGGCACCCTTTCTTGTATATTTGTTCCAAAATATGAAAATAAAAATAAAATTCAAAAAATACCAAAAATAGTGATATAAATCCATAAAACTCATATTTATCATAAGCAATCTTATTTTAGGTTGGGATTAAATCTTTAATCAATTTTAATCTAAACCATAAGCACTTCATCAAGAACATTGTTCCCACATCTGATCCCTTGCACGTATCCTTTCTAGGGCACCATCCAACTATATCATTGAGTTTTCACATAAGGATTTTGAATTTTTTAATGAAAAAATTCTTTATGTTGCCTATATTTTCGTGTTTGTGTGTGCATTTTTTGCTTGATTGCTTGCTTGTTTGTTTGATTTTATTATCATGCATTGCCTCAATCTATATGCTTGAATAGGGTCATCATGCTTTTTAAATATCATAGTGATTTATTGTGATTATATTTGAGTCTATCCATCATCATAAAACAAAAAATTTATCCTAATTTTTCCATATCAAGATACATTTTGTCATTTATCTATTAGATCGGGGGTCAGTCCTTATGCACATTATGGATAATTCATCATGGTTTTTTATATCATAGTTCATACCATTTTATGCTACATAAAAAATTAGGTTATAAATTATATGAGGAGGCACACTAAAATTATATTATATTCTCATTGGAAAAATCTATCCACACCATAACATCCATTTTAAAATCCAATCGGTTCATCCATATTTAAACAATATAATTCATATCAACACCAATCATAATCTTTTTATCATCATGATCCCTCCAATTATCTAAGACCTCATTATCATCTCCATCATATTTCATCCATATTATCATAAAAAATAAGGGTACATTCATTGGATTATACTTCTTTAACACCCATGCTTACCCATGTCCTCTAATTCTTTCTTCAATGCATAGAATTTGATTAGGTTCATTTATTGATACATCTACATAGTGCATCTCCATATTTCCACATGTTATGCATAGGAATATCTTTTTATTATTTTACACATATTTTCTTAATTACTCACTTATCATCAAGGCTTATTTTCCCTTCATGTCATCCCATGGCCTATGTTCTTCTTAGTGACGTTAGTCATTTTTTGCACTGAGATCCATACCCCCTATGATGAAGTAAGTCCATACTTATTATGTGAACATGATTTATTAAATAAATCATATTTTAAGGTATAAATACATGATGCATATCAAATTCATCTTCATCCTTTATTTATATCCCTTATTACATCATCATATTACTCGTCAAAAAAATATTTCATCATTTTGGGGCATCTTCATGTGCCTTGTTTTTGTGTAGCTTCTTCATTCTTTGAAAATTAGTTATACCATCTACACATGTTTTTGTCAACCTATCACACCTTTTAATTATTAATCAATATGATCATTAATAATTTAAATTCTAAACTAATGCTTTTAATCCAAACTTGCATCTTTCACCCTACTTGGGGCATATCAAAGTTTGTAACCTATCCCAAATGTGCCCTGCTTAGGAAAATTAATTAATCATCATTAGAGCATAAAAAAACATTATCTCAAATGATTTAATTTTATCCTTGGGTAAAATTCATCCATTCTTTCATCACATCCATAATAATACATCTTTAAAGGAAAAATTACAATAGGCCTAAGGTCCATTTAGACTTCGTTTAATTATATGGGATTTCTAAATCGTGCTCAACTATTCTTCCTTCCCATTCCCATTACACTCATCTCATCTTTAATCCATTACTTTTTTTAAAACCTTGATCTAATATTTAAAATCAATAATATATTTATCCATCTAATATCATAGCTTTCACCCTTCTTGGGGAAATCTAGCTTGTAGATCCATCATTGAGATCAATCATTCCCCCATCTGACCTACTCAGGGCAAGTTAAGCATGCATTTTTATCAATATATTTTCCAAATAATTTTTATGCTTGGGCTAAATCAAATGTGCAACTTATCTTTGAATTCATCCTTCCCAATTTTTCCATGCTTAGGGTAGGTCAATTCATCTTCATCATCTAAACAACAACATATATCATTTAGTCAACAAAAAAACAACTCAATACTTATAAATTTTGAGATGAGGTACACCATAAATCTAATTCCAATTTACATTCATCTCCTAACTATATCATCAATCCTATTTAACCTTCATCTACCCATTACCATGCATCAAATATTTCTCTAAACACTCATTTTGCTTAGGAATGGCAAGAGATGAAAAATGCTCTTCAAATATCATAGGTAGGGAAGCAAAGCACAAAATTCAAGTTTAAGTAATTATTTCCCTTAAGCTTGTGTAACCAACCTTTGGAATGGTTCCTCCATTTTCTTAAGGAATTCATCGCTACATTTACATACTTATTAGAATGTTTTGTGAAGAATTTTTATTAAAATTTAGAACACATGTTGACATTGATGGACCTTTTAAACTCCAAACAAAGAAGTGGGTAAAAATTTTCATCCTTTTTGAAATGATGGAGGAGTTTGGCCAGCCAATTTCCTCATTCATTTACTGAAAAAATTTGTAGATATTTTTTTGGAAAATAGTAATAATGAAATAATATATCATGTGAAAATATAATTTTATAGATCATCCAAAATAGATTTAAAATTGAAAATGCACTCATTTATAAGGTTACATTCAAAGTGTTCTCGAAAGACATTCCACACCAACAACATGTTAGTGTTCAAGTGTAAATATTAAAATCCAAGTTCTTTAATAAGAACAATAATGTAGTGGATGATGGAGTTATAGAATAAAAATATGTACACATTATTCAAACAAGGCATGTGTATAACATCTAATCCACTCCAAAAGTTAATCTTAAAATAAAACCTATCAAAAAAATAGAATTTAAGAAGAAAAATTTCTCTTAGGAGAACCCATATAATTATTTTCCAACAACTTGTGGTAGTAAATATGATCATATTCCCACCAATAAAGCCTTTTAAATTGGGATAGTCTAAGCCAAGATGGTACCAATAATATTAATATTGTAATTATAATTTCATAAATGGGCACATTATCTATTTGTGTATCTAGCTAAAACACTATATTCATGATCTATTAGATTATGGTGACATTGAAATTAACAATAGTTCATCAACATCAAAAAACCAAAACTTGGGAATTTTCAAGGATCCATTCCCAAAACATGATCAGTAGAATCAACAAAAATGAAATCAAGATCACCACCATGGTCAATAAATCACATCAATCATGTGGACTATCCTAATATCTCACATAATTATCATAACATTGTGGCCACTATCAAAATTAATTCTTGCCATCAGCCTAACATAACTCAATGTGATAGAGTCATTACCCCAAGACCTTCTATGTACCAATCCCATAACCCAATCTAAGCCTAAGAATGTCCTATTACTAATTAACTCCCAAAGGTCACAATTCAAGGGCCTCACACATCAAAATTCCAAAATAAAATCCCAAATCCTTCCATATCCAAATTAAAATCATCCACATCCACATTTAAAAATATTTATGAGCTTATAGAATAGTTGGATAAAACCTAAAAATAGATCTCCATTTTGGATATATTATGAACATACTCTATTCATAAATACATCTTGTACCAAACCCTATAGCAGTAAATGTTCCCTACTAATATTTATCCCTTGCAATTTCAATCACTTGTAGGACATTTGTCCTTAGGTCAAAAAATTACCTTTGATCACAATGATATTTCACAAGCCAAACCATCCCATAATAATCTTATCTACATTTAGGTGATTATTTTTAGGCATAAAATCAAGTGGGTACTCATAAAAAATGGAATAAAACTAAATATTTACACACTGAAGTTAGTCAAGCACTTTAGGTACTCAAAATTAGACATGGAATCAAATATAATTACCATCAAGGGGTATGATAATGTCAAAAGAGAATCATTTGACACTAGTTATTAACCTATCATTTTTGGGCCTATCACACATCAAAACCTATTTCATATACTTTACATTGAGCTACCATCTAAACTCATCCTCGTATGTCCATGGATTTATGACATGCATGCCATTCCTTCAAATTTGTATCAGTGTTTGAAATTCCCACACTCTGATATGGAGGTCACAATTTTTGCGATACACAAAATTATCATTGTTTTAATATGTTAAAAGTTAAACATATCCATGCCCATTATCGTCCTATTAAAAAATATTCCCCTAAAAATGATAAAAATGTGCTTCCAAATCCCACATCAATCTACATTAATCTACATAACCTTCTATCTACATCAAATAATCCCCATCCAAAATCATTCACACACTTCACAATCAATGATAAAGGTTGTGAAGAATATGAAATGAAAAATATTTTCCACATTTCAAAGCTTCCTTTATCCCCCAAAACCATGGTAGGATCAATATAATATGGTGAAATGAGGCCAATTCATATAAGGCAAGTTTTATTTCATTTTGCAAGAATGGTCTTATTAGTAATGAAAAACTATAAGATCACTATAATTCATGTTTATATGGTGATTGAATAACTTCATGCTATTAAAAAAAATATATCATATCCCTAATAAGATGTTAGAAAAGGTAAATTACAAGGGTACATGTTTGGGATCCAAGGAACAAGGAATTAATTAGACTATTCCATCTACTCAGCATGAAGGAAATCATGGCAGCAAATATAAACCAATTTTGGGGTACCCCCTAATCTTGAAAGTGATAAAAATATGATGACTAATGACAAATTTATTAATAGTGACATAGAGTCCTTTTATAGAATCTATAGTGAGCTTGCTGACACTAATATTTTTTGATACCAAATCCATTCATACTATTCATATAGACCTCCCTTATCCTAACTTTATAGATTGGGACTAATAGGATCATGTACAATTGGACATTTTTTATAATGATGGTGCAATTATATAATTTTTGGGACTTAGATATGGTTTCCTACTTGGGGGCCATAAGAAGGAATTTAAAATCAGTTTGGACCTAGTTACAGAATTTATCAGACTTAGAGATGGCTTCCTACTTGGGGACCATAATAAGTGATTTGAGATTAGTTTGGACCCTACTAGCTACATTGGAGAGTGTTTCCCTCCCAAAATATGGTCCTAAGAAGCACTTATCAGATTAGGTGACCATAAGAGACTTAGGTTAAAATAACGGACTTGAGTCCTCTTGTTTTAATATTATTATTGAGATAATATAGGGCATGAGTTATACATGGGTATTGGGCTACATTAAATATTATACTTGGAATATATATCCAAGAGATGTGATACTACCACCAAAATCTAAATACCAATTTTCTCACTGCATAAGGCTTGTACACTTCTAGCCAAACTGATTTCAATGGATTGAGATTATGAGATCTATTTGCTTCACTTCATAATTTATAAAAGTAGGGATGCATATTACTTGATATCAAAAGAAACATAAAAAGAGTAGAGAGGGTAAGTTAGGAAAGAGAAACTCTCTAGACAAATGGGTACGCCACTACTCTAAATATTGAGAATGTGTTCAGCTATAGTTGTACCACAATATGCTAAGTTTCACCATGAATCAAGCTTTAGTCACATAGGGAAAGAGTCTAAGGACAATGGGTGAATGATTATTTTAATGATGTCTTTTATTAATATTCATGAATAGACACATGGTTACTCACACACATTTTTTAACATATTTCAAATAAATCAAATAACATCAAATAACTTAACTAGAATAGCTAAATCTCATCCTAATTAACATAATCCATTTAAAGTAGAAATAAAGTGTAAGACTTCATGAAACTAGACACATTTTAATGAAAAATCAAATTCACATTAATTAAATAAAAAAAATTTACAATAAATTTGACCTTTTTAAAAATATTACATAACAATATATATATAAGATTCATGGGACCCATCTCCCATTAGCATGAATTCCCATTCTAGGCCATCATGGCCTGAAATGCTTGTAATAGAATTATAGCCAAAATATTACCAAATCCTTGTATAAGTGGATTAAATACCTAATTCCCACTAGGAGACAACCAAGATGAGGTTGGAGGTAGGCCACTTCCCAATTTCATAGGACATGCCTTCTCAAATTCTAGTATGGATGCTACCAAGTTGAACCCTTAATCCAATTTGTCTAGGTTCATAGGTGGCTCTTAGAATATTACCTCAGCCTAGACTAACAACTATTCATGGACTTGAAGTGGGACCTTTAGGTAAAAATTCACCTTAGACATCTAATTGATGCTAGTTATTAACTGGGTTTCCATCTTCAGAATCAATTTAGCCCTAGCTTTATTGGATTTTACCACCTTCTTCTGAATGAGCTAGTTAAATTGGGTCAAGTGGAGTTCAAATTCATCTTTATCTAGAAATATGACATTAAGTGTAATAAAATAGTGATTTTGACCTCCTTGAAATAGGTTAGCATCCACTCTTTTATCTTATAAAAAGGCTTAATCATTATTTGAGTTGTGTCCAACCACTCCTCAATCAAGGTCATCATGCTCTTGACATAAGTTTGGTAGAGTATTTTATTCATTAGAGGCATGAGTTTGAGCTCAAGGAACATGCCCTTATGAATGACCATGATGATATTATTTCACTTTTTATTCATATGGGAAACCCTCTCTAAGTATTCTTGAGTGCATAGGAGGTGCTCATTAATCATGGACATGTCTATGGTCACCTCTCTGAGAGCTATAAACAACTATGCAAGGGAATCCTCAACTCTACCAATATGAACTACTAGTAAATATATTATCACTTATGATATGATTTCTCTAACTTAATCCCTCATGTCCTCCATTGGCTTCTTGATCAATTCATTAGTAACCTAGGGCAAAAATACAAAGTCTTCAACCACTTTCTCATCCCTACTTGATGCTATCACTTTGCTAAGTGAGAAGAGGTCATGATCAATCCTCTATTCCATTGGTTCCCCTTCTTGAGTGAACCTTTGTATATGAAATCTCTTAATGATCCTAATTTCTCTATCAAACTCCCACTAGACCTTTGAGTCACCTTAGTAGACCATTTTTTGTCTCTGTGTTTTAGTAGGTGCTCAGGGATTGATCTAACTTAGACCTATGGTAAATATAAAGGTAGTAGAAGAGGATGAAGGTAGGGTGGTAAAGGTAGAGGTAAATGATGGAGGTCTGGGAATAAGAAGAATGGATGAAGCATAAATAAGGAATGAATGAAGGAAGGAATCAAAGAAGAATGGGCATGGGAGCAAAAGGAGGAAGGATGAATTGGGATACCCATGGGAATAATTGGGTACACCATTGGTTAGTGGTCATGCTAACTTATGGACTAATGACACCTATGAATAGGGTGTTTAATAAGAATGAGGAAAATGGTTAGTTGAAGCTAAATCCTTAAAGGCTCAAGATGATAAAAAAGGAGGACCTAGAAGCAATGAGAGGGGAAAGATGAATATAAGGATTAGAGGGAGATACCTTTTGCCTTTACTTGGACCTTTTACCTACGTCAACTAGAGCTACAGTTTTGGTTGAAGGAGATATGGAAGTAATTGAAACATAAATTGAAGGAAAAATGAAAGTTAAATTTTCTATTCTTCTTGGGAATCATGCCCAAATCAACCTATGTTGTTGTAATCGAAGGAGTTTTATGCTAGAAATTTTTTCCAAAGAAACTTATGGAGCTGATGGATTGATTATAGGCATTGTGAATCTAGGAACCACTTTAACTATGCACATAGGTGCACTTGTTATCAAGGTGACCATTTAGACAATTGAGGTGGCGACACTTAAAGGTTTTCATGTTATAAGAGTAGATAATGGAACCAATTTCATGGAAACCATGATGTATGTGGGTATTGTGAAGCTGGGAGCTACATGGATTTGATCCCTTTAAGGAGTTAAAATTTTTGTTAGAACTATACCAGATACACTTGGAGACCAAAGGTAGGATATATATATTCATGTAGGTGGAATGAGATAAGAGGAGGGGAATTATTAAGTGAGGATGTTGAAATGGATGAATCCATAAGAGGCCTCATTGGAATAGTCCTTGTAATATCAAGGAATCATAGGGATAATCCCATGTATTATCGAGGGATGGTGGTAGTGGGGGAAGGAATATTTAATGGTACCTCTTGTTGGTGTTTCTATGTGATCCCTTCAATATTAATTTTGATTTATAATTACATAAATTAGACCACCTATAGTTGAGTAACCTATGGAAGTGGAGGTGAAAAAGTCAGAGCTGAGACTGGGGTAGATGAATCTCATGGAGGTGAAGGTGTTGAGACCCATTATATGATTTTACTAGAAATGTCAGGCAAAGTTACCTACACATACTCTCTTGGTTGAATTGGTATGGGCCCTAGGGCTGGTTTTGGTGGAGGTGACTACATTATTAGAACCTATGAATATGGTGGAGGAATTTCCTTAAGGACTAGTCTAGACTAGGCCTATTATCTTATCTTTTTCATGGATTTTAGTCACACTAGTACCTCAACATCACTAGATAGATTGAGGTAAATATCATCATACTTATGAATCTCATGGTGATATGTGATATTGATTTGGGATGTGTACATATCCACATGGACATTGATAACCCCATAAGGGACTCATTATCTATGTTCATCCCTTCCCAATGTGTAGGAATTCCTATTCTATACCATCTTCCATAATAAAGGTAGATTCATGTATTTGTGGTGGTAAATGAAGATTGGAAAGTCTAGGCAAAAAAAATTTTGGTGATCAAGTGAGTGACACATGACACCTTTGACCAACTGATAATAGATTTTTTATTATATGAGGTGATCCAAGACTTGATAGGGTATGAAGAGCGAGAATTTATAGATTCCCTCCACCTAGATGATGGTATGATCTATGTAGTACTAGTAGGATCATATGGGTAGGAACACCCTCCTTATATCATCTAAGTGTCATAGAATGGGCCTCTCATTAATGGACATGTAGACCATGAGGTAGAAGGAATCACAAATGTCCTAGATGTGGTTCCTTTCATAGTGCATGTATAACTTATAAAAGACCACATGAACCAAAAAGATAGAAGGGGTCCATGTTATGAATATAAAAAGTTTGAATGTGAGGGTGGTGTAAACTACATCCACAAGATAGCTTAACATATAAAATTTTCCACCTCCTTGGGCATCCCATAATTCCCTTGACTAGGTTGAAATTGATGAGGCTTTCAAGTTTAAGGACTCCATTTCCTTTAAGGATGATGCTAAGTAGGTGAACCTAAAGGATGTTCACATGTATAACATCCTTGCTCCAAATAAATGGTTTAATAGGAGCATCCCAAATGTGAACTCCTTCCTAAAAGGTGTGAATGGGGTAGGCATTGATGTCCTCTATTAGCAAAGGTTCCTAGAAAACTCCAAAACATGTTAATTACAAGGATAACTTACACAATTAATAAAAAAAACATAACCATTATTAGTAAGGTTGGTTTCTAGTTATACATCTCATATATTTGGCCTTGCACACTTGAAATAAAATAGCAAACAAAGATGAAAAACCTACTAGAATGTCATTGTATCCAGGGAAGGGTTTTGTATCAAGATTAGATCAATTATAGAAAATGACTGAGAGGCACCTATAAAGGGTATGGTTAGTTTCTTACTACTTTTGGCTCTGCCTGAATGAAGGTGAGAGAACCTATGGGGTAGCTTTCTTATATGGAGGGATTTTTCTATTCAATCTCCATGGGGATTCTTGGCACAAGGGACAAATATGACTAGATCATAACCAAGTTTGCACACTTCACCCATGAAGGGTTGTCATAAGAAATTCACAAATGCTCTATCATACACAAGCTACTAAGGATAGATGAGGGGATGACTACAATCTTTATTCTAATAAAATATTTAATAATAGGGGACAGATAGAAAATTGTAGTACTAGAATTTTAAACATAAACCATAAACACATTTCAAATATTCAAGATCTCATGCATTTTCAAGGCAAGTAACACTTATAGTATGTAAAAAGGTGTGATATTTTAAGGGTAGGATAGGGTAGGACAAGTTAGGTAATTATAAAATAGAGGGTGGTGTATTGGTGGCTTCCAAATATTAGGGTGTCTGATAGTGTTTCATGACAATATTTTTTAGCAAAGATGTAGATAAAATTCAAACGCAAGATAATGGTAAATAGTAAATGATCCCTAAAACCCTAGAACATACACTAAAAATAGAATATCAATACTTTCTCCTTCTAAATTCATGAACCCAGGGTTCCCTTAAAAGGAATTCAACACACATTTCCAAATATAACTGTAGAAAGGGATTTACAACCTAGGTACATGCTCAAAATGAAAACCAATAATAAACACAAACCCAAATATCCAATCAGTAGAAATTATAAAACATATTATTACATTTCATTGATAGGATATAATAAAGAACCATAAATATTTTCTATTTGAATTAAAAATAAATATTACAAACATCAACACTTCAAAATGCTATCATGGGGACAAGCATGGTGAGATTGCTCTTTTAACAAGGGAGATATAAACATGCTCTCAAAGATTGCTAATAGTTGTACAGATGCAACCACCTTAGCAAGGGAGACAATATCTACACACAACAATTAATCCAAAAAAAATTTATGAAAAACCTAGACTTGGGGAAAATGGATGCCTAAAATAATTACCTAAAACAACTAACAACCAACAACAACCTGAAATAGAAGACAAGCCTTCATTTATACATTTATCAATCCTTCCCAAATCTATGACTATGGGCTACAATTTGTAGAAAAAACTTTTCCAGTCATGTCAAGATGTTCCCAACCAAAAAATGCCTTTTGCTATACCTAAGATTTTCATCCATTTACCATAAAAATCATTGTTGCAACTACCTCTAAAAAGAATGATGATGACTTGTAACCACCTGGAGATGCTCTTAATCACTCACTTACATAGATGGAGGGAGAAAATCATTTGAAGATCTAAACAAATTTTGTCCTTAAGTGCAACTTACTTAAAAATGCTCCTTTTCACCTACTTAGAAGATGAATTTTGTGGTAGAGGCTAAACCAACTTTGTTACTACATGCAACTACCTGAAGATGCCAGTGAATGGCTTCTTACATAACGAGAACCTCCTGGACTACCTTTCCTTTTGTACACACCATGGAATAACCTATTCTTATAATGATGGCTTAGCAATTGATCTAGTTCTGATATGAAATAGAAAATGATCCATGATCATGATTAGAAGTATTCACTCTATAATGGCTCATGGACCTTATTCCATGATTTAAATCATTTTTTGAATAAGAAAGAGATGTCAAATTTAAATTTTAGACCAAATCTTGCCATATATTGACCCCTGGCATTCCACCCTGGATCCAACTAGGCATCTACATAACTTAAAACTAATTGGGCCACTTCATTGGCTCTAATCTAGGTATGTTCAACTCTCTTATTTGTTTAGATCCTTTTGAAAAGTCTGTCTTAACTCACACCATTGGATTTCATTTCCAAAGCAAGTGCATGCTATTGATCTTGATCCAAAAGATCAATGCTATTAGATGTTTCTAGGTCTTATGCTGAAATTGTGCCACTTGGCCACTCTATGGGCTCTCTGTATCTTACTCTAGTTAATGTGCTCTTACAAAGTGGTGTTCCCACATTCATTCTAGGCTTTGTTAAAAATTATTTACTTGATGCATGCCATAGATCAGATTGTGTATGATTGAATGCATACCATCAATCTCTCAAAATGTTTTTGATCTTTAAATCATACCCCATGAGCTTGACACTTGTCATGCCTATGTTTTTCCTTGGTTCCTTTAACTATTAAACATTGATTATAAATCATTGGATCATCCTAATCTATGAAAATACATGTCATTATATATACCTCTATTTGAAAACAAATGGCTAGTTCATAGGGTCTAAAATTGATGATCACGTGACCATCCTAGAATATTTGAATCCCAATGGCTAGTCACTGTAGTTTAAATTTGACATCCTCATGCCCATCAAAAAACATCCACAAGACCATCATACCTACAATTTAGAATTTTCTTCAAGGATTTTGTTCCATGATAATTTGGTTTGAGTCTTTATCTTCAACATTCTTGCTTTCACTGGCCCTTTGATCTTCAAAATAATTTTCTTGGGCTTTTTGTTTTTAGCTTCTCTATCTTTGGATTTTCTTCAGTATAATTATCCTATAATAATTCTTTCGATCATTTTGTTGGGATAATTATCTTAGATAAAATATCCAAGATAATTTTCCCAAAGGATTTTTACTTCACACTTTTTTGACAAGAATTAAGTCTTCGGCCTTTTGTATTTGTCAGGACAATTATTTCAGACATTTTATCCAAGACAGTTTCTTCACAAAAATTGAGCTTTGTAAATTTGCTGAAGGAATTGGACCCTTGCACTTTCACCAAAAAAATTGAGACTTAGTTCCTTTTATCTTCATTGGGATAATTATTTCAGACATTTTATCTGAAACAATTTCCCCATATAAATTTAACTTTTACTTTTCCCAAAGAAATGCAATTCTTTCAAACTTTTTTCATGGGCAAAATGCTTTAACAAAATAAGAATTCTATTCTGTAGTAACTTTAATGAAAGTACCCTTCAGCCATTTGAACATATCCTTTGGAAGTTTTGTCAAGTGAACTTACCCTACAAAATTGCCCTTCAGTCTCTTGGAATGGCCCCTTAGATCTCTTGAAAGTACATTTTAGACTTTTTAAAAGTGTCCACCTAATCCTCTGAAAGTTCCCTTCGATAATTTTTCAATGGAAAAATACCCAAAGGAAATGACCCTTCAAAATTTTTGCATAGGTATAATGACCATTCTGTAAGTGTCCTTTAAGAAATTTTCAAGGGAAAAACTCCCAAAGGAAATGACCCTTCATAAATTTTGTGAAGGCAAAATGACCCTTCTGCAAGTTTCCTTTAAGAAATTTTCAAGGGAAAAATGCCCAAAATAAAGGACCCTTCAAAAAATTTATAAAGGAAAAAAACCCCTTCGGATTGTTTGTAGACACTTTGGTTGAAATAAACAAAAATTTATAATTCTTTTGGTCTTTTTGTGTAGGCAAAATGCCTGAAGGGTAAGTGACCTTTGAAGTTTCTACCATGGACAAAGAGTTTGAAATAAGTAAGACTTTACACCTTGAATAAAATAAAGGATTTTTGTTAGGCTTTTTGTGTAAGCAAATTTCCTGAAAGGCAAGTGCCTCTAGATTTTTTGCCATGGATAAATTTTTTGAAACAAATAACCCCATGGATCTTTTGTGAAACACTTTTCTCGAAACAAATAAGACATTGAATTCCTTCAGACCTTTTTTAGTAGATAAAATATCTGATGGAAATAAGTCTTTGAACCTTTTGTCTGAGACAAAAGCCCTGAAGATCTATTTTCATTAGATATTATGTTCATGCAAAAAATTTGAGAAATTCTAAGAGAAAGACAAAAATCTAGATTAAGACTTAACAAATTTTTACATGAACTTGAACTTTGAAGAAACACTTTGAAAATAGGAATTTGGGCTAAGGACTTTGGCATTTACACTTGATAAGGGACAAGTTACTTCAATGAAATTTTGGGCACTAATAATGGCTCTCACCTAGGGATACATACCCCCTATGGGTGTACAAATATCCATAAAACACAAGACCAGGTGCCAATCCATTGGACTACAGAGTCAAGACTTAACAATTTTTAGAAAACATTCATGAAGGCTAAAAAAAACATGGTAGACTTAACAAAAATATGTCAAGAGGATCTAGAAATGAAGACATAATTAAACACAAAGAGAAACTATACAAGCAAAGCCTGAAACATAGGGACAATAAAAAAATAGAGAGACAAAGCAATAAAACACTATACATTATGGTACAGAAGTTAAGGATTTAATCAAGGAAGTGTTTTAGATGTCTACCATTAACTAGCAGCTCTAGTATTTCACCATCTAGATCTCTCAATAATAAATTATGTTCCCTGATTTGGTAATCAATGGAATAGGGACCCATTCACAAGTCATCAAACTTGCCATGCTTTATTTTTTCCTCATGCCTATTGTCCCAAAGTAGAACTAGATCACCTACTTAGAAGGTTCTTGGAGTGACCTTCTTATCAAATATTTTCTTCAAATTTTCTTTGAACTTGAGGTGTCTTTCATGAGCTTGTATTTTAATTTCATCAAGATCAATAATATGGTTCACCCTATTTTCATAGTAGTGGATATGCTCATCATCTTCTAGTTACTTCGTGAGCTGATAAGTGGGCAACTATAAATTCATAGGCAAAACTAATTGATCTCCATAAATAAGCTCAAAAAGGATTCTACATGTAGCTCTTTGAGGTGTGATCCTATCAACCCATAAATCAAACTTTAACTATTTACCTCACTTTTTATTTTCTTCCAATGTTTGTTTGATGATCTTGAGCAAGTTATTATTACTTGATTCTGCTTGCCCATTCACTTGAGGATTATAGTTGGAAGCATAGGTCAATTCAATCCCATACTCTTTACATAATGCCACCAAAGGTTTGGATTTGAATCTCATGACATTACCAACAATTATCTTAATAGGTACACCAAATCTATAAATAATCTAATTTAGCAAAAAATCCATTATGACCTGGTGCATTGCTTTCTTTGTAGGGACCACCTCAACCCATTTTTTGAAGTAACTAGTTGTAAATAGTGTCCATCTATGTCTAGTGATTAATGAATCAATAATTTATCTAATGAAATCCATTCCCCATTGTATAAATGAGCCTTCAATTATTATAGTTTGCAAGGGAAGAGAATCTAAAGATTTCATCCTCCCAGCAAAGCGTGGACATTTCTCATACTTCTGACTATCTAAGAAACATCTTTGAATAGAGATGGCCACCAATAACCAGCTCTAAAATTTTATGAGATATAACTTTAGGCATAAAATATCCACCATATACTCCACTATGAAATTATTCAATCAGGACAATAGTCTATTCTCTAAGTATACACCTTAGGAAAACCCCATTTAGATTCTTTCATGCTAGTCCATCCTCAATCAAGAGGTAATTTTGGGACATAGTTTTGAGAGTTATTTTTTGATTATTTTCCAAGTTATAGGGATAACTTATATTTTTAAATTATCAATTAATATCCCTATACCATGGAGATGCATTAAATTGACTCAAGGAATCATCAACATTAAAAATTTCAATGTTTACCTCAACAACTTGTAAATTGGTCTCAGCCATAAGATTGGCTAAACCCATCCCCCTTACCAAGTTGGTGGTCTAGATATCCATGTCATACTCTTGTGTGGACCCACTCTCACCTCTTATTAGATACTTTAGTTTGAGTTAAAATGTCCTTTACCATGGTGTGCAAGATGTAGGCAATAACTCTTAAACTCAGAATATATGGCTTGAATGTTTTAATAGACTTCAAAAAAGTGAAAGATTGTTTTTACATGATAATTTAGTTTAGTTCAAGACCTTTCATAAATTTTCTAAAGAAAGCTATGGGATGCTCATGACCTTCTTCATTATTTTACAACAAAATAGTAGCAACAGTATTCTATGACGCAAAAGAGAATATCTAGAATGACTTTGTGTAATTAGGACTGGCCAAAATAGGGGAAGACTTTAAAGCTCCCTTGATGTCACTAAATGCTTGCATGACCCTCTTCTCCCACTTAATGGTTTGGTCCTTATTTAACATAGAAGTAATAGGTAGAGTGATATCTACAAAATTAGACATAAACCTCTTTACAAAGTTAATTTGTCTAAAGAAAGACTAAATTCCTTTCTTGGACTGTAGGATAGGCACTTTATCAATGGCTTTGACCCTTTCAAGATCAATCATGACACCATTCTTGGATAATATATGTCCTAGCAACTTAGCCTTTTTTACTCTAAAGTGGAATTTCTTTAGATTAAGCAAAATGCCAAACTCCCTACATCTAGTCAACACCTTTTCCAAATGCCCCAAATGTTCCTCTCTAGTCTTAGAGTACATAGTAATTTCATTCTAATACACAATAATGAACTAGTTAATTATCCTTATAAAATCAACATCCATAGCTCACTAAAACATTAAACCAGCATTCATCAACCTGAAAGGCATCCTCATATATACATATGTGCCCCAAGGCATTATGAATGTAGTTTTGGACCTCTCAGATTCCTTCACCACAACTTGATTGTAACCTAAGAAGATATCTAATGTGGTTAACATTTCTAATCCATTGAAACTTTGTAGCAAGTTTCCCATATTAGGTAGGGGATAAATATATTTTAAATAATCCTTATTTAAATTCTTAAAATCTATGCACAAGTGGATATCACCATTTTTATTTCTTACAAGAACTAAATTTGTAACCCATCATGAATCCCTGATGGGCAAAATGATACCACTATCTTTTAGCTTCTTTAATTCATCCCATATCTTGGTAGCCAAGATGGGGTTAATAGGTCTTTATTTATATTTTAAAGGCTTGCTATCAAACTATAAAGGGATGACATGCTAGAATGAGTCTTCTTGATATACTTTTAGCTTAAAATAAGACCATGCTAAGAAATCCTGATACTTCCTTAGCAGCTGCACATAAGCTTTATTCTCAGTTGCACTTAAGGGAGTACCTAGCTAAACCTTTTTTGGATTCTCATGAGAATTCAAGTTGAACTCAGTCATGTCTTTGGAAAGAATTGAGTCTCTTGACTTGATTCTATCAAGTCCATAAAAATATGTTTCTAAACTAACTAGTCCTCTTGGGAGAGTGTTTGTCTTCAACTAAATAATGTCCTTCCCAAACAAGGTCACCTTCCCATCAGAAAATTGGATCATAGATTCTAGGTCTATGAGTTGATTATGGAACTCACCTCACAGTTTAGAAACCTCTTAATTTATTCATCATCATCATCAAATAATTGCCAATGATAAACATTATTTGGGATTGAAGGACTAGTAAGCACCTCCACTTGATATTAATAATGAGATCTTGTATTTTTAATGTTAAATTGAGCACCTAGCCCTGCAAGTCTATTAGCTTCTTGGTTGAAACTTATATCATGATAATATAAATTAAATGCATAAAATAATTCAAGCAAATCATAGACAACATTCTAATATAGTTTCAACCTTTTATTTTTTATCTCAAAATCACTACATACTTTACCACTAGCTCAGAATCACCCTTAAAAATCATAAATTTAATTCCATACTCATGTGCAATCTTTAAACCAAGGAAGAGTGTCTCATACTCAACAATATTGTTAGTGCACTCAAAGGAAAGCTAAAAATAAAAAATAAAACTTTTACCATTGGGGGCATAGAAAACAACCCCAACTTCATTGACAAGATTGGAATAAGCCCCATCAAATCACATCCTCAAAACTACATTTTCTATGTTAGGTTCAATATCAATAATAATAGTTTATTCACTAGTATCAACATTCTCAACAAAGTTACCCAAATCAACATCCATGCACAACACTTCATTGATAACATGTTGTGGATCTTCAATTACATATAACATCTTTGGCTCTCTATAAAGTCTAACCATCTTAACCTCCAAAGGAATGGTGGTGTAGGAAAGGTCCATCTACACACTTCCACCCATGTTAGTAGCCCATTTACATGACAACAATATCCCCCATTTAGGTGGGTAGTATACAAATACCATGTTCATATTCAAATACTTACTAGGATGCACCACCAAATGTACCACCAACCCCTTGACTTGTCCAACAACTATAAATTCTCATTATTCCATGGCATAACACTTGCCAAAGGTTAACATCATCTTCAATCCAAGAACATTGAGGACATCCAAGGGCATCACATTATAAAAATATCTAGAATCAAACATGCAGTTGTGAATAATCAAACCATTAATCAACAGGGTCATATAAAATGGATCCACATTCAGCTAAATCTCCACTAATGTAGTTCCCAAATATACCTCCAGAATGGTTTTGATAACCTCTTATGATTCTTCATCTTATTTTGGGGGTGCTTGGGGTAACTCAAATTAATTCATCGATTACCTTTCACTAGATTCTAAATATTAAAAGGCCCTCTTCCTGTGTTTAGGTATTCTCAACAACTCAATAATTGACATAATGATTTTTATTTGACTCAACACTTGAGCCATATCACACATGTTAAACAAAGGAAAAGACATATTTGGTAGAAGAGTAACAACACCTTTAGATAGAACACAGTCACTCAAGGTATAAAGTGGAGTAGGTTGAGGTAAATTTTAAACTTTAACAGTAGCCTTGAAAGGTGGATTATATTTGAATTCCTTAGCACCCTTAGGGATACTAAATAATATAGGCATTATGTTGCTCTTAATAAGAGCACCTCTAGGTTTAGTAGCTTGGGTCACAGGGGTTATCTTAGAAGATTTTGGGACCATTGTATCTTTATTTAATTATTTGATTTCATTCCCTACCTTTAAATTTGTAGGGGTAGTGTCTTGAGGAGCAGCATTTAACTACCTACTTCTCAAGTTGTATTCCTTCTTTTAGGTAGTTGTATTAATTAATAGCAACCTATCCTCAACTGATGGAATTCCCCAAGATATTCTTAATCATCATATAGTTTAAGAGATAAAAATCATGGATGGGAAATTCATATATTTGTGCCACATTAACATCATAATCAAAATCAAAAGTTAGGATGCTCTCCATTTTGATAGCATTCCAAAATTGATCAATTGTAGTATCATCTAGCAATTTTGTGGAGGTAGTCGATTCATTCTGAGGTCTTTGATTATCAAACATAAAAATCTCATAGTAAAATGATGCATATTTAGGTTAATCTAGATCTTCATCAAATTGTTTAGTAATATCACATGGAGGGTGTAGAAGGAAACACTTGTCACACTAATCAATTTTTAAATAAGAATTCACAGCATTTACCTTGGCATTTAAAGGATCATGCACTTCCTTTTTAGACCCTCTATTATAATTTCTCTCCATATTTTATTCATGTGAAAGCCTATTTCCCTTTTCATTATCTTGATGGTGGAAAGTAGGCCCCCTTTACGCTTGATTTGGATTTGGAGCCTACTCATAGCTAGTAGACACCTGAGGGGCCTTCTTTTCAACTCTAGCCAACTTGTATGACATTTATTTGACAGTAGAGGCCAATGTTTTGATAGTTTCCTCCAAGTTGGATGCTTTCATGGGCTATGTCTTTTTTGGATTAACCAGATTCACATCATCCTACTTATTCATGGTCTTTCTCATATCCTTTATGTTGTTCTCAATTTAGATGGCCATATTGAATGCCAACCACAGGTTAGTGGGAGCCTTGTCCCTCAAGAAATATGTAACCTTCTTATCAAAGGCATCACAATATTTTATCAAGCATGTTTTATCACTTGGCCTAATGTTTTCATTCAATGGCATCATAGTCTTATGAAACCTTATGTTAAATTCCTAAACACACTCATTGGGGTTCTTCAGATTTGGAGCCTACTCATAGCTGGTAGGCACCTGAGGGACCTCCTTTTCAACTCTAGTTAACTTGTATGACATTTATTTTATAATAGAGACCAATATTTTTATAGTTTCATCCAAGTTAGATGTTTTCATGGGCTATGTCTTTTTTGGATTAACCAACTTCACATCAGCCCCGTTATTCATGGGCTTTCCCACAACCTTTATGTTGTTCTCAATTTATATGGACATATTGAATTCTAACCATAGGTTAGTGGAAGTCTTATCCCTCAAGAAGTATGTAACCTTCTTATCAAAGGAATACCAATATTTTATCAAGTACACTATATCATTAGGCTTAATGTTTTTGGTCAGATGCATCATAGTCTTGTTGAACCTCATGTTAAAGTCCTAAACACACTCATTGGGGTTCTTCTTGATATTTTAAAATTCAACCAAGAGAATCCTTAGATCAATCCTAATGACTATCATTTTATTCACAATCATATATACTTCTCTTGATTAAAATGAATAAGTAGAGTTACCATAGACCTACATCTCCTACTTCATTTAAATGTCAACCCAAATATGCAGACTTGATGGGATGATGTCACTATATGTGCACACTCAATATTCTAATATGACCTTCTACTAACTATAATCTAAGATGTTAAAGCCATGAAGTAAATAGAATACTAAAATTGAAAATGAATATAATACTATGACTTAAATGATTACACTGTTGGAAGCTTCCTTAAAACAATTCTATGCAAGATTGGAAAGCACACAATTTAGAAATAAAAACACAACACATAAAAAAACTAAATAACATGCTTATCTATTTAATGGGTTGGATTATTGTTACAAGACTTCCAAATGGGGCCCTTATTCCTTCCAACTCTAGCTTCAATCCTTCCTCTTACAACAATGAGATGGACTAAAAAATGTTTGTTCATATTAATCAAAATCCAGTAATTAATTGTTATAGGGAAATTACAATAACAACTGCTTTACAAAATATACTTCTGATATATTTCTCTAATATATATATACTACTATTTCTCTAAGGGAGATTTTTTTTATACAAAATAATATATTCCAAACTAAAAAACATTTGGCTATAAGATAATAGAAATTGGATCCTTCTGATAAGGTCACCATTCATTTAAATTATATAATATTGCCTTAAGACAAAGAAAGTTGTTTCAGTCTTTAACCATATCTTTATTTCACTCCATGGAGTTATCATCATTTATATGGCTCAGTTGAACTAGGAATCAAAATTTGTTCATTCGTGGCTTTGATCATGCAATGGCTATATGATGCATCTACGTGATGAGATCCCTTTTGCTACATGATTTTATATGATATATACCTATTGATTCAAAACATATTTAAAACCTATTATAACTAAAATAATCCTATAGTAGAAGATAACTATTATATACTTGATTTCAAGACATAGTTATAACTATAAAAGGAGTTTGAGAACATAATGCTATTTGTAGAATTATGGATATTCAAGGATGAAAAATTTATGGGAAAGTAACTCAAAAGCATGGTAAATAATAAGGTTGAGCATGATAGATGAGGACAAAAACATGACATTTTTGGGGATCATCACACCCCTAAATTAAGACCTTGCTCATCCATGAGCAACAAACTTTCTCATTTTAATTTCACAAATAGTTATGAAATCCATAGGGTCTATGGCACTACTTGATGGGTGAATATAAAATCCATGATGTTGTTCATATAGTTTCCAATTTTTGACCTCTTTGGCTTCATCTAATATATTTTTATCCTGCCAATGTGGAATAGGATACCAAAATAGAGGGGGCTAGAATCTTATGCTTAATAGTTGAGACCCCATTTCACCTACAAGTATAATATGTCTTGTGACTCTATTAAATGTTGCCTTTAAATTGAAAGGGGAAAATGGATCTTTAATTTTTATCTCAAAAGTGAGCTCATTCCATCTTTGGATGCAAGGTTATTTTTGTTGTGGTTCCAACAAAAGTTCTCAATCCCAAGTAGAAATATTGGGCTGCATCACAATTTTTGGCAAACCAAGTTCTAACTTCCTTTCATATCATGATGTTATCCCATTATATCAACACAATATTAGGTGAAATTGGTTATCTTTTGATAATAAATTGACTTTTCCTTTCCTTTTTCCTATATTTAGTCATATCTCATCCTCTCCTTTATGCATTCAAAAGATATGATGAAAATGTCTTTAGAAGGACATCTCTAACATACAGGTTAGGATTTTATTCCCTATCATAAGGCACAACATAGTTATGAAGATAAAACTCATATAATTATGTTTGTTCTTCTTGTGAGCTCTCTTTATATAATTAAAAGAAAGAAAGGGGAGAGATTACTTCATAAGGCATGTCATAGTAAATTCTCATGAATTTAAACTTATACCATTTCTCCTCAAGATAAATTGAATATACCTTTGCAAGATGCCTATGGTCAATGATCTCTTGAGTAAGACAAGCCATATATTTAATTTCCTACTATAGTTTGGATATTATTTCTTATTTCAATCTGACCTCTTCTTTTAATTTCTTTTCTCCTTTTTTAAAGTCTTAAGACTTTGATACTGACTATCTATCTATTTCATAAATTTAGAAGACACCACAGATGAGGAATTATACCTGATAGCTTGGGTAGTTTTAGGTTTTTCATATATCTTTTCTTCTATAAAAATTTGTGAAAAAATGGTTGTAGGATGGTTTTTAGTAGAGGGTTGTAGCTAAGAAGCTGTTGTAGCAAGCACATCTAGTCCTCCTCCTAGATGATCCTATAAATTATTCCTTAATCACTCTATTTCTTGTAGGGCTTGACTAAAGTAGGAAATTCCATTTGTATGGTGGGTTGATCCATTTTATTTACCTCTTTATGCATTGGTTCTTCTTATAATTCTTTAGGACTATGTTATAATTGTTCTTCCTCCTTATTGCCTTCTTGAGAACATTCTTCTATGTTAGTCTCAAAATTAAATGCCTTTAGTGATTCATGACTATTGGCATTTTATTTTTCTCAATATTCCTCATTAATTTCTATAATAGAATAAGGTTTATTTCTTGGTTTACCTTTCATATTTCTTCTTAATATATGGGATCTGTGAAGAGTAGATGTGACCTTAGCCTATTTAGGGGAAGGTGGAAGTTCTTATTTAGATTCCTCAGAGTTAGGTTAGAGAATGAGTTTCCTCTTTCTTCTTCTATATTCCTTGCTTGTGGAAGCCCCTTCTACAATATTTGTCCTTTTTATAGGTTTTTATGTGGCTAGTTGTAGGAAGATCTTCTTCTATAGGTTATTATGTGGTTGTAGGAAGTTCTTCTTCTATAGGTTCTTATGGAGCTATAAGAAGGTCTTATTCTATAGGTTCTTATGGAGATACAAGAAGGTTTTATTCTATCATTTGTTTTTATACCTCCATTTCCTCTTATACTTCATTTCCCTCACTATTACTTTATGTATTTTTAGGTATTTGGAGAAAATATTCCCAACTTATATTGGGTCTAGTCCTTTGTAAGTAGTCCTGAATAATTATTTGAATTAAATAATGATGAGAAATAACTTTGGGATTACCTCTTTGAAATGCCTCTACCATTTTTATGATCATGTTAAGCAAGAATTGGGGACATTTATCTCAATACCATGCTATAAATGATTTATGAATTTAAAGTGAACACCATGCATCATGGAATATCTCCCTTCACAAGTGAAATATCTACATATGAACATAACAACTCTAGTCCATCCTCCTGATAATGATAACCGTGCATTGCCATATTTTGAAGCCTCCAAACTTTTTTCTCCTCTAATGAATTTTTGTCTCCTTACCTCAGCATCAAACTTGTCCTGCCATACTCCCCTTATTCATGGTAATCTAGTTACACTACTGATGACAATTTTAGTTATCTTTATTTCCATTCCTCTCACTATTGCTAGGTTGTTATATAGTGAGCCAATGAATTCTTCTACAATTACTTAATCAAGAGTATGTATCCTCTCAAAATATTATGCCAATCTTATATTCTAAAATAGGACCATGGTGTTTGGTTTATTGGTCAGAGGAGAGATATCAAGTGGCTCATTTTTAAGCAAGTCCCCTCCCATATTATTGGATGGGGTTTCAATTGTCTGGTCTATGCTCTTGCAACAAGGGTTTTGTAGCTTTGGGAAAAATGTTTATGATTTTTCTTTGGAAATGAGATAATCCATTTGAATTATGAGAAATCCCCCCAAACTTAAATTGTTTCTTGTCCTCAAGATATGCAACTCATATGCATGAATGGATCATGGTAATAATAAGGGGTGGTGGAAATAACACTTCAATGGTCATGTCAATCGATGAAGGAGAAGACATCTTGAGATGGTGTGATAAAAAGAAGATATGGAGGAATTTTAATAACTTTAAGACCCATTAGCTTAGTAATAATTAAAAATTATGATGTGAAATAAATATAAGATAATTACCTTAGTAATTTTAGGAATACCTTTCATTAATACATAAATGATAAGTCAAAGTGGAGGATATGACGTGCAATGGCATGTATTATCATTTGATTGGAAGGAAAAATGCTTTGTGAAAATGTAAGTTATGATGGAGTGATAAGAATTCATACGATAGTAAGAAATGTTTCTTGTGGTAACAAGAAGTGTTCTGTAGCAATAATAAATATCCTACAGTAGCAAGAGTTTCATCCTATAGCAAAGAGGAAAGTGTTTTTCTACTCCAAAATAATGAATCTACAAGCAAAAACATATGAAAATAAAAAATTTATTACTGTAGTGTTCTCCCCCCCTTTTTTAATGAATGTTGATTAGCTAATGACTTGGTTTTTTGATACAACATCCATCAGTAATACTTAAAGGTTTTCATTACTGAATTTTTTAAATTTTTTTAGATTTTATGGTCCCAACTCAATTAGAATTGTAGAAGTCTAGGAGGTAGGATTTTATTTAGCCTAAAACAAGCCATTATTAATGGCTTGTTCTTGGCTACAAGAAGCTTTACTTCTCTTGAAAAATATTAGAGAAGGATTTATAGAAATACCCTTTAACTATAGGAATAGGGTGATTTGCTTCATGAAGAAAAGATAGATGTTTTTCTTCAAGAAGTTGGTGAGTGAGAGTCTCCTTCAAAAATGGTTTCCTATACATCTTGAGTTTTTGGTCATTAACAAGTAGTCAAAACCAAATAGAGTCAATGGTTATGAGATTTACAATTCTATTGTCAAAAATGTGTTCGATCTCATAAGGTCCAAGCCATATAGACTAAATCTTTCCTTTATGATCCTTGCATTTAGAGTAAAAAAAAATTGCACAGTCACTAGGTTATAAATTCTTAGTCTTGATGTTCTTTTCATTCCAACCCATGCATTATTTTTTCACTATTTCAATGTGATTAGGTACTTCCTTTCTTAGTTCATCAAGTGCATTCAATTGCATGATCCTATCTTTTTGAGATTGGGAAAGATATAAGCCCAAATCAAGTGTTATCCTTAATGTTTTATGCTCAAAATCAATGGGTAGAATAGGTTTCTTAACATAAACTAATTCATATGGAGTGAAACTAGTTGTGGTTTTCTAAGTGATTCTACAAGCCTATACTACTTCCAAAAGATGAGTTGACCAATCTTTTCTATGTAGGTTGATAGTCTTAATGAGGATATTTTCCAATTCCCTATTTTTAACTTCCACCTAACCATTTGACTAAGGATGGTAAGGGGTAGAATTTTTGTGTTTGATTTCATATTCTTTTACCAGGGTGGTTTTGAGGTCTAATATGAACTGTGGTCCTTAGTCTATGATTATTTATCTTGGTACTCCATAACAGGTGAATATTTATTCATACAAGAACTCATCTACTTTCTCATCTCGAGTATGGGTTAAGGCCTCAAATTTGGCCTATTTTATGACATAATCAGTGCACACCAGTATCTATTCCATTTTTTGGATTTAGGATCAATGAGACCTACAAAAACTATAATGGTATTTCATCAGAGTAAGTGGGTTTCCCCATACATTGACATTGATCACATCTATGGGTATGCATCATGGCATATTTATGCAAAGAAGGCCAATAATATCCAAAAGTAAGTACTTTCATAGCAGTCTATTCGGTAGCAAAATGACCCCCACAAGGTTCACCATGACAAGCTCTAATAATGTCATAAGCTTCATCTTCTTAGATGCATCTTCTCATAACTAAATATGGTCCAGTGATAAAGATATATCCTATAATCTAGGAATAATGTCTACTCTTTTAGATCAGATGTTATTTTTATTTAGGAGAGAAATGTTTTGGTAGTGATCATGTAGCAAGATAGTTAGTAATATCTACAAACCAAGGAGATTGAATAGTTACTACAAACAAATGCTCATCAGGAAAGGAATCCTCAATAATAAGACTGTGCTCATCATTTTGTAGTTGAGATAGAAAATATGCTACTACATTATCCTTACCTGATCTTTCCATAATGGTAATGTTAAATTCTTGTAGTAAAAGAAATCATCTAATTATATTTCCTATTACAGTAGGTTTATTCATTATATACCTAATTATTGCATGATCTATGTGGATGAATATTTGGTAACATGTAATGCAGTGTTGAAATTTGTTGATGTTATAGATGATGGTAATAAATTCTTTCTTTGTTGTAGTGTAGTTAAGTTTAGCCCCTTGAATATTTTTGTTGATAAAATAGATTGCATAACTCAAAGAATCATCTTTTTGGCCAAAGATAGCTTCTAAAGTGGTGTTGGATGCATTTGTGTGGATGTGAAAAGGCTTCTTCCAATCAGGCCCTCTTAGAATAGAGTTTGTTATGAGAAGGCATTTGAGTTGTTGAAGTAACCAATCCAAATAATGGGATGAAAATTTTACTAAAGTATTTGATGAATCATCTATAGTAACCAACACTTACTAAAAATCTTCTAACATCTTTCTAATTCTTTGGTGTGGGTAGATCCTTAATGATACTTATCTTTGTTGGGTCAACTTAAATTCTAGCAGGGGATATGTGATGCCCCAACACAATCCCTTTAGTCATAAGCATATAACACTTTTTATTTCTAAAAAATAATTGGTGGTCTTGGTAGAGTTGAATAACTTTATCTAGGTTGGTAAGCATTTATTCAAATGTCTTCCCATAGATAGTGAAATTATCCATGTAGATTTCAACACAGTCATGGGAGAGATCATAAAATATGCTCAAAATAGCCCTTTTAAAAGTAGTTGGGGAATTGTAAAGACCAAATGGTCAGATGACATAGACATAGGTTCTCCAAGGAAAAGTAAAAGTGGTTTTATCTTGGTCTTATGGAGCAATTCATATCTGATTACAACCACTATAGCCATCTAGGAAGTAAAAATACTTTTCTGTTACTAATGTATCCAACACTTGATAATAAATGGAAGGGGAAAGAGATCCTTCCTAGTAGCAACATTCAACTCTTGGTAGTCAACAAAAATACACTATTTTCCCCCTTTATTAGGGACAATAACCAAGGGAGAGACCCATTGGCTATCTAAAAAGGATAAATAAATCTTACAGTCAAGAGTTTTTGCAATTCAGTTTTAGCAATGTCTTTAACTAGATTCATTCATCATTAGGTTTGGTGAATAGGTTTTCATTCTTATTTAATGTATATATGATGCACACATAAATCTGGGGGTATTCCTCTCATGTCATGGTAGTCCCAAGTAAATGTTTTTATGTGTTTTTTTACCATTGTAAGTAACTAGCTTTCTTGTTGGGTGTTAAGGAGGTGTTGATGTTGAGAGGTTTATTTAGTAGAATGTCTACTTGATTTTTTAAAGAGAGCATGGTTTCTAAGTTGTTGATTAAAGGATAATAGCTACATTTATGGGGAAGAAATTGATGGAATGTCTAAATGTCCCTTGCATTTTTAGTAAGATCATTCTTAGTAAGATTATTTTGAAGGGGGCATGGTGTACATTCCAACATGTTTATGGCTATAGGATCCTATTGATAGGTGTTTTACAAGATACTATTAAGGTGTTGGAAATATTGTCATTGATGTCAAAGGTCTAGTATTATTGGTGATAAAGGCCCCATTGCATTTAATGTTGTTTGTAATAAATATATCTTGGCTATTATGAGTTAATATTTATTTAATATTAATGAATATATTTTTGGTTGCATATGAGACAAAAGAAGGGCCCATGGAGAAGTTGAAGAGCCATGGGGTAAAGACAAAAGAAGGATGGGATGCATTTTCCCATGAAGAGTCATCTTGGGGAATACCAAGAGTCACCAAGTGAAGACAAAAGAGTAAGGGTGAAATTTCTCATGAAGGGACACTTTGAGGAATACAAAAAGTCACAAAATATAAGGACAAAAGTGGGAAGGATGTTTTGGTCATGAAGGGTCACCACATGACTTTTCAAAGGCTTGAATATGAAGGTTCATCCAAGATTGGCTTCATTTTCCATGAGGATTGAAAGGTCACAAAGGGGGAAGGCCAAAGGTCATTTGGAAAGCTATAAATAAAGGCTTGAGAAGCCATTTGTAATATGGAAGTGAGAGGTTGAATTGATATTGTAATATCTAGCTTAGAAGAGTAATTGTGAGAGATGAATATGATTTGTATTTGTTATATCTAGCTTAGAAGAGCAAAAGTGAGAGAGAGGAAAGAGATGTTGTATTGATCTATCATTTTTTGAGATAGCAACATTGAGAGATAGGTGTGTGGTATACACAAAGGGGTTGGTGCTCCTATGGGTTTGTGCTCATGAATTGTTGTTGGGTTGGTGCTTGGCAAAGGGGTTAGTACTCTTGTGGGTTGGTGCTCATAAATAGTTACTAGGTTGGTGCTTGGAAAAGGGGTTTAAAGCTCCTGTGGGTTGGTGCTCATGCATTGTAGCTAGGTTGGTACTCGGAAAAGGGGTATGGTGCTCCTGTTTGTTGTTTCTCATGAATATACTTGAGATTGTTCTCCATGGTTTTTATCACATTGGGTTTCCATGTTATATCTGGTGTCTCTCTCTATCTTGTGTGATGTTTATTGTTTGAGTTTTATTGCATATCTTGAATGTTGATTAAGTGGAGTTTGATAAAGGGAAAGTTTTATAAGATATATAATATATTGATTCACCCCACCCCCTCTCAGTATATTCCATGCTTAACATAAATATAGTGTCTTCTTCATGTGTTTATAAATATAGACTCTGATCAATTATGTAGAGATTTTTCAAAGAGATAGATTCCTTAAAGTCATCAATCCAAGGTGTTGGGCCATCATTCTAGGAAAGCTAGGTTGGTGGAAAAAGAACTAGTTTATTGGTATCATTTTCATTGGAAATTAACATTTTTCTAACCTATAAGCAATAAAATCATCAATGGTGGCCAACCATGGGTGGCTAAGGATGAGAGGATAACCTCCCAAGTTGTTTTTTGGTTATAAGACAATAATTTTTTTTAGATATTGTTAGGATTCCATAATGATAACCAGGTCTTCAACAATCCCCTCAAGCTTAATACTTGACCTATCAACCATCTGGAGGATGGTGGGTGTTCATCTAAGAGTTGTAAGTTTCAATTGTTGCATGGTTTCCATGGTCATCACATTGATGAATGCACCCAAGTCAATTAAATTATTGTCTATGGGTTGACCATGGATGCTAAAATTAACTACAGGACTTCTAGGATTAGAATATTTTAGGGGAACTATATTTCCTAGCATAATATCAACTAGTTAGCCAATAACTTGGATTGTTTTAGGATCTTTCTTCTTTCTTCCCAATTTTTTCAAACATAACTCTCTAACAGCCTTATTATAGATAGGAATATCTTTTATTACTTGAAAGCATGGGATTTTTATGTACACATTCTTGATTTGTCCTAAGATATAGAATTTGGCCTCTAGTTTAGGAAGTGATATGTTTAATCTCTCTAGAAAAGGAGGATTGTCATATTATTTTTGGTTTTCTAGTGGACTTGGCTCAGGATTGACCATGGATGGCTTTGGATTAGTATGGAGTGGATTAGGTTCTTGAAAATGTTTTATGATTATAGGTGAGGTGGGTTGTGTAAGAATATGTCCTAAGTGAAGTTGGACTTAATTGATATCCAAGGTGTATGTTGGATATTACATTATTTTAGTGGATTGTGTTGGTTGAACCAACTTATTAGTAGGGTTGGGAATGGGTTGGGCAGGTAATTGAGTGGGTCTAACAGATTGTTGAGTGTTTAACATTAAGGCCTATTGATGTTGTGGTTGTTTTATTTTTTGAGGAAACCCTTGATTACCTCTCCATTGTTGTTACCATGGATTAGAGGGAAATATCCATTGTTAGTTTGAGAATTTCCCAGGTTGAGGTTGTTATCCATTTTGTTACATCCATAAATGATTCTGGGGTAGATACCAATATATTTGGAGATAATTTTCCTTGGGTATATTAATCCAAAAACCATATTAAGGATTATTTAAGAATTTAAAATTTACAAACATATATTTTGATGGCATACCTGATCTTTGCACCCATGGTTTCCATTGAGCCATGAAAAACACTTGATTTTCATCTCCTCCCATGACATGTAGCCCCACTATTTCAATATTTTCCTCATTTATGATAGATGCTAGAGATTTCATAGAATGGCATGTGAAATTCACATTCTTTTTTCTACATTCAATTCAATAGATAGCTAAGGCTTTTTTAGTTTCTTCCTGCTTCATTAGTGTATGTAATATATCAAGTTGAATAGCCAAGTGGCTAAGAATGTCCTACTTCATGTCCTAGAGCAGGTTGCTAACTTCACCTTTAGATAGTCCTAATATATATGCTATAGGAAGTTTTATACCCTTAATTTTATTCATGGTTGATTTGGAGTAGTTTGTACATAGAACTGTTAGTTCATTAAAGGACAATGTAGAAACATCACCACTAGATATTAAATCTAGTGCCTCCAAACAATCATCTCTAATTCCTTTCAAGAATATCAACTTGACTAATTATTTCTCCATTGTATTCTATTTGTAATTTTTCAAGCTAAAAAAAAATCTTTCCATATATTCCTCTAATGACTCATCATCATCTTGTTTCATTCAAAATATGTCATATCTCCTGTAGTTTTTACCCTTACAATAGTCTTGGTATTTCATCAAAAACCTCTCCATTTCTTTCCAAGTAGAAATGGCATCCTTTCTAAGTCCCATGAACCATCTAAGTGATGCATCTTTGAGTGTTAATGGAAAAAATTTGAGTTTTTGAGTATCTTGATTATAATCATAGCTACATCATAAGATGTTGAACTCAAAAATAAATATTTTTAGATCCTCAGATGCTTTTCCCCTAAAGGTAGGGAGGGTAGAGTGAGGAATATTCTTCATGGGTGAGTTTTTGTCAGGAGTAAGGATATGAAATTTGAATTTATCAAACTCATTTATAGTGTTTTCTTCCTAAGGATCCTCCATGAATACTCTTTGTGTTGGTAGACTAAAAGTTGTTACCACCCACCTCTCAAAATTTCTATCAGTTCTTCTATTTCCTGGGGTGTAGAAGATGGAGAATTTATATTTTTTATTAGTAATATATGGATTTATATACAATGGATATGGTGTATAGGTTTCATAAGATTCATCTTGTGTCTCAACAAAGAGTCTTTCTAAATTGGAAGATTCTATTGGCCTAGTATTTCTTCTAGGAGAAAGAATAACCTTGAATGTCTCCTTACCAAGAAATTTGGGAAATAGAGGGAAGTGAACTTTATATTCTTGATTATGAGGTGATAAGGTGGGAATTATCAAGGTTGTTACATGTGGGTCTCTTTTATGGGTATGAATCTCTTCAAAGCCTCCATTTTGTGCTACCAATCTAGCCAAAAATTCCTTCTTTTATATCTCTTCTATTGACAACTATGAGTGATCTTCAATAATTTATTCATGATCTTTAGCTATTGTAGGATAAATTTTTAATCTTAAAATAATGGTTAATGATTCAGGAAAAAAACTTTCTATATAGTCCCCTTCATTTTGCATGTACGTCAACCACTTTTTCTCTCTTTTTTAATTTCTGCCCACTCTACCTACATAGGGTCAGTATTATGGGTTTTCTTGAAAATTTCCACTATCCTACTTGCAAAGATGGAAATTTAAACTATAAAATAAATAAATATTTAATCTAAAGAACAATAAGCTCTGAAAAAAATAAACATCCATAAATAATAGCTATCAAGATTGAATATTGTAAGTGTGTGACACCCTTCCCCAACAATGGCACCAAAAATGACTAGTAGTTGAATCACAATCATATATAATTTTCTTGATCATAATGAATAAGGGGAGTTACCATAGAATTTTATCTCCTACGTAATCTAAATGTCAACCTAAGGATGTAGACTTGATAGGATGACTTCATATATGTGCACACTCAATCTTCTAATTTGACCTTCTGCTGATTATAATCTAAGATGATAAAGCCATGTAGTAAATGGAATGTTGGAATTTCACATGAAAATAATATTGTGAATTAAATGATACAATATTGTAATCTTCCTTAAAATAATTCTATGTAAGATTGGAAATCACATAATCTAGAAATAAAACACACAACACATAAAGCAACTAAATAACATGCTTATCTATTTAATGGGTTGGATTATTTCTAAAAGACTTCCAAAGGGGGACCTTCCTCATTTTGAATCCAACTTCAATATTTCCTTTAATAATAATTAAATGGACTCATAAATGATTGTTCATATTAACTAAAATGCAACAATGAATTGCTACATGGAAATTACAATAACAGTTGCTTTACAAAATGTAATTTTGATATATTTATCTAATTGATATAAACTACTCTTATATGTGTGTGTGTGTGTGTGTGTGTGTGTGTGTGTATACATATATATATATATATATATATATATATATATATATATATATATATATATGTATGTATATACATACATATATATATATATATATATATATATATATATATATATATATATATATATATGTATATACATACATATATATATATATATATATATATATATGTATGTATGTATGTATACATACATATATATATATACATATATATATATATATATATAATGTATATATATGTATATGTGTGTGTGTGTGTATAAAACAGGTTATATTCTTTTATATAAAATAATATATATTCCAAATTAAGAAACATTCGGCTATAAGATAATAGAAATTGGCTCTTTCTAATAAGGTCACCATTTATGTGAATCCTAAAATATTTCCTTAGGAAAAAAAAAGATATTTTAGTCTTCAACTGTATATTTATTGTTCTCCATGGAGATTATCATCATTTTTATGAGTCAATTGAACTAAGAATCAAATTATGTTCATATATGCCTTTGGTCATGCAATGGTTGTAGGACGTGTCTACATGATGAGATCCCTTTTATTGTAGGATGTTTTGTGATATATATTTATTTGTTCAAAACATATTTAAAACACATTATATAGAAAATCAACCTATAGTAGAAGATAACTAGCATATACTTGATTTCAAGACACAGTTCTAACTATTCAAAGAGTATGAGAACATAATGCTATTTACAGGATTATGGTTATTCAAGGATGGAAAATTTATGGGAAAGTAACTCAAAATCATGGTAAACAAGAAGGATGAGCATGACATATGAGAATAAAAACATGACATTTCTAGGGCTCATCACCTAGCACCATACTGAATTCTAAAAACATTTATCATCTCTTCCCATGAATCAATACATCTACCAGGAAAGGAATTAAACCATTTACGATCATCCTCTTCTAACATGTGCACAAATAATTTAATGCACACATCCTCATACTCAACCTCATAATCTTCAATGATATTTTGAAAGGCCCTTAGATGTTGATCATCACTCACTACATTGTTCCCTTAGAATTTTGGGAGGCATTTCCTACCTTCATTTGGGACTTCATTAGGATAGACTTTCATCTCATCAAAATTGATAGGACTAAATTTGGGAATGTAGAATGTAGGACATGAATTCTCATCTTGGTTCCTATGCCTCATGATTGGTTCAATAGGAGGTTCAATAATAAATGGCAAGGGGATATGAGGGGGTGAATGAGGTGGACTTGGTGTATTAGACTTGGGATGAAATTTAGATGGTTGAGAAGGAACTAAAAAATAAATAGGACTATGTGTTTCAAAATTACTAGAATAGCTATGATAATCCTCAATAATGGAGGGATCAATAAAGATCTCAAGATTATCATAATCTAGACAACTTTTAGTAGTTGAGCTCTACCCTTCAATAGGATTCCAAACTTGTCTCCCTCTTATTTGAGAAATACTCAAAGGAGAGACAAGTTTTTTTTATGGGTCACTCCTGAAAGATGATCTCAATCCTTCCAAATTTGTAAACAAGAAGCAACTCAAAATAAAAAGCTATAAAATATTTAGAATAGGTACTAATCTTCCTTGAAACCAAAAAATAAAATTAATTCACCACTAAAATTAGATTTCTAGAATATAATAGTTGACAAATTATTTGTGATACATGCTAAAATTGGGCTTGTCAAAGCTTAATGAGATAGAGAACAAAGGCACTAAATTTTTTAAAATAATGTTCAAAATGGAAAAGACACCATATAACATGTAATATTTTTAGATCTTTGTAATAAACTCAGTATAATTTAAATTATCAAACCTCAAAACTTCTTAGCACATCCCCAATGGGGTGTTGTGACAGTGACAACCAAGACAGTCAAATTAGTGTAGTAATAATAGATAAATTCACAAGATGAAATACTTACATCTCTCTGCAAGAGTCCCTAGCAACATGGGTCATAAGAATTATCCTTGGTAATGGCACCAAAAGAGTGTTGGTTCTCAGTTATATACCTCATACATTTAGCCTTGCACACTTTAAAAAAATGGAAAACAAAGATGAAAAACTTGCTCAAATGTCATTATATCTAGGGAAGGGTTTTGCATCAAGATTAGATCAAATATAAAATGATTGAGGGGCACATATAGATGGTATGGTTAGCTCCCTACTAATTTTGGCTCTACCTGAACTAAGGTGACAAAACCTATAGGCTAGCTTGCTTACATAGAGGGATTTTTCAATTTAATCTCCATGGGGATTCTTGGTAGAAGGGGAAAATATGACTAGAATATAACTAAGTTTTCATAATTCACCCATGAAGTGTTGTCACATGAAATACACAAATGCTCTATGTCATACATAAACTAGTAAAGACAGATGAGGGGATGACTATAATCTTTATTCTATAAAATATTCAACAATAGGGGCTAAATGGAAAATTGCATCACTAGAATTTAAATAATAAACTATAAAAACATTTAAAATATGCAAGATATCATGCATTTTCAAGGCAAGTAACACTTATAATATGCAACAGGGTGTGTTATTTCTAAGGTAGGATAAGGTAGGACAATTTAGGTAATTATAAAATGGAGGGTGGTGTGTTTGTGGCTTTCAAACAATAGGGTGTCTAGCAGTGTTTTATGATAATATTTCTTAGCAAAAATGCAAAAAAATTCAAATGCAAGATAATGCTAAACACTAAATGATCCATAAAACCCTAGAACATACATTAAAACTAGAATCTCAATACTTTTTCTTGTTAAATTCATGAACCTAGGGTGCCCTTAAAAGGTATTCAACACACATTTCCAAATATAACTATAGAAAAGGATTTACAACCTAGGTACATGCTCATAATGACAACTAGTAATAAACATAAACCTAAATATCCAATCAACATAACTTGTAAAACATATTATTTCATTTCATTAATAGGATAAATAAAGAACCATAAATATTTTCCAATTGACTTAAAAATAAATATTACAAACATCAACACTTTAAAATGTTGTCATGGGGACAAGCATAATGAGATTGATTTTTTGACAAGGGAGACATAAACATGATCTCAAAGCTTGCACATGGATATATAGATGCAACCACCTTAGTAAGGGAGACAAGATCTACACACAATAATTAATCCTCAAAAAAATTCTACAGAACCTAGACTTGGAGAAAATAGATGCCTAAAATAATGACCTGTAACAACCAAAAGCCAACAAAAACCTAAAATAGAAGACAAGACTTCAATTTATACATTTCTCAATCTTTCCCAAATCTAGGACTATGGGCTATAATTTGAAAAAATTGCATAACAAACTTTTCTAGTCTCATCAAGATGCTCCTAACTAGAGAATGCCTTTACTACACCTGAGATTTTTTGTCCATTGGCTAGAAAAATTATTATTACAACCACCTCTGCAAAGAATGATGAGGACTTGAAACCACTTGGAGATGCTCTTGATTTCTCACTTACATAGTTGGAGGGGGAAAATCATATTTTGTCTTTATGTGCAACTTATCTATAAATTCTCCTTTTCACCAATGTAGAAGGTGAATTTTGTGGTAGAGACTAAACATACTTTATTACTATGTGTAACTACTTGGAGATGTCAGTGAATGGTTTCCTTCATAGTTAAAACCTCTTGGACAACTACATTTCCTTTTACACATTGAATGGAACAATTTGCTCTTATAATGATGGCTCGGGAATTGATCTGGTTATGAGATGAAACAAAAAATGATCCATGATCATGATTGGAAATAATTTATCTATAACGGATCATGGGAATTCTTTCATACTTCAACTCATTTTCCAACCAAGAAGGAGCCATCAAATTTAACTTTTTAGATTGAAGCTTTCCATATATTAACACCTAACATTCCACTTTATATCTAATTGGGCTTCCACATAACTTAAAACTGACTAAGCTATTTCATTGGCTCTAATCTAGGCATGTGATACTCTCTTATTAGTTTTGAGACTTTTGAAAATTCCATCTTAGCTCACATTATTGGATTTTCTCACTTGAGCAAGCGTGTGCCATTGATCTTGACCTAAAGGGTCAAATTCCATTAGTTGTTTATAGGTCCTATGTCAAAATGGTACCACTTGGCTACTCTATGGGCTCTCTACATTCTAATCTAGTTAACATGCTCTTTCCAAGTGGTGGTCTTGCATTCATTAAGGCTTTGTTGAAAAATCTTAAAATGATGTGTGTCATAGATCAGACTATGTATAATTTAATGTGTATCATCAATCTCTAAAAATGTGCTCAATATTTAAATCATACCCCACAAGATTGATACTTGTCATGCCTATGCTTGTCTTAAGTTCCTTTGACTATCTAGCATTGATCATGCATCATCAAATTATCCTACTCTATGAAAACATGTGCCAGTAGATCTGACTCTATTTGAAAATAAATAACTACTTTACAAGGTCTAAAATTGATGCTCATGCAACCATCTTGAAACATTTGAATCCCAACAGATAGTCCCTAAAGTTTAAAGTTGATGTCCATGCACCCATCAAAAAACATCCATGAGATCATCATACTTACAATTCATAAATTTCTTTGGGGAATTTATTCTATAGCAATTTGGTTTGAGTATTTGTCTTTGTCATTCTTTCTTTCATCAGCCCTTTGGTCTTTAGAAGAATTTTCTGAGGCCTTTTTTTTTTGGCCTCTCTATCTTCAACTTTTCTTCAATATAATTATCCTATAACAATTCTTTCAGGCATTTTGTTAGGACAATTATCTTGGACAAAATGTTTGAGACATTTTCCATGAAGGATTTTGACTTCACACTTTTTACACAACAATTGAGTCTTTGGCCTTTTATCTTTGTCAGGATAATTTTTTTAGACATTTTTTCAGAGACAATTTCCTTGCATAAATTAAGCTTTGAAACTTTGTCTAAAGAATTGGGCCCTTGAACTTTCATCAAAAAAATTATGACTTATCTCCTTTTATCTTTATTAGGACAATTGTTTCAGACATTTTATCTAAAATAATTTCCACCTAGAAATTGAACTTGGTACTTCTCCTAAAGAAATGAAATTCTTTTGGACTTTTTACATGAGTAAAATGCCTAAAAAAAATAAGACTTATGCTCTATATCAACTTTTATAAAAGTACCCTTTGACGATTTTAACATACCCTTTGGAAGTTTTGTCAAGGGTACTTGCCCTATAAAATTTCCCTTCAGCCTCTTAGCATGGCCCCTTAGATCTCTTGAAGTACCTTTCAAACTTTTTGAAAGTGTCTTTCTGATCCTCTAAAAGTGCCCTTTTAATAATTTTGCAAGGGAAAAATGCCTGAAGGAAATAATCCTTCAGAAAAAAATTCCAAGGCAAAATGACCCTTCTACAAGTGTCCTTTGAGAATTTTGCAAGGGCAAAATGTCTAAAGGAAATGACCCTTTAAAAAAAATTCTAAGGCAAAATAACCTTCTACAAGTGTCCTTCAAGAATTTTACCAGGTAAAAATGCCTCAAGGAAATGACCCTTCAAAAATTTTGCAAAGGCAAAATGCCCCTTCAGACTATTTGTAGACACTTTGGCCATAATAAATAAATCCTTAAAATTCTTTTGGGATTTTTGTGCAGGTAAAATGCTTGAAGGGTAAGTGCCATTTGAACTTTTTTCCATGGATAAAAAGTCTAAAACAAGTAAGAATTTTCACCTTGAATGAAATAAAGGATTTTTGTTAGGATTTTTGTGTGGGTAAATTACTCGAAAGGCAAGTGCCCTTTGGACTTTTTACCATGGACAAAAAGTCTGAAATAAATGACCCTTTAGATCTTTTGTGAAACACTTTGCCTAAAATAAATAAGAAATTAAATTCCTTCAAACATTTTGCAGTGGACAAAATTTTAAATGGAAATAAGTCTTTGAACCTTTTGTTTGAGACAAAAGGCTCGAAGTCTTATTTTTGTCAGACATTATGTTCATGCAAAAAGTTTGAGAAAGTCTAAGGGAAAGACAAAAGGCTAGATTAGGACTTAGCCAATTTTTACATGAACTTGACCTTTGAAAGAATACTTTAAAAATAGGAATTTGGGATAAGGACTTGGGCATTTTCAATTGACAAGGTCCCAATTGCTTCAGTGTAATTTTAGTCACTAACAGGTAAATTAGATTAAATGACACCATTAAATTCTAAGTTGAGCTCATTATATGAAGACATGTAAGGTTTATATATATATATATATATATATGTCAACATAATATATATGAATAATAGATAAAAACATACATAATATTCACTATGTATAGATTATAAGGAAAGAAAATATAGGAAAACTATTCAGAACATTGTATTAATCTCTATCACACATATATAACTATTCACAATTACAACTAGGCACTATTTATAATCTTTTACAAAGCATTATCTATTCATCTTCCAAACTTTTACTATGCTAAAAATAAAAGATACTTTACATTTTGAGATCAACTAATATTCTATCAAATTTCAAATACATCCAAAAGATAATACAAATGAAAAAATAGATCGATTCACACACATGTTCATCAACTATACTTTGTGATTTTAATCATCCCTTTTCTTCATCCAACATTTTCTTAGACTTAATTTTTTATCTCATCCTGAGATGAGATCTAAACAAAATACTTTGATCTAAGGCTGAAGGAATGAATAAAAAATAAGAGTCCTAGTTATTACTTTAGGTGTTATTTACCAATTTTCACCCTTTGTGCACTAATTAGTTTCCCTTTTGGGTTTTTAACTAAGTAGTGTACTATCCCATCGCCATTTTATGTTTTTAATATACTATCATAACTAAGTGGCCACCCTTTATGGATTTTCATCCATCCTGGCCCCACTCCTAATGTTTAAGGCTACCCTACAAAATTTATGCAAAACTTGTGAAAACTACAAAATTGGAGTGCACAATGTATCTTAAGAGTTCAAAGAGAACACAAACATTGATTAGTTCATTGTTAGTCCAAATGATAAAAAATCAAGCATAATAATACATTATAACTAAACACTCTTACCTAAGAAATAGGGGGATCATAACATAGTAAAAAATATCACAAAATATAGATAAAAATAACATAAGTAATTTACCTACTTTATCTAATTTGATGTCTACTTATTGGCATAAGGATGTTCATACTTGAAATATGACAATTAGAGTCTTCTAGAAATGCTTCTTCATGGTGGTATCATTTCTCCAATGGTCACTTGTGGATTTGAGTTAAGTTTGACATAAAATGGCCATTATAACACTACTCTTAATGGTTTCTTGAAGGTATTCCAATAAAACAACCTTACACACAAAAACCTATTGGAATATGATGTGGGCACTTGTATTTATAGCTCTAAGAACTAAATATAACTTTAGGAAGGTTACGTTAAACTCTAACTTTGGTTGAGTCTAAATTAACCTAGGTTGAGTCAGACTAACCTTAGGTTGGGTGAAATTACCCATGAAATCTTGACACCTTAGTTTCATATATTTGTGAGGCATGATAACTCACTTTATATATTTGTGAGGTTATGGCTCACCTTTTTTGAATATTTAGGAAATAACAAATCACTTTATTAGCTCCTTTGATCTTTGAATTCGTATTTGGTTAAAAATTACTTTTTCAATAACTGAAATTCATTAATCTGTTTTGGAAATTTTTTCAGGCAAGTTAATTAAGATTTATAATGTAATTAATCTTGATTAGTGATTTTTGGCTTTTGAAAATTATTTTAAATGTTTTTAGTTAATAACTTGATATGCCAAAAGTGTCAAATTAATAGGTTGTAATTTGACTAGGGTTGAAACTAAACTAAATTATTGGTGCATACATGGTAATACACAAAATAAACTAACTTCATCAAGTTTATGAGCAATTAAATCCCTTATGCAAATGAATTTGGGAATTTTAGGTGATTTTTAGTCTTAAATTGTGTTGTGTGCTAGAAATTAAACTAAATCCTATTTTAGGCATGAAAGTGGCCAAAATTAAGTGTCTATAGTTTGCCCTTATTTGAGAAGGTGCAGCAAGACACATACACAGTAACATATTTTCAATGAATGCAGAAGTCATTAATCTGAATGGTACATGTCCCAAAGGGTGGTCAATAAGGCCTTGATTCCCCCTTGAGAAAGTATGTGAAAAAATAGAGTCATCAAATGTTCCCTCAAAATAAAGAAAATGACATGATCTAGTGGTAAAGGGGGTGGAATTACTGAATTTCCCAAAGGCTATTATAATCAATAATGAAAGAGTGGGACCTTATTTTACCAAAAGGTGATTATAAGTAGTGGCATGAATATTTTCCCTATTAGGGTGGTGGGATGAATATAGATTTGCCCAAAGGAGGTTATAATTAGTAATAGAACATGAAATATTGATTTGACCAAAGGTAATTATAATCATTGATGCAAGCATTTACCTTAGTATGATGGGTGGAGTAGGAAAAATAATGATTTGCCCAAAGGAGATTATAATCATTAGCACATTATGCAAAAATAATGATTTGTCCATAAGCAGTTATAAACATTAAATTGGTCAAAAAAATAATGATTTGCCTAAAGTCAGTTATAATCACTCACACATTTTAAATTACATGATTTAAAACATGTTTTTTCCTTGAAAAGGTAGGATAATATGACAAAATAATTTACCTCATCGAGTTAAATTGGTAAGGGTAGCTTATGTGAAAAAATTGTAAAATGGATTTACGATGAGATGGTAAAGGATAACAATACATATCTAGCCTAAATGTGAGTTCAAATATGCACATTTGAATAAACATGGGGTATAGGTAGAAAAATAGAATTATTAAATAAGTCTTAGGAGAGGCATAAAAATATATTATAGTTATAATACAACTAAAAAATAAGGCACATAGGATCAAATTGTGTGCAAAATAGACTACAAATGTGGAAAATACACTTCTTAGAGTGTTCAAAATGAATTATAGGTGTTAAGGGGTAAAAATTCAAAATTTTAGCTATATATTCACCCTTGGGGTGAAAAAAAATCATTTTCACCTTAGCCTATTGAGATTTCTTAGCTTTGGTTTTGTGAAAATTGAGCTAATAAAAATGGCCCATAGAAGAGCTCGACATCACACTTTGAAGTGGGTGAGGGAGCACATGTGGCCAACACATGATGGGCCAAAAGTAAGTAACATTAATTTTGTAATTAATGCACTTTTTGTTACATTTATTAAATGTTTTAGGTCATAAAATGACAAAGTCATTATTTGTATTTTAGGTCAAATGATAGGTTTGCCAAAGAAAATGATGACCTCATACAAACTCACCATTCCTAGAAACAATGTCCACCAAAATCAAGTGGAAATTATTGAAATAGTGATTTCATCCATTTTTAGGTGAAGTAACTATTTTTGTTAAAATAAAAATGGTGATAATGCCTAAAAATGTGCAATATCACATAGATGGTGAATTCACCCTTTAGGAAATGGTAGATTCAACCAAGGAGCCAAAAATAGTTGATTTGGTGGCTTGACAGGGATCTAACCTCTTGAAAAGGGTTAATTAGGCTTAGGCTTAGGTAATTGCACATAGTTATGCTAATTATAACTTATTTATGTTTACAAGAGTGACTAGTGGTGCCAATGTGCTAGGAGCGATGTTCACACTATCTATAAACCCCTTAGATTTGAATAGACGGTATGGTTGCCTTTTATAGGTTTTAGACCTTCATGACATGGAATGGATGTTAGTTATCCAAGTCGATCAGGCATATTTGAGCATTCAGATGAGTGCTAACACAATGAGACATCTACCTTCCACTTGCCTACTAGAGAGGCTACTATGACACTTAAAGATACTTAGCATATATTTAAGTTTTTGATGCATGGATAGTGACTAGTTTGGACACCACTAGTGTATAAAAAGGTATTTCTTAGTGATTTAATTAGTTATCAAGTTATCCCCATGTTTTAGGGGAAGGTTGATGTAGAACTCATTAAGACATATATAGAGATTTGTCTAGATGATTTACCTACTAAAGATCCATCACCACTAGTTCTTGTTAATAAGGACATAGTTATGTTCATGGCCATTATTAATGACATCTTGATGCCTAAAAAATGTGGTTGGTACTTTCATATGGTCCTTGGAGGTGTAGTGTGTAGTATGTTTGATGATTCTACATGTTTTGTTTGGGTTCCAGTTATCTTAGCATAGCTCTACAAATATTTATATATGTTAGCATACTATGGTGGAAGGAGTGTAAGGGCTTGAAACCTTATGATGGTCTAGGGATAGAAGCACATTTATATTGACCTAGAGGATCTATTGGCATACAATTAGGCTCAAAGAAGAGTAGGCAGTGTAAGAATAGGTGGGATATCCTATTTATCATAAAATGTTTGATGATTTGACACCATAATTTTTCATTCAAAGGCCTTACCTCAAATACCAATTGTATTGGTTTAGAGATGGTTGGTATATGGCATTTATAACTAATAAATTCTTTTTGATTGGGAGAATATCCCACATCATTGAGGATTACCACCATGATCAGGTACTTAGGTAGTTAATATTTATATAGGATGTACCTAAGGGGCTATGATGGGTTTCCCATGTTATATAGGAGATTAATTAGGATACTCATATCATTCTAAGGAGTGAGCCATAGGGAGTTATATTCATGTACCATAGGTTGTCTAAGCTTATACAAGAGGAGTAGTTGATACAGGGGTCACTCCAATCTATATGCATTGGTGGGTATAGGTATGACCTCTAAGGATAGTCATTATAATTATAGTAAAGGGATAGGTGTGCATGGAAATTGAGGAGATGGAAGTAGAGACATTGAGTGGAAACAATATCATCTGGCAAGATAGTGATGATGAGGTTGGTGATGATGATGATGATAGATTCAATGAAGGAGATGGTGGAGGAGATGGAGATGGAAATTATGGGGATGATGTCCTAGATTTGATGTTACTTAATCCTATCTTGTTATTGGTTACATTAGTGTAGGTTTATCTAAGTCAAGCAGGGCCTTTGGGCACATAGGTGGATCTAGGCTAGGTGAGGCCTTTTGGCATAGCTATAATGGGTAGGGACATAAGATTGATAGAGCAAGAGATCATTACCTAGATAGGTGAGATTGTATGTTTACAACATTAGGTATCTAATCTATAGAGCACCTTAGATATGAGGGATGATGACATAACTCAACTACATATAGAGATCACTTAGCTGAAGGCTGAGATAGACAAGATGGTATAGGTTCAGGGCTAACTCACCATTGAGAGAGATCAAGCCATTAGAGAGAGATTAAGAATTGGACACTATTGATAGGCTCAAGTGAGATTGAGATGCATCTTGGGGATCTGTTACACATGTAAAATTCTCACATATGGTTGGGGAGTTCCTTAAATAAAAGTATGAGGCATCTTATTACCACATATCTTATAATACCACCACTCTAAGGGACTAGTAAGTTGTTTCTTTTGAGGTCTAGGATGAATAGAGGCTAGGCAGCATATCTGATCAATCTCAAACTAGGACTCATGTTACAAGGAACTTAGGTTATTCTATCCACCATCCATGACCAAAAACATTAGGACCTTTAGGGCCATCAGGACTGCCTATAACCATAAGTCCCATGGATATAGAACCAGAGTTGATCATAGGGATTTTGGAATTTTGCATTTTGGCATAATTTTGACATATGGAATTGTACTTATTATATCAGCATACTGATGTATTTTTGAGACATCATTATGATATGTATATATTCTCTATGCACATAACATTTGAGATACATTGACATTCAATTTTGTGTCCTTCAAGGCTGATGTACATGTACATGATATTGTTGTGATATATATATATATATATATATATGATGCCACATTTATTATCTTATTTATCTTATGTTTAGAATTGATTAATAATGATTATTATTATGAAATTTTAACCTTGTTGATGGTTATGCTCATAAATGTTCTATTCATTTATTGCTTATGCCATGTTTATGATATGTTGTTCTATTGGTTATCATATGATTATGTTGTATGACCCATATGTATGCTTATTCATAGATGTATGTTTGTATATAAACATAATAAATAATATTTGCTCTTGATTAATACTCATATATTTAGGCATGTGTTTGGGTATTTGGCTGGTTTGATATATCAAAAAAGTATTGCCATTGTATTGATAGGATAATCTTTGTATGCCTAGTTTTTACTTTAGCTTGTGATATTATGCATCATATTTATGAATAACCATAATTATAATATATACCCTAAGCATGGAAAAATTAGTTTAAATTTAAATATAAATGACTTAAGAATAAGATATGAACAATCAAATCTAAAGTGTAAATATAAAAAATAAACCAAGTGTAAGACTAAAAACAAAAATTCGCGGCCTAATTGCATGATATGGATAATTAAGCCTTACGTGTAAATGTTATCACCCAATATTTCACCCTATATATGTTGGTTCAAGCCTACTTTAGATTGAGTGAAATATTATAATACCTCTAGGCCAATGGGTTTCTTATAGTAGAGATAAACCTATAGGTTTAAGGGATATATCCCTAGATTAGACTTTTATAGCTTATCACCTACACGACTTTCTTGCTTTATGGAAAGATATAGAAAGAAACATGAAATTAAAATAATCTAATGAGGTGATACACTAGAATGATATCCACTAGACTACCATACACTTTCACTAAGAAACATGACTCATAACACTAGTCTCAACATCCTAGATTACTCTAACATAAGTATTACAAACATGCAGGTGATATGCATTGCACTACTCAAAGTGAGTGAACATGAGGTCAAATTATAGACACTAATGCTACTAATTACACTTAGATATATTAAAATTAACTTGAATACACTTAATGTAAGATGTTATAAGGAAAAATACTTGCATCAAACATGAAAGAGTAAAAAGAAGGCAAGGATAAATACTTATCATTAGACACTTCACTATGCACCACTTCATATACTTAGACAAGAATGTTATGGAATAAAAACTAGAATGTAAATAATTATTTAAAATTAAAATATAGTATTTAAATTATTAGGGCTTCACCATATCAGGTGTGGATCCCCTTACAAAATCTAAAATGGATTGCATTGATAGAACATATGAGAGGAGAGAGAAGAAGATAAGTTCAAAAGCCACAAATACAAGTGTCAAACTATGAGAAATAATTAAAAATCAAGAGAATGGAGTGTAAAAGGAGGTCTATAATTTTTCATGGACAAGTTTCCACCAAAATTCCATCATTCTCCTTCAAGTTGGTATAGTGACCTCAAATAGGCTTCTTGAATTTGCTTTTTATTGATGAGTTCACGTGACTGCTTGAAACTAAAATAGGAAGAATTGACACATATGCATTGTCTTAAGGATGTTTTAAAAAATATGTGAGAGTCATTAGATACCTCCCTACTAATATCCTTCCTCTTGACACTTGTATTCACTATTTGCAATCACTCATAAGTCTTGTAAGCCTCAATCTTCATAGTTGTCATCAAGAGGTGTTAGGGAGACTCTCATGAGTGCTCCAATGCCTCACATATATTATAAAACAACCTCATACAAACAATTATTAATACTTTCACTTATCTCACCAATCCACTATGTTTATACCTTCTCATAAGGTCTCTTCATGCAATGCCTAGGCTTAGGATACTCAAGCACTTGACCTCAAAGACCTTCTACTTATGCATTTATCAAAAATGTAAATAATACAAAAGCAATCACAAAATAACCACTGAGATGCCAATGAAAACAAAAATGATAGTTACATGACATCAACCTTCATAAGAACCTTTGACATCAATCTTCACAAGATCACCTCTAAGACAAAAAATACAATCAATGACAAAAACAATGATATCAAATAAGAGCACTCTTCAAACATCATTCTCATACCAACTATAGGCTCACCTTGATGCCTCTACACCTTTCTCACATGCCTCATATGCTCCTAAAATAATGGCATACTTCTTCGCATACATCTTCATGCTCACTTTGTACATGCCTCTTTATAACATGACTATGCTTGATATGCACTGTACCCTCCATGCTTGACCTATACCAATTATTTAAGACATTAGTTATCTTTAAATTATCTTTCAATAATGACCTAATCACATCACATACTATCAATATGTACTTGATCACCTTGTCATATTTTACACTTCCAACAACACTCTTTTCTCTCATGACCACACACTTGTTTCTTATGGCAACACTCATGACAACACTCTTTCTTTCATGAATGACCTCACTCATGACAAATATTTCATGCACCTAATCACTACCAATTTAACTAACCTACTTGTTATCAACCTCATTCACCATGATTACAATCTCTCTCATAACAACAACACTCACTATGTTGGCATTAGAACTCATCATACACATACCTTAAGGGTTACTTAACCATGTAGCTGCACAAGAACATTTAAAATCAATGAAAACATCAATTTAAAAAGTCAATAATCAATTATAATGCTCAACAATCTCCCCCTTTATCATTCATGGAAAACACACTCATAAAACTATGGCAACCATTCTTGATCGCAACCATCTCCTAGATCTAGCTCTTACCTTTTCTTTCCCTTTATGATCTTTCTCCCCCTTTGACATTAATGAAAAAGGGTTACCTAAAAATAATAGAATCACACTTTCTCCCCCTGAGCTGATACTACCTCTCAAAGATACTAAATGGCACACAATATTTAGAAACTATGGCAACCACCCATGAGAACCACTCTATAAAATATCAAACCTTAGAGCTATCAATATCCCCCTTAGAATAAACATATATGAATCAATTCAACATCTTTAACAAATAGAAATAAAATAGCATTACCATGCTTCCCCTATGCTCAAAATCAATCTTCCAAATAACTCTAAAACTTAAGAACACTCACCTTGTCCTTGACATGACTAAAACCAACACTCTTGGCATAAACTAAAGAATTTGAGATTATCCCTTTTTCTTCATAACTTAAGCCCATCAAGACTCACATACTAATATTAACTTGATTTAATCACCTTGATACCAATACAAAACCTTAGCATAGATCAAGCTCAACTACTAATCACAAATAGATACCAAAACTTACCTATTGACCAAATTTCACCTTAGTACAATTTGTTCAACCATTTTCATGGAGAGTCAAATAATAGTTTCAAGAATAGGTCATTTTAGAGGTCCAAAATTACAATTCAATTAGGCTAAGATGTTTTGTATCCATTGTAGTATATGTTAGGTTCTCCCCAGGTCAAGTCTTGGCCCATCGTAAACCCGAATTACATTATCAAGACCAAGTCAAGTTCTTTGAATGACTAGAGTTATTAAAATTTCATTAGTATAAGTAATCTAGGTTTATGGACCCAAATTACTCCTTCCAATGCTTTGTGGGTTTCTAACTATGCATGACTATGGGTTTTCCAAGGAGATTTTCTTATGACTTTTATAAGCAAAGGCAATCAAAAACCTAAAATGGTCTTGATAATATTTCCCCCCTAAGTGTCCCTTTAGACTTTTTTGAAGGGCACTTTGTTTTCCTAAGTGTCCCTTTAAAATTTTCTGAAGGGCACTTTTCTTTCTAAGTGACCCTTTGAAAAAGTTTCAAAGGGTACTTTTCTTCTCGAGTGTCCCTTTAGACTTTTTTGAAGGGAACTTTTCTTCCAAGTGACCCTTTAGAAAAGTTTTGAAGGGAACTTTTCTTCCAAGTGACCCTTTGAAAAAGTTTTGAAGGGCACCTTTTAGACCAAATATCCCTTCAAACTTTTCCAAAGGGCACTTTATTGTCTAAGTGACCCTTCAAAAAAGTTTCAAAGGGCACTTTTCTTCCCAAGTGACCCTTCAGACATTTTTGAAGGGCACTTTGTCTTTGGAAATGCCCTTCAAAAAAATTTTGAAGGGACCCTATGCTTTCCCCAAGTGTCCTTCAAAACTTTTTTGAAGGACACTTTCCCAAGTTTCCTTTGAGAAAAGTTCTTGAAGGAACTAACTATTGCCTTTTGGGAAAAATCCCTTAAAAAATTCCTTTGAAAAATCTCATCTATGCATACTTTCCTTGGAAACTAAACCTTATGCTTCATTAGACCATGCTCTCACCACCTTTCTTTCTACACCTGGGTCTTCACACTTTATTAGGATTTGAACTAAACTTCAACCTCTTTTAAAGCTCTCAATAATTCAATCACATGATCACATAACATATCACATGCTCAAAAAATGTAAAACATCCTTATACAACCTTATCTCACCATGAAACCAATGTTATGCCTTCACACAAGGTCTCTTCATGCCATAACTAAGCTTCAAAAGACACCTTATCCTCCAAGACACTTGATATCAATATTATATAACCTTTACAAGTATGAGAACATCCATATCACCATGCCACCATGCCTTTTTGTTGGAAACATGATTATCATTGATGACAAAAGGGAGATAGTTAGAACTTTAGATGTCATTGATGTCAAGAGAATCAGTCACAAACAAGATTGATGGAGAGAAGAGCATGTTTTATAATTGCATAAGTTAAAATATTATCATGATTTTATAGATACTATTTTTAGTTTTTTTATATAAATTGATAGAATATCCATTATGGGTTTTTCAAGAGCATCTCATATATATGGTCTGCAGGTTCGAATGAAGAGAAGTGAGCCCAAAAATGCTTTATCTTTGCTCTCAACCAAAACTAGGGTTTTTTAGTAAAACCCTAAGGTTTTTAGTCATGGAATTCATAGGTATTTCTATTTTTATGACTAGATATAGGCAGGAACCAATTTCTTAAGTTATAACTTAAGCCTTTATTGTCATTATGTAATTGGCCCCTTCAACCTAGTAATTACCATCTTGAAGTAGTGATCAAAGACTTTAATTTCCCTGAGTCCTCAACTTAAGATTTATTCAAGATTGATCAAGAGTTAACACTAAATCATATGTTGAATTCTAATGATGCACAACAAAGTTAATATGTCAAAGGATTCTGAGAGTGAACATGTTAGTGCCAAATGTCACAAGCATGGGGACTAAAAATGTGTAGAAGGCACACAAAAGTGCTAAGTATCACAAGCACGAGGACTAAAAATAAAGTGCTAAGAAGGCAAGTGTTAGTGCCACGTGTCACAAGTGTGGAGACTAAGATAAATATCTTATAATGAAGATCAATGGAGCACGTGGATTGAAAGAGGTCAAAGTGTCTGATGTTTAATGAGTCAAATACCAAGCAATATCAATGGTGTGTAAGTGTTCTAAAGTATCAAGAAGCAGTGAGATGAGATCAAGTGCTCTATATTTAATGATACACATATAGGTAAATTCCATGATAATTTTGAATATCTAATGACATGTGGGAGCTCAGATCAATAGATCAATGGATGCATTTTAAAATTAAAACATTAAACTTTAGAATCTTGCAAAGATCTAACAAAGCATATGAGCTTGTCAGATCTTGATCTAACAGTTGCATTTTAAAATTGGGAAAATTAAATGAGGATCATGGAGTGAAAATTAATATCAATGGTCATTATTTAAAAATATGTTCATCTCAATGTTCAAGTGATGGAACATACAGGAAAGATGCATTATACAACACATAAAATAATATAGATCATTGTGATTGATCTAAATTATGTAATATGGCATGTGCATCAAAACTAGAGCCTAATATATTATAAATATAGTAAAGGACATATAATTATGGTGGTGGTGTATGAATTCAAGAAGTGGGAAACTTGTCAGAGAGTGATGTATTAATGACCAAGTGTGAACATAAAGAAGATGTGAGACTTAGATCAATTTATATATACATCATCTAGGAAATACACTAAGTGTGGTGTGGACATAGAGTTGAATAGAGTGGGAGAGACATAAAGAGGAATAAATATGTAGAGCAAAGCATGAGCATTTATAGAATACATTTGTAACATTGAATTGGATTCATTTATGAATCAATTTTGTAATTTAGAGTTATAGCTCCATAATAAATTTGATTGGTAGGTGTCATCAAAAGAGCTAATTTGTTTCTCGATTAGGGAGTAGGTACTTATTTAGGGTAGGTTCTCTTAAATCATGAGATTTGTATCTCTTTAGGGTCATTTACCTTAAACATCGTAATCAGTGAGGTTTTGACTATGAGGCTAGATTATAATAGTAGATTTTAGTAGTTATTATCATTGTGGTTTTTCCCATATTGGGTTTTCCATGTACATATGGTGTTTTTTATATTTGTATGTGTGTGATCTCTACATATTTATATTAAAAGTGTTAAATGGATAATTATAATCAATATACTAATTCACCCCCTCTCAATAGATATTTGTGTTCCAAAAATTGGTATTAAAGCCCTACTTAGAAAAATCTTAATCAGCTTAGGTAGATCTTGGATGGTGAACATGAATGGATAGTTAAGAAGGTTCTTCCTCAAAAAAATCACCTCTCTTTGATGGATCAAAATATTCATTTTGGAGCATTAAAATGGAAGTATATTTATCTTCATTAGGGTTTGATGTATGGATGTCTATTGTAAATGGATATACAATGCCTGCTACAACTCCTAGTGATCAGGTTGCCAAGAAAACATATGAGATTAATGCCAAGGAAAAGAATGCTATCCTTTGTGGATTTTGTAACTCAAATTTTGTTAAGGCCATGCATTTTCAAAATACACATGATGTATGGAACAAGTTGAATATCATCTATGAAGGTGATGATAAGGTAAATCAGGCCAAGCTACAAATATATAGAGGTAAGTTTAAAAGTCTTAAAATGAATGAAGAAGATAAAATTGTAGACTATCTCCTTAGAGTAGATGAAATATTCAATGCATTTAGAGGCATTGTAGAAGATATGAAAGATTCAATCATTGTTAAAAATATCCTAAGATCTTTACCATCCAGGTATGATTTAAAAACCTCTATAATAGAGGAAGCAATAGATCTAGATAAGCTCACTTTAGATGAGTTTCATGGAACCTTCAAAACCTATGAGATGAGAATGGGAGAAGTAGAATATTTCAAGAGATAAGTTGCATTCAAAGCATCCAATACAGTAAAATTAAAATAACGTACATCCAGATCTAAGGAGACTAATGAAGAAGAAGCCAACTTTGTCAAAAAATTAAGAAGAGGGTATGGAAAATACAAAGGTAAGCTACCGTTTAAATTATTTAACAATGGTAAGGTATGAAATTTTACTACTAAATGCCCTTATAATAAAAAGGATAACTCTGAGAAAGAAGAGGATAGTAAAAAGATGAAACCTCATAACTCCAAGAAGAAGAACTTCCTTAAAAAATAAGAAGGGCTTGTACATAAAATAAGATAGTGATTCATTGGATGAGTGTGATAGTTTAGATTATGACCATGATTGTTCCTTTGTGTCTAAGGGAAATTAATCCCTATTCATGACATTAGAATTAACTTTTGTGGATCAAAAAAAGGAAGAAGTTGAAGACTCAGATGAAGAAGAGGAAGAAGTGGATATAGAGGGTGAACTCATTTGTGATCTAAATGAAATTAAAAATCTAAGAAAAGATAACTCAAAGTAAAAGAATCGGGCATAAAAGGAGATTGAAAAAGTATCTAAAAGTCTTGAAATTTTTGATTAGATGGTAGTTATCATAAAGACACAAGTTGAAGAGGCTAAAATAATAAAATATGTAGTCAAGTGTGAAATATAGTCTAAATCTAATGAATGTATGAAGTTATAAGTAGAGATAGTGTCTTTGAGGAAAGAACTTGAAAAATCTAAAGAATAAATAGACAAAATTTTGAAGTTGATAGGAGGTTCAAAAATTCTTGATGAGTTAATCAACTCTTAAAAGCCATCAAAATAAAGAACTAGTTTAGGTTTTGAAAAAGGGAAAAGCCCCATAATTATTATATCTAAAAACTTATATGACAACTTCAAAGCATAAGGAAAATTAGGAAAAAATAATGAAAAACTTGCAAGAGTGCTTTTAGAGATACAAAGACAAACAAAATCACTGCGAATGTGAAGAAAGATAAAGGAGAAAAGAAACCTAAAGAAAAGAAGATGACTAATGAGTTAATATAAACAAACTCAAATAAAATGTATAAGATAAAGGTATATGATTTAGATGGTTATATAAGGATGAGAGACTTGAAGAAGCCAGAGTTAAGAAGATTTCCTCATCTTGCACAAAGAAATGCTATGACCAGGTATTCCTCATTTTTCTATGGTTATTGTTATACCTGTAATCAATTTGGTCATAGGTCTAATGAATGTAGGGTTATACCTAAAAGGATAATAAACTTTGTAAGGAAAAAATAATTTTCCCCCTTGTTAGATACGAATGTAACATGCTATAATTACAATAATTTTGGTCACATAGATAAATAATGTAGAACAAACTTTGTAAGACCAAAGATATAAAGTGAAAAGAAAATCATGCCTCTAAGTGTGAATAAAGGTTCACAAGTCTCTGAAAAAGATAAAAATAAGCCAAATAAAAAACCTAAGGATGTGTGGAAAGTAAAATATCAAAAAGTTACATAATCTATGATTGCTCAAATTACACTCCATATCAAGGAATATAATTTGTGGGTAATAGATAGTGGTTTCTAAAAACACATGACCAGTGAAAAGAGAAAGTTCATCAAATTGATTAAATGTAAGGAAGGATTTGTTATCTCAAGAGATAATATTTCAATAAATATCCATGGTAAATGAACCTTGAATATAGATGGAAAACTACCTACACATGATGTCCTTTATGTTGAAGTATTGAAACATAATCTGCTAAGTGTCAACCAAATATGTGACAATGGATATAAGTTCATATTGAATGCATAAGGTTATAAAATAAGAAGATATAAAAGATTATTTGTATAAGGCAAAAAAACTAAAGCTAATATTTATAATCTATGTGAAGTGAATGGTAATAGCTACCTGATAGGAAAGATTGATGAGAGTTGGTTATGGAATAGAAGAATGGGTCATGTCAACTTTGATAACCTAGTAAAAGTGAGCTCAAATAAGTGTGTTATACATATTCCTAAGATAACCAAACCTGTAGACACTATTTTTCAAGGAATGTTAGCAAGGCAAGCAAACTAGGGTCAGATTTCAAACAAAGCAGTATGCAACTACAAAGCCTTTAGAATCAGTTCATACTAATATTTGTGGTCTTACTAAGACAAAATGATATAAAGGAGAAAGATACTTCATGTTTATAGTAGATGATTACTCAATAATGAAATGGGTAACCTTTTTGAAGGATAAATCTCATGTATTTGAAAGATTCAAAATCTTTAAGGCCATGGTATAGAATGAAATTGGATGAAAAATCAAATGCTTAAGATTTGATAGAGGTGGATAAGTCACCTCAATTGAGTTTATAAAATACTATGAGAAGCATGGAATCAAAAGGCATTACTCTACAACAATAACTCCAAAACATAATGGAGTTGTGGAAATAAAGAACAAAATAGTCAAGATGGCCATAATAATTTTAAAAGAGGCCAAGTTACCTGATGGATACTGGAGAGAAGTAGTCTAAACATTAGTATATATCTTAGATAGAGTTCAACTACGGGTAAATAGTGATAAAACCCCATATGAACTATGGTATAGAAAACCTACCTCTGTTAAGTATTTTATAGTGTTTAGAAGCAAATGTTACATTAGGAAAAAAGAAGATAAATTGAGAATATTTGAATCACTAGTTATTCAATTTATAGTGTTTAGAAGCAAATGTTACATCAGGAAAAAAGAAGATAAATTGAGAATATTTGAATCACTAGTTATTCAAGGTAGAGATTGAGAAATTCATCCAAGTTGACTTTATGCAAGTTGTTGACTACCCTCAATGGATTTCCAACATTTTTCCCATTCTTAAGAAGAATGGAGTTATTTAAATTTGCATTGAATTTTGAGATCTCAATATGTCTTGTCCAAAGGATAACTTTCTTACTCCTTTGATAGACTAGATTATTGATTCCACCACTGGATTTGAGATTATCCCTCATAGATAGTTTCTCTAGGTACAACCAAATCCAAATTTCACTTGAAGAATAATACAAGATGACGTTCACTACACCATGGGGTACATTCTATTATGTTGTCATGCCTTTTGGTCCAAAGAATGTTGTGGCCATGTATCATCATGCCATGACCCACATTTTATATGATCTTATCCATAGGATTATTGAGTTTTATGTTGATGATATCCTAGGAAAATCCCACAAGAAGGATAAGCATGTATGAGACCTTAGGATCATCTTTGAGCATCTTTGAGAATATAACATCAATCTCAACTCCAAAAAGTGAATTTTTAGCATTTCAACTGGAAAGCTTCTAAGCTTCCTCATTTTATAGAGGTGTATTAAAGTGGATCTCAAGAAGATCAAGGCAATCCTTGAGATTCATCCCCTATGTAACCTCATTCAATTTTAGTCCTTCCTAGGAAGACTCAACTTTATCAAACATTTCCTTGAGGAGTATGCTCATAAATCCATACCCCTCACACATCTCATATACAAGAATACTCTGTTATTATGGTTTGCTAAAGTCCAAGTGGATTTCAAGGAATTGAGGCATATGATTCATAATCCTCCCATCCTAATGGCACTTATTAAGGGGTGTGAGTTCATCTTATACACCTTTATCACTAATCTTTCCATCAAGGGCATGATGTGCCTAAAGGATGACACCAATAGGGAGAGATTTGTTTACTACATCTCTCACACACTAGTTGGCCTTGAGTTTAAATATTATCTTGTTGAGAGATAATGCCTCTCCCTCATATTCACCATGAATAATTTGAGACATTACATGTTGGGCCAGATTACCAATATGATTTTCTAGTGTGATCCAATCCACTACTTGTTAAAAAAGACACACTTTGATGTTAGGAATATGAGGTGGGTCATGATTCTTTAAGAGTTTGACCTCCACATCATTAACCAAAAGTCTACCAAGGTATTGGTTGTGGCTCAACAACTCATTGAGTGCTTACTACCCAGCCCTAGTGTAAATTTGGTAAATGGTGCCTTTCTTGATGAGATGGTCTACTCAATCAATCATGCTAAGGTCTTTTAATTTGATTAGTATTAGGAAATTATCTATTACCTTGAAGACCAATCTAATCCCATTGATGCTCCTTCACAAGAATGATATTGGATTCGTAAGCTTATTATCTATTATGTCATCATTAGAAGTATCTTGTTTAAGAGGGGTCTTGATGGTATGATGATGTAGTGCCTCACCCTCAAGGATATTCTTATTATGATGGAGGACTCTCATGGGATTATTTGTGGTGTCCACCTAGGAGGGCAAGCCACTACTCAACATATTATTAGGATGGGATACTATTGATCCACTCTTGTTAAGGACGGAGTCTAGTATGTCAAGAAGTGTAAGATGTGCCAAGTCACTAGGGATGCCATCAATGCCCCTAATGACCTCTTACATTATATTTTTTCCCTTAAAACCTTCTCAATTTGGGTTCTCAACTTTCTTAGTGATTTCAAACCCACCTCTTCTAATGGCCATCATTAGTTCATCATTGCCACTAACTATTTCATAAAGTGGGTTGAGGCCATGCCTCTTAGCAGCATGTATAGGAAGACCATCACCAATTTTGTATTGAACTAGCTTATTTGTAGGTTCAAGGTCCTTTCTTTGATTATGGTCAATAATGACCCAAGATTCTAAAGCCCTAAGATGTGTGATCTCATTGAATGCTTTGGATTCAAGCTCTACTTCTCCTTTACCCATTACCCCCAAGGAGATGGGTAAGCATAATATTCAAATAAAACTTTGAAGAAGATGCTTCTATGTACCATTACCCAGTCTAAGAGGGGCTGGCATCTCATGATCTATCCTTCCTTATGACCCTATTAGATTAGCTTCCAAATGGCCATGGGGGTAACCCCATACTTGATCATGTATGGGTTTGAGGCCATTCTTCCCTTAGATGTCTTAATACCTTCAATGTAGGTTAAAACATTTAGATCTCTTTCTAATGAGGAAGAACACATCGCTTACCTCACTAAGCTTGAGCAATTAGATGAGTGATGATTGGTTGATCTTGAGTACAACTATGTTTACTAGTGCCATTAGTACCACCAATTTAAGAAGTTGGTGCACCCTCGTCAATTCAAGATAGGTGATATGACCTCATTTTTTATAAGGATCACTATAAGAAGGGAAAAATCACACATAATTAGTTTATCCATTTTTTTATCACTTCCTCTATAGAGAATGGGGCTTATCATCTCTTGACCCTTGAAGGCAAGTCCCTTCAGTACTCGATAAATGGTAACTACCTCAAGACATTTCATGTCTAGGGCCTACATGGCCCTCTAGGAAAGTCACATATGGTGGTAAGGTGAACCTTTCCTCTCTTATAAAACCACTAACCTTCATGTCACTTATATATGTGTGTGCACATGGGTTCTTTATTAGTAGTGCCTACTAATCACATTGCATGTAGTATTCTATAATAGATGAAACATACATATCACACATAAAATCATATACACACATGTGCTAATAATGAGAAACAACTATACATACATACATACATACATATATATTATAAAAAATACATGTTTTTCTCTAGGTACATCACATGGATTCCTATGAACTTGGGATCGTAGTCCCCAAAACTACCATGTGCATGGATATATATGTGATATTATCCTAGTCAGCCTATGACTAGACTCTATCTATGGTAGTCATGCCTCTAGTGGAGACCTCAATCTCTGTCTAACAACTAGCTGAGCCATAAGGACATTAGTTGGTCTACACCATCTCTAATCACATCTTCTCCTCTAGTTTGCTCTTAGGATAGCTTAGCCTACAGTTGATCTATCTTGGCCTTTGCTCTGGCTAGTCATACTTCAGCTCATGCTACAACTATCTTATGTTATGTTACAACTATCTTTAGTTAGGTTATAGTTGCTTCATTCCATGTTGACTCTACCTCTAGATTTGATATCTAGTATTGTACCATCACTAACTCAAGTGAGGCTCATGCACCCACCTACCATAAGTGAGTATATGGATATGACATTATTAATAGATGTAACACCCACTCCATCAATGGTGTTACTAATACACCAAGGAATAGATCCCTTAGTAGTAGGTCTATATGGGGTCTAGTCCATCTAAGATAATCTCCTACACACACATAGATAACACATATGTTAGTCACATATCAAATCTCATTAAGGATGAGTACAAATATAAAGTATTATTTAACAAATACACTTGTCTTACTTGGTAGTGTTGATGGCCTCTACATCCATCCTATAGGTTGTGATCCTCTTGGTGGTAGTGGTCCTCACCATGGTGGCCTCTCTCCACCACTACCCCCTCACTCTGTCTTGACTACCTACTGTGCTCAACCCTAACTAGCCTAAGTTATGCTTGTCTCTCCCTCATTTCTAGAGCCTATCTCCTTGGATGATGGTATCACCCTTATAAACCTTTAAGATCCTCCTATTCTACATAGGTCTCTACCTCAACATCCTCTAGCCAAACCATAAAGCTATAAAGATCATGGACATAGTTACCTACTACATCTAGATCTAAGGTGGTTCACATGGGCCCAATCCAATTTGTGAATCATGTAGCCCATAAAGTGCCATCCTATATTGTAGGGTATGCATTTTTACCCTATGGTGTCCTTAACCACATCAGTGGGAGCCTCTCATAAGCCCATGACATAATAAACTAGGCTATGTCAATTTTCCCACCCATATGCACTATATGTGATCCAACTACCAATACAATATACCTAGGATATACTATCCTTAGGCATATTTTTTCCTTCCTTTTATACATTGGACAAATCCTATCCAAGAAAGTGGTAGTCACAATGTACTCTAGCTAGTGTAGAGCCTCCTAACCATAGTCCCTACTATTACTATCCTGAGAGTGGGTACCCCCAGTGACAACTATGTGATTTACACTTCATGGTTATTCCACTAAGTGTAGGGTCCCACCAGATAGAGCTCTACTATAGCTATATCATATACTTATGGTAATTTTATCTCTCAACCCATAGGCTCCACCCCATAGAACTAATAGATATCCTTAATGCTCAGGATGACCTCTAGCTCAAGTCTTAACTAGAACACATGTTCACCATGTCCCTACAGTAATGCAATGAGGGCATGTGTATTAGTCTCCAAAGTCTTGCACTCCATAGACGATCTTGATCCTCTCTAGGTAGAGCATTTACTTCCTTAGCTAACCATGATAGGACTCTCTCCCTATTTGTTACCTCACATGGTCTATCTCTCTATGTTGGATGTTCCTACACTAGTGAAGCCTCTCCCTCCTTTTCTATGTTAACTCCTCTACATTTCTACACAAGAAAGAAAATAGGCAAATAGGTTAATCTAGTGGCCAAAAAATGAGCAAGAGTAAGTAAAAAACAAATGTTTTAATCTATCTAGCTTATTTTTTCCCTTCTTCCTATTTTGGGACCTCTCAGGCTCTTTCAAGCTCCCCAAGGCCTATCATAGAGCCTCACTACCCTAGGCCATGGCTTTCTAGGAAAATTTATGGCTTGGTATTGAGCAAAGCCATGGTCTATGTAGTGATGTCTTGGAGAGCCCTGGGGCTCCCTATTTCTCTCTTCATGGGCCACATATTGAGCTCCCATTAGTCTCATTCTCTTTGGCTCATCTAGCCCACCATTTTGAGTCCTTTTTTAATTTGGTTCATCTACCAAATCATCCATAATGAGTTAAAACACATATAGGGCCTCTCAAATCCTAAAAATTAAATAAATTCACAAAAACATTATTCATAGGACTTACTCAGACCATCTTGTGCATGTTTGACAATCTCCCATGTCTTTGTTTGATTGGCTTGGGCTTTGGTTGCTTGTGGGATCTCCTTTAGCTCTCTTAGAATAACATCAAGAGTGAAAATGATTCACATTTCTCTCTTTTCTCCTCTTTTTATCCCTTTTTCTTGCTTTTTTTGGGCCCTTTTTGAGTGTTTTACAAAATTTTGTGTTTCATATCATGAAACCTCCATATTAGGGGTTCCCTGTGCCCCATTTTGTGGGTACCAAAGGATATAAGTGACTTTTACTTATTTTAGTTAGTCATTTCTCTACTTTTCTACAATCTATCTATTTTAACTCCCTCTCTCTCTGTCTCTTTCATCGAGGTTACAAATAGGGTTATTAGTTGGATATGGTGGTTTGAGACTTGCTCTAGTCCTATTTATTTATATTTATCTTCTATGAACTTCCCCCCAATTTCCTTTGTTACCTAATCTCATGGCTCATGTTGGTCAACTATTGTGGTTGTGTCTTGGTGTCATTATTTATTTACCTCATGTAACCCACTTACACTACCTTGCTTGAAGATTGCCTTTCAGTAGTTTCTAGTCTTGCATCCCCAATCCCCATCATGGTGCACCTCTTAGTGGTGATTCACATAGATGGAGGTAGTTGAGGTAACCCAAGACTGGTATATATGGTTTGGTTTATCAATGATCCATGGGTCCATGAGATTATTTCAATTGGTTTCTTCCTTAACAGTGAGATGAATAATGCCACTAAGTATAATTTAATCATTGGTGCCTTAATCGATGCCCATGAGTTAGGCATGTGATATGTGAATTTATTCTCTAACTCACTCTTAATTATGTCTTAACTCATTGGTGTTTGGGCCATCCTTAGCTCTAAGTTGCTACCCCTCTTTGAGGCAGCATGTAATTTTCTCTCTTTCTTCGAGGACATATAGTTCACCCATATCCCTTTTAGGGAGAGCACTAGGGATTATGACTTAGTGAATGTAATTAGGCATAGTATGATTTGATTTGATATCACTTATGTCCCTTTGTTGTAGGATTAGGAGCTAGAGTTGGATTTTGGATTACACAACATTTGCACTCTCACTTGTGGATCATGTTGTTGACTTATTTTGCTACCATCTTTATCTAGTAAGTGTAGGTAATGTTTCCTTTTATATTTTTAGTTATTATTTTTATTTGCTTTTGTGTGGCTTTGAATTAATACACAACATTTCTTGTTCATTCAAGCATCAACTACTTGTACCTTGGGGGCATATGTAATCATACTTCCCATGACCCTACTCCTCCTTATGATTACACATCAGCTCACATGCAAAATACTAACCCCATTTATCCCACTTGGAGACATATTCTAATAAATTATACATTTATCTCATGTTATTCTCATCCCCTACACATCCTCCAACCATCTTGGTCTTTTTTCATGCCACACGGGCTCTTTAGGGACCCTTTTAGGAGCTTATTGACCACCCTAAGCCCCTATTTGACCTATTACATGGCTTAGGGAAGACACTTATGACCTAAGGCATGTGTTTCATTCACAAAATTCATGTCTTAGGTCATGGCCTAGGTATAACATGTGAAAAAGGGCCAATTTGGTCCCAAATGGTAAAAAATAGCTAATTTTTTGGTTGTTGGTGGATTAGGATTGGGATATATGTGCTTTTCCTAACTCATTATGATCATAGACATTAAATTTCTCTTTAATATCTACTATGATATTATCAATTGATCATTCACACTCAAATCTTGGATATCTCCCTAAATCTCTCTTGGTTTTTGCTTGGCACAATAGTTTTCTTTGTGATAGGGGATGTCCTACTCTATTATAATTTCTATTGGGGATTCACATTATTATTGATAGTGTTCCTAAATCTTATGGCTTGATCCTTACTCCCCCAATAATCCATTGCACTTGTTTCTTATGTTCCTTGTATTGGCTTTCTCATATTGGTAGTTTCTCCTTCACCTCTTCTATAGCTTCAGGTTCTTGGTCTGGACTCAGCTTACACATAACCTAATATTCTTCCTCTCTCACCTCCTAGCTTACATGATCAGATGGTCTAAAGTATGAACATCTCTCTTGATCTTGATATGAGGGAAATTTTATTTTCAAATTAAAACTCTCTATTTATTTTTTTATTATATATGTTAGGGTTTGATTTGTTTTAGTGAATTAGTTGTTTTGTGTATTTCTTAGAGTAGTGTCTAAAATTTCTTGCACTTGCATATGGTTAAATATTACTTTCATTACTTGAAATATTCCTTTATTACATGTCATTTATCTCTTTAAAATTATTCTTCATTACATACTAAAAATATATGTGCTCAAAACAAACTAAGCAACTTGCTTAAACAATCTATCTCTTTTGCTAAACTAGAACATTGCATTGTTAGAAAGCAATAGTGTTGAATTTGAAAGACAACTCAAACCTAGACTAGGCATGATCTTAAACCCTTTCTTGAAAAATCTTTATTACTTAAAATATATTTCATTTGGCCTCAAAGTGCCTTGGCTTCTAGATTTACATTTCAATTTTAGCTCTCTTCATTTGGTATTATTGTTTTCACATTGTGTATGCAATCAATAGTCTAGTCTTAACTACTTGCTTTACTATGGTTAGATTTTATAGAGATAACTACATCCTTTGTGTACCTGATTATGTTAGCACCATCCTATATTACAATTATATTTATATCTTGGTGCAATATGGAAAACTAGATAGCCACTATAGATCTCTTGTAGCCCATAGAACCCCTGAGCCCTCTAGCCTCTTAGTGATTTACTTTAGCACCCTACCAAAAACTAGTGGTTTCATTTAGATTCTTAGATCTATATTCAAATTAGTCCAACCCCCTATATAAAAAAAAATTATATAGGGTATTTCCAAGTCATAAAATGGTCACATGGTCATTATTGAAGTCACATAATATGTTTCATCTTTGTCATATGTGTCATTATCTTAATATTCCTTTATGTCAGATTTTTAGTCACTCTAGGTGAACTGTATGGTTTTCCATGAATGGAAAAATGTTAAAGAGGTTATATAATGCATAGTATTTCATATTATGTTAGGAAACTATTTTTAAATTGACATAATGTAGGTTCAACCTCCATCCAAGAAGATCAACTAAAAATAAACAATTTTAAGCAATTATATGGCTTGATTGACACACTTAAAATGTGGGAAAGATTGAAGAGGGTTTTTTAAGATCCTCGCATGTATTTTATATGATTAATAAGATTTAAAAAGCTCAAATAGGTCAACCAGTTTACACTTGGTACAAATAAGAGGAGCAGAGTTCAAGTGAGTACACTTAGTGGGTGATAGTAATATATTTGGCCTTCCTTTTGATGGTAATAGGTTTTGGTTTGGTGGTCTATGATCTATGAATAATATTTAATATTTTTTATGCCTTTAAGTTTCTTTCACATCCTCAACACCTCAATTTACCTTCTCTATTTGGATTGGTCTATGCAAACCAAGAGTTATACATGTACTTGCAAAGCATTTCCTTCCTTTCCATGTTGTTTTCATCCTATTTTGCATGTGTGAACATGGATATATAGATAAGATAATATTATTTTGATATTAAATAATATTAAATGGTTTTTAGATAGTTTTTTTAGTTACAGAGTCCTATCTTCCTTTGAGTGACTTCAGATCTAAGATAGTGCACTAGTTTCAATCTCTCAAAGCATTGTGGTTAGTTCCTCCATTGAAGTTTTGTACTCAAAAAGCTTAATGTTAGAAAGGAGTGGATTAAAAACGAAATTAGAATTTATTATGACTATCACCTATAGTCAATTTTTTGAAATAGGGCTTCAATAGTCCTATTGATGAAGATTGAAGTTTCAAAGTTTTGATGAGGTTCTCAAGGAAACAATAGTAAGATTGAGTCATTCAAAGGATTAGAGACTGGTTGTGAGAACCAATTCAACACATATAATAACCTATGGTGAAATATTGAGAAATTTTCTTAATGAGAACAATTACCTTAATCTCTCTAAAGAAGGTTTTTGTACATACAATGTAACATCTGTTTGTGAAGATCCATGAGGTCTAAGTAAGTCTAGTTATTTCATGGTAGTAGCCTAGGCCTAGGAGTAATGTACTGACATAATAAGGTGATTTATAGGTCAAGGATAATGATGATAAAATGAAGTTTTACTCATTAGGTTTCTAATTTAGACATTTATTAAACTATAATCCCATTTGAGCCTAAATAAACTTATAACTTGTAGTGATGCCTAATAGGTTAATGGTAAAGAATGATGCATGGTCATAAAGCATAAATGAGTATATTTAGGTGTGATGGATCCAATATATTCAAGATATAACTAAGGGTGTGAAACATAGTACTTAGGCATAAATGATCACCTATAAGAATCTCTTATATCCCTGAATTGCTACATATAGTTTGGCAGCCTGTAGACTAGCTTAAAATCATGAAAGGTGCAAGATTGTTTGACAGGCAGTGGTTTAACATGGATGATAATGTTGAAAACACTATCATAATTGTGTTATCACACTCTATTTTATTATTTGGGATGAAATAAATAGAGCATAGATTGAGAAAACTAAGGTTTAGACCTCATTCTTAGTCAATCATAACATTGCATACAGTCATCAGACCCAAAAGCTAGTCTTAAGGCTTTTTAGTGTTGAAGGATCTAGAGAATAGATATAACCTTTAAAATTTGTACATATGGTCTTCATGAACTAATAAAAATATTCATATTCTCATTTAATTTAGATGAATAGGGGAAGTGCCCACTATTTTGTCTCAAACAAAGGGCACTCTTTGAGCAAGAAAGTCTATAGACATAGTTCATGGGATGGTGAATGCATGGGATAACATTGAATAAATTTTTAGATGATTTATGAGGTTGATTTTAAGGTGAATAGGTATTGAAGGTTACCTACAATCATGGGAAGTACTCATAATTAGCCATATGTAGAAAACACAGTCTAGGCCTACTAGGACTAAAACTGAACATAAACCCTCATGGACTCTAAATTCATCCATAGGAACATATTATATTCCAAAAAAATTTAATATATTTAATTTATGAGTGGATATTCTATAAAATCCATTGGTTTGTATAAAATAGCTCAAGATTGGCTATCCATACCTAATTTCCTCTTAGGCCTACCTAAAATGCATTACAAGAGCTTGACAACCATATTTATTCACTCATATATGTATGGATGTTATTAATGGTGCCTCAAGAACTTATGGTTAGTTGAGGAGTGTCCTAAACTAAAAATTCATGGAACTGGTTTTAGGGTTCAACATCTAGATTTTATGAATCATTGTTAACAAGATAAAACCCTCCTAAAACCCTCTTTTGAACCCAATGAAGAAGATCTAGATAATTATGCATCTAAAAGTGGTCAATTGACTTGGATTTTTTTTTTACATACTTATAATTCTCTCAGGCTCATCACCATCCACTTTTTCCATACCATCACTTATACGAATAAGCCTAATTCTTTATCTTTTACAATATTTGAAGTGTGTTGTAGGTTCAAATGAGAATGGACAAGTAATAACCATCATGGGAGCTGTGTAGGGACTTGTTTAAGCTTCCCAAACTCAATTTTTACCATGGTTTTGTAGGAAAACCTTTTTATTAGACCAATGATTATATGTAGTCTGAATAAGATAGTGAGACGGTAAAGTGATTGTCAATGATTGGAAGTGAGAAATGTGTTTTGATTTTCATGGAGGTCTATTTGATAGAACAAAGGAAAAATAAGGTCTAATTTATTTTCCTAACACCTCTTCAATGAGTTTCCTTGGACAACTACAAGCCACTTAAGTGACAAGTGTGAAGATAGACCTAGAAGGCTAGTGAGTAGTTGCAAACAAGTGAACAATAAGTATAACAAAGAAGGATATGAGTTGAAGGCATAGATGATTATACCAAATCATATCTCCACATTATTAATTTAGATAATATGTTTTAAGTCCTTCTAATTTATTTCATGATAGATGAACTACTCATCATCATGAAGGCATTTCAAAGAAGAACATGAATATTTATACGCCAACTTGAGGAAGATGCTAGGTTTAATATTGACACATGTTAAAGATAGATTTATAATCTCTTTTCCAACTCATTATCTCATTTTTAAAATGTTTTCTAAAGTTATACACTTGGTCTTGTGACCCTTTCACTTCTCTACTTCTCTCTCCTCTCCTATGTTCTATATATTCAAGCCTTTTTAGCTTTTAATGGATCCACAATTGGTATGGAAAAGCCTTGATTATTTTGACATATCATTTAAATTTTAATAAATTTTTATGAATTTTATTTATTATTTGAAATATATTACCTAATTGTGTCAATTGGTTTATGTGGTTGACAAGTGATAAACATGTTCTCCTTGCTTCCATTATGTTCTTCCATGTTTTGTGTGAGTGATATCTCTTCTAATAGGTTTAATAAATTTTATGTGTTTGTTAAGTTTGTATTTATTGTGAGAGAGAATATTAGTGTATTTTATTATACCTCCTTTTCACCCACCTCTATATATGCACATAAATATGCCTCTATGAGAAATACTTATGCTAGAAGGGCATAGAGTTAAGGTCAATTTTGGTACTCTTCTTTCTTAGTGTATATGTAAGTGTGTTTGTATACTTATATTTGGAGTATCACCTTCATTATTTTAGGTTTATTTATGTTTCCTTATTAACTTTTCACCCCTAATAGTGATTAGTCTAGTGTAGTGTGTGAACTTAAAGATAGATCAAGGGAGCTAACCCTTTCAAACCTAGAGATCTATCTCTTGTAAGTATCTTGTCTATGAGGAGAGATAGTTCCATGTTATCCAAAATTTGAAAAGGTTTCCTTAAATTCTCAAGGGTGAATTTTTTTTCTAAAATAGTTATGGCATGCCTAGGGGGACATTAAGTCCAAGAAGGTTGTTCAAGGTGGATGCTAGATTTGATAACAAGGAGTGTAACAGTCCACTTCTTGTAGTATCTAGTGACTCCAATATTTCAATCTTGGTTGCAGACTAGTACACTCTTTCATACTTAAGTTAAACATAATGTCTCTCACCAAAGCAATTCATTTTGAGTTTCAAGAGCTTCCTCATTATTCATACAAAACAACCAGATTTGAAAACACCCATTCTTATCCAAAGAAGTCATATATTTCTCATAATCCCATAAAAAAGTTCTTGATCACCCCATTCTTGAAAATTCCCAAAGCCACCATCGAAATTAACTTAATTTTTTTTTTCTTTAAATGGATATATTCATATAATACTTTCCCATTATGATTAAATCCCCATAACTTGTCTCAAAAGTTTTCCCTCACACACCAATGAATCTGCCATCACACCTATTGAGCATATTATAAATATTGATAACTTATGCAACAACCATCACATCATAGAGGAGAACATTTAAATTAGGTTATTTGTTTTCTCCTTTAAAGGTAAATCTCTTTATTGGTATGTAACATTAGCACTTGAATCGATCACCACTTGGGATGAGTTGAGAGATGCAATGAGGAGAATATTTGAGGACAATAGTGATAACTTGTCATTAACTGAGTATCTAACCATCATAAATAGATAACCTCAATAATTAATTCAATAATTCAAAAAAATATTTTATAATATATGGAATATAATCCCAATCTTGGTAAGACCAAAAACTCACCAATATTTCCTTTACTATCTCAAAGATTTTGATAGTGAAATTTCAATGATGATATAATATATGGGAGGTAACACTCTATCTAATGCCTATGAAGTGGCCATTAGGGTAGATAATTATTTGATTCAACCTAGGAATATTTACTAAAGACCTCTCATGCCTCTATTTCCTAATTTTCAACCTCCTATGCCTATTTTTACTCTTATTCCTACACCTAAACACAAGCCTTCTACTCCTAGTCAACCAAGTAAGTCTAATGAGGTAGACAAGATGAGAGATATGGATCAAGAAATATTAGGTATAAATAGGATTATCCAATAGTATAAATTAAATATTTTTCAAATCCATTATCAACCTAATCAGTCCTACCCTAACTATCAAGGCAATATACCACCTTTCCAAGGTCATCCTCAAGGTCAAGGACATTTGGTTCAAATAAATCCATATGGTGGATATAACCCCAATTCTAATTTTACTTAAGGGTATTAGTGCCTAATTAAAATAACATTTCCCAATAACATGATGGTAAAACTTCATGGGAGAAACCTCATGATCCATCTTCCTATGTCAATGAGTCCTTCAATCAAGCCTTCATGGAAAGTTTGGGAACTATACTAGCCATGACTCAAGATGAGGTGTATAATAGAGGATAAAATAATGGTAATAACTCTTAAGTGGGGTATAAATTATGAAATTGTCATCAAGATGACTCATGGAAGTCAATTATCAAGGGTAGTTAAGAATATATGTATTTCTGATCATTGTAAACACAAGGGGTAAGAGGAAGGTAATTAAAGAAGTTTAAAGGGTTTTTAATGGTTATGCAATGAATGTTAAAATAAACATAAGGATAGGTATGTATAATACAATTCAAAGTACACAAGTAGATCAAATATATTAGAATGTTAAAAGTGCTTTCATACCTCAAAATTATTAAGTAGTAAGTAGTACTATTCCTAGTAATAGACAAACAAACCTAATTCAAGAGGAGTTATCCAAACTCAATTTGATAACCAAATAGCCTATTGGAAGAGAGGAAACCTTGACAAATGATTTTAAGCCTAATGAAAGATAATCAAAAAATGTTGAAAAGGTAGACAAACCTCATCCTTGCTATCTATCCATCATAATTTGACATTCCTTGGTATATAATTGTCTTATTGATAGTATAGCTAGTACTTATGTCATGCTCAAGCAAGTAGATGATAAATTGAAATTTAAGTATGAGTCTCATTCTAAATGAGTGATACAATTAGATGGGTCAGCTGCCAAGACCATTAGTATAATCAAAGGTTTACAAATTATTCTTCATGCTTTTCCTACCTTCACCATTTCTCAAGATGTTATAGTGGTAGACGTGCCTCCTCATTTTTTACTTTGTTTATCAAAAGAGTTCACTACTAAAATTAGAGGTTATCTAACTTTAGACTGGTCCTCTATGGGATTTAAGACTAGGTATGGTGCAAAAGTGACAATCAAGTTAGATTCTCTCTATAGTTTTCATGTATAGCCTTATGTGCCTTACACTTATATCATGAATTGCAATTTCATTGAATAATATGATCATCCTAGTGATCAATCACTTCTACCACTCCTAGATGGCCTATATGATTTGTATCTTGATGAATAGGGAACTGATCAAGGTGGACTTTAAGAAATTGGTCTTGGAACTTACATACTCCATGAAGGATGTGATGGAACTCTTGAGGTAGATCCTGATAACATTCTAAAAAAAATTTCATGGGGAAATATCTTATACATATGAGTGATGATGTTAAACTCTCAACTATGAAAAAGTATGATAGTGTTAGTGAACACTCAATTCTACCTACCAAAGAAGATAATGCTCATGAAAAAATACCTCAAGAAGAATAAAATGACATGTGGTAATAATTTAATGCCATTGTGTAGGAATTTGAGGAGTTGATAAAGCCTAAAATTATATAAAAAGAATACAAACTTCATGACAAGGATAAGCATGCACCTAATGAGTATAAGGAAAATCTTGATGTCTCTACCAAGCAAGGAACAACTTTGAAAAATTAGAAAGTGTTTTATGATCACAAGGAAGAGTTTGACATCTTAGAGGAGTAAGAAGCAACTATGGTAGAACAAGAATATATTCTTTAATACTCCAAATAATAGATATGTTTTGTTTCAAATTCACTTGAAGTGGAGAAGGCTATGATGATCTCAAATGATTAGATTGAATACTATCAAGTGAGTATGACAAAGTCCAATCAGGTTAAAAGACCAAACAAACCTATTAAATATATATATGGAGTGTTATTAAGAGCTCTAAGTGACACAATTGTATTCAATATAAGATCTAATCATGGTAAGTCACTTGACTATCTCCATAAACAAGTTTTCATTGATAAATATGCCTCATATGATAGATTATTTTCTTGGATCAAAAGTGATGTCAGGAGCATTATCTTTGACCTTGGTTGAAGTAATGAAGAGTTTTTATTCACCTAAAGTGTCTTGAGGTATTGTACATATTATGATAGGTGTGCATTTTCTTTCAGTTGTGTGTGTTTTCTCTAAGTGTTCATGAGACCACAAGTATGTGTCTTATTTTATTATCTTATGTGTTTTTTCCTTATTGTGTGTGGTGTGGTTTTGTGTCATTTAATAATATTATTAATGTCAATAATATAGGTGACTCCATTTCCCAAGGATAGGAGAAGGTGACTGGTCCTTAGCATAATAGGCTTGCTACCCTTAGGAAATCACCAAGATGTTGTCTAAATTTGACCCTAGGTAAAATTAGGTCAACCCCCTATATATCCAAACTTTATATATGGTATTTTTAAGTCATAAATTTTTCACATTATCATTAGTGAAGTCACACAATATGTTTCATATTTATCATGTGTCATTGTCTTAATATTCCTTTATGTCACCTTTTTGGTCACTCTAGATGAATTGTATAGTTTTTCATGAAGGGAAAAATGTTAATTATGTTATATAACATATAGTATGTTATATTATGTAAATAAAAATATTTTGAAATGGGAATAATATAGGTTTAACATCCATCCAAGAAGATCAACTTAAAATAAATAGTTTTAAGCAATTCTATGACCTGAGTGACACACTAGACACATGAGAAGGATTCAAGAGGGTATTTTTAGATCCATAAAAGTAATTTATAGGATTAATAATATTTAAAAATATAAAAAATGGAAAAATACTAATCCATCTCTCTCATATCTCTCTTGAACAAGGTCAAATAGGTCAATTGGTTTAATCTTGGTACAAATAAAAGGATCAAAAATCTAGTGAGTGCACTTGGTTGGTGATAGTCATCTGTTTGGCCTTAATTTTCATGGAAATAGTTTTTGGTTTGTTGATATATGATATATGAATAATATTTAATATTATTTATGCCTTAAAATTACTTGTACATCCCTAACACCTTAGTTTTCCTTCTTTATTTGGATTGGTCTATGCAAACCAAGATTTATATGTGTACTTGTAAAGTATTTACTTCCTTTCCATGTTATTTTCATCTTATTTGGCACATGTGAACATGGATATATAGGTATGAACATCTCATTATTATATTAAATAATACTAAATGGTCTACATATAATTTTTTTTAGTTACAGAGTCTTATCTTCCTATGAGTGACTTCAGATCCAAGATAATGCATTGGTTTTAATCTATCAAAGTGTTGTTTCCTCCATCAAAGGTTTGTATTAAATAAGCTTAATGTTATCAAGGAGAGGAATAAGAAATAAATCATAATTTATTATGACTATCACCTATAGTCAGTAGTTGGAAATAGGCCTTCAACAGTCCTATTGATGAAGATAGAAGTTTCAAGGTTTTGATAAGGTTATTAAGGTAACAATAGTAAGACTAAGCCATTAAAGGGATTAGAGATTGGTTGTGAGAACTAATTCAACATAGAAAATCATCTATTATTAAATATTTATAAAATTTATTAAAGAGAAAAATTACCTTAATCTCTCTGAAGAAGGTTTATGTACATACAAAACATATGTTGGTGAAGATCCATGAGGTTTGATTAAGTCTAGTTGTTTCATGCTAGCAGCCTAGGCCTAAGAATAATGTATTAAAAAAATAAGGTGATTTATAGGTTAATTATAATGATTATATAATGGATTTTCACTCAATCAATTTTCCACTTTAGACATTTAGTAAACTATAGTCCCATTTGAGCCTAAATGAACCTATAACTTGTAGTGACACATAGTAGGTTGACAATAGAAGAATGATGCATGGTCATAAAGCATAAATAAGTATAATTAGGTGTAATTAATATAATTAATTAAATATGAAATTAATGGATAAAATCATAATACTCATGCACAAATGAGAACTATAGGAATCTATTATATCCCTGAATTACTACCTACAGTTTGACAGTTTATAGACTAGCTTAAACTCATGAAAGGTGCAAGTTTGTTTGATAGGTAGTGGTTTAGCATGGATTATAATGTTTAAAACAATCTAAAATTATTTTTATAACACAATATTTGATTATATAATATGAAATAAATAGATCATAGATTGATCAAACTAGGTTTTAGACCTCATTCTCAGTCAATCATTACACTACATACAGTCATTAGACCCAAAAGCTAGTCTTGAGGGTTTATAGTGTTGAAGTCTCTAGAGAAGTTTTATAACATTGAAAATTTGTATAAATTATATTCATGACCTAATAAAACTCTTAATATTATCATTTGAATTAGATTAATAGGTTAGGTTCCCTCTATTTTATCTCAAATAGAGGGAACTCTTTGAGCAAGAAAGTCTATAGACATGGTTCATGGGATAGTGAATGAATGAATTGGATAGAATTGAATACAGTATGAGATGATTTTTAAGTTTTATTTTAATTTTAATAGGTGTTAAATTTCACCTAAATTCATGGTAATTTCTCATAGTTGGTCATATACAAAAAACACAGTCTAGGCCTATTAGGCCTAGAACTGAACATAAACCCTCATGGACTCTAACTTCATCCATAGGATCATATGAGATTCAAAAAAACGTTTAGGGAATTAAATGATGATTTTAAATCCTATAAAATCCATTGGTTTTTATAAAATAGCTCAAGATTGGTCGTTTATGCATAATTTCCTCTCAGGCCTACCCAGAATGCATTGCAAGAGCTTGAGAACCATATTTATTCACTCATATCTATATAGATGTTGTGCATGGTATATTTGAGGATGGGTATTAACTCAAAACTTGTGGAATTGGTTTGATGTTTTAGTGTCTACATTTTATGAATTATTTTTAACAAGATAAAACTCTCTTTTGAACCTAATGAAGAAGATATGGAGAATTATGCATCTAAAATGGTCAGTTAACTTAGAAAACATTTATGACATACTTTTATCTCTCATAGGCTCATAACCATCCACTTTTTCCATACCATCACTTGTATGAACAAACCTAATTCTCTAGCTTTTATAGGATTTAAAGTGTGTTATAGGTGCAAAGGATAATGGATAAGTGAGAACCATTATGGAAGGTGTGTAGGGACTTGTTTCAACTTTAAAAACTCAATTCTTACCACGGTTGTGAATAAAAACCTATTTGTCAGACCAATCATTATAGGTAGTCTAAATAATATAGTGAGAGGGAAACTTGACTATCAAATATTGGAATTAATAGTTGTGTTTTGAGTTTCATGGAGGTTTATTTGATAGACTAGAGGACAAAGAAGGTCTAAGTGAGTTTCCTAACATCTCTTCATCTCTATATTTTATAGGATTTGAAGTGGGTTACATGTATAGAGGATAATGGATAAGTGAAAAAAATTGTGGAAGGTGTGTAGGGGCTTATTTAAACTTCCAAAACTCAATTATTAACATGGTTTTGCATGAAAACCTCTTTATTAAACTAGTCATTATAGGCAATCTAAATAAGACAATGAGAGTGAAAAGTGACTATCAAATATTGGAAGTGAGAAATGTGTTTTGCGTTTCATGGAGGTCTATTTGATATACTAGAGGATAAATAAGGTCTAAGTGAGTTTATTAACATCTCTTCAATGATTTTCCTTAGACAACTACAAGCCACTTAAGTGACAAGTGTGAAGACAAACCTATAAGGCTAGTGAGAAGTTGAAAGCAAGTATAACAAAAAATGTTATTAGTTGAAGGCATAGCTAACTATCCTAAATCATAACTCCACCTTATTAATTCATATCATATGTGTCAAGGCCTTATAATATAGTTTAATATAGATAGACTACTCATCATCATGAAGGCAATTTCAAAGAACATAAAGATTTCTATGCCAACTTGAGGAAGATGCTTGGTTTCAGATTGACACATGTTCAAGACAACATCCTAATATTTTTTCCAATTCATTCTCTCATGTTGTATCTGGTTTTTAAATTTTGACACTTGGACTTGTGACTCTTTCACTTCTCTTTTTCTATCTCCTCTCATATGTTCTATATACTCAAGCCTTTTTGGATTTGTAATGGATCTACAATTGGTATGGTGAAGCCCTACTAGTTCTAACATCTCATTTGACTTTGGATAAAGTTTTCCAAAGTTGATTTATTCTTAGTAATCTATTTCCTAATTATTTCAAGTTTTTTTATGTGTTTAACAAGTGATGAACATGTTCTCCTTGCTTCCATTCTAATCTTTCATGTTTTGTGTGAGTGATATCTCTTAAAACAATTTTTATAAAGTGTATGTGTTTGTTAAGTTTGTCTTGAAGTGTGAGAGATACTAGTAGTGTCTAGTATTATAACTTATTTTCACCCACCTTTGGACATGCTAATTAATTTACCTCTATCAGAAATACTTATGCTAAAATGACATAAAGTTAAGATTAGTTTTGGTAGTCTTCTTTCTTAGTGCATATGTAAGTGTTTTTGTGGACTTATCTTTGGTATAACACCTTCATTCGTTAAGATTTATTTATGTTTCCTTCTTCCCTTTTCACCCCCAATAGTGATTAGCCTAGTGTAGTGTGTGATCTTAAATATAGATTAAGGGAGTTATCCCTTTCAAACTTAGATATCTATCTCTTGTAAGTAGCTTTTCTATGAGGAGAGATAGTTCCATGTTATCCCAAATTTGAGAAGGTTTCCTTAACTTCTGTAGGGTACAAATTTGGACTACAACATAACCATCATTAGGAATTTATCATGGCTTAAGGACAATTGATGTTTCTCACACCTAGTTAATACTTTTTCTAAATTATTTAAATATTCATCAAAAGAATCATCATGTATAGTAAAATCATTCATATAAAATTTTACACAATAATTGGTTAAATCAATAAAAATAGCTAAAACTACCCTCTAAAAGGTAGTTGGTGTATTAAATTAACCAAAGGGAAACACTCTATATGTAAATTTTCCCCAAGTACTTGTAAAATTTATTTTATATTGATCCTCTAGAGCTACACTTATTTTATTATAGCCACTAAACCCATATAATAAGAATAAATACCTCTTTATAGATAAGTTATCTAGAACTTGGTCTATAAAGGACAAAGGGAAATAGTCTTTCATGGTGGCCTTATTAATCTCTTTGTATTCTATGTATATTCTCTATTTTTCATTTTTATTATATACTATCACAAGTGGTGAAACCCATTGACTATCTAATATTGGATAAATGAATCCCATATATAATAATTTTTTATCTTTGTTTAACCATGTCTCTTAATGTTGGGTTAATTCCCCTATGTGCTTGTCTAATTGGTTTGGTGTTCTCTATGTAGATATGATGGGTGCATATACTTAGATTAATTCCGTTTATGTCACTATATTCTCATGAAAAGGATTTTGTAAGATTTCTTAAGATATCAAAGACTTTTGTTTCTTGCTCATTATTTAACCAACTATTTATACTCAACATTTTGCCTAATTGGACAATTATCTGCTTGGTTTTAGGATAAATGGAAATAACATACATATATTCACTCATCATAGGGTTTAAAGGGTAGGTATATGGTAGGATCATATGGAAGGTGGATATGTCTTTGAAAAAATACTCCCCTTTAGAAATACCCTTACTAATGGGCACTAGAAGGCTATTAAAAATGTGTCCTAACTATCTTCTACCCATTTAACAATGCTTTGTTGGAAAGGTGTAAAATCATACCTTTCATCAAGAATGGATTTTAACTTCATTAGGTAACCTTTAAAAGATATTATATTACACTCCAAATCCAAATTGGTGGATTGTAGATCTAGACTGGTGGATTCTAGAGTCAGATTGGTGGACTTTGGAGCTAGTATGGCCTCTTCAATACTTCTTGTCAGTTCTTCCTCTATCTCATTTATATGGGTTTTTAATACTACCATGGCTAATGAAGATAGGCTATTAATATTTTTTTCTAATTCATCTACCCATATGTGATCTTTAGAGTCTAGGGAATCTTGGTAGATGGGTAAAAATAAATCTATTTTTATTTCACCCCATTTGAAATGGTTATGTCTCATGACCTATAGTCTAGAAGGGTTACTACTATAGCTAGCCATAGTCTTCCAAATATTAATGTATATCCTAGTTATTTACTCTTGGGTTAGATTATCATGAAATATATAGGGTATTCCCATTATTCCATAATTATAGAGACATCTTCTATAGTTCCTTCTGGTTTGGTAATGGACTAGTCTACCATATGTAAGACTATATAGGTAGGTTACACCCTTGTGAGGGATAATTATTTTAAGGTTTTTATTATCATTACATTGATGGTATCTCTAATGTCTAATAAAACACTGGTTATTTATTTCCTTCCTATAGTCACAGTGATGACTACACTTCCAGGGTCCTCATATTTAGGTAGAAGTAATTTTATTGCTAATAAATCAACAAGTTTACCATCCATCTGTATACTTTTAGGATATTGCCTTTTTATCCCTAGTTTTTTTAGAAAAAATACTTTGATGACTTTATTTATTTTTTTAATGTATCATATGGCTTGTATCAATGGTATTTCAATGTTTAATTTGATCAATTCTTGGACTAAATTGGATTCTCTTTTGTCTCTAACATCCTTGAGCCTTTTTGGAAAAATAATGGTTGGAGGAACTATACTAGTTTCTTAAGGCCTTTATTTCTTTCATTAGGTTTTTATTTTTTCTCATTAGAATTTTCTTTGATTGACTCAACAAATAGATCTAATTTTTCATTTGGGACCTCGGTTATGGTAATTTGGAGGTTATTCATTATTTTAGCTGATCTCAACTAGACATTTTTATAGTGAATGTCACCAACCCCTAAGGTAATTTCTTTCTTAGTATCATATACAGAAATTGCCTATTTATTTTTTGGGTTTGTTATTAGTTGTGCAGGTAATTAGGTCTAAATTAATTATTTATTTTATGGAGTTTGATTGGTAGGTTGAGGCATCAACACTTGTTATGTAAATATCCTCTACTAATTGAAGGATTGATGGGGTTCCCACTATTGGTTTTCCCATGCATGTTGATTAGATTGGGGCATCCACACTTGTTTATGAGGATAAGACCTCCATGATTATGGTGTCTATTATTATGGACCCCATATTGGTGTTCCCCATGCTTTTAGTGGTGCTTGTCTAGCCCATGACATCATCCATGGGTTTTAAGGAGATCTTAGAACAAAATGATTCTAGCTTTGATTATGGGAAAACTGATTTCCTTGCCTTTATATGTATTTGAACTCTTATATTTGTGATTAGCCTATTTTAATTGGTAATTTAAAAAAATTAGGAGAGAATATTTTTTTTATCTTGATCATTTGTATCACAGATCCTACACATGTATATCCTAACAAAAGGTCAATCATGAGTGCATGATTCAACCTAGATTTTAGATAATACATTGCCAATGTTTAAATAGTGGCATAGATTTTGCTTGTAAGCCATATAACATGGTATTTAATTGTACCAAAATATATATTTTGAGATTTGAAAATTCCACCATGAGTTGTCCTACATCATTTCTTACCTTTCCTATTTTCATTTGAAAATGATGATTTTCATCAATCTCTTCATTTATATCAGCTCGTATTGGTTGATGTCATGTCAAACCAAGGCTAGTGTCCAATGATAGTCTATAGTAAGGTTTTAAAGATAATAAAGATAAATTATATTTTGGGGGGGAGTTATGGATCATTTATCTAAGGATATATTATAATTTATTAAATTGAAATCTATCTAATTACTTGAAATAAAACAATCTGATACAAAATTGAAATGTTGACTAGAGAAGTAAACACACTTGCTTTCACAATAAACACACTTTAGTTATAAAAGAAACTATTTAGAAATGAACACATTTATTGGTAAATGGAAACACATGTTAATCTATTTTTTGAATTGAAAGATTGATTTGGAAGTAAATTATTAGAAAGATAATGTTGGATTTCAAAAGACTAAAAGTATCTAAAAATAGAAATACACACATATAGATAAATACCTACAAGTTATATCAAATCACACTTTTAATCATAAAGATGTAAAAAATTAACTAACTGTAATATAAAACATCAAATATCATAAAATAATTCCAATTCCTTAGTTAAGTGGGACCTCAATATTCTTTGGAATATAATGTAGATCACATAGTATTTTAGGAACATCAAATCTTCATTAAGTTAAAAAAAAATTTACAATCTAAAAAATACTTCAATATCTTTCCTTAATATCAAAATTTCTCTATATATTACTTACTAAATACTTATATTCCTAATCAACTAAGATATGTTGGGTATATTTCCCAATGTGGTTACAATAGTTTACAATAATAGCTATTCCTTAACAAGATTAATAACTACATTTAACGTATTTGTAAAACAAAAAATAAGTTACAACCTCCTTCCATGTTTTAAGATGAGATGGTGGAAGAGATACATAGGTTTTCATGAAAATTTATTTTATATTTTGATAGTTACAATGTCTACAATTTTAGTCATGTATGATCTAGTAACCAATATCCACAATATTCATAGTGATGCTTTTATAAAACATTACTATAGATACAATATCTATAAACATGAATACTATATTTGGTAAGTGTCATGAATTTATAATTGACCCAAAATGGAAAAAGTTTTTCATGATATATCCATTACTAGGCTAAATCCAAAACATCCTTCCATGAGATGTGTCTGGCCTAAGTGACTCTAGAACTAGACCAACACAATTCGGATCTGGACTAGTGAACTCTAGAGCTAGATAGGTAGATTGCAGAACTAGATTGGTAGACTCCATAGTTAGACTAGTAGACTCTAGAGTCAGACTGATATAATTTAGAGCTAGTTTGAGCTACTCCAAAGTGTTCTTAAATGGTATTCAAATGGTATTATTATCCATGAAAATCATAGTATATTTATGTAACCTATACACACCAAACTAATAGACTTTCCATAAAAATAGTTAGAACATAGTGGTAAAACAAGTGACATTGACTCACACATAATAACCAAGATAAATTTATTCATTATCGACTTTAGATTAGAAACAAGTTACAAAATGCACATTCAAATCCATTAAGAGGGAGATTAATAAGGGATAAGTAAAGTCATTACTTGGATATAATGAGTCATTCTATGGACTAATTAGGGATTATGTGATGGGTATTAATGGGTAGTGATGGAGTGAATATTTTATTATGGAGGAGGAAACAAATGAAACTATTAGGGATTATAATTGAAATGAATGGTAAAAATGATATTAAGACTAGTTGATCTTACCTCAGTAATCCCATGTAACTAAGCATTGCCTACATAGTATGAATAGATTTAAGGCCAATGTAGTTCTACCAAAAGGGGAGGGATGATAATCATAAAAATATGATGATTTATGTTTATTTTAATTTTATTATTCAAATATGGATGAACTTATTACATTAAAAAATGGATGTTAAGGTTTGGATACTTTGCAACCTATTTTTTATACTATCATTTTAGTGCAATCCTCATATAATTTACAACCTATTTTATGTAGCATATAATGTTATGTACCATGATATAAAACACCATGATGACTTGGATATAATTTACATAAGGAACAACCCACTAACCAATAAAAAATGGCATAAACACACCATGATATGGAAAAATCAAGATTACATTTTTGTTGTATGCTAATGGATGGACTCAAGTACAACTATGAGAAATCACCATGATATGAAAAATACATGATGACCCTATTGACACATATGGACCGAATAAAGGCATAACAATAAAATAAAACAAATAATCAAGCAAGTAAATACATATAAACTCAAAAATAAAAACAACAAAAAGCATCTTGTCATTAATAGAGTCAAAATATTTGTGTGAGATCTTGATGATATAATTTTATGGTGACCAAATCAAGTATACATTCAAGGTATTATACATGTAAATATTGGTCCTAATCAAGTGATGATGATCTAGGTCAAAATTTATCAAAGACTTAAGCCCAACCTAAAACAAGAGTGCTTATGGGAACTCTAGTTTTTAATGTCCCCTTTTATAGCCTTCCAACATTTTTGGAAGCTCCACATTTTTTAGAGAGTGCTAGAATATTCATAAGGTAATTTTGTTAGTGACATCATGTTCAAGGGATTTTTTGGGGATCATACACTATTTTATGTTGGGAGTGAGAACATTATTCACAACATACTATTCATAGGTATTATTCACTGACACTATTCATGGTGACATGGAAGGTGATGTGGAAATTGATGAAACTGATGATGTAGTAAATGAGGTGACTTGTGGAGTGATGTGGCATGATTCACATGATAATATTGTGTATGTGAATACTTTGGTGTAATAGTGTTTTGGAATGTGAAGCTATTTTTAATGAGTCAAAATATATTTAGATCTTGTTTGGGAATCTTTGGGGTCACATGAAATATGACATGATTGCACTATTCTAGATTTGATCTCACATGTGTGAGTGAGGTGTCCTTTTGGAAGCATGTGGAAGGTGGGGAACAAAGACAAATGAGGGTGGATAATTTTTCTCTCTCCTTTTTGATTAACTTGCATCCCAAAGCAACTCATCACATGAGCTACTATTTTTTGGTGCCATTTCCTCTCTCTCCTTATTCTCTCTATCCTCCCTTTTCTTCTTGTAAATTATATATAATGAGATTCTCCCTTTGTAAAATATCATGTTGAATATTATAACCTCCCCCCTTTTGAAAGAATTGAATTGGTGTTCATTCTTGGGGCTTGAACCTAGTTTAGCTTATCCCTCTCTTAAGGATGAAAACCCTTGGAATGAAGAGATTTTTGAGGATGAAAACCCTTTAAGATCTATTGGTTTCAGTGGTGAGAGATCCTCCTTGGATAGCTTGTGGTAGTTTCATTCATAAACTAAATTTGTGCTTCAAGGAATTTATATGTATATAGTTGTATGTTTTTATTGCTCTCTCTATATATGTAATCTCATTATTTCTATGTATTTCTCCAAGTGTAATCAATATTTGGATAATATCATTCTCAGAGTCTTTTATCTATTTATATCTCTCTCATAGTATGTTTGTACTTATGTGTAATCTATTCTATCAAAAAAATAAAAAATTATAGTAAATATGCTTAGTGGGATATTATAGTGGTATCAAAGCTATGTATCTTGCTAGCTTGTGTAAGTTTACGTTGTAGAATTATCTAATGATAGAGCTATAGGTAACATGAAATGGTGAAAACTACCCAATTTTTTTAACACAAAAGAAGAGGTGTTGATGCAAAGATGAAATTATAGCATCATGGATCCACTAAGTGAGGAAAAAGTTTTGAAAGAATACTAAACAATGGGATCATAAATTAATGATACAATGTCATTTATAGATTTCATGCATTATAAGGTATAAAATAGGCTTTACTGAGAAAGAAATAATATTGAGTTTCTAAATTAGTTAAAGGATGTCTTACTTAGCTTAAAGGAAGTGGAGTTTTATTTATCTATGGTTGACCATTCAAATTCTAAGAATTCTCTAGGGACAATGAAGCTATCAATGAATCATTTGGTTAAACCCAAGTTTAGGAGACACTTAGATGAAGAGGTGAAACTTGTAGTCACTAATTACCTTAGTGAAATAATGAGAATATTAGTTCATAGGAAACCTTATGGCATCAATATCATAATGAGGTTTTTAGACTAATAATTAAAAGTTTTTGGTGATTGGTTGACATTGAAATCCCTTATTTTAACAAGAGGGTAACAATTCTTAAATTTTTTGTTAAAATCAGATTATGTAACATCATATTAGATATTGGTTGTGATGAGATTGTTTCTAAAATGTTTCAAATATTTTGTGATGTTATTAATAAGGATTATTCAAAGAATGTCATAACTTCCGTGAAAATTATTATGTCTCTAATTTTGTATGAGGATGATGTTATTTCTAAGAAATTTTTAGCTAACTTATTGGTTGTTTGGAGGAAGGAATGGGATGTTTCACCTATGGTTCATGACTTGTCAAAAGAATTGGTTAAACAACATATGGATAAATTGAAAGGTTATTTGACATAAGGAGAATTAATTTATTGTGGTTCTTAGCCTAGAGATTTATCTAAGTAGAGTGATAGTGTGAAAAAAGTAGCTGAAACAATAATACATAGGGATGATTTGTAAGATATTTAAATTAAGGACAATATTTTTCAGAATGATGATGTTATGGTACCAAAAGTATCAATAAAGGTTGATTTTCAAGGAATTATAAAGCAATAGAATTTAGATCCAAAATAAATTGGTAAATAGTCCTTGAAGGAATCCACCATGCAAGTGGAAAAAGAAGGATCTTTAATAGAATCAGGTGTGCCTTTTGATTAAAAAATATTGTTATTGATGATGTTAAGAAATAACAGGCATTACATGATGAATGCTAAGTGTCCATGATTGAGGATGTTTCAGCCCTAGGAGAACCCATCCATTTTAAAATCATTTCAAGGTTTGATCCATTGACATAAAAGATTTATTTTGAAAGTAACAATAGTGATGAGCATGAAGGCAAAGAGAATTTTTCAATGGATTTCACTAACTCTAAAACTATGAATTACAATGATGGTTGTGTTAAGGTTAATCTATCAAAAGATCCTACTTCTAAATAAGAAAATGGAGGTAAGTAATTTGATTACAACCCATGGTATGAAAAGGAAAGTCATATTCCAGATTTTTTGTTTCATACTATGCAATTTTATATTGTTTATCATAAGGAACACTCTAGGAGTGGAGAAGACATAACTTGCAGGGAAGGATACAAGGATCCTTTTATTCTTCAAAATGTTCCACAAATAAAAGTATGAGATCCAAGTAATTTTATAAGTTTTACAAAGGCTCTCAATTCTGATTTTAAATTCTTTATGGTTGGTTTCATAGAGAAAAAGAAAGAATCAAAATCATTTGGGGTATGGAGGAATATACACTATGCACAATGTTTGATGATTAGAGGTGACTATCCTTTAGTCAAGTTTTGAGGTATGCAAGATGAAACCACAAAATTATCCTTTCACATAGGTTTTGGTTCAACTACTAATCATGCTCATGAGAGGACAAATGTGAGTTATAGGGATGAAGATATTGTGTTGGTAAGGAGAGACATTCTAGCTAATCATAAGCTAAGGTATGGAAGTATTATAGATCTATTTTTATCATTAAATTATGGTCATCATGGGAAACATGCCAAGATGGATGTTATAGACCTTAATTTTAATATTTTTGATAAGTTACTCATCCTATACATCCCAAGAAAACTCATAAAGAATCCTAAATGGAGTATAGTGAATTCCAAATTTTTTGTGAAGGGCCAATACACACAATTCATGAGTCACTCGTTAGAGCCAAATAATAATCTTGTTGTCATGTAAGAAGTTGAAATCATTAAGTTTTTTGATGTCACTTGGATGATTGGCATGAGAGACATTTTTTTGGAAAAGATGATTTTAGCTTCATAGAGGGCCTTCAAATGAAGATAACATAAATAACAAAGTTGCATAGCATAAGTATAGTGGAGTTATTTCTTCACTACAATTACATGATAGGTATCACCATCAAATTTTGATGAAAGGATGTGTTGACCAAATAAATTTTTCATGACATGAAATAGTTCAAATCTTCAACTTTGACACTACTATTTGGTTTTAGGTCAGCTACCATATGACTCTAATTACATAGTTTGAAGAGGAGAGGAGAAACTCTTAGTTGGATGTTATTTAGGAGTTTTTCCTAGCCTCTTCCAAGTTGATTTTGAGTGATGCAATGTTCACCATTCATGATTATATAGAGAGATTACAAATTTAAAGGTGTGAGCATGTGTATTTTCCAATTTAAGTCCAATATTGTTGGTGCATATGGTGTTGTAAATAATATGACTGAGAGGGGGTGAACCAGTCTTCAAAAAAAATCATTTAATTTCACTTAACTATGTATGAACCATCTCAACATTCATATACATATTATCAATCATAAATAAAAAAACATAATATCATGAAAGACATGAATACAACATATGCATGGGAAACCCTCTTAGGGTATAAAACTCATTGATGAAGCAAATGGACTACAAACCTATAAGACAAACATCAACATTTGATTGAGCACTGACTCAGCTTGGATCACTAACCCCAATATATCAAGCACCAACTTGATATTCTTTATCTAAGCACAAACTCAGCAAGGATTACCAACCCTTAATTTACCAAGCACCCACTTGGCTTTAACAAGATCCAACTTGTAGGGAGACTATAACCCTTAAGATGACTCAACACTAACTCAACCACCTGATTGTTTGATCACCTTCATAAATCCTTATTATTTCTAAAATAGATGATGATATACTCTTTATAATCTTCACTTTCTTCATCTGACTCAACCTGATATTTAGCCTACTCAAATTGATCTTCAACACTCTTCTCTCAACTAGCCCTCTTCATAGATTGATCAGGTTTTCTGACCTTAATCCTCTCTTGTAATTTTTTTTTAGATATTCATGATATCTCAACTAGTCTGCATGACCTCATTCTAATCTTAAATTATTTATATCATTTTATTATCCCTTTTTTCTCTTTATCTCTTAGCACACTCTTATAATCCCCTTTTTTCTTTCTCTAAGTGCACAAAAATAGGCCTAACTACCTTGATTTTATACAAGTCATTTTATCATATCCTTCTAGGTCAAATATACATTCAAATTGCTTACATAAATAGGTTAAATAATATTATAATAGCATTCCTTAGTCATGAATCAATTACTATAATAGGTTGGACATATACCAATTATCCCTCAATCCTCTTTTAGGCTTATAGAGACCTAATAGGCCTTCTCAACAACACATTACCCTTTGATCTATTTTAATCTTATCCAAACACTTCACATGGTAGGAATAAATCACATGCCACCCCAATATCCCTTAACCAAATTTTATTTATGTCTACAACACCTTTTAGGTCCAACTACTACTTGAACCCTTCTTCAAATCACTACTTATAAAGGCCTAAGCATATACATAAACTCTTCTTTAATTACTAAGGTATATAATTAATTTTTACAATAAATTATGGAAATATATATATATATATATATATATATATATATATAATAACCTCATGACCTAAATTTCATCACCAACTTCATCTGATGCTTCAACTCAGAGAAATAGGCTCAAACAATCTTCTACAAGATGTTCACTTAGAACTGCCAACTGACTCCAAGACATAGTCAAGGAAACATGAATATCTGATACATGATTGAATATCTTTAAGGGATTTAAATTCATGAATAGGATGTTAAAACATATTTATAAATTTCTCAATCAATCAAATCATGAGATCTAATGATAATTATTAGTCTTACACACCAATCTTCTAACCTTCTCTTACATAAACTCTATTTAGCCATATAAGCCAGTTTGGGCTCAATGATTCAACCACTTATACCAACTTTAAAACTTCTAAAAATCATGGATATATCATTCAAGACAAAAAAACATCACCATGAATTTTAATACATCACTCTTTTATGAAAACTCATCATGAAACGTCTTCTCTCTTCTATCTGATTTCTTCACTATCTACACCACTAGGTTTATTCAATTTGATCACTAATTTCACACATCTAGGGTCTAGAATAAATTCAAGTCTCATAATTTTATCTTCATCTACTTATCACTTTTGACTTGGTTAATGTTGTCTACTACAACAAATATTCAAATGATAAACACTTTTTTATATGGTCTTCTCACTCACTTGACAAACCAATCACACCTAGAGATACCTGGGAGAGTTGAATTCAACCTCCGATCACTTGTATAATCATATTAGACTATTTTTATCTCTTTAGATCAAGATATTTTAGTATTGGGTCTTTATTAGTGTTTTACGAGGGTTTAGACTAACTTCTAGTCTTAACGATCATTCATAAAACTTAGATCCTCTTTCCAAAAATAAATGGTTATAAATTTTATCTATAATCATTACTCATATACCATTAAAATATTAGGATCTCATGCAACTAATACACCTACCAATGATCACTGAGAAAACCTTCTCAGATAGACATCTTTTTATTTTGTGTACTCATGAAACCTTGAAAGCCTTTTTCTTGCAAAACACATCCTAAAACTTCATGCACATACTTGAAACAACTTGCCTCACCTTAATAAAAGTTCATATCTCACTCATCTAGCCACCATATTTCTTATTTATTTCTAAGCCTTGACCTACAAGTCTTATTAAGCCTTGAATCTAATCTTCGAGCCACTTTATAGACTTCACCTTGAAATTCACCTGTGTTCTAATGCCTCATTTATGATCAATTAATATCATACACTAATTCTTCTTCTTATCTTCAATATAAATTATTTATATCTACTTACATATTTTTGGAACTCAACTATAACATCTTTAAAGTTGTATACATAGAACATTAGAACACAAAGATCTTCAGACCTAACCCTCTACTCATCTTAAAGGTCTTCAATAACTTAGATACAACCTTAGATAATCTCACTCATGCTCAAATAATATTAGATATTCTTTGGAGCATTCTCTTTAGATCATTCTCATCTTTTTATCACATTCATAGTCTCTTTGATGTTGCTTACACAAAACTTCAAAGCACACTACTTCATCTTCAGAGCTTACTCATTTCATCTTAACACCTATAAATATAATCTCATAAGGTCTAAAAAAATTATTTCAAGCTAATTTACATTTGCTATATTGACCTCAAGGTTTGCTTGACCAAGTATTTTCACAAGAACCTTTGACATCAATGAAAGAACCATGCATCTTCATTAGAGCCTTTGACATCAATGACAAAATTAATTATCAAATCTCAACACTTAATGACCATGATTAATAATCACTCCTTAATCAATGACCATGTCCAACAATCTCCTCCTTTGTAATTGATGGTAAACATAATAAAAAAACTCTATCAACCACTTCTTGATGGCAATCAATTCTTAGACTAGGTTATTGCCTTTTCCTTTCTCCCTTTTTTATCTTGCTCTTATCTTCCCATCTTTTTATAATCTTTCTTACCCTTTGATATGAATGATAAAGGTCTTCCACAACTATTATCTATTTTATAATGAACTCAGATTACAAGACCACTTCAACACATATTAGGCTCAATCAACTTAATCGAATATCTCTCCCTCAACCAAGCATCCACCATGATTATATTAGTATTAGATATAAAAGATCATCTATAACTGTCAAAATAATACACTTCTTCTCTTGTGAGCTGATACAATTTCTCAAAGTCACACAGTCTTCAAAAACTATAGCAACCACTCTTATAAACTTCTCAATCATATTGCTTTCTTAGATGATTCATCAAACACTCAAGAAATAGAGTCTATTAATCATCTCAAACAAAATCTCTCCTTATCTCTATGCATATCAAAAGAAATCACTCTTTTGACAAAGAACACAGAGCTACCAAGTTCCCCCTTAGACTAAGCATATCTTGTTTCAAAGAACTAGAAAATTAGGGTCACATATCTTTCTTAACATGGTTTAAGAAGATACCAACTAATATTAACCAATAGAAACTATAAAAATAGGAATTCCCCCTTTGTCTTCATAGACCAGGCTCACGTATATAAATAGATAGATCTTAGAAGCTTACCTCATGCTCACCTATTTTATATATTTTGTCTTTGGAGCATCTATGACTATAAACTCATGATTTTTTTGATTAAATAATGTCTCCATAAAGCTTAATGTAGCCACCCTTTTCAATAGGGTACTAAAACGACATGAACTTAGGAGATTGTTAGATCTCCATATCTTTACTAGACTAAACATTCTTCAACATCATTCTATACCTGATTGGCTCTTTAGGCTTGATCTCATCATCAACCTTGTCAACCTTATTATTTTCTTTGACTATCTTTTTAATACATGCAGATAAGATGTGTTCTTGACATTCCTTCACTTCTGACTTCTAATCTATAACATCAAACATTCCACCTTGATTTATGAGTTGATTATGACTCACCTTGTCATTCTTCTTCTTCTTAGACACTTTTCCATTCTTGTTACTTTGATCAGTTATATGAGAATCAAGAACTTTATTATCTCCTAACATGTGGTTTGAACATCCATTGTATATACTTTAAGCTTTCATATAAACTTCTTCTTTAGTATTTTATTCCACCTTCACCTTATCCATAGAGTTTGTCTTCTTGATCCATTTATTAGTGGCATGACTGTGAACTTCTTGTCTTGACTGAATGATGTTTTAAGTCTGTTAGAATAGAATATTGTAATATGTCTTACATAATGATATCTATAATAGACCACTTTATACATATCATTTGATTGATGATGATTATGATCTCCTTATGACCAATTGCTTCTTTTTCCATAGTTCTAAGAGTACTTGTTCGTAGAGGATCTTCTACATTCTCTAGATTTATTACCAAACTAAATACATATAAAATATTAACCATTGAAAGTATTACCATACTTTGTATCATTGGGTTTTCTAATAGGTATTTTTACCTTCTTGTCTTTAATAGTCTTCTTATTAACTAGAGGTGCCTTCTTTTGGTCTTCTTTGAATCCAAGACATGTATTGTCACTTGTAGACTTTTGGTTTCTCAGGATATCATCCATATCCTTAGTGATCTTTTCAAACTTCAAAAAATTATTTTCCTTGATAGATACTTGATCCAATTCATCTCTCAGATATTCTATCTCAATTTCATACCCAGTGCAGTCTTCTTCTTTAGCCTTTAGGCTTGCTACCATATTCTCATTCTAGGTTTCAACTTGTTGGATGATCTCTTCATATTCTTTGGATGTGTTGCATAGCATTTCTTAAATTAATCCAATCTACTCCTCATAATATTGAACTAATGACTTCAGTTTCTTATTCTTCTTATTCATAATCTTCAACTCCTCTAGGGCACTCATCAGCTCCACTTTAAAATCTAATTCAACTTCTTCACTATCATAGTATTCTTCTTCTTCTAATTTTAAATCAAGCATGAGACCTTTCCCATGTGAAAAACACTCATTATCTAATTCTATACCTATGAAAAGGGTTTCATTATTGTCATGCTTAAATTTATTTTTGTCATCTTCACTATTAGATGTGTCTGAATCAATCACATCAAATGAGTTGTCTTATTTGGTATATAAGCTTTTCTTATTCCTAAATGACCTCTTCTCTCCTTCATACTTTCTAAAAATATTCTTGATCTTATCATACCTATGTGATTTTTTTATCTATATCATCATCCTCAGTCTTCTTCTTATGAGCACACTTGTTTGTAAAATGTCCAATTTTTCCAAAATTGAAACACTTGAATGGAAACTTACCTTTGTAATTGATTAAACCTATTCTTATATTTATATTAAACATATCAATCAATTCATCATCATTAATGTCTAAACATACCTCATCTTTATCCATTTTAACCTTTGATTTATTTTCAACCTTGAAATCTACTTCCTTTTTGAGAGGCCTTCCTTCATTTGATCTTATTTCATAGGCAATCAAGATGCCATGAAGACCATCCATTTATAGCTTGTCTAAATCTTACATCTCTTCTATTTCAAACACTTTAGAATCAAACTTATAAGTTAATGATCTTAATCCTTTTGATCAACAATAGACTCTTTCACTTATTCACCTAGTCCTCTAATGATGTTGATGAGTTCATAAACTCTTAATAGGTAGGATGTAATAGATTCATGTTCATTCATCCTCAAGATTTCAAAATATCTTCTATGGGTTTTCAATTTGGCCATCTTCATCTTGGTTTCTCCTTCATAGATAGTTTTTAATTTGTCCCATATATCTTTGGCTAAAACATAATGCATTACCTTTACTAGTTCTACCTCCAATAAGCCACACATAATGAAATTAATTGTCTTGGATTTATTTTTGCTAGCCTTCTTACCTACTGCATATATTATTAGAATTGGGGGTGCAATATATCCATCCATAACTAATTACCAAATATCATGTCCTTGTGACATCGGATATATCTTCATTCTAACATTCCAAAAGGCATAATAAAATTCATTAAATAATAAATATTTACTTATATAGAAACCTCCTTGAGCTTACTAACTAGTCATCCTTACTTATTAGAATCTCCTTTGGGATATCAAGCCTATTTGAAAAGACCTAATTTGATACCAAGTGTTAGAAATAATATGACTAAGAGGGGGTAGGGGTGAATCAATATTCAAAACTTTTCATATAATTCCACTTAACTATGTATGAACCATCTCAACATGTATATACATCTCAGTAATCATAAATAGAAAAACATAAGAGCATGAAACACATGAACATAGAATATACGTGGGAAACCCTCTTGGGGAAGAAAACCCACTAATGAAGCAAATGGACTATAGTCCTATACGATAAACATAAACATTCAATTGAGCACCCACTCAACTTGAATCACCAACCCCAATTTATCAAGCACCAACTTGACAATATTTAACTAAGCATCAAATCATCAAGGAGTACTAACCCCTAATTTACCAAGCACCCACTTGTATTTAAAAATCTCCAAATTGTAATGAGGCTATAACCCCCTAGATGACTCAGCACCAACTCAACGACCTACTTGTTTGATCACCTTCAAAAATCCTTGTTGATTCTAAAATAGATGATGATCTACTCTTTCTGCTCTTCACTTTCTTCAACCCACTCAAATTTATCTTCATCCCTCACAAACTGATCTTTAGCACTCTTTGCTCAACTAGCCCTATTCATTGCTTGGTTAGGTCTTCTAAACTTAATCCTCTCTTATAGAATTTTTGCTAGATATTCATGATATCTCTGCTAGTCTATATGACCTCCTTATTCTCCAAAATGATCTATATCATTTGATTATCCTTTTATACTCTCACTCTGTTAACACACTCTTAGCATCCCCTCTTTTCTTTCTCTAAGCACACAAAAATAGGCCTATCTACCTTGATTTTATATAAGTCATTTGATCATATCCTTTTAGGTCATCTATACATTAAAATTGCTTAGGTAAGCCATTAATATATTAATTAATATTTTAATAACATGCCTTAGTCATGAATTAATTACTATAATAGATCAACCATACATCAATTAGCCCTCAATCCTCTTTTAGGCTTATGGAGACCTAATAGGCCTTCTCAACAACACATTACCCTTTGAACTATTTGAAGCTTATCAAAATGATTCACATGGAAATAACACATCATATGACACATAAATATCCCTTATACAATTTTTATTTAGTTATACAACACATTTTAGGTCCGACTACCACTTAAACCTTTATTCAAATCACTACTTCTAAAAGGCCTGCACATATATAAAAACTCTATTTTGAACAACTGAGGTATATACTTAATTATGAGAAATAATTATGGAAACATAATCTATATTCAAGAACCTCTTGACCTCAAGGTCATCACCAACTTCATCTAATGCTTAAACTTAGGTAAAATAGGCTCAAACATTCTTCTACAAGATGTTCACTTAGAACTACCAACTGAATCCAAAACACAGTCAAGGAAACATGAACATATAATATATGATTGAATATATTCAAAAGCTTTAAATTCATGAACAAGATATTAAAACATCCTTAGAGAAACCTCAATTAATTATATCATGATATCTAATGAGAACTATTGGTCTTACAGATCAATCTTCTGAACTTCTCTCACATAGACTTTACTTATCCATATAAGCCATTTTGGATTCATTGATTTAAACACTTACACTAACTTCCACGATTATAAAAATCATGGATAGATAATTAAAGACCAAAAAAACATCACCATGCATTTTAATTCATCACTCTTTCATGAAAAATTATCATGAAACATATTATCTCTTCTATCTGATTTCTTCACTATTTACACCATTAGGTATATTCAATGATTGACCAACTTTGATCACTAGTTTCATAAATATAAGATATATAACCTATATATAAACCTTTATGAATAATAAATACAAATATCATACTTTGATCTTCATCTACTTAGCACCATTGACTCGATCAATGGTGTCTGCTACAGTAAATCTTCAGAAGATAAGCACTTTCCTGTATGGTCTTCTCACTCACTTGAGAAACCAATCACACTTGGAGATACCTAGGAGAATTTACTTCAACCTAAAATCATGTGTCTGATCATATCAAACCACTTTAATCTCTTTATATCAAGATATTTTAGTATCAAGTCCTTATCAGGATTTTATGAGGGTTTAGACTAACTTCCAATCTTAACAATATTTCATAAAAATTAGCTCCTCTTTATAGAAAAAAATGATTGTAACTTTGATCTAAAACCCTTCCCCATATACCATGAAAACATTAGTATCTCATGCAACTACTTTACATGCCAACAATCATTGAGAAAACCTTCTTAGGTAGACATCTCTTTGTTATGTGCACTCATAAAACCTTGAAATCCTTTTTCTTACAAAGCACATTTACAAAGCACATCCTAAAACTTCATGCACATAATTAAAACAACTTGCCTCACCTTAGTCAAAGTTTATATTCTCACCCATGTCATGGAAACTGATTATGTTACCTCATTTGGCCACCTCATCTCTTATTTCTTTCTTTCTAAGCCTAGACCTATAAGTCTTATTAAGCCTTGAATTTAATCTTCTAGCCACTCTATAGACTTCACCTTGGAACTCAACTATGTTCCAATGCCTCTTGTGTATGATCAATCAATACCCTACACTCACTCTTCTTAAAAGCTTCAATAAAACTTCTTTAAAGCTACTTATATATCTTCAAAGATCAATTGTAACATATTCAAAGCTATGTACATAGAACTTCAAAGCACATAGATTTTTAGAGCTAACCTTCTACTCATCTGCAAGGTCTTCAATACCTTAAATACAACCTCAGATAATCTCACTCATACTTGAATACTATTAGGTATTATTTAGAGTATTCTCATCTTCATAGCATATTCAAATCATCTTCAATTCTAATTACATAGAATTTTAGAGCACACTAATTCATCTTTAGAGCTTACTCATTTCATCTTTCCACCTATCAATACAATCTCACAAGTTCTAGACAAAACATTACAAGATTCTCTAAATTTTCTATACTGACCTTAAGGCTTACTTGACCAAGTATTTACACAATAACCTTTGACATCAACTACATTATGTCAACATCAATTAAATAACCATGCATCTTAAGTAGAACCTTTGACATTAACGACAACATTAAATGTCAAAACTCAACACTCAATGACCTTGCTCAACAATCTCTCCTTAATAAATGATAATGTCCAACATATGGGATCTAGAATACTTAGAAAGGACTGAGTTTGATCTCTCTTTCTATTTTTCAAGACATTCTCATCTAAGGATTGAGATTTAGCTCTTGTTAGGCATGCATAAAAGGGAGCAAGATATCATTTTTAAAACATTATGACAAGGTTGGACACCCCATGAACATGTCCACTTGGAAGGTATGATTCTCATTTATTTTAAAGTTGGTTTTTGCATATAAATAGGTGAGATACATCCATCATTTCTTGTGGGGTAGTACTTTCAAAAAAATTAGACAATGAAGTTGATAATCAAAGTAGCACAACATAAGCATGGTGGAGTTGTTTCTTTGAAATTCTATGATTATGAAAGAAATGTTTCATGGAGGATTTCAAGTAGAGATTTCCAAGTTGATGTTGTTGATTCCTTTATAATCAACTAACACATGATCTTTTTTAATTGCATGCAGAAGGATTGACAAGTATTTCTAGCCAAACAGTGGAGTATTTTCCATTTGGAGTTGATTAGTAGTGGTAACATAGTCATTGGAGAATAAATTTTAATATTCTAAATAATCACACCTCCTATGCATATAGGGATTTTTCATCATTGAAAATGCTACCCTAGTATTAAAATTTTGATTTTGATAGAATCAATCATTGAGTAGATTGATTTTATAGTAGCATATAATGGGAATTTTTTTAGACATGGTCCAACTATTCTTCACTTCCACATGGATGAGTATTGGTTGTTGTAATCACTTTATGTTGACATCCTTTGTATTTTTAGATATTTTAGTGATGATTGTAGTTGATTTTATGGATTGGAGTGTATGGGGATACCTTTTTAACACTTACAGATTAAGTGTTAATGAGGAAAGGATAATGCAGACTGAGCATAATGGTATTCCAATTTTAATTAGAGTAGTGCATTAAAAACATGATAAGATCTTCCTGAGATTGATCTAGGATGTTATAAATTCATTAGATTAATCAAAGATTTAGTTGTGATTATTTGAGGATAAGCAATCTTGAGGAGGGAAGACTTAATGTCACCTTTTTATATCCTTCCAACATTTTTAGTAACTCCAACTTTCTTGGAGAGTACCAACATTTTTAGAAGGGAATTTGGTTAATGGCATTGTGTTCATGGGATCTTCAAGAGCTCATACACTATTTTATGTTGGGAGTGAGAACACTATTCATAAGTCACTATTCATAAGGTATTATTCATATCTACTATTCACTAACACTATTCATGTGTCACTATTCATGGTGACATGGTAGGTGATGTGGCAAGAGATGTAACTGATGATGCAACAAAGGAGGTGACTTATGGAGTTATGTGGCATGACCCACATGATAATCTTATGCATGTGAATAAGTGGGGTCATAAAATACAAGTCCTTTATCTTTTGAAAAGTCACATGTCTGTATTCTGGAGGGTAAAGATAGAGATGAATAGTTTTGGCACCACCCTTTGGTGTAATAGTATTTTGGCATGTGAAGCTCTTTTAAATGATTCAAAATTTGTTTAGATATTGTATGGTAATCTTTGGGGTCATATGGAAAAATATGATAGGATTGCACTATTCCAGATTTGCTCTCACATGTGTGAGTGAGGTGTCCTTTTAGAATCATGTAGAAAATGGGGAATAAATACAAAGGAAGGTGGCTAATTTGTCTCTTTCCTTTTTGACTAACTTGAATCCCAAGGAAACTCATCACCAAAGTTACTATTTTGTGGTTCCATTTTTCTCTCTCTCCTCATTCTCTCTCTCCTCTCCTCTCTTATTGTAAATTATATATAATGAGCTTCTTCATTTGTAAAAAATCATGTTGAAGATTATAATGCCCCATTTTGAAATAATTGAATTGATGTTCATTCTTGGAGATTGAACTTGGTTCATCTTATCCCTTTCCTAAGAATGAAAACCCTTGGAGTGGAGATTTTTTAAGACAAAAATCCTCTAAGATATACTAGTTTCGATGGTGAGAGATCCTGCTTGGCTACCTTCTGGTAGTTTCATTTAGAAACTAAATTTTTGCTTCAAGGAGTTTATATATAAGCAGTTGTTGTATGTTTTTACTACTCTATATATATGTATGTATGTATGTAATATCAGTGTTTTTATGTATTTCTCTAAGTATAATCAATATTTAGATAATATCATTGTTTGATTCTTGTATTATTTTATATCTCTCTCATAGTATAGTTGTGTTTATGTGTAAGTTATTTTGTCAAAAAATATAAAAAATTGTAGAAAATATCATTTATATGATATTATAGTTTTGTGGTTTTATGTCACTATTTTTGGTATTTTTTAGATTTTAATAATGTCTATTAGAATAAATAAATATAAAAGGGTGTCCAAAATGAGTATATATGAGCTACTAACCAATGGAAAATTTACTCTAACAATGGATGTGGAAAGCGAGATGGGATGTGAAGGATGAATGAATGGATGTAGCCAAAAAGAATCTCTTTGAGGATCACAAGATAGGGAAGCTACCCTCTTTTTCACTCTGATATCTTGATATAAATAATTTTCCAAACTCTGATCTGTCAAATCCTACCACACCCTATAGTAGCTGTAAATCACCACCAAGTAGAACATAGAAAAGGATTTGTTGGATAATGGATATGGATTGGAGGGAGGGATGACGAAGGATATAGACCTTCACCCAAGCACAAGGTTAATAATAGGTAATGTATTGCTACACATGGCACAAAAAATTGGTTTTCATAATGGTACTTATTCAAGATGTCATAAAAAATGGTTTTCACCTTTGGATGGACTATTTCTCTTTATTATTATTATTATTATTATTATTATTATTATTATTACTATTATTATTCTTATTATTATTATTATTATTATTATTATTATTATTATTATTATTATTATTATTATTATTATTATTGATTTTTTTAGTTTTTGGATGGACATTAAGCATCTAAATGCTTGAAGTGCATGATATTCATGGGATCATCTATCTCTTTTCCATCTTCTATAGAAAAGTTGTAATCACCAAAACTGTACTTATTAGTGATGATGTTTGGACCTAGTCAATTAGGCTCAAACTTGCATTTATTCCTCCATTTTTCATTTATATTCTTTTTATTTTATTTAAGAACAAGGTAACCAACTTTAAAATCTAAATAGTTATTTTTATTTTTATAATGATGGTGCATCCTATTTTGATAATCCTTGAGATGATTTATCATTGTCAATATTATCTCATCAAGGAGTTATATCTCTTATAGTCATACAATCTTTCAATACTTATCATAAATGATGTCTTATAATGAAATACATAAGAATGGTAACTTGATATTAATAGTTAGGATTGTTTCTTATTTGAAGACTATAGAATAGGGTGTAACACCTTTAGGAGTCTGGATGTTGGTTTGTTAAGCCCATAAGGTAAGAAATAATTATAAATTCCAATCATGGAAAACATCATTAACGGTTCTTTTGAGGATTTTAAGGATGTTTCTTTTAGATGCCTGAGCTTGTCCATTGTCTTGTGGATTAAAAGGTGTGGATAATCTATGTCAGATATGGAATTGGGAATAGAGGGATTTAATGTCTTTATATTTCAAATGTTTTCCATTATCAAAAATTATGTTGAATGAGATGCCATACCAATAAATGATATGATTAAAAATAAATCTGGATTGCCTCAACCCACTTTGAAAATACTCAGTACTAGTTAGGATGTGTTTATGACCATCAAATGAAGTGGGGTTTATACTCCCTATGAGATTGAGTCCCCATATTAAAAAATTCCAAGGAGTTATAATTGGATACAATGTTTGTGATAGAGCATGAATCGGGTCACCATGATTATAGTAAGTAACTCACATTTTTACATATGTACATGCATTAGTTTCCATAATTAGTTAATAGTATCATGTGTGAAGGAGTTTCTTAACAAGGGAGATTACACTCATATATGCCCCATAAATCCCATTGTGAATGTCTTTAATGGCTAAATTAGACTCTCCTTAATTTAAACAATGAAGCAAGGTTACATCATAGCCTCTATAATTGAGTGTGACACCAAACAAGGAATATTGGGATATGTTATGAATGATATATTTGTGTTTTTATTGGGATTGGGTAGTTTTCACCAAATAATGTATATTGGGATATGTTATGAATGAGATATGAGATATGGTATGTGAGATCATTGGTCCCATGTGAAAATTCTTGTGAAAGGATGTGATCATGAAGATAGATGTAAATGTTATTATACCAGGATGAATTGGGACCAATGATCTCACATGCCATTTCTAATTTTGGATAATTATTTATGGGGATGATGATTTATTAGTCAAGAAATGATATTTATGGATATCTAAATAGATTTCAAGAAGTGAACTATTAGTATGCATGGCATCTACTGACCAGTTATTATCCTTTGGTACTTGATCAAATTGTATGTACTAAAAAAATTTCTTAAGGCTATCTTCCATGGATTTGTATGGAATTATTTTTTGATATTTATCATTTACTTTATTTATGGTTAACTAAGAATTATTGAATACTATTTTTTTTTAATATCCCATTGCATGGAAATGCAAAGTCTTGTAATAAGTGCCTAATATTATCAATGTTATTTGTACATGGGAAGCTGATGTGAAAAGACTTAAGGATAAGACATAATTTAGTGTGAAAAATAAAACACCTTCCCCGAATCCACAAGATGTGAATGACCCAACAAAATAGAGCTTCCATTGTTTTAATTCTTTAATGGAAAGATCGACTCATTGAGAAACCCAAATGTTAATATTTATGTATCTACTAATTGAGCTTCTACTAATTGATCAGTAAGGACTTGACATTCAATAGTTTTTTTATTAGTGTATTCAATGTCAAATGTACTTAATAAGATCATAATACATTTGGTTATATGACCTATCAATTCTAATTTAGATATAAAATACTAGAGTGGATCAACTTTTATAATGATGAAGGTCTAATTTTGAGAATGTATTGTCACAATGTTTATGAGGTGAAAAATACTACTAAACATACCTTTCCAAGGGGTGAATAATTATTTTTGTAGGCAACCAATGTCCTTATCAAGTAATAAACTACTCTTTATTTACTATTTTCATCATGTTAATCCAAAATTTCCCCCAAGGCATGCTGAGTAGCTGATATGTAAAGTAATAATGACTTGCTTGGTATTGGAGGGGCCAACACTGGTGGATTATCCAAAATATTCTTATATTTGATCAAGTGCCTCCTACTAATATTTTTTACATTGGAATTAAGAGCAATTTTTTAGTAGGTGTATGGAGGGATGAAAATGGTCTACAAGTTGGGAAATGAATCGATGAATCACCTAAATTTTTTCTTGCAAGCTACATGACTATTTAAGATTGGATGGTGGAATAATTTTTTTTTATGGCTTTAACCCTAGTTGGGTCCACTTCAATACATCACCTAGAGACAATGAAACCCAACAACTTACTAGATGTGATGCCAAAGACACACTTATTAGGATTTAATCTAACTTTGTATTCTTGAAATCATTCAAATATCCTACATAAAATTACTAAAGGTTTTGTTCTTGTTTTTAACTTTCAAAGGATATCATGCATTATGTCATGGAAGATAACATTCATGGCTCTCTGATAAGTGGCACCAATGTTTTCTAGTCCAAAAGGCATGACATAATAATAAAATTTTCCCCATAAGGTGGTGAATATGGTCTTGTGTTGATCTTTAGGTGCTATATTTATTTGGTTATTACTTAAAAATCCATACATAAATGATAACCTCTCATATATAGTTTTAGAATTGATTATAATATGAATATTGGTCAAAGGAAAATCATCCTTGGGAAATCTTTATCGATATCATAAAAATTAATGTAAATCCAAATTCTTGAGGGTTTCTTGTTGACAGAAACGATGTTGGAGATCCACTCTAAATAATCAATATGTCTAATGAACTTGACTTGAAAGAGTTTTTTTAATTCTTTCTTGACCAAAATGGCAATATGTAGATGTATTTTCCACAATTTATAATTGATGGGTTTGGTGTTTTAATGCCTTACAAGATGATAGATGACTAGGTCTAATCCAAGCATGTTGAAATAGGACCATGTGAAGATATCAATTAATTATTTTAGGATATTAATAATATTCTCACATTCATCTTCAGTGAGAGAGGCACTAAGTTTAATGATGTATAGATTATCTTCTATACCAAGGCTAACCTAAATGGTATCTTCCATAAGTAACCTGAAACCATCTTTCAACAAAGTAGGTATTGAAGGGAACTAAAAATATTCTTTTGATTGTGACCCAATTTGTTCATTGAGATCACCCATACAAGAAGAATCAAATTCATTCATTTTGGGTAATAGCCACTCATTGAATGTCTACATAGATTCTTATACCAACTTTTTAAATGTGTGTTGTTTCTCAGGATTGACATTTGAACTGAAGATGATGGGGGAAATTTAAGGACTCTTTGAATTCTGATGAAAAGAGTGTATTTCCATATTAAATGGCACCTTAGAAAGTTTTTCACCAATGATCATGTGTTATTTTTTACTTTTTTCACTATGTAATAACACCTCAAATATTTTTCACCTAAGAACATTAATTTTTTATTTTATATGTTTTCTTAAATAATGAATTACATCTACTCTCCAAAGTAGGTAGTAGGGTCCAAAATAATTTTAAATCCCTTCTTGTGGTCCCTAAGAATGAAACCATCTTAAGTCCCAATAATTTTTTAATTACCTCATCATTCTAAAAAATGTCTAAAGGGATGTGATCTTGTTGGTCACAATCTATGAGGTCAAGATAACATAGGTATAAATAAATGGTTAGGATGGCATTAATATCAAAAATATTAGTATAATAAATATCATCATAGATTCTATAAAATGACTTTGTGTCACTACTAATAAATTTATCATTAATCATCTTAGTTGTATCACTTTAAATATTAGTGGGGTCCCATCCAAGTGGTTTGTATCTAATGCTATGATTTCATTCATGATGAGTAGATGAGGTAGGCTCAATAATTCCTTGTCCCTTGGCTCCCAAGCTAATACCCTTGTAATTTAATCTTTTTAACATCTTTTTAGGGATATTATATATATATATATATATATATATATATATATATATATATATATATATATATATATATATATATATATATATATATATATCATAACATAAAGTTGTTCCATCACCATATAACCATGAATTTCTAAGATCTTTTAGTTATTCATTACTGAGAATACCATTCTTAGAAAATTAAATAGAACATACCTTATATAAATTGACCTTTTTCTCCATACCATGTTGGGCCTACCATGATTTATTAATGATAATGAAAGCTTTGCAATGTGGAAAGCATTTTTAATGTCATATTCTCCCCAACCTTTATCTTTTATTGTGAAGTGTGTGGATGCTTGTGGATGGGAATTATTGGATGTGGATAAGGGATTGTCCAAATTAATGTATGATGATTGGGATTTGGAATCACATTTTTATCCTTTTTAATGACATACTCTATAATGGTATAATGATGGGCATTATGATGTTTAGCCTTGAGCATATTGTAATATTGATAAGGTTATGTATCACCAGGGATTGTGACTTCCATACCTAAGTGTGATAATTTCAAACATTGATGCAAAGTGGAAGGAATAGAGTGCATGTCATGAATCTATGGATGACCTAGGAGGAATTTATATGTAAGATCAATCTCAAAGACATGGAATAGGGTTTGATGTATGATAGGCCCAACAATGATGGAAAAATAAATAGTGCCAACTAATTTTTTTGACACTATCATATTCATTGATGGTAATGATGTTTGATTCCATGTCTAATTATGAAAACCTGAGGTTATTGATCAACTTGATTGTGAAAATATTTAGTTTTGAACCATTTTCTATGAGTACCATCTTGATTTTATGCTTGAAAATAATCACCTCTATGTAGAGATAATTTTTATGGGATGTTCATGTTGATAAAATATGACTATGATCAAAGATGATTTGTTGACCCAAGGAAAAATGTCTTAAAATTTATTTAAATTGTTATGGGTCAATGTCAATAGGGACCTTTGACTATTACAATATTTGGTACAATATGTCCTTATGAATAGAGGATGTTTGTAACAAATACAAAATGGATATTTATGTTGGAAATTTCTCCAACTATTCTATAAGTTCATACTTATTTTTAGTTGTGGGTGTGGATGGTTTTGATTTAGACACAAGAGGATTTGGGATTTGAATATGAGACTTTGATATGAAATGCCCTTGAATTGTGACCTATGAGTGTTTTAAAGTAATAACACATTCTCAATCTTGGATAATATTACTATATTGGGACATATAATGTCCTTGCATAATGAATCTATCACATTGAATTGTGCTAGGTTGATGGTAAGCATTAATTTTGATAGTGGCCATAATGTTATCACAATTATGTAAGGCATTGTGATAGTCCACATGATCAGTGTAGTTGTTTTAACTTTGGTGGTGATATTTATTTCATTGTTTCTAATTATGCTGATCATGTTTTGAGAATGGATCCTTAAACATTCTCATGTTTTGATTCTGTGATGTGGATGTTTGATTATCAAGTTTGATATCACCATGATCTAATAGATCCTAAATGTAGTGTTTGAGTTGCATGCATCAATAAATATCATGACCTTTAATATGATTATACTCATAATATTCATCATCTTTATACCATTTTCCTTAGGTTATCCCAATTTAAAAGGTTCTATTTATGAGAATACAATCATGTTTTCCATAACAAGCTATTGGAAAACTAATTCTATGGGTTCTTTGACTCAAGGTTTCTTCTTCAATACTATGTTTTGATAGGTGATATTTTAAGATTAACCTTTGGAGTGGTTTGGATGTTAAACACTTGCCTTATTTGAACATTTTTTACATGTTTAGATTTTATAACTCCATCACCCACTACATATTGTTCTTATTAAATAATTATGAGTCCAAAATATGACTCATTTTAACCATCAATTTCTTTCATTTTTCCTTAATTACCTTTATTCTAGATTGAACATTATAAGGATATTAGGATTGTATTTAATCTTAATATAGTAAATATATATTCTATATTACATAATAAAACTAAATTCTAGGTTACTAATTCTATCAATTTATTCTAACTCTTTGCATGTTTAGTTTCCCAATTTTGTGTATATATAGACAATACAATAATATAGAGAGAATAAAGACCTTTTTTATGATATTCAACTTCTTATAAGGTAACCCACATGAAGTATTTTTGTATAAATAGAAAGTTATGAGCTCATATAGTAAGTCATATACTCACCCAAACTATTTTAAACCTAGCTACAAACTCGACTAGCAATTGTGGACTTACCCAATTTACAACTATGGACTCACTCAGTAATTACAGACTCACTTAGATGTAGATATGGACTCATTCAGACAAATTTACAACCATCATTAAAACATTCCATCATCCTTACCATCATGGTGGCATAGATATAAACTCCCTCAATGTTGAATATCCCTAAAGCATGCCACTATGGACTCTACCAGAATAACTATGGACTTTGCCAAAATTGCTACAGACTCTCCTTGTCTGGATGCTAATCTTACAACATTGAAGATAGATACTTTCCTCTTTTGTCAAAAATACTTAAAAAAATTTTGGCCAATTATTATTTAAAATATTAATATAAATATAAATTTATAAATAAATTTCTTATATTTTAGTCATTGTTTATATATCAATAATATTTAATAGACAATTGATCTAATAGATCTAAGAAGGTATTCATAGTAGTTTCTTAGTAAATTTTTTAATAAGTGGTTGTTTACATTGTAACCATAAATCACCTATATCAATATACACTAGAATTGGGAGTTTTGTCTTGTTACAAAAATATTAGTTACTGAGATCTACGGATATATAGTTGTAGCATTATATATAGGCAGATCTCTATGTCTTAGAAAAGAGAGTTAAACTATTGAATTATTCATTTGTTATTTTAATAAAATAATAAAATTTGTAGTTATATTCATGTATTTTTATTTGATAAATTAATGAAGATAATATATGTAATTGGAAATGCAACAGATCTATAAATCAATCCTAGCTCATAGAAGATAAATATTGATTACACTTTTGATTATGGATATTTTACCAAGGGATATTTTACCACAATAATATCAATAGGGATAATTTCAAAGCCTCCAATCAAGCAAAACCATACCATAACCCTAACTAGGTCCTATGTTTTCATATTCACTAAACTAATAATAAGTAAAGTAAAATTTTAATCTAGTGCTCACCAAAGCTTGTGGCACAAAGTGGGGGTAGTAAACATAAAAATTAAATGTGCATAAAAAACATACACTCATGTCAATGTATACAAAATCTTAATTCATGGTAGATAAGTATAAATGCATATCTATCTACTCTTATAAAGGAGGATCAAAGTTAGGAATACTTAGCTTTGAAGATGAACCTGTTGAGCCTCAATATCCCCCTTGGCTAAGGTTCTTTGCAAGATGTTATTATGGTATTTAAGGATGATAAGGATAAATTATCTCTAGGATACACAACCTATCAATGTATCTAAAATACTTCTCCATAAGACAAGATCTGTATCTCCAAAGAAAGTATGAAACCCTAAGCTACGTTCCTCAAGTAAAATGGTGGATAAGTAGATACACATATTCTTCTCTTATTTCTTAAAAATGATGAAATAGATGTGTGTGTTGTTATTTTTGGGAATAATATAGTTTTATTCCTATTTAATAAATATGTTTGAGTAGGGAAAATTAGTAAATAATATTCCTAAGTATGGCTACTGATTTGTGAATTTTAATTGTAATTTGACCTTTCTAAAAATAGTAAGAGAGCAAGGATAAATGTAACTTAGCTTATTCTATGTTGTCTGGTCTAAGGTAGGGTCTGAGAATTTACATACAGGATTAAGATAATATCAAAAATAGGTTCTTAAACTTTGTTTTTTTATTAGATAGGAGCACTGAAAGTGGGATAGCCTATTGTTCAGCACTCTAGTCTTTTTCTAGTGTTGTTGTCTAGGTGATCTGAGTTTTATGAGTTTTACTCAGAAGGTCTGTATTACATTGTCAATGAAATATCAAAGCCCAAAAGTCTACATAGCTTGTTTTGTGTCTTTTTAATCTTCAAAATACCTAAGAGCTCTTTGTGCTTGAACTTGAAAGGAAATTTGGGAAAGAGAAAAAAGGAGTTAGTGTGTAAAGGATACATTAGATGCACTTCACACCCTATGTGTGGGAATGTTTCCTACATACCAGTATACTTAGGAAGGATCAAGATAATGTAGTTCTCCCACTAAAGTGCTTAGTGTAATTGTCTATGTAAATATAACTAGATGTAAAACTAGGTGTACTTTAGATGGCCAGGGACTGGTGTAAGGGTTTGAATAGGCTTGGAATAATATTGGAAGGCTATATGTAAAGAATACAAAAAAGTGATTGAGTGTACTTGCTTGTATTCTTTCTTCTCTATTGTAAATGAGTACCAAACCTTCTAAATGGACTTTGAATGGCCTTTTATAGGGGATTTAATGATCATGTGTTAAATGAATTCATATTAGGCTGACATGAATTAGGATAAGGATCCAACATAAAATGATCATTTGAACTAAATTTGCACTTGGACAACAACACCATAAATAGGACACCCTCGATTTTAGTTCTCCTATCCATGTTGGGCATTGTTGTCTAGAGGTAATAGGACCTAGGGGGATGGATATAGGATTGAAAGAGATGCATGGGTCTATAAGGGTTGAGTTTGAAAGACTATGGATGACTAGGAATTGATGAAAGAAAATCCTAAAAGGGTTGTGTAAGCAAGTAGGAGGACCTATGGATTGGGTGTCATTAGTCACACTAAAGTAACCAAATTTCATATTTTACATGACTAAATTTTCTCCTCCTTTATTATAGTGATGTATCAAAGTGAAATACTAGGATAAATGAAAAAATAAAAAATGTACTTGAACTTACCTACAAAGGTGAAGCCCATGAAGCTTGTGTGATGCTGAGTAATGCTAGATAGTGCATAGAGAGCACACTATGAAAGTGTGAATATATAAAATGAAAAAAATATTAGATAAATTCATATTATATGTGATATAAAACAAGAACATAAAAAATTTGAGTAAAAGGAAAATGAAGAGAAAGGAACAAATACACCTCATCGAGTACGTGAACTAATACAAAACCTAATATGATCCTAAGTAGGTTTAGTAATGCTATATTGTGCCAAATGATGTTGTACCAAAAATGATGTAGGATCATCTATCATGATGATTAGTGAAGAGTAATAACTATTTTTTATAAGCCTTCAATATGCATTTAAATAAGTTTTCCCTCCAAAAATGTTCTTCAAGGAGAAAGGTTTCAAAACTTTATCTTGGAGGGGTATTGGTAATTTGTAAAGGTTAAAAGTGAAAAGTTTGAAATAAATAAGTTTATGTGGATAAGGTTAAATTATTTTCTCACATTGGAAACCAAACTTGGCATGTAGGATAAATAAGGAGAGTAGTTGACAGAGTCTTGGTCAAGATCTCTCAACATAGCACGTTTGTTTTAGATGATAAAATCTTATTTATTTAGTTTTAAATCCCAAGAATGGAATATGAGAGGATAAAGGCTGATATAAAATAAAATTATATAATCAATCATAAAATTTTAAAAGATAGAAAAATAAGAGGAGCAGAGGAGGAATGGTATAAGAAGGTTGGCAGACCTTGTATGGCCTCAAAGGAGGAATCTACTTGTGTAGCAAAATCTATGTGTGTGGAATAAGTAAATTGGTAAGTGATTGATAATATAATTGATGTTTTTTTAATCTTATTTTAATATCTACTCTAAAACATAAACTCAGAGTAAATTGGAAATAGTTATTGGTGTGGAAGCTGTAGATTGTGGATAGAGTAAGCATGACATATACAGTCCATAAAATTAGAACCTTGTATCTTATCAAAATAGAAATTGAGTTTTTTTGGATATAATGAGATGTAAATAAACTTTGAATATTAATTTTAGATATATATCAACCTATGACAATTTAAATAATCCATTGATGAAGAAAGTGGAAACCAAACTTATGTACCCTATTTTCAAGGATAAAATATAGTCTTATAGACTGAGTCATGTTATATGAAAACTTTTTATGGATTATAATGAGTAAGGAAGAAGTTTTGAATATTAATTGAAGGTATTAATAAAGATATTAAGGTTGTATTAAGTCTAATGTGGGTCATTCAATCAATTGAAGTAGAAACCCTATCTATATTGTGTCCTAATTCACAAAATATAGTCAACAGAGATAGGTTTTTGAGTATTATGTTTATTTTTGGTATGGTAGTTTTTTTTTAATCCTAAAATGAAACATAATTAATCATTAAAGTGATCATATAAACATGTGAAGAGCCTTATCATAGGTTACAAGGTATATTGACTTTGATATTTAGAAAGAAACTCAGTATACCCTATTATTGTTAACAATATACAGTCAAAATTGATTGAGATTGCCTTGTTACAATTTATAAATACTTATAGTGAATTTTTATTTGAATAAAAAAGATTTAATATGTTCAAATATAATATTCCCACTTTTTTGTTTTTAAATGATTTATAAGGAAAGATATGCATTTCTTTACCCTCTCAACCTTAACAGTTGATAGAAACCCTGATTTCTAGGGTTTTATCCATTAGAGGAAAAATAACCATTAAAAAATCCCATAAATTTTTAATATTGCCTAAAATTATATCCTATAACTGATGAAGGTGATTTCAAGGTTGTACTATATAGATAAGTATGGAAATGAGACTTTATGCTAAGTGTTAGGCCTAAAAAAGGCTAAAGGAATGAGAGTGACTTAGGAAAAGTGGATTTGTCTAAAGAAGAGGGTCTAAAAGTGATTGATTCACTTAGATAACCATAATGGGTATTTTTAAAGGTAATTATTCTAGATATAAAATTTTTACACATGTCAAGACAAGAAGGTTTGCACAAATAGAGGGTTAATTGGTGAAAGGCTTAAAGAAGGAAATATGAGTTATCTTGAGAGTTGTGTCAAAAGGTTTAGGGAGAAGTTGTATGAGATTATTGGGTCCTTGAATATATGATTATTTTCTTGTGAAAGTGTGACAAATGACAACAAAAAAGTTTACCCTAAAATAGGACTACTAGGAGATGATCTCTAGAAAGGTGTTTTGGAGGAGAAAATGAACCTAAAGATTGAGTTAGTAACTTAATCAAGGTTAGATAAGGTTGGAATAAGAACATAGGGAGGAAATAATATATTTTGGGCCATAATTTAAAATATAAAGGTAATTTTATCTATAAAGGTTTATGATAATGTCATGAATACAAAAGTGTTTGTGAACAAGATTGGAATTGCATCAAAAAGTTATATCATAAATAGAGATGAGTGATCAATTCCCTAGAGGGTAGATCAAGAATGAAAAGGAAGGTAATTTGGCTCCATAATCACCTAATGAGTTAATATAATGGATCATGTGTGTGTCAATCGATGTTTGGACTATGTGTCTAATCCCTTTGAATAGATGGTTCAAGAATACAAAGGCTAGATAGACCTTTAGATCCATTGTTGCCCCATGAAGTGAAGCTATGAAGTGATATCGGTATAGAATAAACATCATATGAGATGGATTATATAGTACATGGATGCTTTTAAAGTATTAAAATATTGTGTGGATAGTTGAATGTATACTAGAAACTAGGCCACTCTTGGCCATTTCAAAAGATGGAGGTTAGGCTTGTATGAAAGCCACTCTAAAACTGATGCAATATGCTTATGTGAAAACAAAATAGAGAACTTGGGTACTTTGGAACTTAAAATTGTATTAAATTTCAACTTGATAAATGATTCCAACCACCTATAGATGGAGTAAGGCATGTAACTACTGAGAATGCCTAGGTAATAAACTGAACTCAAAAACAAAGAAGACCAATAAGTTGCACACATTACCCCCAATCACTAGTGTCTAGAACATGGATTCTGATATAGAAGTTATGTCAACTACCTAATCTAAAATTTTAAGTGAGATTCATCATGCCATGCATGATACCCCTTATATCTATATTTCATAAGAAAATTATACTAAAAACTATTGATTTTGACTGATCTAGATGTACAAAAACTATAGCTAAACTAAAATTTTTGCCTATTACTAGAAAACTTGGGTGTTTTTCTACATATACTATAGTGAAAAAATGAGGACACCCCTATGTTTGGCACTACTATCTATTTTTAGTGTTATTTTCCTGTGTTAAAACTAGCTGTTGATCTAGAATTGTCACTATTTTTATATTCTATTATGACTGGTTTAACCTCTAGATTATAAACTGGGTGATATGAATTCTTCTATTTTTATTGTTAGGAGATTTAATATCTATGGTAAAACACCTATTTATTACCCCCTCTTTTTAGGTTAGGAATGATAAACCTCCAATGACTTCCCTCAGAAGAAAAAGAGTCCTGCAAGTGTGTTAAGCTACATAGATATATGATATAGCAATGATATTTGACAAGATATATCTAGATATAAAAGTTTTTGTATTGAGAAATTTTTAGATCAATAGGGATATGCCTAGATAGATATAACGATGTAAAATCATGTATAATGTACTGAACTAGAATTGGAAATATTAGATGTTAGTTGTTAGTTGTTAGTTGTCAAGGAGAGATGGAGCATGATGTCCATCATGGCATCCAAGAAATCAAGGTAATGCATGATGTGGATCATGGCATTACAAATAATGAGAAGAAAACAAAAAATTAAGCATACAAATCAAGAATCAAGAAGCATACAAAAAAGGCCAAGGGGCTAAGCAAATAAGGGACATGGGCACATGTCACTCAAACTAGAAAGCAAGCATACAAGGCATGTTTAAATACCACATAAACATACAATTTTAAACAAGTAAAGATTGGAATGAGGGCCATAGGCACATATAAAAGTATAAACAAGGGACATTGGAAAATTTCCAATGGTACACACACATGAATAGAAGCAAAAGACATTGGCAGATGTCCTAAGGCACACATAAGAAATAAAACTAGAACTAGATATGCAATCTCATCTAGCTACATACAGCAAGAAAGGAAAGAATGTAAAAATTAAAAAGGTATAATCACATCTAACTAATCAAATCAAGAGTGAAAGTATGCAAGACACATTTAGTACAAGACTAGGTATATGCTAAGAGATACACAAGTGCTAGATACTAGTGAAATGTCAATATAGTAATCTATGTAATCTATTAAGTAATGTACATTAGTATGATAACTTAGAGTGTGTAGTGTATAATTGACATAACCTAGATGGTTTTTTCATATATAATATTCCCCTAGTGGGTATGTATATCAATTTCCATCTCGAATGTAGAAGTAAGAATGCCCCCTCAATGGGTATAGTAAAGCAATCAAGTAGCTAGATGTCACTACACACACTCAAAGAAGATCAAGTGAAGCATGGTAATATAGATAATCGACAAAGAATAGTATGAAATTAAAAATTTAAGTCATATCATGATAGTAGTAATGTAAAGTATGGATGATGCATATGATCAAAATGTTTTTTGTTATTTTTGAATTTTGTATTATTTTTGTATCTTTTTGGAAATATTTTAACTATGTACAAACAAGAAAGAAAGACTATGTACAATTAGGCTAGGATATGATGATACTAACTGATGAGTCTCATGGGAGACTCCATATCATGGTGTCCTGTATCAAGGAGTGGAATCATGTGTGAATGTGAAGCATGATGAAAATGTTGAGACTATGGATCTAAAAATTATATATGTTATAAAACTTTAAAATATGTATAGTATAAATTGATTATGGGGTCCCATTATAATTATAAGAAGAGGATGTAATTGTAGGGCTCCTAGGGACCCATCTAGAAGTAGGAGATGCTCTCTAAACATGTGTTTTATGTGTAGACCCATGAGATCTCAATGAAACTACTTTGGGTGTGAAAACTGTAGCTAGAAGCTATTTAGAATCCCAAATTTATGGTGTTTTATGAACCCTATGTACTAGCAATGGATGTGTAAATTGTGTCTAAATCTATACCGAAGAAAGAAATACAATTAATGGGGACACTAATAATGATGGAGAAGCTGGCACTGGTGACTGCAAAGTAGAGGGATCCGAAATGGGTAGTGATAACTCATACATAACTCCACCAACTACAATACCCTGATTAACATGAATGAATTTCACACATCTATGAACTATATATGGTACTGCTCAAATTTTTCAAATTCATGGGAGACCATGTAACATATCAAAAACTCCTATACTGGGAAATATAATGAAATGTGTGGTCACATGTGTTGGACTAGTCTATAAAAGAAGTAAAATCTCACCTAATGAACTTTGTATATACCCATTGAATCCATCGATAACTATATCTGTCAGGGTGATATCTTGCTCTGAATAGCCTAAATATTATAATAATTTAATGGTACACATGTTGACATTAGAACCATTATCAATGAGAACACTGTGAATGGGTTGCTTATGAATATGTGATCTGGTAAAGAGTGCATTATAATCTAAATTATCCTCCACAACCTCTTGATTTGAGAAGGATATCAAAGGTCTAGCTGGAACCCTAGATTCATACACATTGATCATACCACTTAAAGGATGTGACTCAACTAAAGGTGTTTGGTATGTAACTGGTGGTGCATGTGCATGATATGCATGGTGAACCCCTGATGTGGACCCTAATCTTATTTTGAATGTTATGTAAATGGATCTGAGAATATTTTCAATTCTTTTTTCTATGTTGGTTTTGCCTAAGGAGGCTCAATTGAAGTGACAAGATCAAGTAGGTTGTCATTTATCAAGTCCTGTATCTTATGTTTCAAATTGTTGCATCTATTTATAGTGTGTCTTGATGCCCTATGATAATCAAAGGCAAGAGTTTTGGTTGGATCAACTTACTAAATTAGAGGGAGAGATATCATATTACAATCTAAAAACTATTGTAAAACCCTGGCTAGAGGAACTAAAAGATGTGAGAAAGTACATCAAGGGGTTATTAGTAAAACTATACACTGAGGAGGCTCCAAAGTTTCATTTACTATAGGTTGATTCTACCCTTTTATATCATTGAACTTGACCTTGTATGGGACTTTGTTGTTACTCTTATTAGTTATGTCTAGAATGCTTGTATACTTGAGTTTGCCCATTGAAATGAGTTTCACTTCTCTTTACTTTAGTGTATGAAATAATTTAGTGAAGGAAGAGAATCACTTGAACATAATTGATTCATGAAGTGTTGGTAGAAGACTCTATTTAAAGAGGTCCTATAACTCTTGATCTACCATGGGACTAATCATGTTAGCCAAGATGGTCTTATACCAAAGAACATAGTTTGTAAGATGCTCATTTGGTCATTGTTTCTATTGAGAAATTTGAGCATATAAAACCTTATCACCAATGTTAATAATGAAGTGTGCTAAGAACATGTCAGCTAAAGGATTGAATGCATGAACTGATTGATTTGGTAAACTATAGAGCCATTGTAAACCATAATCCTTTAGGCTTAATGGAAATAGCTTGGTAAGTATCCAATCATTGGGTAGATAGTCCAAGAATGTTATGTGAAACACTCTCAAATGTGTCTCTAGATCACCCTTGCCATCATAAAGAGTAAGCTTGGGTTGAACAAAACCTTGTTTCAAGGGTGTAAAAGCAATATGATATGCCAATTGTGTATTTAGTATAGTGAAAGAATCCAATGCCTACATAGGTCTAGTGGTACCTTGCTCAAGATATAACACCTTGGATTGAAGAGATCTTATCTCTTACACAAGGGCTGCCACATCAAGAGAGAGGGATGTACTATTTATAAATGGTGGCATAGAAGAAGGTTGGGCTGCTATAGGGGGTTGTTGAGACATAGTTTCCCCCATAGTGTCATTTTCAACTAGTTGCTTGGTGGGGATGGAAAAATAAACTTGTTTAGCATTTTTGATTTCCATGATAGATTACAAAATTAGTGTATGATCTTTAGGATATTCCTTAAGTCTTTCTCTAAAGTTTTGGAGGATCAAATCTTTATTGAGTACAACTTCATTATCAATAATGGGTGGCAGTGGATCAATATTCCAATGTGGTGGAGCATGAGCATTGGTGTGTATATCATCATTGTTGTTTTCATATTTGTCTTTGTCAAAATTATCCTCATTGAAATTGGTGTAATTTGGATGTGTAGAATTTATGACTAGAACCTGAGTTAGTTGTTTATCCATGGTATATGGTTGAGATACAAGAATCTAGGTGAATTCAAGAGGATTGCCACTAAATCTTGCACTTTATCTCAAAGGAAGAGATGCAAGGAACTTAGGTGGAATAAGTAAAATAACTTAGATAATAGTATAAAATATTAAGATGATATAATCTAAACAAAGAACTGAAATATGCATAGAAAGGATACATAACTCCCAAATGTAAGGTGATACCTCAGAAGAAAAATAGGAGCTAGTACATGCAACTAAAGATTTTTCAAAAATATTTATGCAAAATACTATGAATTTTTGAATTTAAAATTGATTTTTTGGGTTTGATATGCAACTAAAAAATTTAGAAAACGATTGGAAAATTACTAGAAAATAACTGGGAGCTAGTTGATGTAACTAGGGTTTTTTGAATGAATTTTTAAAATTAGTAGGATAATTTTAAAATTTTGATATGAACTTATAGAAAAATTGTATAATTTTTCTTAAAAAATTTAGGAAAAATTAGAAAATATTTCTAAAATTAGTAAAATATTTTTCCTAGTGTTTGGAATGTGTTTGTATACAAAAAGGAACTAGTATGTGCATACTAGGGTTTCAATAAAATATATGATAATTTTTTAATTAATTTATATATTTTTTATTTTTAAATACAAAAAAAATTAAGAAATTATGGCCAAAAATAAAAAATAATTTACCTTAGGGTTTTTATGGTTTTTGTGCAAAAGTTAAAGTAAGTCAAGTTCACCAAATGTTTTGTTATTTTTGGGAATAATAGAGTTTTATTCTTATTTAATAAATAGGTCTGAGTAGGAAAAATTAGTAAATAATATTTCTAATTACGACTATTAATTTATGAATTCTAATTACAATTTGACATTTCTAAAAATAGTAAGAGAGCAAGGAAAAATGTAACTTAGCTTATTCTATGATGTCCAGTCTAAGGTAGGGTCTGAGAGTTTAGGTATAGGACTAAGACAGTGTCAAAAATAGGTTCCTAAACTTTATTTTCTAATTGGATAGGAGAAATAAAAGTGGGACACCCTACTATTTGGTGATGCAGTCTTTTTCCAACATTATTGTCTAAGTGATCTACGTTTTTTGGGTTCTACTCAAAAGGTTTGTGTTACCTTATCAGTGAAATATCAAAGCTCAAAAGTTTATGGAGTTCATTTTACATCTATTTTAATCCTTAAAATCCCTAGGAGCTCTTTGTGCTTAAAATTGAAAGGAATTTTGGGAAAGAAATAAAAGGGGTTAGTGTGTAAAGGATACGTTGGATGCACTTCACACCATGTGTGTAGAAATACTACTTACATACCAATACTCCGAGGAGGGATCAAGATAATGTAGTTCTCCCATTGAAGTGCTTGGTGAAATTGTTGTAAGTAGATGAAAAAATAGGAGTACTTTAGATGGTTAGGGATTGGTTTAAGGGTTTGAATAGGCTTGGAATAATATTGGAAGGTTGTATGCAAAGAATAGGGGAAAGTGCTTGAGTGTACTTGCTTACATTCTTGCTTCTCTCTTGTAAATGAGTGTCAACCCTTCTAAATGGACTTTAAATGACATTTTATAGGGTATTTAATGATCATGGGTTAAATTAATTCATATTATTTTGACATGAATTAGGATAAGGATCTAAGATAAAATGATTGTTTGAACCAAATTTACACTTGGACAATAATGCCAAAAATAGGACACCTTGAGTTTTAGTGCTCCTATCTAAGTTGGGCATTGTTGTCCAAAGGGAATGAGACCTAGGGGGATGGATATGGACTCGAAAGAGATGCATGGGTTTGTAAGGGTTGAGTCTAGAAGGTTATATATGACTAGGAATTGGTGAAATAAAATCCTAAAAGGGCTGTGCAAGCAAGTAGGAAGACCTATGGATTGGGTGTTATTAGCCAAACTAAAGTAACCAAAATTTGCATTTTACATGAATACAATGTGTTTATAAAAGTATATCTAACCTTAATCCTTTGTGTAATTTTAGGTTTTCAAGGTCAAACCAATCAACTTAATATCATTATTAACAAAAAAAATTAGGTCGTGGACTAGGTCAACTAGGGGATGATCTAGACCCTAATAAAATTAATCAATTAGATTATAAGGTTGATGGGGTCGATAGTGTAATGTAAACTATAAAAAAGGATTTTAGGTTAGGAAAGGACTAATGGAGGTGGTAAATGACTATAGTAGGGTGAAAAATAGGAGGCTGAGTTTAGGGGAATGTTTTTAGGATATGGGTGTATAGATAGCAAGTGGTAATAAGTGATAATAATCCTACAAAAAACTAATGGTATACCCACCCCTTTTATAGTACACCCCTTAAGGCATGTAATTAAAGATATTGAGACTCGATGGTTTCCTAAAAGATAGAGAGCATCAATAATTAATAAAGTTTTAAAATATTATTTATATACATATGCCTCACTCAAAGCTCATCACATGTCATGTAGGTGTAATATGGGATGGTGCTTCAAGAAAAAGAACATGGAAACACACAACAATAAAGATGAATAAAGTGTAGTAAGGATAAAATAAGATAAATGAAAGGACAAGATTGAAAAACACATACCTTTACTTACCTTAGTGTTGTAGATAAACAAGGAGATGCAAGAAATATGAAGGTGTCTAATGTGAGGAATATTAGGTGAACCTTTAGAGATTCATAAAAAAGAGTGAAATTTCTTGATTTTTTTTAATATAGACATATAATAGTTGAAAATATTCTCTATGATGTTAGGATTCCAGAACATTTTATGATTTGGAAAAAGAGTTAGTAGAGACAAAGATATGATCAAAATAAGAAATCTAACTATAAATATTTGAAGGGTAAATAATTTTGAGTAGTAAATATAAATAGGGTGAAAAATAATTCATTTGGTATTTTTACTAGTCTAAGAAAATAGAGCTCTGATAGACCTAGTGAGAGACCAGAGAGCCAAGATGGTGAGGAGATGATAGTTGAGATGGGGAGGATGCATAGTGGTGGTAGTAAGTATAGCACATGTGAGCGACTAAAAAAATCATATTTTTGAATCCTTTTATTTAAAATTGAGTGAATTGTATAAAATTGATTGGTAGGCAAAATATAGGCACTAGAATGAACCTTATGAAATTTTTAGGGACACTAGGGGTCAAACATGGTATTGGGTAGAAAGGAGTCAAACCAATGAATGCTCAAGGCATTTATGACAATTGGTCAAAAATTCATCATTATAAATGAATAGAGTCAACCAAGCTGAAGAGGGAAATAAAACCAATAGGCTAACTATATAGAAGTAGGCCAATTTAGTTGGCTAAGGAAGGGGCTAACTACGTAGCATTGAGTTAAGAAATTTGTTTCTAAAGTAGCTAATGAAGTACTGTAGTGTAAAAAGGATCTTGATTGAGTAATACAAACCTAAAAGGGGTCAACTTAGTACTAAATAGGATGATCTAGTATAAAATTTATAGGGCTGATTTAATATCCTTGATGAAGTATAGGGTCTATTTAGTATTTAATAGGTCAATTTTATAGAAAATAAATGAACTAAATAAAACCTATTGAATTGTGTGAAATTAGTAAGAATTTATTTTGATTATAAATGACATGGAGGTCTAATACATCTTTTGTTGTTTGATATTTTGCATAGCTGCTATATATATTATTGATTGATGTTTCATGGTTATCATATTTTCTATAGCATTTGATAGACATGGATAGAGCAAAACTGGTCACACTAGGTTTGGGAGTTATCATGGAGATGAGGTGCATCTCACTAAGTGTTGATCTGGTTATCATGTTCTTCAAAGCATGGTAATGGTTGACCAACACATTTTGATGGGTGGTGGATGGGGATACCATAAAGGTGGGTATCACATTAAAAGATGTCCATGCATTTCTTATACTACTAATAGGAGGGACATCGATGATCATAGGGACATTGGTTGATTTAGAAGAGAGATGAACACTATCTAGGTGGGAAACATGTTCAGATAAGATATACCTAGGGCTGAGGTTTAGTTTATTTGATGTGTATATTTTATAAATTCTATACATGTGGAAGGCCATGATTGAACTTGTGATAACATGAGTGATATGTCACAAGTTTGAAACTAAAGTATAGATGTATGTGATATCCTTATTCCCCTCCATTTTGGATCAAGGGGTGCTTTATGATTTTGGGTTTGTCATCTAGGTCCAACTCATGCATGATATGTATGGGATGTTGTCTAGAGGGAAGAAGATAATGGGACTGGTGATTTTTCTTAGTGAATGGATATATTAGAATTTCTTGATGTATTGGCTAGTTATGTTGCCCAATGTGGTTGATGATAGGTTACCTCAGGTGATAATATAGAGGTAGGACCAAGTAATGCGAGTCATGACCCAAATTTTAGCACTACAAATAGTTATGTTAGGGGAGATCATATGGTAGTTATATACATAAATTAATACTATTTGGCTTAGTTGGGAAACTGTGGTACTAGGTTTGGCTCGATTGTAGATCATAAGCCACTATACTTGGTAGGTAGAGCCATAAATAGTGGCATGCTTATTAGGGTAGTTTAGACTCCCACAACCAATAGATCCTATATAAGTGCATGCATTTTGGGCACAACATACTATATATTTAAAGGGGAGAGGAGGAGGATCTCTAATTTAAATATTGATGATCATGCCACAATATGTGAGAGCATGGACTAGTCAAGCACGATAGTCAACAGATGAAGGAGGAGAGGGCATGGATGTAGATGTAGGGGTATAGTAGGTACCATAGTAGGCACCATATTAGGAGGAATAATGACCACCTTAGAAACACCATAAATGGAGGCATAATTTATGAGATTGAATACAATCAAGGGTGGTCACATTGGATGATGTGAAAGTCAGCCTAGGATAGAGCTAGTTGATAGAGGTACCTCTGAGGAGAGGTTCACGATATGCATGAGTGGTGACTTCTAGATTCTCATTGATAGGGAGGTAAGTGATGGATGAGGTGTTGGATGGATGGGTATATGTAGAGATCATGCTTAATGGATGAGTATATGGGGAGATGGTGGTTGGTGACACCAAAATTGGTAATAAATGTTATAAATTTTTGACATAAAATACTAGTTTTCTATAATTTTAAGTAGATAGATATATTTATAAATATATATGTGATATGATATCTATCTAGTTTTAGTTTTTTAGATCCTATAATAGATTATATCAGATGAGGATCCCTAGTTATGATAATGCACCATGACATTTTGGATGAGGTGCTGGCACTATATGACCCCACCATGCTAGATGATCCTATGGTACTTTCTAACCCAACTCAGGAAAGGTAGTTTAGACTAGTGGGGGAGGCCATGAGTTAGCTATAGACATGTAAAGATGGATTTCAACCACTGATAGGGGTGGTATTAGGAGAGGCACATGTTTGGTAGGCCTTAGCTTAGGAGAGATCCACATATATGGCTACCATAGTCTAGCTTGGATTGGTACATGCCCAAGTGGACAATCTATAGGGATAGGTGGCAAGGTTGAGATCCCAAACAACCTTATTATAGTGCAACATATAGAGGGGATAGTCTGAGGCAACTATAAGTAGCGTGGCTAGGCCATGGGATAGGCATGATGGATCCTAGCCATAGATCTAGGGCTAGGTATTTTTGTATTGTGTACCGTTATATTGTATAAAACACATGATATATATAGATATATTTTTTTACAAGTTGGATTTGATCTCATGAGTTATATTTTAGTTATGGTTGTTGATGCTTGGATATATTTCTTTATATCACATGTTTTTTTTTGTATATGTTATGGGAAATATATGTGGAGTGTTTTCTTTTCTATCATTATGTAATACACATGCATAGTTTAAAAAACAAGAAAAAAAGACTTGGAAAAATATAATTAATCATAACCAAATGCTCTACACACTATATCACTATGGGAAATGTGTAATAATAAAACGATGACTAATTATAATAAACCAAAAAGTGGTAAACAAGAGAAAAATAATAATTTTAAACCATGAAAAAGTTTGGCACCAAATTAAAACAAGTAAAATCACACTATATCATGTTGGGAATTATGAAAATAATGTAATAAAATGGAAAGCACATGAAAGAAAAATGGTATAAAAACAAAATAATTAAGTTAATCAATCATACTAAAATCACATTGAGAAGTATACAAGAAAAATAAAAATGGCAAAATGAACTTAAATTGATCACACTAATTCAAGTTGGGAAGTATGAAAAACTTGAGAAATGGTTGTATTCTTACATGCAATTAGAAAATAAGAAGATAAAAGTGAAATATCAATGAAGTAAGCATAAAACATACTATGCCAAGATGGAAAACAATTCAATGATGTGTAACTCATGATCAATCACTACTTATCACAAATTTGACACATGTAATTTCATTTTAACTTGGGTATTGAAAAAATTTGTGAGGAAGGCTAGGTCCTATCCATGATCTTACACTACAACTCACAAATAGGGTCCCAAGGGGGAATGATAAGTGAACAAAACAATATTTATCAAGTGAAAATATTAGAATTTTAGGGAATGAAAGAAGGATTGTAAAAAACATAACACAGACATCTTATGAGAAGACCTTAGGAAACATGAGGTTGTTAGAATAATTAATTTATCCTAGCCTATATGTAATAAATGTCACATGGTGTAGTTACATCTTTGATTGACATGTATCAAAGGTTAGTTAAGTGTGTTATTTCCTATGAGTGATTATTTACATAGTGATAATTAATCCCCTAAATATTAGGAGATTTAATCTCACTTGTTGATGTATAAATAATCACCTCTTGTAGAGTCTAGCTAATGCAATTCCATTTTATCTTTCATTTGGTGTTAGAGCAGGTAATTTTGAGGAGGTTTCACAGTGGTGGAGATAAGGTAGAGATTGAGAGATAAGTTCATGATAGCCTTGATACTAATATACTGATCCAATTTTTTCCATCCCATACTAAATATTTGATAATTTACAGAAGGAAAAAGTTTTCATGTAGATCTACCAATCTTAAATCTTATCTTGACGCATCAAATCTAATCTTTTTTAGGGTCATTTTTGGTTTTTTAATTTTTAATAAAAATATATAATTTATGGAACCAATCTTATATTTTTTTAAATTTTAATCATAAAAATATTAATTTAAAAAAAATCATAATTTTTGGATCTTCTAGTGAATTTTTATGATTTTTTTTTCTAAGTTTTTATTATGTAGGACAAGCGAGGAACAACATAAAAAGTGGTATTTTTTTTTAACATTTTTTGTAGAATCATGGATCAAATATCATATCACCAAATTATTCTCTTTGAGATTTTTCTAAAAAGTATTCATTTTTAAAAAATGAAGCATTGAGGCACCTATGGTAAAAGTTTGAAGGTAGAAAGGCAATTTAGAAGTCTTCATTTGGTGTAGGCTCAATGTTTTGGGTGGAACACCACCCAGATCTGTCACTTCTAGTAGAAGTGCCATAATCATTCCACTAATAGTATTTAGTGTATGCTCACACCATATGACCACCTATTAGGTATGTTTAACCCCTAAGGCTTGTCCTTCACCACTATGAGTCATCTTTGAAGATATTTTCTTCCTAGGCTCATAAACT